>CM077577.1:2452785-3679178 GCA_039657325.1 Stephania cephalantha | reverse complement strand
CAACAACAACAACGGCAATGACAACTACAACAATCTGAATGTGATGATGGTGATCAAGATTGGATTGATAACTTGGAATCAACTACGGAGGTTGGTGATGAGGAACAACGACCACAAGTACACGAAATGGATGATCAACAATTATTAATGGGGCCTCACCATGATCGGCAAGTAGACGATCAACAACAAAGAAAGCGGCAACAAGCTGCGCGACAATGCGAATGCGATGATGATGGTGATCCCGATCGCTTGGTGCTAATGGAGGATGATCTTCCTCCTGAATTACAGGTTAATCTTCATGAACTCCAACGGTTGCCATTAATTCATCAACCACTATTTGGCGCAAACACCAACCACAAGTACTACAACAACACACCGATGATAATATTATAAATGTTGAGGATTACAGATGATATTCCTCCATGCATATGCCTTGATGAATATCAAGGCAACTTCGACTTGTGGATGGAGACGATTAAGAAAAGCTAGCGGCCATGATGATCCAGCAGCTGACATTTGATGATGATGCGAGGAGGATGATCAAGACTGGATTGAGAACTTGGAATCAACTCGGAGGTTGATGATGAGGAACAACAACCACTCCAACAGCTGCCATTAATTCATCAACAATTTGATCAGCAGCACCAACCATGGCCACAAGTACTACAACAACACAGCGATGATAATATTATAACTGTTGAGGATTATGATGATATTCCTCCATGCATCTTCCTTGATGAATATCAAGGCAACTTCGACTTCGTGGATGGAGACGATTAAGAAGCGCGGCCATGATGATCAGCGGCGACAAGTTTATGATGAGGAGGAGCCATCCCCCAAGCGTGCTAAAGCTAGAGTAGCTAATTGAAGACCAATTTTTATATGAATCATGCATTTTAGTTCAGTTTGTTGTGTAGTATCCATGGCACAAAACAATGTATATAGCACTAGGTAGCAATTAATTACCATGCCAGCTACTTGCACTATTCTATGTAACATTTTTTTCATCAACAAATTCAATAAAATTCTGTTTTTTAGTTTGTAAATATATACAGCCTTGCAAATTTTTATGTATATGCATGAATTTGTTGTTGATCGTCTCTGGAATTGCATGTGATTAATTAAGTTATTCTGGCAAATAAATTTTATGAACATAACGTACATAACGTACATAAGAAACGCACATTTAAAGGGCACATCAAGCCATATATCCGAGCTGTCCACTTGCACCTCAATATACGTGCATATACAGATGCACAGATCCCCATTCAAAACACGTGACTCGAGGTCCCGATGTGCCTTTTTAGTGCATTTCTTATGTAAGTTCAGCTTTTTCCTTCCTTTTTTTTATGTTCAGTAAGAGGAGGAAAAGATGTCCAGCCAAGTGAAAACTCATTCGTACATGCATGATCATGAACAAATACTACACTCTATATACTAAAGAATGTATGTTCAGTTCACTGAACAAACAGTGGAAAACACAACTAAAAAAGAAGTTATTGTACTTCAACAAAAAAGAAGTCATTGTTGAAAGCAACATACATTTGATTAGTACAAATCAAAATTAAGATCTTCTGATAAATTCCCTCTCCTGATAATATTAAGTATATCCTCGCATCGATCAGTCGACGATCATGTCAGCGGGAAGATGTGCATCCTCGGTCTTGGAATGATGTTTTCCTCCAACCACCATGGATGGCTAACAATTGACTGCACACCATGCATGGATAGCAGCAGACTGCCAATTAAAACAATTCATTCACTCTCATTGTCAAAAAAAAAAAAAAAAAAAAAAAAAAGGAGAGTACTTAATTATGTCAAGACATAATTTAATTTGACATGAGTAAACCAAATTATTTTTTGCGCGCGGCAAATATTCTTAATGAAGATCATTAAATCTTCCCTCCAAAAGAGTAAAATCATTAGATTTTCAAGTAAATGGAGAAACTAGTTGTGACCACTTACCACAAGGATATTCAGAAATTTTATCAAAAGAAAAGGAATCGCTAGAGTAAAATTGCTACCATCGTCTTAAACCGTTGTGCAAACTTTCTCGCGGTGATATCATTTCATCTATAAAATTCACTTTAAATTCTCTTCTAGTAGACTAGACTCTATGGAAGGCAGACCTTCATAAAACTTAAAAGAGAGGCATATATACCTTCACAAACACTTTAAATTCTCTTAAATGCAGACTAGACTAAATCCTAAACCCTAACCCCTAAACCCTAATTTCACTCCGTGCATCTTTATAATCAGGGCGAAGCTTCATCAAGTTTGTAATTTATTTGGACTAAACATGAAAGGAAGTAAATGATATAGCCCACACATCAACAGCTAAAAATCATAATTATCTCAGAACAAATGCATCACAAGCCAAAAACATACCATTCCTTCAATCGAGTTGCATCACACTTTCTTGTCATAGGAACCTCTAGGCTTTGAACTCGCTGGAACACCTGCAGTAACAATTAATATAGAACACATCAAAATCCTTCTCTATAAAATTGGATTCACTTTTCTTTTATTCAAGATAATTTGCAAAGGAGTCAGAAGCTTCGCAAAAAAAAAATATAAATCTTCAGCAGTAATGGGAAGATGTACAAATAGGTAATTTGAAGAAATAACTCCCAAGCTCACTAAATTTGATAGAGAACTAAAAGAAATAGAAGTTCTAATAATCTAAATTGTTCGTGTAAACCAAAATTTAACTGCACAAGAACTAAGTGGAATACTAGAGCAAAAGAGAGGAATTAATTGGAATCACGAAGTGAAAGCTTTGTTGAGTTAAGCAACAGCTTAATTAAGAAATTTAACAATCAAATAAGTTGTTTCAAACATTAACTTGTATTAAAAGAAGAAAAACAGAACATTCCAAAACCAAAAGTATAATACCGCGCGCCTTATTAGTACAACTTTCTATTGAGCAGTAAACTCTACATTCCTCTACATTCTCCTTTAAGGAAGGCACTTCCATGCATTGACTTGAATCTTCTACTCACAGTGAGCACTAATCTTGTCTTCGAACCCTTAAAGACAATTAACATGCTATATAGGCTGTTCAAAAATGAAATATTTCCAATACAATAAAACTCAAACTAGTTTTATGTTATTTTTCTCAGAAGACACGCCATCTATATTTCATTAACAGTAGAAGTGCATCATAAGGCGAAAAACCACCCAAATACCTTAATTTAAAAAACACCACAAATCAGTGATTTCAAACAAGAAAAATTGAATCTTTGAGAAACCATTCATATCTTGATCATACAACAATTACAAATAGTTATAAAGTATCTATTCTATATATGTGGGGAAATGATCGTAATCAATGTGAGAAACTTGATCGACTTCAAGATTTTGGATAATATTTTCTTAAGCAGGCCTCTCAATACTATTATCTTTTTTCTGTTGGTTATATTCAACCGAAAAAGAAAAAGAATTTGGGCATATACACTACACATACCAACTCAATATACTCATATAGGAAGGACTCAAGTTGCACCATAGGAAACAAAGTAATCCGCATAACCAAGCAACAATTAATAGAAGAATTAAGAACAAGTTAATTATAAACGAAACCTGTACATTGATCTATGCCCGCTGTTGTGTAACCCCTTTGTGCCGATCCTGCAGGATGAATGCCTTACAAGTTGCAACTTCACTAGAATCTGCCAAAAGAGATGTTTAAGCCCCAGGGAGCCATTAGATCCTAGCATGATTCCACTAAAAAGACATGAATCAACAGAACACGCGGAACACAATAATTAACAAATAAAACAAGGCGATTTTACCGAACCGGCATCAAAACCAACTTTTCGCCTTATAATCCCAACATTGCTGAATCTTTTCCTGTCAAGACCAAGCCAATTGTGGCAATGCAAAATCAAAGAACATAATACATGCTATAGTAGCAGTTCAATTTACAGCAAGAAAAAGGACTCACATAAACATATTTTTCTTCGTAGGTAAGACAAATTAAATAGTTTTCACTCATGCCATTGCAATTCAAAGTACATATGATCAGATTGTTCTTGAATACACTAGCTAAAAACATATCGAAACCTCTAGAGCAAAGACTGGCGTTTGAAGCATTGGAAAATACATATCATTAAAATTTAAAAATAAAATAAGCTTTACTATCAAATTGGCTAATTTAGTCGTTGCAATTTCATATCTGATCCAAACTCTTCAATGGTCTTCGTTGCAAGTGTTAGAACATCTACAAAAGCACTAAACGATGCACGGAGGAGTCTGGCTTCAACAGCCTCAAAATGCCTAAACAAACCAAGAAAAAAAAAATTCAGGTAAATTCAAGGTAATGAGTGATATTAAGAAAGTAAATGTGATGGCAATTCGAGAATTCCATGTCAATGAAGAAACTTACACCATAAGCTTTCCATCGAGATACCGACATGTGCCTTTTCACTTTGTCGGAGTTGCAACTAATAAAAATGTTAACAACAAAATAGGTAACTTGTGACAAAGCCATAACATTGTTACTGCAAATGCATCAAACTAGAAAACTTTGACCCACAAAATCAAGATAAATTCAACAAAATAGAAGGATCACCTCCTTATCAACAGCTAAAGCTGCATATACTATTGATGCATTCTCCACGGATCCATAATTTACTTCCAAGTTGCTGTCACGAGAATTAGGCGACATCAATAGTCAGTTTCTAAGCGTCTTCGAGATTCCAGATAGCCCAATAGTTTCAAATCACTATCCCAACAATCGGATGCTTATGCTTAGCACCGATTTTCAAAACACTTTTTGTTTTGCAAAACAAAGAAAAAACAAAATCTGAATCACAAACAAAAAAAATCAGCTAAGATTATTTTTCTCCATATGAAGCTATAGAGGGAAGGACCATGAGCCTTTGAAGAAAACAAAAGAAAACTCTTACAGCGAAAAATTATTTTTCTCAATATGAAGCAATATAGGGAAGGACCAAGAGCCTTTGAAGAAAACAAAAGAAAGCTATTACAGCAAAAAAGGCCTGATCCCTGCAAATCTCAAAGAAAAGAATGTTCTAAACAGACGATACAAAGAGACCAAATCTGATATGCCACATACAATACAAAGCAGGACATCAAGGATGATGGACCAAGAAGGAACACATGACGTCCCAGGCAACTTAAAGGATTTCATGCATTAATAGGAGGTTATTAGAATTTCAAATAATTAAAACATTGTGGCAGTGTTGATTGTAATTGCAGAATATATATACAAAATGGAGCTGAGAGGAACCGTTTGATCAATGTAGCCAACCCCAACCAATTGAGTTTAGGGTTTGTTGTTGTTGGTTTCAATGTTTTCAAGGCGGCACCGTTTTAGGCGTTTGGGGGTCTCCACAGCCTAGCCCTTAATAAGCCACGCAGTGGGCGTAAAAATAATTATTAAAAAATATTTTTTATTGAAAATATCATTTATTTATTTGAAAATATTATTTATTTATTTATTATTTTGAAAATATTTTTGTTCATTTCAATATGTGTGGAAAGGTGTAGAGTTGAAAATATCTTGGTGAGAATGTGCAGGTGAGAAAGTATACCCCTTACTTGTTGAGGGGCCTCTCGAAGAAATTAAATTATTTCTTAGGGAAGTATAAGTAAATATTTTGTCGCCGCCTAACTCCACCTCACCGCATTAAAACATTGGTTGGTTTTGTTATCCTTCCTTGTCGCAAAACGAGAGGAGGCCTTTCGGTATCGGCATTGAATGAGAAGATGGAGAACCAATTCTAAATCTTCTTCACGTAAAATACACCAAGCAATGATATTAATTAGCAAGACAGTAGGTTAAATAAAACAGGCTATAAATATGACGATTATTCTCTTCAATTTTTACAAGGAGCAATTGCTACATTGTAAATGCAAAAGATTTTATAGCTAACACAAGAAAACAAAGTGAAAAGTGAGAACTTAACGGGGGTGTATTCAATTGAGATTTTAATAGACTTTTGGTTACTTTTATAAGTGAATGACTTTTGGTTACTTTTATGAAGTTTTAGATTTTGGTAGACTTTTAAAGACTTTGATAAACTTTTATGTAAATTTCATTATGATGACTTTTATCGACATTTAAGATTTTTAGTGACTTTTGTGAACTTATTAAACATGATTTTGATGATACAAATAGATTATTGTGATTTTTAAAATGAAACAAATATTTGGCACTTTATTATAAATAAATAAATAATTATATTTTTTGAACTATTACTAATTTTTTAAAAAGTATTTTTGTATTTTAGTAAAAAAAAAACATATAGACATATTAATGAATTACTCTAAATGTAGTAGCATGACAAATAAGTAAATAAATATCAACATAATAAATAAGTAAATAAATAGTCTTTTAGTGGTAGAAAATAATCAAGAAAGATCATTGGAAATATTTTTTTTTTGAGAAAAGATCATTGGAAATATTAGTGTAAAAAATTTGCACTTTATTTTTTTGTTTGACTTAAGCAAAAAAAATTATATTTTTTCCTAAATTATGATAGTTTAAATTCTAAAAAATGCACTTCTTGCATTTAGAAGCGCGGACCATGATGATCGGCGGCAACAAGTTGATGAGGAGGAGGAGCCATCCCCCAAGCGTGCTAAAGCTAGAGTAGCTAATTGAAGACCAATTTTACGGGATCATATATGAATCATGCATTTTAGTTCAATTTGTTGTGGAGTATGCATGCACAAAACAATGTATATATGCACTAGGTAGCAGTTATTTTACTAATGCCAGCTACTTGCACCATTCTATGTAACATTTTTTTCATCAACAAATTCAATACAATTCTGTTTTTTAGTTTGTAAATATATACAACCTTGCAATTAATGTATATGCATGAATTAGTTGTTGATTAAGTTATTCTGGCAAATTAGTTTTATGAACCAGCTAGCTATATATCCAGCTAGGCTATATAGTTACATATATAGCTAGCAGTATTGACTACAAGGAATTACCATTGTTTGATTGTGCCAAACTACCAATGATTAATTGATGCTGACGAAGAGCAATACAAATAAAAAGCTAACAGAACTTGGAATCAACTCTGGAGGTTGATGATGAGGAACAACAACCACTTTTACGGGATCATATATGAATCATGCATTTTAGTTCAATTTGTTGTGGAGTATGCAAGGCACAAAACAATGTATATATGCACTAGGTAGCAATTAATTACCATGCCAGCTACTTGCACTATTCTATGTAACATTTTTTTTCTTCAACAAATTCAATACAGTCCAGTTTATTAGATGAAGTGAGATAGCACCATGAAATAGATGAAAATAAGTGTAATGGAAATTCATACCTTTAAGAAATGTCCACAGGGATCTTTGAAGCTATTCAAAGAATTCAAAGAAGAGTTACAAGTACTGTAACATAATTAAGTGGATAAAGTTTAAATGGAATGAATATAGGTACATTCCATTTAAACATCACTTGTGAGTAGTCCGATACATTGATCAATATGTAGAAGGCATAAATTGCAATATGTATCTATATAAGCTGACATCAATAAATGCCAACACTGTCCCATCCCCTTGTTAAGGATCGGATGAACTAGTGCATGCTCTTCTTCTATTTGATTCTATTTAAAGCTTATAATCTATCTTCTTATTAATCCACTTAAAACTCTAAAACTTGTGGATGGTTAAAATCAATCTGTAGAGTGCATTTTCCTAACATTGAGAACCCTTCATATTTTTTCCTGTTTTAATTGTGGCATTTCCAATGGGATTACATACTACTCTTAACACTTTTAAAACCATCAAACTAAGTTTGGATTGCAGAACTGTCTTTAATCTGGTCTTTTAATGTGAAAGGAAATGTATCTATGAAACTCAGAAATTTCAGATTTTGAGAGAAGAAAGAATTGGGCACCTTTGTTTGCTCTTAGATATCCTCTGACTTCTATATGATCCAACGAGATCAGCAAGCAATGAATTCCACTGCAAGCCAGATAACCACCTCCAATCTGAAAAAAAATGACAGCAATGGAAATGAATCTCAGATATCAGTTAGCAATGCAAGTAGGATTTAAAAATCACCATTACATGTAGTGCAAACCTAGATAGTTCAGGATCAAACAAACACAAAAAAGTGGCATTGAGAATAGTAACCAATGGCCCTTGTGACCCTGGAAAATATAAGACCAATTCAAATATTTGAAATTAATAAATAAATACAAGACAAAGACAATGACTAACTTTTTAACAATGAACATAGTTCAGATATTATATGGCTATACACTAAGAAACATCCAAAGAAAATTATGATTACGTTCAAAAGGGCATAACAAGTTGAGAGTACACATTAATTGAGATTGTACAAATCATATTTAAAAGTAATTATTTTCAAAGCTCATCGTTGTTTTAATATATCAATTCAGCACCAAGAACAAAGATGGCAAGTATATATATCAAGGTACTTCAAAGAAGAATTGGCACTGCACTTTGGAGATTACCTGTGAGAAGTCCATAAATATGAGGATCAAAACCCAATTCATTGTAGTCCACATTCTCAAATTTCTCCATTGTCACTGAAAAGTACAAAAAGTTGAATCATTGAAACCCTCAATAGCACCAAAAAAGGCCGAAAAGTATTGAGAAGCACTTAGCTTCATCGGGAGTCTTTGAAAGCAGAAAAATCAAACTGAAAAGCACAATTATATATTCTTGGACATTGGCTAGCACACAAAATGGACCGATCAGGCTCACTTTGATTTGAATTCCAGTTGAGGCTAAATGCTTGGCTTATTAACAAGCTACTTTTCAAAAGAATCGAGTCATAGAAACATAAAGAGCTGAAAGAAAAGACAAGCGAACATAAAAGAGAAGAAATGCATCTAAACACACAACAAGAAATTTGCAGATCAAACACAAGCAGCAATATGCAGCTCAAACATCATAATGTTATTCATAAGAACAGGTTTAAGGATGAAAGATTGCAATCATACCCAATAGACAAACCTCCCAACAATTAGCCAAATAAATTCTCAAAAAAAAAAAAAGTAAAGCAGGAGCTAGTATGCCACATTTTGAACATTCATCATGAATGCAAGAAGGGCCTGAAGAACAATGCATTTGAATTGTGTTAATGTAGTTTAATAATTACTTTATATAAATTAGGTAGCGGTTTCAATTGTGTTCACTGTGTCGTAGGAGGGAAAAATTAATCTTACGTGCAAAGGATACAAGAAGGCAGATTTGTCAACAATTATAAATCCCTTCTAATATTGTACCTATTGATAGTACACATATAACATGAAATTGTATCTGTTGATTGTCATTTGTCATCGAACTTCATCATGTCATCCCATGCCACTTCACCTACTTGAAAAAGAACAATTGATTGTGGTGCTAAAACCTAGAGTTCGCAAAAGTAAAACAAAATAAATATTAGCATAACAAAATCAGAATTCTACAAATAAAGATAACTTACATCAACTTTTCAAGTGTTCCAATGCTATAAACTAGCAAGTAAACATAGAGTTGTCCTCGTAACTTTCGACGACACGCACGAAAAGTCACTACTGGCAACCCCTTCAAGAATCGCACCAAGGGACTGAATAGTGAATTCCTCCTTGTTAGCATCAACCATTAAGTGATAATGTGTGTACCTGAATGTAAGCGTAGTGAGGTGTATTGTATCAATACTGTCCAGCTAATCATTGTAATTAGTTAGACAGTTAGAGTGTGTCGAGGAGGTGTGATTAACAACTTGTATATACGTGAAGGAATATCAAAGTAGTAAACTGAGTTTAAAGAAGCGAGACAAGAAACAAGAATAAAGAAGAAAGATTTCTGCAGTAGTCTGCTAATTTCATTTAAGTTGAATAGCTTAAATACACAAAAAAAATACTAACTGAAAATCAGAAAATAAGGAAACTACTCCTAGAATAATGCCACTACACGTCTACAACTGATACACCAACTATCAGTCAAATTAACTAAGCTAAAAACAAGGAAGTGCCAAGCTGAAACATTAGACTAAGTCAAACACATAAATACTGCAGCAGTTGAGGCAAAATTCAACACTCCTCCTTGCTTCGATTCTTTGCACACTCCAAGCTTTTCTCTCGGGAATTCAAACTTGCTTGTCGGTAAGGCTTTGGTGAAGATGTCCGCCGATTGATAATATGTCTGCACTTCAACTTAATTGATCCTCCTTTCGCACATCTCTAAGAAAAAACAATTTTATGTTGAAGTGTTTTGTTTTTCCATGAAAAACAGGATTGTTTGAGATAGCGATTGTTGCTTGATTGTCCACAAACACCTCTGTACTTCCTTCTTGCTTCAAATTGAGATCAATCAACACTTTCCTAAGCCACAATGCTTGATTCGCAGCAGCTGTAGCAGCAATAAATTCAGCTTACTGCGGTGGATTGTGCAACAATATTTTGCTTCTTAGAACACCAAGTGAACACCCCCGAACCTAGATTAAAACAATAACCTAAAGTACTCTTCATATCATCGAACCACCATAATCACTTTGTCAGAATATCCCTGCGGAACACAATACTGATTTGCACAAAACATGAATCCAAAATTAAGTGTTCCCTTGACATATCTCATAACTCTCTTAGTCGCTCTTTGTAAGATGAGTTTTGGTTGCACTATTAGAAAAACTGGATAAGACACTTACAACATGTAAAATATATGGTCTAGTTACCGTGAGATACATGAGACAACCAACCATACTTCGGTAAAGAGTCTCGTCAACTCTTCCGACTTCATCATTCTTGCTCGGCTTTTCCTTTTGACACATTGGAGTAGCCACTTCTTTGCAATTCTCCATTCTGAACTTCTTTAAAATCTCTCTTGCATACTTCTTTTGACAAACAAAAAACTCATTTTGCTTTTGTTTGATCTCCATTCCGAGAAAGGAAGCCATCTCTCCCAAATCTGTCATCTCAAATGTCATTTGCATATCTTGTTTGAAATCTTCAACAAGATTAACATTGCTACACCGTAACGACAAGTCATCAACACACAAAGAAACAATCACAAAATTGACTTCATCACCTTTGATGTAGAGGGTAGCTTCACTTGGGCTTTTTTTGAAACCCAACTTCATCAAATGCTCATCAATTCTCTGAACCAAGCTCTAGGTGTCCTGCTTCACCGTATAAAACTTTCTTTAGTAGATAAACTTCATCTTCATGGCCTTTGATTGCAAATCCTTAGGGTGATCGACATAAATCTCCTCCTCGAGACCATTCAAAAAAGCAGACTTAACATCCAGGTGATACACTTTCCAGCCCTTTTGTGCGGCAATGGCTAGTAGCAATCCAATAGTATCAAATCTAGCAACATGAGCAAATGTGTCGGAAAAATCGACACCATAAATTTGAGCATACCCCTTTACAACAAGCCTTGCTTTGTGCTTGTTGATTGAGCCATTTGCATTCACTTAGTTCGAATACCCACTTCAATCCAATCACTTTTTTGTCAATGAGCCTTTTCACAAGCTCCCAAGTTTGGTTCTTCTCGATCAAGTTTAGTTCTTCTTCCATGGCAGCTCTCCATTTGGGATCATTTTCAGCTTCCCAAAAATCAGCGAGTTCAAGAACTCCTACATTGCACCTTTGGTAAATTTCAGCAAGTGATCTTGTACCTCTAATGGGAACATCATCAATCAATTCATCTTCCTTCAGCTGAAACTTTGAATTATGAAGTAAATTTGAGGCTGATTTCTCTCCATTCCAGTCCCAAATCTCATTTTCCATGAAGTGCACATCTCTACTTATTAGAATTTTCCTTGTATGAGGTTGGAAAACTCTATAAGCTTTAGAAATTGTGCTATATCCCACAAAAATTCCAGCCGTTGCCTTTTTATCTAGCTTATCTCTTTTGATCGAGGCACATAAACAAAACACAAGCATCCAAACACTTTTAAATTTTTCAAAGAAGGTTTAAAACCATACCAAGCTTCGAATGGTGTCTTCCCGTCTCTCGCTTTTGTAGGAAGCGGTCGAGAAGAAAAAGCTGAAGTATGTGCGAGCTTCACCCAATACTCCTTTGGCAAACTCTTCTCATGAAGCATGCATCTAGCCATCTCCATTATTGTACGATTCTTCCTCTCACTTACTCCATTTTGTTGAGGAGTATATGGAGCGATAAGTTGATGTTCGATTCCGGCCTCCTCACAATACGTGTTAAACTGATTTGATGTGTATTCCTTGCCATTATCGGACCTTAAGGCTTGAATTTGATAGCCACTTTGAGTTTCAATCCCTTTGCTTAAACTTCCAAAAATTCCAGCAACTTCGACTTGAATTTAAGAAAATAAATCCAACACATTCTAGTGTGATCATCAATAAAAACAATGTAGTACTTACTCCCATTAAGTGAAGGAGTTCTTTGAGGTCCAACCAAATCGAGTGGATTAATTGCAGCCTTTTAGCAACCCTCCAAGTTGCTTGCTTGAAAGGAAGTCTAGTTTGCTTTCGAAATTGACATGTCTTGCAATCGGTAATTTAGCTTCTAAGTGAGGTAAGCCTTGAACCAACTCTTTTCTTTGCAAATTCAACAACTGTTGCATGATGAAAGTGACCAAGTCTTTTGTGCCACAATTCTGTGTTAGACTTCATGGTGAATAAGTGCAATCTCCTCCTCAGAAGGATCTAGTATGAAGCTCTTTCCCTTCATGTTGACTTTGACACTTCTTATCCTCTTGAATCTTTGATTAAGCATTGATTGCCTTCAAAAGATTACTTTGAAACCCCTTTCGAGTAGTTGGCCTACACTCAACAAATTTTGGCTTATGTTAGGTACAAACAATACATCTTTAATTAACTTTGTACCGAAACACTTTCAATTGCTATAGTTCTTTTTCCCTCGACCGCAATGAAGTCTCCGTTGCCAATTCGACTTTGGAGGTTATAGATGTGTCGAGCTCTTTGAAGAGATCTCGATCGAAGGTCGTATGATTTGTGCAACCACTTGTCAACAAGCCACTTATCACTTGCATTACTTGAGGCGAAACAAGATACAACAAAAAGTTGCTCCTCCTCTTCTTCTTGATCAAGCAACTTGGGCTGCACTTTTATGTTGAAGGTTGCCTTGAGTCACATTTCTTGGTGAGGATTGCTTCTACATATCTTTTGATGATGTCTTCTCTTCGACATTTCTCGCACTTGCTAGTCGGGTTTCCTCCAACATTGAAAGGGTGGATGACCTTTTCTTCCACAATGTTTACAAGGAGGGTAATCAGATTTTGTTCCCACATCGGCTTTAGGAGAATCAAAAGCGAGTTTCCTTTCTTGTTCTTCTCATATTTCTTCCTTTTCCACCTTGGTTGACCGAGTTCTTGCGGCTAATGCACCTTCAACGACCGCTTCGGATCTCATGAGCCTTCTTTGTTCTTGTGCTTGCAAGGAACTTCACAATCTGTCAAAGCTAACCTTTGATAGATTTTTAGTATTTTCCAAAGAAGAAATGGTGATTCAAATACAGAGAAGTCACAATAATTTTTTCAACCAATTTAGAGTCGGGAAATTCGAGTCGAGTAATCTTACTTTGTTGGCAATGCCTAGTAATTTGTCGGAATACCCTTTGATGGTCTCAAGAATCCTTCATTGTTTGTAGTTGGAATTCTCGTATCGATTACAGACTTGCATTGATCTAATCCTTTCATCTCCTTCATACTCGCTCTTGAGAAAATTCCAAACTTCAAATGTTGATTTCATTGTCATGATTCTAACAAAAACTTCTTTCTCGAGAGGCTCTGCAAGCAATGAGGCTTTAGCCTTGGACTTTCTAGTTTTCTTCTCCTTGTGATTGTTGAGTGCGTCATTGTTGGATTTTCCCGCAATGGAGCAACTTCGTAATCCTCTTCAACGCATCCCGAGAGATCATGCGCCTCTAGATATGCCTCCATCCTGGCTGCCCATACATGGTAGTTTTCACCATTAAACACTTGGTGGTGCTAGTGAAGTGAATGACTTTTCAAGTGATTCGAATCCGTGAAAGTAGAAGGATATCTAGGCATTTCAATGGTGGATTATACTCGATTCTGAGGTCCCTCAAGATGATTGCTCGATACCAGTTTTGAAAGAATATCAAAGTAGTAAACCGAGTTTAAAGAAGCGAGAGACAAAAAACAAGAATAAAGAATAAAGATTTCTGCGATGATACGCTAATTTCATTTAAGTTGAATAGCTTAAATACACAAAAAAAGACTAGCGAAAATCGAAGAAAATAAGGAAACTACTCCTGGAATAATGCCACTACAAGTCTACAATCGATACACCAACTATCGAGTCAAAGAAACTAAGCTAAAAACAAGGAAGTAATAATCTGAAACATTAGACTAAGTCGACACATAAATACTATGCAGTGAGGCAAAATTCAACAAGACGTTTGCGATGTTACACGAGTATATAAATGAGAGAGACTCGATTATCTTGTTAAGAGAGATAATCGAGATTGTTGAGATGATGTTTACAGTAGTGACTTGATTTGTGTGTTATCACTCCGTCCGATCACCGCTCAAATCAAATTGCAATAAATTCCCAAACTCCTCATCATAAGCGCCCATTGAACTCACTAACATCAACATGTATCCATTCTTGCGGATTCTCGCGCACCTAAAAATTTCTGTTTCAAATGAACAGATTTTGAATTGGAAGATTAAACCAAAGCGACCCTAACATACACACCTTCGCAATGTCGATCGAATGAGCGTACACAAATCAAAGAACACACACCGATTCCAAATCCAAAACCTAATCGTACAACCAAAGCATTACCTTATCTCCATGAAAAGGAATGAAAACGAATAGGCGTAATTTGGGCCTCCATGAAAACACAAAGACGAGATGTAGAGAGCGAAAGAGTCGGGTTTTGTTAATGAGTTTTGATTGAGAGCACTTGCTGCTCTAGTGGATGAGAAAATTAAGATCTCATCACTAAAGTTTCGAAACTTGTGAATTAACAAAAGTAAAATTGCGGCGACGATATATTTTTCGTCCTTAATACATCTTACATGACTTAGGTCTTGTTTCTTTTTATCTCTTAATTTGGCTAGCCTATATATATATTTTTCGTCATCTCTATTACATAACCTTGTATATAGATCTTCCATGAAATTTGTTTTAGCTTGACTAACTACTTTTTTAGCTTGTTTTCTAGCTTCTTTAAATTGATTGTACACATCTTCATCTTGACACTTAGGTATTTTCCACCACCATGTTTCCTTCTTTGGTGGTTTCAAGCCTTTAGATATACCTAATACGTTTGATCTCACTCTCCTTATGCAACTACTCATTTCTATCCACATTGTATTAGCATCTAAGTCAAGATTCTAAATATTTTCCTTTAGTAGTTTTTCTCTAAACTCTACTTGTTTACTATGTTTTAGGTTCCACCACTTTATTTTAGGGTCGCTAACTCTTTTATTTATATTATGTCGTCGTGTTAGCTTAATATCAAGTACTACTAACTTATGTTGGGTAGTAAGTGCTTCACTAGGTATTACTTTGCAGTCTCTACATATTTTTCTATCTATTTTTCTTGTTAAAAGAAAATCTATTTGACTCTTGTTATGACCACTACTAAAAGTAATTATATGCGACTCCCTCTTCCTAAAACTAGTATTTGCTAAGACAAGATCGTAACCAAAACCTCCATGAACTCTCTCAAACCCATTGTTACTTGCCCCGACATGCTCATTTAAATCTCCTCCAATAAAAACATTTTCATCTAATGGTATACTTTGCATAAATCCATCCATATCGTCCCAAAACTTGTCTTTGATGCTCTCGCTTAATCCTACTTGTGGTGCATAGGCGCTAAGTATGTTAATTTTTTCGTCTCCAATAATTAATTTAACTAGAATCAATCTATCACCATTCTTTTAACCTCTACGACCTTATCCTTATAATCATTATCCACCACAATTCCTACTCCATTGCATTTTCTATCTATACCTATGTACCACAATTTAAACCCTGTGCTTCCTATTTCTCTACTCATTTCTCCTACCCATTTTGTCTCTTGGAGGCAAGTAATATTGACTCTCCTTCTAATCATGGTATCTACTAGTTCTATTGACTTCCCCGTAAGTGTTCCTATGTTCCATGTTCCTAAACGAATTTTTTCTCCCCTTTGTATTTGTTTTCCTTTTCTATTTCTATTTTGTCTAAAAGATCTAGTGTCCGTATCTATGATTTTGTTTTTATTTTTGTGTTTGTTTTGAACTAGCTTCTTTACCCACACCCGTCCTTTGTGTGGGGACCCTTGCTCATTTTTCTTCACATCCGGGCGACGATGTGAAGAAAAAACACCCATAAAACACGCAAGAAGGTTCTGCAAGGCGTATCTTCAAACTTCAAACAAACAAAGCGATTTCGTCGGACTTACGATATGTGTAATGCACATCCATCTCCAGATAACTCAAAGCACATTGAATGTGAAATTAGGTGCTGCATCATGAAATGCGTATTGCAATGCCTGATTCTATCATGGTAAACTATGAAATGCATCTCGCATCATGAAATGCACAATGCAACTAAGTTTCTCAGTTGTTCATTGATCAATTCTGTCCATAAAACATTAAATGAGACAGCTGAATTGTGAAGCAATTTGGCAGCCATAAAGAATTCTTTAATGGTTCTGTGCAATCAATAAACATTGTTTGGACAAACTTCTATATGAAATAAATAAATAAATAAATAAAATCACAAACTAGCCACAACTAAGTCATGTATGAAGCACTTTCTCCAGACATAATATCTTACTGCTCGAATAGAAAATGAAAAACCCAAGCAGAGCTTATTAGCATGACGAAAAATTATGCACTTCATTGGGCTTCAAAAAAAAAAAAAAAAAAAAAAAAAAATCTTCAGAAATTAAACTGCACATTACAAATTCATTGGATCAAAACAAAATTCAGAGAGAAAAAAACAATACTTTTTTGAAACTAAACTGCACAAATTCATTGTACCCGAGTCATCATGCATATGATGATCTTTTAGAATCAAAGTCCAGCTTCGCAAGGTACAGTACCAACTGTTCTCTTTTCATATCATCACAAATTCTTTCCTTCTGCCCGCAAAAGGTCTAATGGATTAGTTTTTTGAAAGATAAAGAGAATCAAGAAAACTCAAATTGAAATGTATGTCTATATGTTGGAATCGTGATGGACACTAATCAAGGTTTGAGCTATCATCGTTTGACATAAGATATGCATGCTTGAGACAATTAATGTGTTTAAACCCAATCATTCATTAATCGAAAAGAACAAAAATTATTCATTGTTGTATAGCTTTAGAGACAAACATAATAAGGTGAAAGAAAAAAGTTTAATGCATTGAAACATTTTAGGTGATGTATATAGGTACCCTGCTATGGTTCGTAGCCAAAGAAAAGTTACAAATGTCTTACATTCTTCAGTCCAAAATTATTATAATAAAAAGGACGATACTAAATCATACGTACTTTGTTACATACATTTGATACACAAACAATGTAAATTTTATTGGAATATGTGTTGCACATATCCCAATAAATTTATGCAATTGTGCATCAAATGTACGTATCAAAACTATGTCAAAAAATCAGTTTCCTAATAAAAAACCCAAAACTCAAAACAAATGAACTATAAAAAAAGAAAAATGATTTCTTGCATACTTTGGGTACATAATTTTTATACACAATAGTGTAGATTTCATTGTAATAAGCGTCATATATATCTCAATGAAATCTAAACGGTTGTGTATCCAATTAATTTACGTACTCAAAAGTACTTATGAAATAGCAATGTCCATAAAAAAAAAGCGAATAAAAATACCCAGAAAATATGGAAGCATGAAAAAAAAAGTTGGATGCCATTATAGAAAACCCCAAGTCCTTTTGGTGTCCGAGATCCCTCAGTGTATTCTCTATCTCACTGTGAATGCAAAAACTACTTAGCGTGTCAACTGGTGCTTTGCATTTGTGATGACACTTCTGTTTATATGTAGGCCCGTATATATATATGATCTCTAATTGTAGTTCATTGTGTTTTCTATGTCCTTATCAAGATAGTGTGTTAGGCTGTAGAAGTGCAAGCGGAATAAGTAACATGAATCAATCATCTCAACTCCAATGGATTTATAAATACTTGATCCGGATCCATCGTTTGATTCATCATGACTCTAATTAATTATTATTGAAAATATAGTATTTGCAATAATAATATCCTATAGATACCGCTGCCATGACCCCCTTCACATCACTAATTCACATGGTTAATACATTCTAATAAAAGCAGTATTTGCGGCGGCGGTGGCGGCGACGACGACTTCGATCATGACATGCTCTAAGGCCTAAGAGCATTAATTTCTACAAAGCAAAGCAAATTAAGTAGCAGAGAGCACCAAATGAAAACCAAATTTGTGCATTTTGAAAACAAACCATGCCTCATGAATCCCTATTTTCAAAACAAATGAAAACCAACGATTGAGAGAGAGAGAGAGAGAGAGAGAGAGAGAGAGAGAGATGAGCTTGTCGTGAGTGTATGAAGAACCCTCACTCGAACCCTCACTCACTGCTTTCCTCAATGTGTCAGTGGAGGGAAACGCAGAGCATATATTGTTGAAAGGAAAATTGCATTTAAAATGGATGTTAAACCTCAATTCCACTTTTGGCTGTTGGATGTGCATCGACATTTGTTTTCGTAGGAATCTCAAAGTGAAGCCAAGGACTAGAAAGGGGTCATGTTTAGTTGGGGTAATTAAGTGCACTTCTCATAACTTTGTTTATTTGCTTGGTGATCCCTTTTTTATTTTTCTATAGGCGTTCGTATAGTGGCAATTTTGTTAATTATTAAAAGATTTATTGTTATCTTACTACAATGACAATCTTAATATCTAAATAGATATCTACAAAAAAAAAAAAAAAAAAAAAAAATTTCTTAATGGAATGAATCTATCTCATCTCTTTCTATTTGTATAGGGGGAGACATGTAGCCGATTTTGTTGTTATAATTTTTTTTTTTTTTTTTGTTGTCTAAAGATCGAGAGAGAGAGAGAGAGAGAGAGAGCGCTCGAGAGAGAGAGATCAAATTGAGATTCAAAAATTCATTAACAACGCATGCATGATGGAGGATGAGATGATGAACAACAATAATAGTAATATTCGCACCGCCAAGCTAGTGGGGTTTAACTTTTAACCCCACCGATGAAGATCTTATGCGGTACTTGAGGGCCAAAGTAGATAACATTCAACTTCCTTTCGTCGACCCCATCCTCGAGTTCGATGTTTTCACCGTGGACCACCCCTCCCAATTATTCTACTTGCAACGTATGTAATAAACTATCATCAACAATCACTACATGCGATTTAATTAGTTATCGATCTAGCATCTAGGGTACTTTTCTTTATAGGTGCATGTTTTTGTTTTTAACCCGCATGGTTTAACTAGGGTTTTAGGTAGGTTTCTTGTTGCATGATCTTTGTTTTCTTTCTTTCTTTCTTTTTTTCTGAGTGTACGATCTTTTTTTACACATGCATGCGTGCACGCTATTTGGTTATTTGTTTTTTAAGGTGTTTTGGAGTACCATCTTTTATTACAATTTAATTAGGGTTTACAGTTGGTATTAAAATTATTAGGATTTAATTAAGGTTCTTGATGATCTTTAGCTTTTTACTTTTTAGGTCAAATATTTACGTAACACTTTGCTTGCATGCTTCTTGGTTTGGTTAATGCGAGAGGAGTTAATGAATGAAACCCACGTATACTTTTACGTCAAAAAGAGCAAGAAAGTTCGCAGTACGGCAATGGCGCTGGATCGCCAAAGAACGGTCCAAATCAATATATTTAGCGATGAGGGAGAAATGATGGGGGAGAGGAGATCATTGGTTTATTACAATTCAAAGGAAAAAATACCCGCAAAAAGACCAGGTGGATCATGAACGAGTATAGGCTACCCAATCTCCGGTCCGCCATCATGTCCGACTCATCTTCGAAAGTAAGTATATATAATTACCAACTGTTTAAATTCATTGGGTTATATACTTAATCAAGATTTCTCGCTTGGATAATTAGTTACTAATCGGTTGCATGTGATTTGTATTTGATTATTCCGGGATCCCTTTTGGACTTTATGTAAAATTGGTGAGACAGGGAAGAACCTCGGTGATGGTGAACAAGTTCTTCCCCCGCCTCAGCCACGGGCGCATCGGATATTACAACAAAGTTGATAATGTGGAATTGGTGCCTCAAGAAGTCACAGGAGGAAGCTTTGGAGGCAAAGATTACCAAAGTAGTAATAATGTTACGTCCCAAGAACAACAACAATGAAGCAGCAGCAGACCATGAACAACAATTACACTACATGGAATTGGTGCCTCATCATCATGATTTACCTCTGAATTCGGGTTAATCATCATGACAACTCATCTTTAGAGGTACTTCGGAGGCGGCGCCTACAGGGCGCATTGGTTCATTACTACCGCACGACCAACTAGACGATAATAGTACCGATGATGAGGAAGTTGGAGATGATCAAGACTGGATTGAGAACTTGGAATCAACTCGGAGGTTGATGATGAGGAACAACAACCACTCCAACAGCTGCCATTAATTCATCAACAATTTGATCAACAAAGCACCAACCATGGCCACAAGTACTACAACAACACACCGATGATAATATTATAAGCTGTTGAGGATTATGATGATATTCCTCCATGCATATTCCTTGATGAATATCAAGGCAACTTCGACTCGTGGATGGAGACAATTAAGAAGCGCGGCCGTGATGATCAGCAGCAGCAAGTTTATGATGAGGAGGAGCCATCCCCCAAGCGTGCTAAAGCTAGAGTAGCTAATTGAAGACCAATTTTACGGGATCATGTATGAATCATGCATTTTAGTTCAATTTGTTGTGTAGTATGCATGGCACAAAACAATGTATATATGCACTAGGTAGCAGTTATTTTACTATGCCAGCTACTTGCACTATTCTATGTAACATTTTTTTTCATCAACAAATTCAATACAATTCTGTTTTTTAGTTTGTAAATATATACAGCCTTGCAAATTTTTATGTATATGCATGAATTTGTTGTTGATCGTCTCTGGAATTGCATGTGATTAATTAAGTTATTCTGGCAAATTAATTTTATGAACATAATGTACATAATGTACATAAGAAACGCACATTTAAAGGGCACATCAAGCCATATATCGAGCTGTCCATTTGCACCTCAATATACGTGATGCACATATCCCTATTCAAAACACGCGAGTCGAGGTCCCGATGTGCCTTTTTGAGTGCATTTCTTATGTAAGTTCGGCATTTTTCTTCCTTTTTTTTATGTAAGCTCTAGGTGCCTGCTTCACCAATTGCGTACAAAGCTTTCTTTAGTAGATAAACTTCATCTTCATGACCTTTGATTGCAAATCCTTCCGATCGATCGACATAAATCTCCTCCTCGAGAAGACCATTCAAAAAAGCAGACTTAACATCCCGCTCGATACACTTTCCACCCTTTTGTGCGGCAATGGCTAGTAGCAATCTAATAGTATCCAATTTAGCAACAGGAGCAAATGTGTCGAAAAATCAACACCATAAATTTGAGCATACCCCTTTACAATAACCTGAAAGTACTTTTCATATCATCGAACCACCATAATCACTGTCCGAATATCCCTGCAGAACACAATTCTGATTTGCACAAAACAAGAATCCAAAATTAAGTGTTCCCTTGACATATCTCATAACTCTCTTAGCTGTTGTAAGATGAGTTTTGGTTGCACTATTTGAAAATTTGGATAAGACACTTACAACATGTAAAATATCCGGTCTAGTTGCCGTGAGATACATGAGACAACCAACCATACTTCGGTAAATTGTCTCGTCAACTCTTCCAGCCTTCATCATTCTTGCTCGCTTTTTCCTTTTGACACATTGGAGTAGCCACTTCTTTGCAATTCTCCATTCGAACTTCTTTAAAATCTCTCTTGCATACTTCTTTTGACAAACAAAAAACTCATTTTGCTTTTGTTTGATCTCCATTCCGAGAAAGTAAGCCATCTCTCCCAAATCTGTCATCTCAAATGTCATTTGCATATCTTGTTTGAAATCTTCAACAAGATTAACATTGCTACCTATAACCAAAGCAAGTCATCAACATACAAAGAAACAATCACAAAATTGACTTCATCACCTTTGATGTAGAAGGTAGCTTCACTTGGGCTTTTTTTAAAACCCAACTTCATCAAATGCTCATCAATTCTCTTTGTACCATGCTTTAGGTGCCTGCTTCACCGTACAAAGCTTTATTTAGTAGATAAACTTCATCTTCATGGCCTTTGATTGTAAATCCTTCCTATTGATCGGCATAAATCTCCTCCTCGAGAAGACTATTCAAAAAAGCAGACTTAACATCCAAATTGATACACTTTCCAAACTTTTGTGCGCAATGGCTAGTAGCAATCTAATAGTATCCAATCTAGCAACAGGAGCAAATGTGTGAGAAAAATCAACACCATAAATTTGAGCATACCCCTTTACAACAAGCCTTGCTTTGTGCTTGTTGATTGAGCCATTTGCATTCAAACTTAGTTCGAATATCCACTTCACTCCAATCACTTTTCTATCAATGAGCCTTTTCACAAGCTCCCAAAGTTTGGTTCTTCTCGATCATGTTCGCTTCTTCTTCCATTGCAGGCTCTCCATTTGGGATCATTTTCAGCTTCCCAAAAATCAAGCAGGTTCAAGAACTCTGCTACATTGCATCTTTGGTAAATTTCAAGCAAGTGATCTTGTACCTCTAATGGGAACATCATCAATCAATTCATCTTCCTTCAAATTGAAACTTTGAATTATGAAGTAAATTTGAGGCTGATTTCTCTCCATTCCAATCCCAAATCTCATTTTCCATGAAGTGCACATCTCTACTTATTAGAATTTTCCTTGTATGAGGTTGGAAAACTCTATAAATTAAAAATTGTGCTATATCCCACAAAAATTCCAGCCATTGCCTTTTTATCTAGCTTATCTCTTTTGATCCGAGGCACATAAACAAAACACAAACATCCAAACACTTTTAAATTTTTCGAGAAGGTTTAAAACCATACCAAGCTTCAAATGGTGTCTTCCCGTCCTCGCTTTTGTAGGAAGCCGGTTGAGAAGAAAAACGAAGTATGTGCAAATTTTTCACCCAATACTCCTTTGGCAAACTCTTCTCATGAAGCATGCATCTAGCCATCTCCATTATTGTACGATTCTTCCTCTCACTTACTCCATTTTGTTGAGGAGTATATGGAGCAAGATAAGTTGATGTTCGATTCCAGCCTCCTCACAATACGTGTTAAACGATTTGATGTGTATTCCTTGCCATCATCGACCTTAAGGCTTGAATTTGATAGCCACTTTGAGTTTCAATCCATCGCTTAAACTTCCAAAAATTCCAAAGCAACTTTGACTTGAATTTAAGAAAATAAATCCAACACATTCTAGTGTGATCATCAATAAAAACAATGTAGTACTTACTCCCATTAAGTGAAGGAGTTCTTTGAGGTCCAACCAAATCGAGTGGATTAATTGTGCCTTTTAGCAGCCCTCCAATTTGCTTGCTTGAAAGGAAGTCTTGTTTGCTTTCCAAATTGACATGTCTTGCAACTGGTAATTTAGCTTCTAAGTGAGGTAAGCCTTGAACCAACTCTTTTCTTTGCAAATTCAACACTCGTCGCATGATGAAAGTGACCAAGTCTTTTGTGCCACAATTATGTGTTAGACTTCATGGGTGAATAAGTGCAATCTCCTCCTCCGAAGGATCTAGTATGAAGCTCTTTCCCTTCATATTGACTTTGAATACTTCTTCTCCTCTTGAAGTCTTTGATTACGCATTGATTATTTTCAAAGATTACTTTGAAACCCCTTTCGAGAGTAGTTGGCCTACACTCAACAAATTTTGGCTTATGTTAGGTACAAACAATACATCTTTAATTAACTTTGTACCGAAACACTTTCGATTGCTATAGTTCTTTTCCCTGTTCGCAATGAAGTCTCCGTTGCCAATTCGAACTTGGAGGTTATAGATGTGTCGAGCTCTTTGAAGAGATCTCGATCGAAGGTCATATGATTTGTGCAACCACCTGTCAACAAGCCACTTATCACTTGCATTACTTGAGGTGAAACAAGATGCAACAAAAAGTTGCTCCTCCTCTTCTTCTTGATCAAGCAACTTGGGCTACATTTTTATGTTGAAGGTTGCCTTGAGTCACATTTCTTGGCCGAGGATTGCTTCTACATATCTTTTGATGATGTCCTCTCTTTTCGACATTTCTCGCACCGCTAGTCGAGTTTCATCCAACATTAAAGGGTGGATGACCTTTTCTTCCATAATGTTTACAAGGAAGGAAATCGATTTTGTTCCCATCTTGGTTTTAGGAGAATCAAAAATTGAGTTTCCTTTCTTGTTCTTCTCATATTTCTTCCCTTTTCCTCCTTGGTTGAACTCGAGTTCTCGCAGCCTAATGCACCTTCAACGCCGCGCTTTAGATCTCATGAGCCTTTTTGTTCTTGTGCTTGCAAGGAACTTAACAATTTCGCCAAGCTAACCTTTGATAGATTTTTAGTATTTTCCAAAGAAGAAATGGTGATTCAAATCTATCAGAACAATCACAATAATTTTTTCAACCAATTTAAGTCGGGAAATTAGAGCCGAGTAATCTTACTTTGTTGGCAATGCCTAGTAATTTGTCGGAATACTCTTTGATGGTCTCCGAATCCTTCATTGTTTGTAGTTGGAATTCTCGTATCGATTAAAGACTTCCATTGCTCTAATCCTTTCATCTCCTTCGTACTCGCTCTTGAGAAAATTCCAAACTTCAAATGATGATTTCATTGTCATGATTCTAACAAAAACTTCTTTCGAGATCTGCGCAAACAATGAGGCTTTAGCCTTGGACTTTCTAGTTTTCTTCTCCTTGTGATTCTTGAGCTGCGCCATTGTTGGATTTTCCCGCAATGGAGGAACATCGTAATCCTCTTCAACAACATCCAAGAGATCATGCGCTCTAGATATGCCTCCATCCTGGTGCCCATACATGGTAGTTTTCACCATTAAACACTGGTGGTGCTAGTGAAGTGAATGGCTTTTCAAGTGATTCTGAATCCATGAAAGTAGAAGGATATCTAGGCCTTTCAATGGTGGATTATACTCAGTTACAAGTCCTTCAAGATGACCGCACTTATACCAATTTTGAAGGAATATCAAAGTAGTAAACTGAGTTTAAAGAAGCAGAGACAAAAAACAAGAAGAAAGAAGAAAGATTTCTGCAGTAGTCTGCTAATTTCATTTAATTTGAATAGCTTAAATACGCAAAAAAATACTAACTGAAAATCAGAAAATAAGGAAACTACTCCTAGAATAATGCCACTACAAGTCTACAACTGATACACCAACTATCAATCAAAGAAACTAAGCTAAAAATAAGGAAGTAACAATTGAAACATTAGACTAAGTCAGACACATAAATACTTGCAGCATTGAGGCAAAATTCAACAAGACGTTTGTGATGTTACACAGAGTATGTAACAACTTGTATGTAGGTTTGTGATGTTACAGAGTATATAAATGAGAGAGACTCAGTTATCTTGTTAAGAGAGATAATATGAGATTGTTGAGATGATAAAAAATTTATGTTTCAAAGTGACTTGATTTGTGTTATAAACCAAACCAGCCCTAACCTTGGCAATCAAATCAAATTGCAATAAATTCCCAAACTCCTCATCATAATTCCAGCCCATTGAACTCACTAACATCAACATCTACCTTATCTGCCATGAAAAAATCTGTTTCAAATGAACAATTTTGAATTGGAAGATTAAACCAAAAAGATGCCCTAACATACACACCTTCGCAATGTCGATCGAATGAGTTTTGACACAAATCAAAGAACACACACGGATTGAGATCCAAAACCTAATCGTTTGGATGTTGGTTTTGTTCTAGTGATATTTTGTTAGTTTCTACGTTGCATCAGAATTCATGGAGTGCCTCTAAAGAGGAATGAATTCTTTAATGGAATTGCATATTACAGTCTAGTGGACAGAAACTATGAAAACCAAATTTGTGCATATTGAAAAAAAACCAAATAAAGAGAGAGAGAGAGAACTGAATCAACTAAGTAGTGATTAGTGACCATCAAATGAAAACCAAGTCTGTAGTTTGGAAACAAAATGCCTCATGATCCCTAATTTAGTTCAATTTTTGAGCTATATCCTTTTTTTTCGTTGGATTGATGAAACATTGAGAGAGATGAGTATCACATCTTGTAATCCACTCTCTGCATTGTCTTAATGCCTCATTGGAGGGATGTAGGTACACTTTTTTTTAATTCTTTACCCTTTTGGGTACACGATATATAGGGCGAATTCTTGTACCACATAAACTAAGAATGTCAACAACAACAACAAAAAAAAAAAAAAAAAATTGTTTTAAAAAGAATATATAGTGCCACGTCTGAAGTAGTCCCACACAAAATCTGAGACTGAGAGGTATATATTCGTGTACAAGTCGGATTGAGTCCGCCAACACTAAATTTCTAATTCTATTAAGGATTTACCATTAATTCTATCTATTAATTTCTTCATCTTCTTCAAATTAATTACAACAACAACAACAACAACAACAACTCTTTTTCTTCTTCTGCAATTCTCTGTCAATTCTATTTCTTTTTTTCTTTTTTTTTTTTTGTTAATGAAGATGATGAGTAAGGTCGAGTTTGTAGAGGTCCTGGACGCCGACGAAGAACTGCGGCTGGTAACTGCAGGGTTTGTGGAGGCGTGCCACGAATGCCCTTATAAGGAACGCACTCCCTTTCTCATGTCATGGGGTCGCAGGAAAATAAGGTATGCCCTTAAGAATAACAGAGACTCTTCGCGCCGCCGCAGAGGCAGTTGGCGCAGCCTTCGCGACCACTAATGATCACTAGCGCAGGAGAGGATAATGATGATGATGATGATGATGATGATGAGGAGGAGGAAAAAGTAGTTGGTAATGAAAATGGTGCAAACGGATGGTAGGGAAAACAAGGAGAGGTGAGATATTGATGAGTGAAGAAGAGAGTACTAGTACTAGTACTAGTGATTATTACAATTAGGATTTGGAGGTGAACAAGTGGAAGAATAAAAAGAGGAAGCGCAAGGTAAGATTAATTAATTAGATGAATATATATATATATATATTTGTGCTGCTTATTATTTGCGGGTTTGGTTTTACTTCTTTTTGGGTGGTTTTGTAGGAAGTTCTTGAGGAGTTAAGGGAGCAGGAAAAAAAATTGTCCCAACAGAACAAAGAACTCAAACAGGTAACCTAGAAGGCATTGCTTTTCATTTTTTTATTTTTTATTTTTTTAGTTTGGAACGAAAGTAGAAAGCGAAGTGAGTCTCGTATCACGAGGTGCATATATGGACAGTCGTGAGACCGACCCGTGTTCGGGGTGTACTTTTGATGATGTCATAAAATCATCACCTTGCCTTTTGGCATCCATCTCAGCAGAGATATTGTTGGTATCTATTTAGGGGCCGCTCTTCCAACTTTTTTTTTTTTTTTTTTCAATCCATGAGACTATAACTCGATATTTGATCACTTAAGGTGGAGACCGAGTCTCTTACCACTTAGACCCATCTAGTTAGTTAATTTTTGTCCGACTTTTTGTGAAGTGTTACTTTTTGTGTTAGGAAGTATATATACAATTTACAAAGAAAATAGCCTTTAATTTGACTTATGATTGGTTGGCACAACTGGAAGCGAGTTGTTGTCTCTTAACTATTAACTTGAGTTAAAGTTCTGAAAAGTAAACAACATTAAAAACTCCCCCCATTCACATGGTGCGTGACTCGGGCCGAACTCGAAGTGGTCAAATAGTTCAAATACCGAGTGGTTTAAACCAAAAAAAAAAAAGCTTTTAATTGATAAATTTACTCTTTGAATAAAATAATAATAAATGTTCTTAAATGATATTAATTAAAGTTAATTTTAATAAGTTATTCCTATTTGTGTATACCCAATTTATTATATGTGCATAGAAAATTCAACCAATTAAACACGTAAAAATTGAAAGTCAGTACACATTTGAGGAAATATAATATTTATCGGTTTAGGTATGGTGTTCAATATGAATCTAACTTATGCGATGAGTTTGACGACTATAGTTAGTGTCCAATATGAATCTAACTTAGACAGTGATTACTTGGTTAATCAGGCGTATTGGAACGTTAGAGATTTCTACAAAGAGCAGCAGCAAGAGCGAGCACTCCTTGAAGAGTTAAAATCAAGACGATTACAGGTATGATCATCTCCTTCATCTATGATTCGATGTTGTTTGGTTTAAGAAAAATGCTAGAATCACACCCTTAAATGCACAACGCCCCCTTACCCACTGTATTTTGTATCACGAGATATATATATATAAGCTCGCATCTCAAGATGCACACGGAGGATGGAAATATACGGTCGTTGGGCATTCTTTTGTGCATTATTGGTGTTGTTCTAGTCATCCTTTTTTTATTTATGAGGAATTTAATTAATTAAGTATTACTTATATACGTACATTCTTTTCACTAAAATTACTATTTCAGGCATCGGCCTTGTGGCAGCGCCTAAATGGGGACCGACTTACGCCTCCACTGAACAAAAGGGCCCAATTTGGACAATACATACATGGGTATTAGTATATTTTTCTTTTTCTTTTTTTGAAAGAGGTGTTATTTGTGTACTTTCCTTGGTATATATAGCTAGTGTAATTCTTCAAGGGCAATTGAGTTTTCGTTCATAGAAAGAGAAAATAATTCCATTAGATTATGTAGTGTATTAATTTTTTTGGTTATTTTTTTTCATATTGTTTCGGGTCGGGGAGGTCGGAGTTTAATTTGTCTTGACTACTCATCAATTTACGGCAAGTTCCTTTATATCTAGAGCTTAAAATTAAGACATGGATTCGTGTCATCCCACTGTAAAATTCTTTTAAGAGATTAATTAATTAACATTTCTCTAATAAATTTTGATAAAAAAAAAAAAAAATTCTAGCTATCTAGCTAACTAGCATTTATACCGTAGGGACATTTGGTACACATAAAATTATTATTGAAATTGGACTAAAGTTGTTCAAAATAAATTCAAAAGAAAAATGTAAGGGTGAAATCATTTTGCTACAACCTTTCATCATTGTAATACGTGTTGAAGACCCTTGAGTTTTGCATTGATATGTATGCGTATAAAAAACTTTTCACTGCGAATGCAAAAACTACTTAGCATGTCAACTGATGCTTTGCATTTGTGATGACACTTCTGTTTATATGTAGGCCACTATATATATATAGTGGGCAGAGTTTGTGCTAAGGTTCTTAGATCAACGATTGAGAGAGAGAGAGAGAGATGACCTTGTCGTTGGATTGATGAAACATTGAGAGAGATGAGTGTATGAAGAACCCTCACTCACTGCTTTGCTTAATGTGTCATTGGAGGGAAACGCAAGGCACTGTTGAAAATTGCATTTAAAATGGATGTTAAACCTCGATTCCCCTTTTCGCTCTTGGATGTGCATCGACATCTGTTTTGGTAGGAATCCAAAGTGCATCCAACGGACTAGAAAGGGGCTATGTTTGGTTGGGGTAATTAAGTGCACTTCTCATAACTTCTCATAACTGTGTTTATTTGCTTGGTAATCCCTTCTTTTTTTTTTTAATAATGGTGGTGTTCCGGGCGCTCTAACCCCATAACTCAAGAGAAATCGACATATTTGAATTTTGATGGTAGGATTTGATTTGATGATCTATTGTTCATCAAACATATCTTAATACTTTTACCATCTCACATAGTTTGTTTCATAATTTTAACCTACTTCAAAGTCAGAGTTACATTTTTTTTGACAAAATGTGCTACTAAATTTAATATATTTTTTTTTAATTAAAAGGGAGCTTATCAGCTCAAGTTACTATGAATACAATCTAGGGAACGAAACCCCGATCCTTATTAAATCAAGTTTTATGCAACTAGAAAATTCATATGCCTCTGACAATCCAACTTCAACTGCTTGTACATTGCAACATCGATCAAGATTGCCCTCCAATTTTCGAAAATTGTTGGATATCAATTAGTTCGAGCTCTGAATGTGTTTCATTACTCTTTTTCGTCTTCCCTGAGCCGCTTTTCACTTTGCGATCACTTTCAATTGAAATGCTTCGATTTATCTGGATTTCATAACAAAAGGTACTTGTGATTTTGGAAGACAATATGTATGTTCAATCTATTCAATGAGCAATTATCACATACATCCCATGTATCTCTCAAAACAATTTAAAAGGGTCTTATTTTTTTATACTATGATGTGCACAGTTACTAAATTACCACACACCAAATACGCCTACCAAATATGCATTGAAAAATTAGAAAATTTGAATATCTGGTATCTCTTAAAAGGCACACGCGCGTTATTAGTAAGTCTCAACATCGCACCAAGTAAATGATTGGTCTTAACAAGGTCCCTTGCTCAGTTGCACTTATTTATAAATGAATGGTGTTGAAGTACTTTTAAAGCCTTGACACCACTGCTGTCCCTGCTCGAGGGAGAGGTCAAACCTACAACCCGTCACCATTGAGCTGACCGCTCATAAATGAATGCGGCTCTTACTCTTCAAGGACCAACTCACTTGGTAAGTTACTAGCATAAAACAGAAAAGGACAAATGAAAAATAGGGGAAAAAATGTATCCCCTATTGGCAGAGAGTCAATACTAATGAAACAATATGCAAAGATTCAGTAACAACAATGAGGCCTGATTGGCACTGTGTTTTTTAGTGAGAATCCGGTTTGCAAACTTCAAAGAGGACTGTAGTGAGCCACAACTTATATAAAAAAAAAAAAAAAAAAAAAAACTAAGCATTAAGATTTATAAAAAACTATAGGTATATTTATTGTACATAAATTATAGGCGTGTGTGCGTTGTAGATATATTTATTGTACATAGTGGCAATTTTGTTAATTATTAAAAGATTTATTGTTATCTTACTACAATAATATCTTAATATCTAAATAGATATCTACAAAAAAAAAAAAAAATTATCTTAATCGAATTAATCGATCTCATCTCTTTCTATATATATAGAGGGAGACATGTAGCCAAAGATTTTGTTGTTAGAATTTTTTTTTTTTTTTTTTTTGTTGTCTAAAGATCGAGAGAGAGAGAGCGCTAGAGAGAGAGAGATCAAATTAAGATTCAAGAATTCATTAACAACGCATGCATGATGGAGAATGAGATGATGAACAACAATAATAGTAATATTCACACCACCAACCGCCGTGGGGTTTAACTTTTAACCCCACCGATGAAGATCTTATGCGGTACTTGAGGGCCAAAGTAGATAACATTCAACTTTCTTTCGTCGACCCCATCCTCGAATTCGATGTTTTCACCGTGGACCACCCCTCCCAATTATTCTACTTGCAACGTAAGTAGTAATAAACTATCATCAACAATCACTACATGTAGTTTAATTAGTTATCGATCTAGCATCTAGGGTACTTTTCTTTATAGGTGCATGTTTTTGTTTTTAACGTGCATGGTTTAACTAGGGTTTTAAGTAGGTTTCTTGTTGCATGATCTTTGTTTTTTTCTTTCTTTCTTTCTTTTTTGAGTGTACGATCTTTTTTTACACATGCATGCATGCATGCTTTTGGTAATTTTGGTTTATTAATTATGTTTGATCTTACATATACTACTGTTTAAATATTGTTATACATAGTATATATATTACAGTTGTAATTGTTTCTTGGTTTTTGGTGTTAAAAACTAGGATTTAATTAAGGTTCTTGAATCAATTTAGCTTTTTACTTTTTAGGTCATAAATATTTACGTAACACGCTTGCATGTTTCTTGGTTTGGTTAATGCAGAGGGTTAATGAATGAAAATGTATACTTTTACGTTAAAAAGAGCGGGAAAGTTCGCAGTTTGGCATGGGGCTGGAACGCCAAGAACGGTCCAATCAATATATTTAGCAAGTGAGGGAGAAATGATGGGGGAGAGGAGATCATTGGTTTATTACAATTCAAAGGAAAAGATACCCGCAAAAAAGACCAGGTGGATCATGAACGAGTATAGGCTTCCCGATCCCACCCCGCAATCATGTCCGACTCATCTTCGAAAGTAAGTATATATAATAACACCAACTGTTTAAATTCATTGGGTTATATACTTAATCAAGATTTCTCAGTTGGATAATTAGTTACTAATCAGTTGCATGTGATTTGTATTTGATTATTCCAGGATCCCTTTTGGACTTTATGTAAAATTGGTGAGACAGGAAGAACCTCTGGTGATGATGATCAAGTTCTTCCCCCGCCTCGGCCGCAGCCGCAGCAGCATCAAATATTACAACAGGTTGATCATGTGGAATTGGTGCCTCAAGAAGTCACTGGGGGAAGCTTTGGAGGCAAAGATTACCAAAATAGTAATAATGTTCCCTCCCAACAACAACAACAGCAGCAGCAACTACAACAATCTGAATGTGATGATGGTGATCAAGATTGATTGATAACTTGGAATCAACGGAGGTTGGTGATGAGGAACAACGACCACAAGTACACGAAATGGATGATCAACAATTATTAATGGGGCCTCACCATGATCAGCATGATCAAAGACGATCAACAACAAGAAACAATAAGCGCAAGCAATCGAATGCGATGATGATGGTGATCCCGATCGCTTGGTGCTAATGGAGGATGATCTTCCTCCTGAATTCGGGTTAATCTTCATGAACAACTGCCATTAATTCATCAACCACTATTTGAGAACACCAACCACAAGTACTACAACAACACACCGATGATAATATTATAAATGTTGAGGATTCGATGATATTCCTCCATGCATATGCCTTGATGAATATCAAGGCAACTTCGACTTGTGGATGGAGACGATTAAGAAGCGCGACCATGATGATGAGCAATTTGATGATGACGAGGAGGATGATCAAGACTGGATTGAGAACTTGGAATCAACTCGGAGGTTGATGATGAGGAACAACAACCACTCCAACAATTGCCATTAATTCATCAACAATTTGATCAGCAGCACCAACCATGGCCACAAGTACTACAACAACACACTGATGATAATATTATAACTGTTGAGGATTATGATGATATTCCTCCATGCATATTCCTTGATGAATATCAAGGCAACTTCGACTCGTGGATGGAGACGATTAAGAAGCGCGGCCATGATGATCAGCAGCAGCAAGTTTATGATGAGGAGGAGCCATCCCCCAAGCGTGCTAAAGCTAGAGTAGCTAATTGAAGACCAATTTTTATATGAATCATGCATTTTAGTTCAATTTGTTGTGTAGTATGCATGGCACAAAACAATGTATATATGCACTAGGTAGCAGTTATTTTACTATGCCAGCTACTTGCACTATTCTATGTAACATTTTTTTTCATCAACAAATTCAATACAATTCTGTTTTTTAGTTTGTAAATATATACAGCCTTGCAAATTTTTATGTATGCATGAATTTGTTGTTGATCGTCTCTGGAATTGCATGTGATTAATTAAGTTATTCTGGCAAATTAATTTTATGAACATAATGTACATAAGAAACGCACATTTAAAGGGCACATCAAGCCATATATCCGAGCTGTCCATTTGCACCTCAATATACGTGCATATACAGATGCACAGATCCCCATTCAAAACACGTGATTCGAGGTCCCGATGTGCCTTTTTGAGTGCATTTCTTATGTAAGTTCGGCATTTTCTTCCTTTTTTTTTATGTTCGGTAAGAGGAGGAAAAGATGTCCAGCCAAGTGAAAACTCATTCGTACATGCATGATCATGAACAAATACTACACTCTATATACTAAAGAATGTATGTTCAGTTCACTGAACAAACAGTGGAAAACACAACTAAAAAAGAAGTTATTGTACTTCAACAAAAAAGAAGTCATTGTTGAAAGCAACATACATTTAATTAGTACAAATCAAAATTAAGATCTTCTGATAAATTCCCTCTCCTGATAATATTAATTATATCCTCGCATCGATCAGTCGACGATCATGTCAGCGGGAAGATGTGCATCCTCAGTCTTGGAATGATGTTTTCCTCCAACCACCATGGATGGCTAACAATTGACTGCACACCATGCATGGATAGCAGCAGACTGCCAATTAAAACAATTCATTCACTCTCATTGTCAAAAAAAAAAAAAAAAAAGGAGAGTACTTAATTATGTCAAGACATAATTTAATTTGACATGAGTAAACCAAATTATTTTTTGCGCGCGGCAAATATTCTTAATGAAGATCATTAAATCTTCCCTCCAAAAGAGTAAAATCATTAGATTTTCAAGTATATGGAGAAACTAGTTGTGACCACTTACCACAAGGATAATCAGAAATTTTATCAAAAGAAAAGGAATCGCTAGAGTAAAATTGCTACCATCGTCTTAAACCGTCGTGTAAACTTTCTCGCGGTGATATCATTTCATCTATAAAATTCACTTTAAATTCTCTTCTAGTAGACTAGACTCTATGGAAGGCAGACCTTCATAAAACTTAAAAGAGAGGCATATATACCTTCACAAACACTTTAAATTCTCTTCTGGCAGACTAGACTAAATCCTAAACCCTAACCCCTAAACCCTAATTTCACTCCGTGCATCTTTATAATCAGGGCGAAGCTTCATCAAGTTTGTAATTTATTTGGACTAAACATGAAAGGAAGTAAATGATATAGCCCACACATCAACAGCTAAAAATCATAATTATCTCAGAACAAATGCATCACAAGCCAAAACATACCATTCCTTCAATCGAGTTGCATCACACTTTCTTGTCATAGGAACCTCTAGGCTTTGAACTCGCTGGAACACCTGCAGTAACAATTAATATAGAACACATCAAAATCCTTCTCTATAAAATTGGATTCACTTTTCTTTTATTCAAGATAATTTGCAAAGGAGTCAGAAGCTTCAAAAAAAAAAAATATAAATCTTCAGCAGTAATGGGAAGATGTACAAATAGGTAATTTGAAGAAATAACTCCCAAGCTCACTAAATTTGATAGAGAACTAAAAGAAATAGAAGTTCTAATAATCTAAATTGTTCGTGTAAACCAAAATTTAACTGCACAAGAACTAAGTGGAATACCAGAGCAAAAGAGAGGAATTAATTGGAATCACGAAGTGGAAAGCTTTGTTGAGTTAAGCAACAGCTTAATTAAGAAATTTAACAATCAAATAAGTTGTTTCAAACATTAACTTCTAATTTCAAACCATGAGGACTTGGAACTTGGAATCAACTCTGGAGGTTGATGATGAGGAACAACAACCACTCCAACAGCTGCCATTAATTCATCAACAATTTGATCAGCAGCACCAACCATGGCCAAAAGTACTACAACAATACACTGATGATAATATTATAACTGTTGAGGATTATGATGATATTCCTCCATGCATATTCCTTGATGAATATCAAGGCAACTTCGACTCATGGATGGAGACGATTAAGAAGCGCGGCCATGACGATCAGCAGCAGCAAGTTTATGATGAGGAGGAGCCATCCCCCAAGCGTGCTAAAGCTAGAGTAGCTAATTGAAGACCAATTTTTATATGAATCATGCATTTTAGTTCAATTTGTTGTGGAGTATGCATGCACAAAACAATGTATATATGCACTATTCTATGTAACATTTTTTTTTTTTCATCAACAAATTCAATACAGTTCAGTTTATTAGTTTGTAAATATATACAACCTTGCATTTAATTGATTGTTGATCATATCTGGATGAATTGCATGTGATGGTTAATTAAGTTATTCTGGCAAATCAATTTTATGAACCAGCTAGGCTATATACTTAATTACATATATAGCTAACTTCTTACGGGCAGAGAGCAGAAAAACGTGACTTGTGGAGCTAGGGAGCATCACATTTTTGCCTGCTGTCTTGAATATAACATAATACACAGGTTTGGCATATTGAGTTTACCATGCGAGACATATAGGTTATATTCAAGAGGCAAAAAAATGTGATGCTCCCTGGCTCATTAATTAAGTGAGAAGCTGGTAGTCGACCATGAGTAATTGTTGACACAAATCTCTACATTTTGGCGACCATGCGAATACCACTGTTTGATTGTGCCAAACTACAATGATTAATTAATTGATGCTCACCAAGATCAATACAAATAAAAGCTCATTTTTCTCAGCCTAAACAAAAAAAGAGCTAAATGATTCAGACAACTATGAGTTAAAAGATGTTGTTTGCTACATACAAAAGAGTACTAGGACAAAGAAACTACTTTACCTAGAAAATTTGCTCCACAAAGTTTTTGATGGGAATTCCATCAATTGTAGCAAATTAGACCCATCTGATGAAGACCCTCTTTGATCCATTAAGCTTCTTAAGTTGAGATCATTGGCACCGAAATCTTCGTCTCTGAACAAATCAGATTGGCCTTCAATTACATAAACTCAACATTAGATTCCAACACTAGTACTAGTACCTGTACTCAGCTTCACAGCCTCTCTTATCCCATTTTCAATAAAAATCTCCCAAAAACAGCAAAACCAAATAAACCCAAAAGAATTCAGGCTTCAAATCCACATATTTGAACAGGATAAGCCCATTACAGACCTGAAGACGATGTGAGCTACAAACAATACTCAGAATATATGCCCAGATCAAAACATATGGATTAGTAGCATGGAAAGGATCGATCGAGTCATTGCCAATTTTGAAGGTATCTACATGCATAAAAGTTACATAGCACCATGAAATAGATGAAAATAAGTGTAATGGAAATTCATACCTATAAGAAATGTCCACAGGGATCTTTGAAGCTATTCAAAGAATTCAAAGAAGAGTTACAAGTACTGTTACAAAATTAAGTGAAAAAAGTTTAAATGGAATGAATAGTCATAGGTAGTGTTTAACACAACTGTTTTGATCTTTCATTACAACAGAACTTGAAACATCACGCATTCAGCAAGCATGAACTGACCAACTGAAAAAATAAAATAAAATAAAATAAAATAAACAAACAGACAAATAAATAAATAAAAGTACTGATCACATCTTGCAATTCAAAATGTTCACACATATCAGGTGTGGGCACTTGAATTACATAGGTCAGGACAACAATTGGTTTAAATAGTTTGGAGGGCTTCTGTTGCTTAAAAAAGCACCTCCCCACCCCCACCCTCTTAAATTAAAATCTCTCGAGTTATCTCCTAGTCTCATCATAAATACTCACTTAAATTAAATTCTGTTTTAATCTCTCTCGAGTTATCTCCTAGCCTCTCGAGTGGTTTTAAATTCTGTTTTAATTTACACGTCACATTCAATCTCGTTATGGAAGAAGCTATGTCTCAGTTGAGTGGCATAATTCACAACATGAGTAGCAGTACTACTTCAACCTGAAGTACCCTTAGAGCCCAAGCAAAGTATAGTATTATATATTAGTACTAGTACCAATGCAGTTACTACTCAGAAAAGATGCAATGCTAACAACAAGAGGGCGTTGAGGGAGGGTGTGGGAGGAGGGATCAGCAGTTAAAAAAAAAAAAAAAAAAAAAAAAAAAAAAAACCCACTAGTCTCTTTTATTATTATTATTATTATTATTTTATTTTTTTTGTCAAAGATCAACTGCAGGATTAGTCACCCAGCTTGAATATCATCCACATATTACCACCATTCAAGATAGGTCCTTTGAGTGTGCATCTTTACATATATTTCACGGTCTGCCAGTTTTTTTAGTAAAACTAAACCTACAAACCAACTGAAGTTATCAAAGAAGTCATATATGCAGAGCTATATAAGGTTGTGCTCACTACATAGAAGCTCGATCCATATTGCTTGTGAACTACAGATCTTATTGACGTAAAAAAAAAAAAAAAAAAAGTACCAAGCACAAACATCACTTATGAGTAGTCCGACACATTGATCAATATATAGAAGGCATAAATCACAATATGCACCTATATAAGCTGACATCAATAAATGCCAACACTATCCCATCCCCTTGTTAAGGATCGGATGAACTAGTGCTCTTCTTCTATTTGATTCTATTTAGAGCTTATAATCTATCTTCTTAAGGGCAGAACAAGTGGAGAGTACACATTAATTGAGATTGTGCATATCATATTTAAAAGTAATTATTTTCAAAGCTCATCGTTGTTTTAATATATCAATTCAGCAGCAAGAAAAAAGATGACAAGTATATATATCAAGGTACTTCAAAGAAGAATTGGCACTGCACTTTGGAGATACCTGTGAGAAGTCCATATATATGAGGATCAAAACCCAATTCATTGTAGTCCACATTCTCAAATTTTTCCATTGTCACTGAAAAGTACAAAAAGTTGAATCATTGAAACCTTCAATAGCACCAAAAAAGGCCGAAAAGTATTGAGAAGCACTTATCTTCATCATGAGTCTTTGGAAGCAGAAAAATCAAACTGAAAAATCAAACTAATAAGCACAATTATGTATTCTTGGACATTGGCTAGCACACAAAATGGACCGATCAGGCTCACTTTGATTTGAATTCCAGTTGAGGCTAAATGCTTGGCTTGATTAACAAGCTACTTTTCAAAAGAATTGAGTCATAGAAACATAAAGAGCTGAAAGAAAAGACAAGCGAACATAAAAGAGAAGAAATGCATCTAAACACGAAACAAGAAATTTGCAGATCAAACACAAGCAGCAATATGCAGCTCAAACATCATAATGTTATTCATAAGAACAGGTTTAAGGATGAAAGATTGCAATCATACCCAATAGACAAACCACCCAACAATTAGCCAAATAAATTCTCAAAGTGTGGTTGCAGTGTTCTTTGGTTGCAACTTAGCGTCATGGCAGTCTAAGAAGCAAAGTGTGGTTGCTCGATCCAGCACTGAATCCAAGTATAGAGCCCTGGCCAATGTTGCTGCTGAACTTCAATGGATCAAGTCTCTTCTGCATGAACTGCATTTTCCTCTTCCACATACTCCTATGGTGTGGTGTGACAACATGAGTGCAATTGCTCTGGCTCATAATCATGATTTTCATTCAAGAACGAAGCACATTGAGATTGATGTCCATTTCATTCGTGATCAGGTCCTCAAACGAGCTCTTACAATTGCTCATGTACCTTCTGTTGATCAACTTGCTAATGGTTTTACTAAACCATTGTCTACTTCGAGATTTACTTATCTTCGAATCAAACTTGGTGTAGGTATACTACCCCTGCGTTTGAGGGGGATGTTAGCATCAACCATTGAGTGATAATGTGTACCGAATGTAACCGTAGTGAGGTGTATTGTGTCAATACTGTCCAGCTAATCATTGTAATTAGTTAGACAGTTAGAGTGTGTCAGGAGGTGTGATTAACAACTTGTATGTACGTGAAGGAATATTAAAGTAGTAAACTGAGTTTAAAGAAGCAGAGACAAGAAACAAGAATAAAGAAGAAAGATTTCTGCAGTAGTCTGCTAATTTCATTTAAGTTGAATAGCTTAAATACACAAAAAAATACTAACTGAAAATCAGACAATAAGGAAACTACTCCTAGAATAATGCCACTACAAGCCTACAACTGATACACCAACCATCAGTCAAAGAAACTAAGCTAAAAACAAGGAAGTAACAACTAAAACATTAGACTAAGTCAGACACATAAATACTGCAGCAGCTGAGGCAAAATTCAACACTCTTCCTTGCTTCAGTTGTTGCACACTCCAAGCTTTTCTCTCAGGAATTCAAACTTGCAAGTCGGTAAGGCTTTGGTGAAGATGTCCGCTAGTTGATAATCATGTCTGCAAAGTACTTCAACTTAATTGATCCTCCTTTCGCACATCTCTCGAGAAAAAATAATTTGATGTTGAAGTGTTTTGTTTTTCCATGAAAAACAGGATTGTTTGAGATAGCGATTGCCGCTTGATTGTCCACAAACACCTCTGTACTTCCTTCTTGCTTCAAACCGAGATCAATCAACACTTTCCTAAGCCACAATGCTTGATTCGCAGCAGCTGTAGTAGCAATAAATTATGCTTCTGCGGTGGATTGTGCAACAATATCTTGCTTCTTAGAACACCAAGTGAACACCCTTGAACCTAGATTAAAACAATAACTGAAGTACTTTTCATATCATCAGAACCACCATAATCACTGTCCGAATATCCCTGCAGAACACAATTCTGATTTGCACACAACAACAACAACAACAACAACAACAACATAGCCTCAGTCCCAAATTAACTGGGGTCGGCTACATGGATCAAACTTTTCCATTGTGCTCGATTAAGTGCAATTGATGGTGAGCTTTTCAAACCATTCAAATCCCTCCTAATTAATGCATCCCATGTTAACTTTGGTCTGCCCCTACCTCGTCGAATTTCTACAGTTTCTATTGAGTCAAGTTTTCTAGTTGGGGCATTTGTAGGCCGTCTTTGCGGGTGACCAAACCACCGCAACCGCCTTTCCCTAATCTTTGTATCAATTGGTGCTACTCCTACTTGTCTTTGAATTTCTATATTTCTTATTCTATCTTTACGAGTTTTACCACACATCCACCTAAGCATCCTCATTTCTGCTACGTTCATTTTATGTAATTGTTGTTGCTTTACCGCCCAACATTCACTTCCATAGAGCATACATGGCCTAATTGCGGTCCTATAAATTTTTCCTTTTAACTTAGTAGGAACATTTCGATCACAAATCACTATGTTTGATCCATTTCATAGTTCATAGCTCCAAAATTAAGGGTTCCCTTGACATATCTCATAGCTCTCTTAGCTGCTGTAAGATGAGTTTTAGTTGCACTATTAGAAAAATCTGGATAAGACACTTACAGCATGTAAAATATCCGGTCTAGTTGCCGTGAGATACATGAGACAACCAACCATACTTCGGTAAAGAGTCTCGTCAACTCTTCCACCTTCATCATTCTTGCTCGCACTTTTCCTTTTGACACATTGGAGTAGCCACTTCTTTGCAATTCTCCATTTTGAACTTCTTTAAAATCTCTCTTGCATACTTCTTTTAACAAACAAAAAACTCATTTTGCTTTTGTTTGATCTCCATTCCGAGAAAGTAAGCCATCTCTCCCAAATCTATTCTCAAATGTCATTTGCATATCTTGTTTGAAATCTTCAACAAGATTGACATTGCTACCTGTAACTAGCAAGTCATCAACATAAAAAGAAACAATCACAAAATTGACTTCATCACCTTTGATGTAGAGGGTAGCTTCACTTGGGCTTTTTTTGAAACCCAACTTCATCAAATGCTCATCAATTCTACTGTACCAAGCTCTAGGTGCCTGCTTCAGCCCGTACAAAGCTTTCTTTAGTAGATAAACTTCATCTTCATCACCTTTGATTGCAAATCCTTCCAACTGATCGACATAAATCTCCTCCTCGAGAAGACCATTCAAAAAAGCAGACTTAACATCCTGTTGATACACTTTCCAGCCCTTTTGTGCGGCAATGGCTGGTAGCAATCTAATAGTATCCAATCTAGCAACAGGAGCAAATGTGTCAGAAAAATCAACACCGTAAATTTGAGCATACCCCTTTACAACAAGCCTTGCTTTGTGCTTGTTGATTGAACCATTTGCATTCAAAGCTTAGTTCGAATACCCATTTCACTCCAATCACTTTTCGTCATTTGGCCTTTTCACAAGCTCCCAAGTTTGGTTCTTCATGATCATGTTCAGTTCTTCTTCCATTGCAGCTCTCCATTTGGGATCATTTTCAGCTTCCCAAAAATCAGCAGGTTCAAGAACTGCTACAATGCACCTTTGGTAAATTTCACCAAGTGATCTTGTACCTCTAATGGGAACATCATCAATCAATTCATCTTCCTTTAGCTGAAACTTTGAATTATGAAGTAAATTTGAGGCTGATTTCTCTCCATTCCAGTCCCAAATCACATTTTCCATGAAGTGCACATCTCTACTTATTAAAATTTTCATTGTATGAGGTTGGAAAACTCTATAAGCTTTAGAAATTGTACTATATCCCACAAAAATTCCAGTCGTTGCCTTTTTATCTAGCTTATCTCTTTTGATCTCGAGGCACATAAACAAAACACAAGCATCCAAACAATTTTAAAATTTTCGAGAGAAGGTTTAAAACCACACCAAGCTTCGAATGGTGTCTTCATCTACCGCTTTTGTAGGAAGTGGTTGAGAAGAAAATCGAAGTATGTGCAGCTTCACCCCAATACTCCTTTGGCAAACTCTTCTCATGAAGCATGCATCTAGCCATCTCCATTATTGTACGATTCTTCCTCTCACTTACTCCATTTTGTTGAGGAGTATATGGAGCAATAAGTTGATGTTCGATTCCAGCCTCCTCACAATACGTGTTAAACTGATTTGATGTGTATTCCTTGCCATTATCAGACCTTAAGGCTTGAATTTGATAACCACTTTGAGTTTCAATCCAATGCTTAAACTTCCAAAAAATTCCAGCAACTTCTGACTTGAATTTAAGAAAATAAATCCAACACATTCTAGTGTGATCATCAATGAAAACAATGTAGTACTTACTCCCATTAAGTGAAGGAGTTCTTTGAGGTCCAGCCAAATCTGAGTGGATTAATTGCAGCCTTTTAGTAGCCCTCCAAGTTGCTTGCTTGAAAGGAAGTCTTGTTTGCTTTCCAAATTGACATGTCTTGCAATCTGGTAATTCAGCTTCTAAGTGAGGTAAGCCTTGAACCAACTCTTTTCTTTGCAAATTCAACACTGCTGCATGATGAAAGTGACCAAGTCTTTTGTGCCACAATTCTGTGGTAGACTTCATGGCTGAATAAGCTGCAATCTCCTCCTCTGAAGGATCTAGTACGAAGCTCTTTCCCTTCATGTTGACTTTGAACACTTCTTCTCCTCTTGAATCTTTGATTAAGCATTGATTGCTTTCAAAGATTACTTTGAAACCCCTTTCGAGTAGTTGGCCTACACTCAACAAATTTTGGCTTATGTTAGGTACAACAATACATCTTTAATTAACTTTGTACCTGAAACACTTTCGATTGCTATAGTTCCTTTTCACTTGACCGCAATGAAGTCTCCGTTGCCAATTCGACTTTCGAGGTTATAGATGTGTCGAGCTCTTTGAAGAGATCTCGATCGAAGGTCATATGATTTGTGCAACCACTGTTAACAAGCCACTTATCACTTGCACTACTTGAGGCGAAACAAGATGCAACAAAAAGTTGCTCCTCCTCTTCTTCTTGATCAGCAACTTGGGCTGCATTTTTATGTTGATGGTTGCCTTGAGTCACATTTCTTGGCTGAGGATTGCTTCTACATATCTTTTGATGATGTCCTCTCTTCGACATTTCTCGCACCGCTAGTCGGGTTTCCTCCGACATTTAAAGGGTGGATGACCTTTTCTTCCACAATATTTACAAGGATGGAAATCGATTTTGTTCCCATACTAGTTTTAGGAGAATCAAAAAGCGAGTTTCCTTTCTTGTTCTTCTTATATTTCTTCCCTTTTCCTCCTTGGTTGAACCGAGTTCTCGCAGCCTAATGCACCTTCAACGCCGCTTCGATCTCATGAGCCTTCTTTGTTCTTGTGCTTGCAAGGAACTTAACAATTCTGTCAAAGCTAACCTTTGATAGATTTTTAGTATTTTCCAAAGAAGAAATGGCTGATTCAAATCTGTCAGGAACAGTCACAATAATTTTTTCAACCAATTTAGAGTCGGGAAATTCAGAGTCGAGTAATCTTACTTTGTTGGCAATGCCTAGTAATTTGTCGGAATACCCTTTGATGGTCTCCGAATCCTTCATTGTTTGTAGTTGGAATTCTCGTATCAGATTAAAGACTTGCCCTGCTCTAATCCTTTCATCTCCTTCGTACTCGCTCTTGAGAAAATTCCAAACTTCAAATGCCGATTTCATTGTCATGATTCTAACAAAAACTTCTTCTGAGACTGCTGCAAACAGCGAGGCTTTAGCCTTGGTTTTCTTCTCCTTGTGATTCTTGAGCTGCGCAATTGTTGGATTTTCCTGCAATGGAGGAACATCGTAATCCTCTTCAACAGCATCCCAGAGATCATGCGCCTCTTGATATGCCTCCATCCTGGCTGCCCATATATGGTAGTTTTCACCATTAAACACTGGTGGTGCAAGTGAAGTGAATGACTTTTCAAGTGATTCTGAATCCATGAAAGTAGAAGGATATCTAGGCCTTTCAATGGTGGATTATACTCAGTTACAGGTCCCTCAAGAAGATTGCTCTGATACCAATTTTGAAGGAATATCAAAGTAGTAAACTGAGTTTAAAGAAGCAGAGACAAAAAACAAGAATAAAGAGAAAGATTTCTGCAGTGAGTCTGCTAATTTCATTTAAGTTGAATAGCTTAAATACACAAAAAAATACTAACGAAAATCAGAAAATAAGGAAACTACTCCTAGAATAATGCCACTACAAGTCTACAACTGATACACCAACTATTAGTCAAAGAAACTAAGCTAAAAATAAGGAAGTAACAACTGAAACATTAGACTAAGTCGAGACACATAAATATTGCAAGAAAGCTGAGGCAAAATTCAACAAGACGTTTGTGATGTTACACAGAGTATATAAATGAGAGAGACTCAGTTATCTTGTTAAGAGAGATAATCTGAGATTGTTGAGATGATGTTTCGTAGTGACTTGATTTGTGTGTTATCACTCCTGTCTGATCACTGCTCAAATCAAATTGCAATAAATTCCCAAACTCCTCATCATAACTCGCCCATTGAACTCACTAACATCAACATCTATCCATTACTCGCCCTAAAAATTTCTGTTTCAAATGAACAGATTTTGAATTGGAAGATTAAACCAAAGCACCCTAACATACACACCTTCACAATGTCGATCGAATGAGCGTACACAAATCAAAGAACACACACCGATTCCAAATCTAAAACCTAATCGTACAACCAAAGCATTACCTTATCGCCATGAAAAGGAATGAAAGAGATGTAGAGAGCGAAAGTGTCGGGGTTTTGTTAATGAGTTTTGATCGAGTTGGGTCATGTGTTTAGACTTACGATATGTGTAATGCAAGAAGGTTCTGCAAGGCACATCCATCTCCAGATAACTCAAAGCACATTGAATGTGAAATTAGGTGCTGCATCATGAAATGCGTATTGCAATGCCTGATTCTCTGCTCCTCATCTCTCTAATGCTGCCTCTGCTCAGTACTCTTTATCTCTACGCCAATAAATTCGGCCCCATTCACTACCCTAGGTTCCTAATCATACTCCCCTCTCTTTCAGATCTCTTATTTTTTGATCTCTGGAGGGCTTCGTTTCGTCAATCTTAGTTTGGTAAAGCTTGAGTTTTAATTTTTATTTTTTTTTTATTTCTCACTCGTGATGTCGTCTCACATCTTGTAATCCACTCTCTCACATTGTCCAGTCTCCATTCCAGGATGTAGGGACAATTTTTTTTAAGAAAAAATTGTTTTAAAAATAATATATCGTGTCACGTCTGAAGTAGTCCCACAAAATCTGAGACTGAGAGGTATATATTCGTGTACAAGTCGGATTGAGTCCGCCGACACCAAATTTCTAATTCTATTAAGGATTTACCATTAATTATATCTATTAATTTCTTCATCTTCTTCAAATTAATTAAACAACAAGCAACAACACAACTCCCTTTCTCATGTCATGGGGTCGCAGGAAAATAAAGTCCGCCTTAAGAATAAAGAGACTCTTTCGCGCCGCCGCATGATAGGCATTGGCGCGATCTTCGCGACCACTAATGATCACTGGCGCCGGAGAGGATGATGATGATGATAAGGAAAAAGTAGTTGGTAATGAAAATGGTGCAGCCAGTGGTAGGGAAAACAAGGAAGAGGCTGAGATATTGATGAGTGAAGAAGAGAGTACTAGTACTAGTACTAGTGATTATTACAACCAGGATTTGGAGGTGAACAAGTGGAAGAATAAAAAGAGGAAGCGCAAGGTAAGATTAATTAATTAGATGAATGTATATATATATTTGTGATGCTTATTATTTGCGGGTTTGGTTTTACTTCTTTTTGGGTGGTTTTGTAGGAAGTTCTTGAGGAGTTAAGGGAGCAGGAAAAAAAATTGTCCCAACAGAACAAAGAACTCAAACAGGTAACCTAGAAGGCATTGCTTTTCATTTTTTTTATTTTTTATTTTTTTAGTTTGGAACGAAAGTAGAAAGCGAAGTGAGCCTCGTATCAGGAGGTGCATATATGGACAGTCGTGAGACCGACCCGTGTTCGGGGTGTACTTTTGATGATGTCATAAAATCATCACGCATCCATCTTAGTCGAGATATTGTTGGTATCTAGTTAGGGGCGCTCTTCCAACTTTTTTTTTTTTCAATCCATGAGACTATAACTCTGATATCTGATCACTTAAGGTGGAGACCAGAGTCTCTTACCACTTAGACCCATCCAGTTGTTAATTTTTTGTCCGACTTTTTGTGAAGTGTTACTTTTTGTGTTAGGAAGTATATATACAATTTACAAAGAAAATAGCCTTTAATTTGACTTATGATTGGTTGGCACAACTGGAAGCGAGTTGTTGTCTCTTAACTATTAACTTGAGTTAAAGTTCTGAAAAGTAAACAACATTAAAAACTCCCTCCATTCACATGGTGCGTGACTCGGGCCGAACTCGAAGTGGTCAAATAGTTCAAATATCGAGTGGTTTAAACCAAAAAAAAAAAGCTTTTAATTGATAAATTTACTCTTTGAATAAAATAATAATAAATGTTCTTAAATGATATTAATTAAAGTTAATTTTAATAAGTTATTCCTATTTGTGTATACCCAATTTATTATATGTGCATAGAAAATTCAACCAATTAAACACGTAAAAATTGAAAGTCAGTACACATTTAAGGAAATAGAATATTTATCGGTTTAGGTATGGCGTTCAATATGAATCTAACTTATGCGATGAGTTTGACGACTATAGTTAATGTCCAATATGAATCTAACTTAGACAGTGATTACTTGGTTAATCAGGCGTATTGGAACGTTAGAGATTTCTACAAAGAGCAGCAGCAAGAGCGAGCACTCCTTGAAGAGTTAAAATCAAGACGATTACAGGTATGATAATCTCCTTCATCTATGATTCGATGTTGTTTGGTTTAAGAAAAAATATATATATATATAAGCTCGCATCTCAAGATGCACACATCTCAAGATGAGGATGGAAATATACGGTCGTTGGGCATTCTTTTGTGCATTATTGGTGTTGTTCTAGACTAGTCATCCATTTTTTATTTATGAGGAATTTAGTTAATTAAGTATTACTTATATACGTACATTCTTTTAACTAAAATTACTATTTCAGGCATCGGCCTTGTGGCAACGCCTAAATGGGGACCGACTTACGCCTCCACTGAATAAAAGGGCCCAATTTGGACAATACATACATGGGTATTAGTATATTTTTCTTTTTCTTTTTTTGAAAGAGGTGTTATTTGTGTACTTTCCTTGGTATATATAGCTAGTGTAATTCTTCAAGGGCAATTGAGTTTTCGTTCATAGAAAGAGAAAATAATTCCATTAGATTATGTAGTGTATTAATTTTTTTGGTTTTTTTTTTCATATTGTTTTGGTCGGGGGAGGTCGGAGTTTAATTTGTCTTGACTACTCATCAATTTACGGCAAGTTCCTTTATATCTAGAGCTTAAAATTAAGACACGGATTCGTGTCTAGGCCTTTCACCATTAAACATTGGTGGTGCTAGTGAAGTGATGGGCTTTTCAAGTGATTCGAAACCAAGAAAGTAGAAGGATATCTAGGCCTTTCAATGGTGGATTATACTCGTTATAGGTCCCTCAAGATGATCGCTCTCATACCAAATTTGAAGGAATATCAAAGTAGTAAACTAAGTTTAAAGAAGAGAGACAAAAAACAAGAATAAAGAAGAAAGATTTTCGCAGTGAGTCTGCTAATTTCATTTAAGTTGAATAGCTTAAATACACAAAAAATACTAAGCGAAAATCAGAAAATAAGGAAACTACTCCTGGAATAATGCCACTACAAGTCTACAACCGATACACCAACTATCAGTCAAAGAAACTAAGCTAAAAACAAGGAAGTAATAATCTGAAACATTAGACTAAGTCAGACATAAATATGCAGCAGGTGAGGCAAAATTCAACAAGATACGTTTGTGATGTTACACGAGTATATAAATGAGAGAGACTCAGTTATCTTGTTAAGAGAGATAATCGAGATTGTTGAGATGATGTTCGTAGTGACTTGATTTGTGTGTTATCACTCCTGTCCCGATCACTGCTCAAATCAAATTGCAATAAATTCCCAAACTCCTCATCATAAGCGCCCATTGAACTCACTAACATCAACATCTATCCATTACGCCTCTAAAAATATCTGTTTCAAATGAACAGATTTTGAATTGGAAGATTAAACCAAAGCAGCCCTAACATACACACCTTGGCAATGTCGATCGAATGAGCGTACACAAATCAAAGAACACACACCGATTCCAGATCCAAAACCTAATCGTTTGGATGTTGGTTTTGTTCTAGTGATATTTTGGACAAACTTCTATATAAAATAAATAAATAAAATCACAAACTAGCCACAACTAAGTCATGTATGAAGCACTTTCTCCAGACATAATATCTTACTGCTCGAATAGAAAATGAAAAACCCAAGCAGAGCTTATTAGCATGACGAAAAATTATGCACTTCATTGTGCTTCAAAAAAAAAAAAAAAAAAAAAAAAAATCTTCAGAAATTCATTGGATCAAAACAAAATTCAGAGAGAAAAAAACAATACTCTTTTGAAACTAAACTGCACAAATTCATAGTACCTGAGTCATCATGCATATGCTGAGCTTTTAGAATCAAAGTCCAGCTTCACAAGGTTCAGTACCAACTGTTCTCTTTTCGTATCATCACAAATTCTTTCCTCCTGCCCGCAAAAGGTCTAATGGATTAGTTTTTTGAAAGATAAAGAGAATCAAGAAAATTCAAATTGAAATGTATGACTATATGTTGGAATCGTGATGGACACTAATCAAGGTTTGAGCTATCATAGTTTGACATAAGATATGCATGCTCGAGACAATTAATGTGTTCAAACCCAATCATTCATTAATCGAAAAGAACAAAAAATCATTCATTGTTGTATAGCTTAAGAGACAAACATAATAAGGTGAAAGAAAAAAGTTTAATGCATTGAAACATTTTAGGTGATATAGGTACCCAAAGAAAAGTTACGAATGTTTTGAAGTAATTAAATAACTAGTTTTTCTGCTGTACACCGCACAACTAATCTAGTTAGGCCTCTTGGTGTCCGAACTAGTGATAACTCACCTAGCTAGTGATCCCTAATCACTAATCACTCCCCCATACACTTTGCACTTACAGGAAACCCCAAGTCCTCTTGGTGTCCGAGATCCCCTCAGTGTTTCGACTAAGTCCCCTTAGCATAATGTGTGAAAAAAAAAAAAAAAAAAAAAAAAAAAAAACTAAATTGAATGTATTCTCTACCTCACGTGAATGCAAAAACTACTTAGCGTGTCAACTGGTGCTTTGCATTTGTGATGACACTTCTGTTTATGTGTAGGCCCATGTATATATATATATATAGTGGGCAGAGTTTGTGCTAAGGTTCTTAGATCCAGACCCGGCACGAGCCCGGCCCATAAACAGGTCTACTTATAAGGCCTCCCTGCACCCCCTGCCCTATATAAGTTCCGTCTACTAGGCGCTGCCATGACCTCCCCTTCACATCACTAATTCACATGGTTAATACATTCTAATAAAAACAGTATTTGCTGCGCCGCGGCGATGACGACGACTTCGATCATGACATGCTCTAAGGCCTAAGAGCATTAATTTCTGCAAAGCAAAGCAAATTAAGTAGTAGAGAGCACCAAATGAAAACCAAATTTGTGCATTTTGAAAACAAACCATGCCTCATGAATCCCTAATTTCAAAACAAATGAAAACCAACGATTGAGAGAGAGAGAGAGAGAGAGAGAGAGAGAGAGAGAGAGAGAGATGACCTTGTCGTGAGTGTATGAAGAACCCTCACTCGAACCCTCACTCACTGCTTTCCTCAATGTGTCAGTGGAGGGAAACGCAGAGCATATATTGTTCAAAGGAAAATTGCATTTAAAATGGATGTTAAACCTCCATTCACCTTTTCGCTGTTGGATGTGCATCGAGATTTGTGTTGGTACGACCCCATAGTGCATCCAACGGACTAGAAAGGGGTTAGTTTAGTTGGGGTGATTAAGTGCACTTATCATAACTTTGTTTATTTGCTTGGTAATCCCTTTTTTATTTTTCTATAGGCGTGTGTGCGTTGTAGATATATTTATTGTACGTCTAGTGGCAATTTTGTTAATTATTAAAAGATTTATTCTTATCTTACTACAATAACAATCTTAATATCTAAATAGATATCTAAAAAAAAAAAAAAACTATCTTAATCGAATGAATCGATCTCATCTCTTTCTATATGTATAGGGGGAGACATGGAGCCAGATTTTGTTGTTAGAATTTTTTTTTTTTTTTTGTTGTCTAAAGATCGAGAGAAAAAGAGAGCGCTAGAGAGAGAGATCAAATTGAGATTCAAGAATTCATTAGAGAGATCAAATTGAGATTCAAGAATTCATTAACAACGCATGCATGATGGAGGATGAGATGATGAACAACAATAATAGTTATATTCTCGCACCGCCAACCGCGTGGGGTTTAACTTTTAACCCCACCGATGAAGATCTTATGCGTACTTGAGGGCCAAAGTAGATAACATTCAACTTCCTTTCGTCGACCCCATCCTCGAATTTGATGTTTTCACCGTGGACCACCCCTCCCAATTATTCTACTTGCAACGTAAGTAATAATAAACTATCGTCAACAATCACTACATGCAAGTTTAATTAGTTATCGATCTAGCATCTATGGTACTTTTCTTTATAGGTGCATGTTTTTGTTTTTAACGTGCATGGTTTAACTAGGGTTTTAGGTAGGTTTCTTGTTGCATGATCTTAGATTTTTTTTTTTTTTTTTTTTTGGAGTACGATCGTTTTTACACATGCATGCATGCATGCTTCTTGGTAATTGGTTGGTTTATTAATTATAATTATGTAACTCTTACATATACTACTGTTTAAATATTGTTATACATAGTATATATATTATAGTTTAATTAGGGTTAATAAGGGTTTACAGTTGGTGTTTATAAAAACTAGGATTTAATTAATTAAGGTTCTTGGTGATCTTTAGCTTTTTACTTTTTAGGTCATAAATATTTACGCAACACCGCTTGCATGCTTCTTCGTTTGGTTAATGCAGAGGGGTTAATGAATGAAACCCATGTATACTTTTACGTTAAAAAGAGCGGGAAAGTTCGCAGTGCCGGCAATGGGCGCTGGATTGCCAGCAACGGTCCAGTCAATATATTTAGCAGTGAGGGAGAAATGATGGGGGAGAGGAGATCATTGGTTTATTACAATTCAAAGGAAAAGATACCCGCAAAAAAGACCAGGTGGATCATGAACGAGTATAGGCTTCCCGATCCCCAGCCCGCCATCATGTCTGGCTCACCTTCGAAAGTAAGTATATATATATATATATATATATATAACCACCAACTCTTTAAATTCATTGGGTTATATACTTAATCAAGATTTCTCAGTTGGATAATTAGTTACTAATCAGTTGCATTGTATTTGATTATTCCAGGATCCCTTTTGGACTTTATGTAAAATTGGTGAGACAGGAAGAACCTCTGGTGATGATGATCAAGTTCTTCCCCCGCCTCGGCCGCAGCCGCAGGAGCAACAGCAGCCGCATCAGATATTACAACAAGTTGATAATGTGGAATTGGTGCCTCAAGAAGTCACTGGAGGAAGCTTTGGAGGCAAAGATTACCAAAGTAGTAATAATATTCTGTCCCAAGAACAACAACAGCAGCAGCAGCAGCACCATGAACAACAATTACACTACATGGAATTGGTGCCTCATCATCATGATTTACCTCCTGAATTCTGGGTTAATCATCATGACAACTCATCTTTAGAGGTACTTCAGGAGGCGGCGCCTACAGGGCGCATTGGTTCATTACTACTGCTCGACCAACTAGACGATAATAGTACGATGATGAGGAAGTTGGAGATGATCAAGACTGGATTGAGAACTTGGAATCAACTCTGGAGGTTGATGATGAGGAACAACAACCACTCCAACAACTGCCATTAATTCATCAACAATTTGATCAGCAGCACCAACCATGGCCACAAGTACTACAACAACACACTGATGATAATATTATAACTGTTGAGGATTATGATGATATTCCTCCATGCATCTTCCTTGATGAATATCAAGGCAACTTCGACTCGTGGATGGAGACGATTAAGAAGCGCGGCCATGATGATCAGCAGCAGCAAGTTTATGATGAGGAGGAGCCATCCCCCAAGCGTGCTAAAGCTAGAGTAGCTAATTGAAGACCAATTTTTATATGAATCATGCATTTTAGTTCAGTTTGTTGTGTAGTATCCATGGCACAAAACAATGTATATAGCACTAGGTAGCAATTAATTACCATGCCAGCTACTTGCACTATTCTATGTAACATTTTTTTTCATCAACAAATTCAATAAAATTCTGTTTTTTAGTTTGTAAATATATACAGCCTTGCAAATTTTTATGTATATGCATGAATTTGTTGTTGATCGTCTCTGGAATTGCATGTGATTAATTAAGTTATTCTGGCAAATAAATTTTATGAACATAACGTACATAACGTACATAAGAAACGCACATTTAAAGGGCACATCAAGCCATATATCCGAGCTGTCCACTTGCACCTCAATATACGTGCATATACAGATGCACAGATCCCCATTCAAAACACGTGACTCGAGGTCCCGATGTGCCTTTTTTAGTGCATTTCTTATGTAAGTTCAGCTTTTTCCTTCCTTTTTTTTATGTTCAGTAAGAGGAGGAAAAGATGTCCAGCCAAGTGAAAACTCATTCGTACATGCATGATCATGAACAAATACTACACTCTATATACTAAAGAATGTATGTTCAGTTCACTGAACAAACAGTGGAAAACACAACTAAAAAAGAAGTTATTGTACTTCAACAAAAAAGAAGTCATTGTTGAAAGCAACATACATTTGATTAGTACAAATCAAAATTAAGATCTTCTGATAAATTCCCTCTCCTGATAATATTAAGTATATCCTCGCATCGATCAGTCGACGATCATGTCAGCGGGAAGATGTGCATCCTCGGTCTTGGAATGATGTTTTCCTCCAACCACCATGGATGGCTAACAATTGACTGCACACCATGCATGGATAGCAGCAGACTGCCAATTAAAACAATTCATTCACTCTCATTGTCAAAAAAAAAAAAAAAAAAAAAAAAAAAAAAAAAAAAAAGGAGAGTACTTAATTATGTCAAGACATAATTTAATTTGACATGAGTAAACCAAATTATTTTTTGCGCGCGGCAAATATTCTTAATGAAGATCATTAAATCTTCCCTCCAAAAGAGTAAAATCATTAGATTTTCAAGTAAATGGAGAAACTAGTTGTGACCACTTACCACAAGGATATTCAGAAATTTTATCAAAAGAAAAGGAATCGCTAGAGTAAAATTGCTACCATCGTCTTAAACCGTTGTGCAAACTTTCTCGCGGTGATATCATTTCATCTATAAAATTCACTTTAAATTCTCTTCTAGTAGACTAGACTCTATGGAAGGCAGACCTTCATAAAACTTAAAAGAGAGGCATATATACCTTCACAAACACTTTAAATTCTCTTCTGCGCAGACTAGACTAAATCCTAAACCCTAACCCCTAAACCCTAATTTCACTCCGTGCATCTTTATAATCAGGCGAAGCTTCATCAAGTTTGTAATTTATTTGGACTAAACATGAAAGGAAGTAAATGATATAGCCCACACATCAACAGCTAAAAATCATAATTATCTCAGAACAAATGCATCACAAGCCAAAAACATACCATTCCTTCAATCGAGTTGCATCACACTTTCTTGTCATAGGAACCTCTAGGCTTTGAACTCGCTGGAACACCTGCAGTAACAATTAATATAGAACACATCAAAATCCTTCTCTATAAAATTGGATTCACTTTTCTTTTATTCAAGATAATTTGCAAAGGAGTCAGAAGCTTCGCAAAAAAAAAATATAAATCTTCAGCAGTAATGGGAAGATGTACAAATAGGTAATTTGAAGAAATAACTCCCAAGCTCACTAAATTTGATAGAGAACTAAAAGAAATAGAAGTTCTAATAATCTAAATTGTTCGTGTAAACCAAAATTTAACTGCACAAAAACTAAGTGGAATACTAGAGCAAAAGAGAGGAATTAATTGGAATCACGAAGTGGAAAGCTTTGTTGAGTTAAGCAACAGCTTAATTAAGAAATTTAACAATCAAATAAGTTGTTTCAAACATTAACTTGTATTAAAAGAAGAAAAACAGAACATTCCAAAACCAAAAGTATAATACCGCGCGCCTTATTAGTACAACTTTCTATTGAGCAGTAAACTCTACATTCCTCTACATTCTCCTTTAAGGAAGGCACTTCCATGCATTGACTTGAATCTTCTACTCACAGTGAGCACTAATCTTGTCTTCGAACCCTTAAAGACAATTAACATGCTATATAGGCTGTTCAAAAATGAAATATTTCCAATACAATAAAACTCAAACTAGTTTTATGTTATTTTTCTCAGAAGACACGCCATCTATATTTCATTAACAGTAGAAGTGCATCATAAGGCGAAAAACCACCCAAATACCTTAATTTAAAAAACACCACAAATCAGTGATTTCAAACAAGAAAAATTGAATCTTTGAGAAACCATTCATATCTTGATCATACAACAATTACAAATAGTTATAAAGTATCTATTCTATATATGTGGGGAAATGATCGTAATCAATGTGAGAAACTTGATCGACTTCAAGATTTTGGATAATATTTTCTTAAGCAGGCCTCTCAATACTATTATCTTTTTTCTGTTGGTTATATTCAACCGAAAAAGAAAAAGAATTTGGGCATATACACTACACATACCAACTCAATATACTCATATAGGAAGGACTCAAGTTGCACCATAGGAAACAAAGTAATCCGCATAACCAAGCAACAATTAATAGAAGAATTAAGAACAAGTTAATTATAAACAAAACCTGTACATTGATCTATGCCCGCTGTTGTGTAACCCCTTTGTGCCGATCCTGCAGGATGAATGCCTTACAAGTCGCAACTTCACTAGAATCTGCCAAAAGAGATGTTTAAGCCCGGGGAGCCATTAGATCCTAGCATGATTCCACTAAAAAGACATGAATCAACAGAACACGCGGAACACAATAATTAACAAATAAAACAAGGCGATTTTACCGAACTGGCATCAAAACCAACTTTTCGCCTTATAATCCCAACATTGCTGAATCTTTTCCTGTCAAGACCAAGCCAATTGTGGCAATGCAAAATCAAAGAACATAATACATGCTATAGTAGCAGTTCAATTTACAGCAAGAAAAAAGGACTCACATAAACATATTTTTCTTCGTAGGTAAGACAAATTAAATAGTTTTCACTCATGCCATTGCAATTCAAAGTACATATGATCAGATTGTTCTTGAATACACTAGCTAAAAACATATCGAAACCTCTAGAGCAAAGACTGGCGTTTGAAGCATTGGAAAATACATATCATTAAAATTTAAAAATAAAATAAGCTTTACTATCAAATTGGCTAATTTAGTCGTTGCAATTTCATATCTGATCCAAACTCTTCAATGGTCTTCGTTGCAAGTGTTAGAACATCTACAAAAGCACTAAACGATGCACGGAGGAGTCTGGCTTCAACAGCCTCAAAATGCCTAAACAAACCAAGAAAAAAAAAAAATTCAGGTAAATTCAAGGTAATGAGTGATATTAAGAAAGTAAATGTGATGGCAATTCGAGAATTCCATGTCAATGAAGAAACTTACACCATAAGCTTTCCATCAGATACCGACATGTGCCTTTTCACTTTGTCAGGTTGCAACTAATAAAAATGTTAACAACAAAATAGGTAACTTGTGACAAAGCCATAACATTGTTACTGCAAATGCATCAAACTAGAAAACTTTGACCCACAAAATCAAGATAAATTCAACAAAATAGAAGGATCACCTCCTTATCAACAGCTAAAGCTGCATATACTATTGATGCATTCTCCACGGATCCATAATTTACTTCCAAGTTGCTGTCACGAGAATTAGGCGACATCAATAGTCAGTTTCTAAGCGTCTTCGAGATTCCAGATAGCCCAATAGTTTCAAATCACTATCCCAACAATCGGATGCTTATGCTTAGCACCGATTTTCAAAACACTTTTTGTTTTGCAAAACAAAGAAAAAACAAAATCTGAATCACAAACAAAAAAAATCAGCTAAGATTATTTTTCTCCATATGAAGCTATAGAGGGAAGGACCATGAGCCTTTGAAGAAAACAAAAGAAAACTCTTACAGCGAAAAATTATTTTTCTCAATATGAAGCAATATAGGGAAGGACCAAGAGCCTTTGAAGAAAACAAAAGAAAGCTATTACAGCAAAAAAGGCCTGATCCCTGCAAATCTCAAAGAAAAGAATGTTCTAAACAGACGATACAAAGAGACCAAATCTGATATGCCACATACAATACAAAGCAGGACATCAAGGATGATGGACCAAGAAGGAACACATGACGTCCCAGGCAACTTAAAGGATTTCATGCATTAATAGGAGGTTATTAGAATTTCAAATAATTAAAACATTGTGGCAGTGTTGATTGTAATTGCAGAATATATATACAAAATGGAGCTGAGAGGAACCGTTTGATCAATGTAGCCAACCCCAACCAATTGAGTTTAGGGTTTGTTGTTGTTGGTTTCAATGTTTTCAAGGCGGCACCGTTTTAGGCGTTTGGGGGTCTCCACAGCCTAGCCCTTAATAAGCCACGCAGTGGGCGTAAAAATAATTATTAAAAAATATTTTTTATTGAAAATATCATTTATTTATTTGAAAATATTATTTATTTATTTATTATTTTGAAAATATTTTTGTTCATTTCAATATGTGTGGAAAGGTGTAGAGTTGAAAATATCTTTGGTGAGAATGTGCAGGTGAGAAAGTATACCCCTTCTTGTTGAGGGGCCTCTCGAAGAAATTAAATTATTTCTTAGGGAAGTATAAGTAAATATTTTGTCGCCCGCCTAACTCCACCTCACCGCATTAAAACATTGGTTGGTTTTGTTATCCTTCCTTGTCAAGCAAACGAGAGGAGGCCTTTCGGTATCGCATTGAATGAGAAGATGGAGAACCAATTCTAAATCTTCTTCACGTAAAATACACCAAGCAATGATATTAATTAGCAAGACAGTAGGTTAAATAAAACAGGCTATAAATATGACGATTATTCTCTTCAATTTTTACAAGGAACGAATTGCTACATTGTAAATGCAAAAGATTTTATAGCTAACACAAGAAAACAAAGTGAAAAGTGAGAACTTAACAGGGGTGTATTCAATTGAGATTTTAATAGACTTTTGGTTACTTTTATAAGTGAATGACTTTTGGTTACTTTTATGAAGTTTTAGATTTTGGTAGACTTTTAAAGACTTTGATAAACTTTTATGTAAATTTCATTATGATGACTTTTATCGACATTTAAGATTTTTAGTGACTTTTGTGAACTTATTAAACATGATTTTGATGATACAAATAGATTATTGTGATTTTTAAAATGAAACAAATATTTGGCACTTTATTATAAATAAATAAATAATTATATTTTTTTGAACTATTACTAATTTTTTAAAAAGTATTTTTGTATTTTAGTAAAAAAAAAACATATAGACATATTAATGAATTACTCTAAATGTAGTAGCATGACAAATAAGTAAATAAATATCAACATAATAAATAAGTAAATAAATAGTCTTTTAGTGGTAGAAAATAATCAAGAAAGATCATTGGAAATATTTTTTTTTTGAGAAAAGATCATTGGAAATATTAGTGTAAAAAATTTGCACTTTATTTTTTTGTTTGACTTAAGCAAAAAAAATTATATTTTTTCCTAAATTATGATAGTTTAAATTCTAAAAAATGCACTTCTTGCATTTAGAAGCGCGGCCATGATGATCAGCAGCAACAAGTTGATGAGGAGGAGGAGCCATCCCCCAAGCGTGCTAAAGCTAGAGTAGCTAATTGAAGACCAATTTTACGGGATCATATATGAATCATGCATTTTAGTTCAATTTGTTGTGGAGTATGCATGGTATATATGCACTAGGTAGCAGTTATTTTACTAATGCCAGCTACTTGCACCATTCTATGTAACATTTTTTTTCATCAACAAATTCAATACAATTCTGTTTTTTAGTTTGTAAATATATACAACCTTGCAATTAATGTATATGCATGAATTAGTTGTTGATTAAGTTATTCTGGCAAATTAGTTTTATGAACCAGCTAGCTATATATCCAGCTAGGCTATATAGTTACATATATAGCTAGCAGTATTGACTACAAGGAATTACCATTGTTTGATTGTGCCAAACTACCAATGATTAATTGATGCTGACGAAGAGCAATACAAATAAAAAGCTAACAGAACTTGGAATCAACTCTGGAGGTTGATGATGAGGAACAACAACCACTTTTACGGGATCATATATGAATCATGCATTTTAGTTCAATTTGTTGTGGAGTATGCAAGGCACAAAACAATGTATATATGCACTAGGTAGCAATTAATTACCATGCCAGCTACTTGCACTATTCTATGTAACATTTTTTTTTCTTCAACAAATTCAATACAGTCCAGTTTATTAGATGAAGTGAGATAGCACCATGAAATAGATGAAAATAAGTGTAATGGAAATTCATACCTTTAAGAAATGTCCACAGGGATCTTTGAAGCTATTCAAAGAATTCAAAGAAGAGTTACAAGTACTGTAACATAATTAAGTGGATAAAGTTTAAATGGAATGAATATAGGTACATTCCATTTAAACATCACTTGTGAGTAGTCCGATACATTGATCAATATGTAGAAGGCATAAATTGCAATATGTATCTATATAAGCTGACATCAATAAATGCCAACACTGTCCCATCCCCTTGTTAAGGATCGGATGAACTAGTGCATGCTCTTCTTCTATTTGATTCTATTTAAAGCTTATAATCTATCTTCTTATTAATCCACTTAAAACTCTAAAACTTGTGGATGGTTAAAATCAATCTGTAGAGTGCATTTTCCTAACATTGAGAACCCTTCATATTTTTTCCTGTTTTAATTGTGGCATTTCCAATGGGATTACATACTACTCTTAACACTTTTAAAACCATCAAACTAAGTTTGGATTGCAGAACTGTCTTTAATCTGGTCTTTTAATGTGAAAGGAAATGTATCTATGAAACTCAGAAATTTCAGATTTTGAGAGAAGAAAGAATTGGGCACCTTTGTTTGCTCTTAGATATCCTCTGACTTCTATATGATCCAACGAGATCAGCAAGCAATGAATTCCACTGCAAGCCAGATAACCACCTCCAATCTGAAAAAAAATGACAGCAATGGAAATGAATCTCAGATATCAGTTAGCAATGCAAGTAGGATTTAAAAATCACCATTACATGTAGTGCAAACCTAGATAGTTCAGGATCAAACAAACACAAAAAAGTGGCATTGAGAATAGTAACCAATGGCCCTTGTGACCCTGGAAAATATAAGACCAATTCAAATATTTGAAATTAATAAATAAATACAAGACAAAGACAATGACTAACTTTTTAACAATGAACATAGTTCAGATATTATATGGCTATACACTAAGAAACATCCAAAGAAAATTATGATTACGTTCAAAAGGGCATAACAAGTTGAGAGTACACATTAATTGAGATTGTACAAATCATATTTAAAAGTAATTATTTTCAAAGCTCATCGTTGTTTTAATATATCAATTCAGCACCAAGAACAAAGATGCCAAGTATATATATCAAGGTACTTCAAAGAAGAATTGGCACTGCACTTTGGAGATTACCTGTGAGAAGTCCATAAATATGAGGATCAAAACCCAATTCATTGTAGTCCACATTCTCAAATTTCTCCATTGTCACTGAAAAGTACAAAAAGTTGAATCATTGAAACCCTCAATAGCACCAAAAAAGGCCGAAAAGTATTGAGAAGCACTTAGCTTCATCGGGAGTCTTTGAAAGCAGAAAAATCAAACTGAAAAGCACAATTATATATTCTTGGACATTGGCTAGCACACAAAATGGACCGATCAGGCTCACTTTGATTTGAATTCCAGTTGAGGCTAAATGCTTGGCTTGATTAACAAGCTACTTTTCAAAAGAATCCAGTCATAGAAACATAAAGAGCTGAAAGAAAAGACAAGCGAACATAAAAGAGAAGAAATGCATCTAAACACACAACAAGAAATTTGCAGATCAAACACAAGCAGCAATATGCAGCTCAAACATCATAATGTTATTCATAAGAACAGGTTTAAGGATGAAAGACTGCAATCATACCCAATAGCCAAACCACCCAACAATTAGCCAAATAAATTCTCAAAAAAAAAAAAAAAAAAAGTAAAGCAGGAGCTAGTATGCCACATTTTGAACATTCATCATGAATGCAAGAAGGGCCTGAAGAACAATGCATTTGAATTGTGTTAATGTAGTTTAATAATTACTTTATATAAATTAGGTAGCGGTTTCAATTGTGTTCACTGTGTCGTAGGAGGGAAAAATTAATCTTACGTGCAAAGGATACAAGAAGGCAGATTTGTCAACAATTATAAATCCCTTTTAATATTGTACCTATTGATAGTACACATATAACATGAAATTGTATCTGTTGATTGTCATTTGTCATCGAACTTCATCATGTCATCCCATGCCACTTCACCTACTTGAAAAAGAACAATTGATTGCGGTGTAAAACCTAGAGTTCGCAAAAGTAAAACAAAATAAATATTAGCATAACAAAATCAGAATTCTACAAATAATGATAACTTACATCAACTTTTCAAGTGTTCCAATGCTATAAACTAGCAAGTAAACTTTCGACGACACGCACGAAAAGTCACTACTGGCAACCCCTTCAAGAATCGCACCAAGGGACTGAATAGTGAATTCCTCCTTGTTAGCATCAACCATTAAGTGATAATGTGTACCTGAATGTAACTGTAGTGAGGTGTATTGTATCAATACTGTCCAGCTAATCATTGTAATTAGTTAGACAGTTAGAGTGTGTCAGGAGGTGTGATTAACAACTTGTATATACGTGAAGGAATATCAAAGTAGTAAACTGAGTTTAAAGAAGCAGAGACAAGAAACAAGAATAAAGAAGAAAGATTTCTGCAGTAGTCTGCTAATTTCATTTAAGTTGAATAGCTTAAATACACAAAAAAAATACTAACTGAAAATCAGAAAATAAGGAAACTACTCCTAGAATAATGCCACTACACGTCTACAACTGATACACCAACTATCAGTCAAATTAACTAAGCTAAAAACAAGGAAGTGCCAACTGAAACATTAGACTAAGTCAAACACATAAATACTGCAGCAGTTGAGGCAAAATTCAACACTCCTCCTTGCTTCAGTTGCTGCACACTCCAAGCTTTTCTCTCAGGAATTCAAACTTGCTTGTCGGTAAGGCTTTGGTGAAGATGTCCGCCAGTTGATAATATGTCCTGCAGTACTTCAACTTAATTGATCCTCCTTTCTGCACATCTCTAAGAAAAAAACAATTTTATGTTGAAGTGTTTTGTTTTTCCATGAAAAACAGGATTGTTTGAGATAGCGATTGTTGCTTGATTGTCCACAAACACCTCTGTACTTCCTTCTTGCTTCAAATTGAGATCAATCAACACTTTCCTAAGCCACAATGCTTGATTCGCAGCAGCTGTAGCAGCAATAAATTCAGCTTCTGCGGTGGATTGTGCAACAATATTTTGCTTCTTAGAACACCAAGTGAACACCCCTGAACCTAGATTAAAACAATAACCTAAAGTACTCTTCATATCATCAGAACCACCATAATCACTGTCCGAATATCCCTGCGGAACACAATACTGATTTGCACAAAACATGAATCCAAAATTAAGTGTTCCCTTGACATATCTCATAACTCTCTTAGCTGCTGTAAGATGAGTTTTGGTTGCACTATTAGAAAAACTGGATAAGACACTTACAACATGTAAAATATATGGTCTAGTTACCGTGAGATACATGAGACAACCAACCATACTTCGGTAAAGAGTCTCGTCAACTCTTCCAGCTTCATCATTCTTGCTCAGCTTTTCCTTTTGACACATTGGAGTAGCCACTTCTTTGCAATTCTCCATTCTGAACTTCTTTAAAATCTCTCTTGCATACTTCTTTTGACAAACAAAAAACTCATTTTGCTTTTGTTTGATCTCCATTCCGAGAAAGGAAGCCATCTCTCCCAAATCTGTCATCTCAAATGTCATTTGCATATCTTGTTTGAAATCTTCAACAAGATTAACATTGCTACCTGTAACCAAAGCAAGTCATCAACACAAAGAAACAATCACAAAATTGACTTCATCACCTTTGATGTAGAGGGTAGCTTCACTTGGGCTTTTTTTGAAACCCAACTTCATCAAATGCTCATCAATTCTACTGAACCAAGCTCTAGGTGTCTGCTTCAGCCCGTATAAAACTTTCTTTAGTAGATAAACTTCATCTTCATGGCCTTTGATTGCAAATCCTTCCGGCTGATCGACATAAATCTCCTCCTCGAGACCATTCAAAAAAGCAGACTTAACATCCAGCTGATACACTTTCCAGCCCTTTTGTGCGGCAATGGCTAGTAGCAATCCAATAGTATCAAATCTAGCAACATGAGCAAATGTGTCAGAAAAATCAACACCATAAATTTGAGCATACCCCTTTACAACAAGCCTTGCTTTGTGCTTGTTGATTGAGCCATTTGCATTCAGCTTAGTTCTGAATACCCACTTCAATCCAATCACTTTTTTGTCAGCAGGCCTTTTCACAAGCTCCCAAGTTTGGTTCTTCTCGATCATGTTTAGTTCTTCTTCCATGGCAGCTCTCCATTTGGGATCATTTTCAGCTTCCCAAAAATCAGCAGGTTCAAGAACTCCTACATTGCACCTTTGGTAAATTTCAGCAAGTGATCTTGTACCTCTAATGGGAACATCATCAATCAATTCATCTTCCTTCAGCTGAAACTTTGAATTATGAAGTAAATTTGAGGCTGATTTCTCTCCATTCCAGTCCCAAATCTCATTTTCCATGAAGTGCACATCTCTACTTATTAGAATTTTCCTTGTATGAGGTTGGAAAACTCTATAAGCTTTAGAAATTGTGCTATATCCCACAAAAATTCCAGCCGTTGCCTTTTTATCTAGCTTATCTCTTTTGATCTGAGGCACATAAACAAAACACAAGCATCCAAACACTTTTAAATTTTTCAAAGAAGGTTTAAAACCATACCAAGCTTCGAATGGTGTCTTCCCGTCTACTGCTTTTGTAGGAAGCCGGTTGAGAAGAAAAACTGAAGTATGTGCAGCTTCAGCCCAATACTCCTTTGGCAAACTCTTCTCATGAAGCATGCATCTAGCCATCTCCATTATTGTACGATTCTTCCTCTCACTTACTCCATTTTGTTGAGGAGTATATGGAGCAGTAAGTTGATGTTCGATTCCAGCCTCCTCACAATACGTGTTAAACTGATTTGATGTGTATTCCTTGCCATTATCGGACCTTAAGGCTTGAATTTGATAGCCACTTTGAGTTTCAATCCTTCGCTTAAACTTCCAAAAAATTCCAGCAACTTCTCGACTTGAATTTAAGAAAATAAATCCAACACATTCTAGTGTGATCATCAATAAAAACAATGTAGTACTTACTCCCATTAAGTGAAGGAGTTCTTTGAGGTCCAACCAAATCTGAGTGGATTAATTGCAGCCTTTTAGCAACCCTCCAAGTTGCTTGCTTGAAAGGAAGTCTAGTTTGCTTTCGAAATTGACATGTCTTGCAATCTGGTAATTTAGCTTCTAAGTGAGGTAAGCCTTGAACCAACTCTTTTCTTTGCAAATTCAACACTGCTGCATGATGAAAGTGACCAAGTCTTTTGTGCCACAATTCTGTGTTAGACTTCATGGCTGAATAAGCTGCAATCTCCTCCTCCGAAGGATCTAGTATGAAGCTCTTTCCCTTCATGTTGACTTTGACACTTCTTATCCTCTTGAATCTTTGATTAAGCATTGATTGCCTTCAAAAGATTACTTTGAAACCCCTTTCGAGTAGTTGGCCTACACTCAACAAATTTTGGCTTATGTTAGGTACAAACAATACATCTTTAATTAACTTTGTACCGAAACACTTTCAATTGCTATAGTTCTTTTTCCTCGACCGCAATGAAGTCTCCGTTGCCAATTCGACTTTGGAGGTTATAGATGTGTCGAGCTCTTTGAAGAGATCTCGATCGAAGGTCGTATGATTTGTGCAACCACCGTCAACAAGCCACTTATCACTTGCATTACTTGAGGCGAAACAAGATACAACAAAAAGTTGCTCCTCCTCTTCTTCTTGATCAGCAACTTGGGCTGCACTTTTATGTTGAAGGTTGCCTTGAGTCACATTTCTTGGCCGAGGATTGCTTCTACATATCTTTTGATGATGTCTTCTCTTCGACATTTCTCGCACCGCTAGTCGGGTTTCCTCCAACATTGAAAGGGTGGATGACCTTTTCTTCCACAATGTTTACAAGGAGGGTAATCAGATTTTGTTCCCACACCGGCTTTAGGAGAATCAAAAACGAGTTTCCTTTCTTGTTCTTCTCATATTTCTTCCCTTTTCCACCTTGGTTGAACTGAGTTCTTGCGGCTAATGCACCTTCAACGACCGCTTCAGATCTCATGAGCCTTCTTTGTTCTTGTGCTTGCAAGGAACTTCACAATTCTGTCAAAGCTAACCTTTGATAGATTTTTAGTATTTTCCAAAGAAGAAATGGTGATTCAAATCAATCAGAACAGTCACAATAATTTTTTCAACCAATTTAGAGTCGGGAAATTCAGAGTCGAGTAATCTTACTTTGTTGGCAATGCCTAGTAATTTGTCGGAATACCCTTTGATGGTCTCCGAATCCTTCATTGTTTGTAGTTGGAATTCTCGTATCAGATTACAGACTTGCATTGATCTAATCCTTTCATCTCCTTCATACTCGCTCTTGAGAAAATTCCAAACTTCAAATGTTGATTTCATTGTCATGATTCTAACAAAAACTTCTTCTGAGACTGCTGCAAACAGCGAGGCTTTAGCCTTGGACTTTCTAGTTTTCTTCTCCTTGTGATTGTTGAGCTGCGTCATTGTTGGATTTTCCTGCAATGGAGCAACTTCGTAATCCTCTTCAACAGCATCCCAGAGATCATGCGCCTCTAGATATGCCTCCATCCTGGCTGCCCATACATGGTAGTTTTCACCATTAAACACTGGTGGTGCTAGTGAAGTGAATGACTTTTCAAGTGATTCTGAATCCGTGAAAGTAGAAGGATATCTAGGCATTTCAATGGTGGATTATACTCGATTACTGGTCCCTCAAGATGATTGCTCTGATACCAGTTTTGAAAGAATATCAAAGTAGTAAACTGAGTTTAAAGAAGCAGAGACAAAAAACAAGAATAAAGAATAAAGATTTCTGCAGTAGTCTGCTAATTTCATTTAAGTTGAATAGCTTAAATACACAAAAAAAAGACTAACTGAAAATCAGAAAATAAGGAAACTACTCCTGGAATAATGCCACTACAAGTCTACAACTGATACACCAACTATCAGTCAAAGAAACTAAGCTAAAAACAAGGAAGTAATAACTGAAACATTAGACTAAGTCAGACACATAAATACTGCAGCAGCTGAGGCAAAATTCAACAAGACGTTTGCGATGTTACACAGAGTATATAAATGAGAGAGACTCAGTTATCTTGTTAAGAGAGATAATCTGAGATTGTTGAGATGATGTTCTGTAGTGACTTGATTTGTGTGTTATCACTCCTGTCCTGATCACTGCTCAAATCAAATTGCAATAAATTCCCAAACTCCTCATCATAACTGCCCATTGAACTCACTAACATCAACATGTATCCATTACTGCCAGATTCTGCGCACCTAAAAAATTTCTGTTTCAAATGAACAGATTTTGAATTGGAAGATTAAACCAAAGCAGCCCTAACATACACACCTTCGCAATGTCGATCGAATGAGCGTACACAAATCAAAGAACACACACCGATTCCAAATCCAAAACCTAATCGTACAACCAAAGCATTACCTTATCTCCATGAAAAGGAATGAAAACGAATAGGCAGTAATTTGGGCCTCCATGAAAACACAAAGACGAGATGTAGAGAGCGAAAGAGTCAGGGTTTTGTTAATGAGTTTTGATTGAGAGCACTGCTGCTCTAGTGGACAGAAAATTAAGATCTCATCACTAAAGTTTCTGAAACTTGTGAATTAACAAAAGTAAAATTTGCGACGACGATATATTTTTCGTCCTTAATACATCTTACATGACTTAGGTCTTGTTTCTTTTTATCTCTTAATTTGGCTAGCCTATATATATATTTTTCGTCATCTCTATTACATAACCTTGTATATAGATCTTCCATGAAATTTGTTTTAGCTTGACTAACTACTTTTTTAGCTTGTTTTCTAGCTTCTTTAAATTGATTGTACACATCTTCATCTTGACACTTAGGTATTTTCCACCACCATGTTTCCTTCTTTGGTGGTTTCAAGCCTTTAGATATACCTAATACGTTTGATCTCACTCTCCTTATGCAACTACTCATTTCTATCCACATTGTATTAGCATCTAAGTCAAGATTCTAAATATTTTCCTTTAGTAGTTTTTCTCTAAACTCTACTTGTTTACTATGTTTTAGGTTCCACCACTTTATTTTAGGGTCGCTAACTCTTTTATTTATATTATGTCGTCGTGTTAGCTTAATATCAAGTACTACTAACTTATGTTGGGTAGTAAGTGCTTCACCGGTATTACTTTGCGTCTCTACATATTTTTCTATCTATTTTTCTTGTTAAAAGAAAATCTATTTGACTCTTGTTATGACCACTACTAAAAGTAATTATATGCGACTCCTCTTCCTAAAACTAGTATTTGCTAAGACAAGATCGTAACCAAAACCTCCATGAACTCTCTCAAACCCATTGTTACTTGCCCCGACATGCTCATTTAAATCTCCTCCAATAAAAACATTTTCATCTAATGGTATACTTTGCATAAATCCATCCATATCGTCCCAAAACTTGTCTTTGATGCTCTCGCTTAATCCTACTTGTGGTGCATAGCGCTAAGTATGTTAATTTTTTCGTCTCCAATAATTAATTTAACTAGAATCAATCTATCACCATTCTTTTAACCTCTACGACCTTATCCTTATAATCATTATCCACCACAATTCCTACTCCATTGCATTTTCTATCTATACCTATGTACCACAATTTAAACCCTGTGCTTCCTATTTCTCTACTCATTTCTCCTACCCATTTTGTCTCTTGGAGGCAAGTAATATTGACTCTCCTTCTAATCATGGTATCTACTAGTTCTATTGACTTCCCGTAAGTGTTCCTATGTTCCATGTTCCTAAACGAATTTTTTCTCCCCTTTGTATTTGTTTTCCTTTTCTATTTCTATTTTGTCTAAAAGATCTAGTGTCCGTATCTATGATTTTGTTTTTATTTTTGTGTTTGTTTTGAACTAGCTTCTTTACCCACACCCGTCCTTTGTGTGGGGACCCTTGCTCATTTTTCTTCACATCCGGGGCGACGATGTGAAGAAAAAACACCCATAAAACACGCAAGAAGGTTCTGCAAGGCGTATCTTCAAACTTCAAACAAACAAAGCGATTTCGTCAGACTTACGATATGTGTAATGCACATCCATCTCCAGATAACTCAAAGCACATTGAATGTGAAATTAGGTGCTGCATCATGAAATGCGTATTGCAATGCCTGATTCTATCATGGTAAACTATGAAATGCATCTCGCATCATGAAATGCACAATGCAACTAAGTTTCTCAGTTGTTCATTGATCAATTCTGTCCATAAAACATTAAATGAGACAGCTGAATTGTGAAGCAATTTGGCAGCCATAAAGAATTCTTTAATGGTTCCTGTGCAATCAATAAACATTGTTTGGACAAACTTCTATATGAAATAAATAAATAAATAAATAAATAAAATCACAAACTAGCCACAACTAAGTCATGTATGAAGCACTTTCTCCAGACATAATATCTTACTGCTCGAATAGAAAATGAAAAACCCAAGCAGAGCTTATTAGCATGACGAAAAATTATGCACTTCATTGGGCTTCAAAAAAAAAAAAAAAAAATCTTCAGAAATTAAACTGCACATTACAAATTCATTGGATCAAAACAAAATTCAGAGAGAAAAAAACAATACTTTTTTGAAACTAAACTGCACAAATTCATTGTACCCGAGTCATCATGCATATGATGATCTTTTAGAATCAAAGTCCAGCTTCACAAGGTTCAGTACCAACTGTTCTCTTTTCATATCATCACAAATTCTTTCCTTCTGCCCGCAAAAGGTCTAATGGATTAGTTTTTTGAAAGATAAAGAGAATCAAGAAAACTCAAATTGAAATGTATGTCTATATGTTGGAATCGTGATGGACACTAATCAAGGTTTGAGCTATCATCGTTTGACATAAGATATGCATGCTTGAGACAATTAATGTGTTTAAACCCAATCATTCATTAATCGAAAAGAACAAAAAATTATTCATTGTTGTATAGCTTTAGAGACAAACATAATAAGGTGAAAGAAAAAAGTTTAATGCATTGAAACATTTTAGGTGATGTATATAGGTACCCTGCTATGGTTCGTAGCCAAAGAAAAGTTACAAATGTCTTACATTCTTCAGTCCAAAATTATTATAATAAAAAGGACGATACTAAATCATACGTACTTTGTTACATACATTTGATACACAAACAATGTAAATTTTATTGGAATATGTGTTGCACATATCCCAATAAATTTATGCAATTGTGCATCAAATGTACGTATCAAAACTATGTCAAAAAATCAGTTTCCTAATAAAAAACCCAAAACTCAAAACAAATGAACTATAAAAAAAGAAAAATGATTTCTTGCATACTTTGGGTACATAATTTTTATACACAATAGTGTAGATTTCATTGTAATAAGCGTCATATATATCTCAATGAAATCTAAACGGTTGTGTATCCAATTAATTTACGTACTCAAAAGTACTTATGAAATAGCAATGTCCATAAAAAAAAAGCGAATAAAAATACCCAGAAAATATGGAAGCATGAAAAAAAAAGTTGGATGCCATTATAGAAAACCCCAAGTCCTTTTGGTGTCCGAGATCCCCTCAGTGTATTCTCTATCTCACTGTGAATGCAAAAACTACTTAGCGTGTCAACTGGTGCTTTGCATTTGTGATGACACTTCTGTTTATATGTAGGCCCGTATATATATATGATCTCTAATTGTAGTTCATTGTGTTTTCTATGTCCTTATCAAGATAGTGTGTTAGGCTGTAGAAGTGCAAGCGGAATAAGTAACATGAATCAATCATCTCAACTCCAATGGATTTATAAATACTTGATCCGGATCCATCGTTTGATTCATCATGACTCTAATTAATTATTATTGAAAATATAGTATTTGCAATAATAATATCCTATAGATACCGCTGCCATGACCCCCTTCACATCACTAATTCACATGGTTAATACATTCTAATAAAAGCAGTATTTGCGGCGGCGGTGGCGGCGACGACGACTTCGATCATGACATGCTCTAAGGCCTAAGAGCATTAATTTCTACAAAGCAAAGCAAATTAAGTAGCAGAGAGCACCAAATGAAAACCAAATTTGTGCATTTTGAAAACAAACCATGCCTCATGAATCCCTATTTTCAAAACAAATGAAAACCAACGATTGAGAGAGAGAGAGAGAGAGAGAGAGAGAGAGAGAGAGATGAGCTTGTCGTGAGTGTATGAAGAACCCTCACTGAACCCTCACTCACTGCTTTCCTCAATGTGTCAGTGGAGGGAAACGCAGAGCATATATTGTTGAAAGGAAAATTGCATTTAAAATGGATGTTAAACCTCAATTCCACTTTTGGCTGTTGGATGTGCATCGACATTTGTTTTCGTAGGAATCTCAAAGTGAAGCCAAGGACTAGAAAGGGGTCATGTTTAGTTGGGGTAATTAAGTGCACTTCTCATAACTTTGTTTATTTGCTTGGTGATCCCTTTTTTATTTTTCTATAGGCGTTCGTATAGTGGCAATTTTGTTAATTATTAAAAGATTTATTGTTATCTTACTACAATGACAATCTTAATATCTAAATAGATATCTACAAAAAAAAAAAAAAAAAAAATTTCTTAATGGAATGAATCTATCTCATCTCTTTCTATTTGTATAGGGGGAGACATGTAGCCAGATTTTGTTGTTATAATTTTTTTTTTTTTTGTTGTCTAAAGATCGAGAGAGAGAGAGAGAGAGAGAGAGAGAGCGCTCGAGAGAGAGAGATCAAATTGAGATTCAAGAATTCATTAACAACGCATGCATGATGGAGGATGAGATGATGAACAACAATAATAGTAATATTCTGCACCGCCAACTGCCGTGGGGTTTAACTTTTAACCCCACCGATGAAGATCTTATGCGGTACTTGAGGGCCAAAGTAGATAACATTCAACTTCCTTTCGTCGACCCCATCCTCGAGTTCGATGTTTTCACCGTGGACCACCCCTCCCAATTATTCTACTTGCAACGTATGTAATAAACTATCATCAACAATCACTACATGCAATTTAATTAGTTATCGATCTAGCATCTAGGGTACTTTTCTTTATAGGTGCATGTTTTTGTTTTTAACGTGCATGGTTTAACTAGGGTTTTAGGTAGGTTTCTTGTTGCATGATCTTTGTTTTCTTTCTTTCTTTCTTTTTTCGAGTGTACGATCTTTTTACACATGCATGCGTGCACGCTATTTGGTAATTTGCTTTTTAAGGTGTTTTGGAGTACCATCTTTTATTACAGTTTAATTAGGGTTTACAGTTGGTATTAAAATTATTAGGATTTAATTAAGGTTCTTGATGATCTTTAGCTTTTTACTTTTTAGGTCAAATATTTACGTAACACTGCTTGCATGCTTCTTGGTTTGGTTAATGCAGAGGAGTTAATGAATGAAACCCACGTATACTTTTACGTCAAAAAGAGCGGGAAAGTTCGCAGTGCCGGCAATGGGCGCTGGATCGCCAGCAACGGTCCAGTCAATATATTTAGCAGTGAGGGAGAAATGATGGGGGAGAGGAGATCATTGGTTTATTACAATTCAAAGGAAAAAATACCCGCAAAAAAGACCAGGTGGATCATGAACGAGTATAGGCTACCCAATCTCCAGCCCGCCATCATGTCCGACTCATCTTCGAAAGTAAGTATATATAATTACCAACTGTTTAAATTCATTGGGTTATATACTTAATCAAGATTTCTCAGTTGGATAATTAGTTACTAATCAGTTGCATGTGATTTGTATTTGATTATTCCAGGATCCCTTTTGGACTTTATGTAAAATTGGTGAGACAGGAAGAACCTCTGGTGATGATGAACAAGTTCTTCCCCCGCCTCGGCCGCAGCCGCATCAGATATTACAACAGGTTGATAATGTGGAATTGGTGCCTCAAGAAGTCACTGGAGGAAGCTTTGGAGGCAAAGATTACCAAAGTAGTAATAATGTTATGTCCCAAGAACAACAACAGCAGCAGCAGCACCATGAACAACAATTACACTACATGGAATTGGTGCCTCATCATCATGATTTACCTCCTGAATTCTGGGTTAATCATCATGACAACTCATCTTTAGAGGTACTTCAGGAGGCGGCGCCTACAGGGCGCATTGGTTCATTACTACTGCCTGACCAACTAGACGATAATAGTACTGATGATGAGGAAGTTGGAGATGATCAAGACTGGATTGAGAACTTGGAATCAACTCTGGAGGTTGATGATGAGGAACAACAACCACTCCAACAACTGCCATTAATTCATCAACAATTTGATCAGCAGCACCAACCATGGCCACAAGTACTACAACAACACACTGATGATAATATTATAACTGTTGAGGATTATGATGATATTCCTCCATGCATATTCCTTGATGAATATCAAGGCAACTTCGACTCGTGGATGGAGACAATTAAGAAGCGCGGCCGTGATGATCAGCAGCAGCAAGTTTATGATGAGGAGGAGCCATCCCCCAAGCGTGCTAAAGCTAGAGTAGCTAATTGAAGACCAATTTTACGGGATCATGTATGAATCATGCATTTTAGTTCAATTTGTTGTGTAGTATGCATGGCACAAAACAATGTATATATGCACTAGGTAGCAGTTATTTTACTATGCCAGCTACTTGCACTATTCTATGTAACATTTTTTTTCATCAACAAATTCAATACAATTCTGTTTTTTAGTTTGTAAATATATACAGCCTTGCAAATTTTTATGTATATGCATGAATTTGTTGTTGATCGTCTCTGGAATTGCATGTGATTAATTAAGTTATTCTGGCAAATTAATTTTATGAACATAATGTACATAATGTACATAAGAAACGCACATTTAAAGGGCACATCAAGCCATATATCGAGCTGTCCATTTGCACCTCAATATACGTGATGCACATATCCCTATTCAAAACACGCGAGTCGAGGTCCCGATGTGCCTTTTTGAGTGCATTTCTTATGTAAGTTCGGCATTTTTCTTCCTTTTTTTTATGTAAGCTCTAGGTGCCTGCTTCAGCCGTACAAAGCTTTCTTTAGTAGATAAACTTCATCTTCATGACCTTTGATTGCAAATCCTTCCGATCGATCGACATAAATCTCCTCCTCGAGAAGACCATTCAAAAAGCAGACTTAACATCCTGCTCGATACACTTTCCACCCTTTTGTGCGGCAATGGCTAGTAGCAATCTAATAGTATCCAATTTAGCAACAGAGCAAATGTGTCGAAAAATCAACACCATAAATTTGAGCATACCCCTTTACAATAACCTAAAGTACTTTTCATATCATCGTAACCACCATAATCACCGTCCGAATATCCTGCAGAACACAATTTCGATTTGCACAAAACAAGAATCCAAAATTAAGTGTTCCCTTGACATATCTCATAACTCTCTTAGTTGTTGTAAGATGAGTTTTGGTTGCACTATTTGAAAATCTGGATAAGACACTTACAACATGTAAAATATCCGGTCTAGTTGCCGTGAGATACATGAGACAACCAACCATACTTCGGTAAAGAGTCTCGTCAACTCTTCCGAACTTCATCATTCTTGCTCAGCTTTTTCCTTTTGACACATTGGAGTAGCCACTTCTTTGCAATTCTCCATTCGAACTTCTTTAAAATCTCTCTTGCATACTTCTTTTGACAAACAAAAAACTCATTTTGCTTTTGTTTGATCTCCATTCCGAGAAAGTAAGCCATCTCTCCCAAATCTGTCATCTCAAATGTCATTTGCATATCTTGTTTGAAATCTTCAACAAGATTAACATTGCTACCTATAACCAAGCAAGTCATCAACATACAAAGAAACAATCACAAAATTGACTTCATCACCTTTGATGTAGAGGGTAGCTTCACTTGGGCTTTTTTTAAAACCCAACTTCATCAAATGCTCATCAATTCTCTTTGTACCAAGCTCTAGGTGCCTGCTTCACCCATACAAAGCTTTATTTAGTAGATAAACTTCATCTTCATGGCCTTTGATTGTAAATCCTTCCTAATTGATCGCATAAATCTCCTCCTCGAGAAGACTATTCAAAAAAGCAGACTTAACATCCAATTTGATACACTTTCCAACCCTTACGTGCGGCAATAGCTAGTAGCAATCTAATAGTATCCAATCTAGCAACTGGAGCAAATGTGTCGAAAAATCAACACCATAAATTTGAGCATACCCCTTTACAACAAGCCTTGCTTTGTGCTTGTTGATTGAGCCATTTGCATTCAAACTTAGTTCGAATACCCACTTCACTCCAATCACTTTTCGTCAAGCAGGCCTTTTCACAAGCTCCCAAGTTTGGTTCTTCTCGATCATGTTCAGATTCTTCTTCCATTGCAGCTCTCCATTTGGGATCATTTTCAGCTTCCCAAAAATCAGCAGTTCAAGAACGCTACATTGCATCTTTGGTAAATTTCAGCAAGTGATCTTGTACCTCTAATGGGAACATCATCAATCAATTCATCTTCCTTCAAACTGAAACTTTGAATTACGAAGTAAATTTGAGGCTGATTTCTCTCCATTCCAGGCCCAAATCTCATTTTCCATGAAGTGCACATCTCTACTTATTAGAATTTTCCTTGTATGAGGTTGGAAAACTCTATAAACTTTAAAATTGTGCTATATCCCACAAAAATTCCAGCCGTTGCCTTCTTATCTAGCTTATCTCTTTTGATCCGAGGCACATAAACAAAAGACAAGTATCCAAACACTTTTAAATTTTTCAGAGAAGGTTTAAAACCATACCAAGCTTCGAATGGTGTCTTCCGTCCATCGCTTTTGTAGGAAGCCGGTTGAGAAGAAAAACGAAGTATGTGCAAAGCTTCAACCCAATACTCCTTTGGCAAACTCTTCTCATGAAGCATGCATCTAGCCATCTCCATTATTGTACGATTCTTCCTCTCACTTACTCCATTTTGTTGAGGAGTATATGGAGCGATAAGTTGATGTTCGATTCCGGCCTCCTCACAATACGTGTTAAAGCGATTTGATGTGTATTCCTTGCCATTATCGGACCTTAAGGCTTGAATTTGATAGCCACGTTGAGTTTCAATCCATCGCTTAAACTTCCAAAAATTCCAGCAACTTCGACTTGAATTTAAGAAAATAAATCCAACACATTCTAGTGTGATCATCAATAAAAACAATGTAGTACTTACTCCCATTAAGTGAAGGAGTTCTTTGAGGTCCAACCAAATCGAGTGGATTAATTGCAGCCTTTTTAGCAGCCCTCAAGTTGCTTGCTTGAAAGGAAGTCTTGTTTGCTTTCCAAATTGACATGTCTTGCAATCTAGTAATTTAGCTTCTAAGTGAGGTAAGCCTTGAACCAACTCTTTTCTTTGCAAATTCAACACCGCGCATGATGAAAGTGACCAAGTCTTTTGTGCCACAATTATGTGTTAGACTTCATGGCTGAATAAGCTGCAATCTCCTCCTCCGAAGGATCTAGTATGAAGCTCTTTCCCTTCATGTTGACTTTGAATACTTCTCTCTTGAATCTTTGATTAAGCATTGATTGCTTTCAAAAGATTACTTTGAAACCCCTTTCGAGTAGTTGGCCCTACACTCAACAATTTTTGGCTCATGTTAGGTACAAACAATACATCTAACTTTGTACTAGAAACACTTTCGATTGCTATAGTTCTTTCGATTGCTATAGTTCTTTTTTTTTAATTTCCCTCGTATCACATCGCAATGAAGTCTCCGTTGCCAATTCGAACTTTGGAGGTTATAGATGTGTCGAGCTCTTTGAAGAGATCTCGATCGAAGGTCATATGATTTGTGCAACCACTGTCAACAAGCCACTTATCACTTGCCTTACTTGAGGTGAAACAAGATGCAACAAAAAGTTGCTCCTCCTCTTCTTCTTGATCAGCAACTTGGGCTGCATTTTTATGTTGAAGGTTGCCTTGAGTCACATTTCTTGGCTGAGGATTGCTTCTACATATCTTTTGATGATGTCTGTCTTCTGACATTTCTCCCACTGCTGGTCGAGTTTCATCCATTATTTAAAGGGTGGATGACCTTTTCTTCCATAATGTTTACAAGGAAGGAAATCAGATTTTGTTCCCATACTGGATTTAGGAGAATCAAAAACTGAGTTTCCTTTCTTGTTCTTCTCATATTTCTTCCCTTTTCCTCCTTGGTTGAACTCAGTTCTCGCAGCTAATGCACCTTCAACGGCCGCTTTAGATCTCATTAGCCTTTTTTGTTCTTGTGCTTGCAAGGAACTTAACAATTCTGCCAAGCTAACCTTTGATAGATTTTTAGTATTTTCCAAAGAAGAAATGGCTGATTCAAATCTATCAGGAACAGTCAAAATAATTTTTTCAACCAATTTAGAGTCGGGAAATTCAAAGCTGAGTAATCTTACTTTGTTGGCAATGCCTAGTAATTTGTCGGAATACTCTTTGATGGTCTCCGAATCCTTCATTGTTTGTAGTTGGAATTCTCGTATCAGATTAAAGACTTCCATTGCTCTAATCCTTTCATCTCCTTCGTACTCGCTCTTGAGAAAATTCCAAACTTCAAATGCTGATTTCATTGTCATGATTCGACAAAAACTTCTTCTCGAGGCTCGCAAACAATGAGGCTTTAGCCTTGGTTTTCTTCTCCTTGTGATTCTTGAGTGCGCAATTGTTGGATTTTCCCGCAATGGAGGAACATCGTAATCCTCTTCAACAAAGCATCCCAGAGATCATGCGCCTCTTGATATGCCTCAATCTGGCTGCCCATATATGGTAGTTTTCACCATTAAACACCTTTGGTGGTGCAAGTGAAGTGAATGACTTTTCAAGTGATTTTGAATCCATGAAAGTAGAAGGATATCTAGGCCTTTCAATGGTGGATTATACTCGATTCAAGTCCTTCAAGATGACCGCACTTACACCAATTTTGAAGGAATATCAAAGTAGTAAACCGAGTTTAAAGAAGCGAGAGACAAAAAACAAGAATAAAGAAGAAAGATTTTGCGATAGTCTGCTAATTTCATTTAAGTCGAATAGCTTAAATACACAAAAAAAAGACTAAGCGAAAATCGAAAATAAGGAAACTACTCCTAGAATAATGCCACTACAAGTCTACAACGATACACCAACTATCAGTCAAAGAAACTAAGCTAAAAATAAGGAAGTAACAATTGAAACATTAGACTAAGTCGACACATAAATATCGCAATTGAGGCAAAATTCAGAAGACGTTTGTGATGTTACAAGTATGTAAATAACAACTTGTATGTAGGTTTGTGATGTTACACAGAGTATATAAATGAGAGAGACTCGTTATCTTGTTAAGAGAGATAATATGAGATTGTTGAGATGATGTTCTTGTATCTCGTAGTGACTTGATTGTGTGTTATCACTCCCGATCACCGCTCAAATCAAATTGCAATAAATTCCCAAACTCCTCATCATAAGCGCCCATTGAACTCACTAACATCAACATCTATCCATTATCGCCTCTAAAAATATCTCTGTTTCAAATGAACAGATTTTGAATTGGAAGATTAAACCAAAGCGACCCTAACATACACACCTTGGCAATGTCGATCGAATGAGCGTACACAAATCAAAGAACACACACCGATTCCAGATCCAAAACCTAATCGTTTGGATGTTGGTTTTGTTCTAGTGATATTTTGTTAGTTTCTACGTTGCATCAGAATTCTTTAATGGTTCCTGTGCAATCAATAAACATTGTTTGGACAAACTTGTATATGAAATAAATAAATAAATAAATAAAATCACAAACTAGCCACAACTAAGTCATGTGTTTAGGGCTTCGTTTCGTCAATCTTAGTTTGGTAAAGCTTGAGTTTTAGTTCAATTTTTTTTTTTTTTTAATTTCTCACACGTGATGTCGTATCACATCTTGTAATCCACTCTCTCACATTGTCCAGCCTCCGTTTCAGGATGTAGGTACAATTTTTTTTTAATTCTTTACCCTTTTGGGTCCCGATTGCGGGCGAATTCTTGTATACATAAACTAAGAATGTCAACAACAACAAAAAAAAAAAAAAAAAAAAAAAAATTGTTATAAAAAGAATATATAGTGCCACTCTGAAGTAGTCCCACACAAAATCTGAGACTGAGAGGTATATATTCGTGTACAAGTCGGATTGAGTCCGCCAACACTAAATTTCTAATTCTATTAAGGATTTACCATTAATTCTATATATTAATTTCTTCATCTTCTTCAAATTAATTAAACAACAACAACAACAACAACTCTTTTTCTTCTTCTCGCAATTTTCTGTCAATTCTATTTTTCTTCTTTCTTTCTTTTTTTTTTTTTGTTAATGAAGATGATGAGTAAGGTCGAGTTTGTAGAGGTCCCGGACGCCGACGAAGAAGCTGCATTTGTAATCGCAGGTTTGTGGAGGCGTGCCACGAATGCCCTTATAAGGAACGCACTCCCTTTCTCATGTCATGGGGTCGCAGGAAAATAAGGTATGCCCTTAAGAATAACGAGACTCTTCGCGACCGCCCGCAGAGCGATTGGCGCGCACCTTCGCGACCACTAATGATCACTAGCGCAGGAGAGGACCATAATGATGATGATGATGATGATGATGATGAGGAGGAGGAAAAAGTAGTTGGTAATGAAAATGGTGCAGCCAGTGGTAGGGAAAACAAGGAGAATGCTGAGATATTTATGAGTGAAGAAGAGAGTACTAGTACTAGTACTAGTGATTATTACAATTAGGATTTGGAGGTGAACAAGTGGAAGAATAAAAAGAGGAAGCGCAAGGTAAGATTAATTAATTAGATGAATGTATATATATTCGTGCCGCTTATTATTTGCGGGTTTGGTTTTACTTCTTTTTGGGTGGTTTTGTAGGAAGTTCTTGAGGAGTTAAGGGAGCAGAAAAAAAATTGTCCCAATAACAAAGAACTCAAACAGGTAACCTAGAAGGCATTGCTTTTCATTTTTTTATTTTTTATTTTTTTAGTTTGGAACGAAAGTAGAAAGCGAAGTGAGTCTCGTATCACAAGGTGCATATATGGACAGTCGTGAGACCGACCCGTGTTCGGGGTGTACTTTTGATGATGTCATAAAATAGATTACCTTGCCTTTTGGCTTCCATCTCAGCAGAGATATTGTTGGTATCTATTTAGGGGCAGCTCTTCCAACTTTTTTTTTTTTTTCAATCCATGAGACTATAACTCAGATATTTGATCACTTAAGGTGGAGACCAGAGTCTCTTACCACTTAGACCCATCCAGTAGTTAATTTTTTGTCCGACTTTTTGTGTTAGTAAGTATATATACAATTCACAAAGAAAATAGCCTTTAATTTGACTTATGATTGGTTGGCACAACTGGAAGCGAGTTGTTGTCTCTTAACTATTAACTTGAGTTAAAGTTTTGAAAAGTAAACAACATTAAAAACTCCCCCCATTCACATGGTGCGTGACTCGGGCCGAACTCGAAGTGGTCAAATAGTTCAAATACCGAGTGGTTTAAACCAAAAAAAAGCTTTTAATTGATAAATTTACTCTTTGAATAAAATAATAATAAATGTTCTTAAATGATATTAATTAAAGTTAATTTTAATAAGTTATTCCTATTTGTGTATACCCAATTTATTATATGTGCATAGAAAATTCAACCAATTAAACACGTAAAAATTGAAAGTCAATACACGTTTGAGGAAATAGAATATTTATCGGTTTAGGTATGGTGTTCAATATGAATCTAACTTATGCGATGAGTTTGACGACTATAGTTAGTGTCCAATATGAATCTAACTTAGACAGTGATTACTTGGTTAATCAGGCGTATTGGAACGTTAGAGATTTCTACAAAGAGCGCACTCCTTGAAGAGTTAAAATTAAGACGATTACAGGTATGATCATCTCCTTCATCTATGATTCGATGTTGTTTGGTTTAAGAAAAATGCTAGAATCACACCCTTAAATACACAACGCCCCCTCACCCACTGTATTTTGTATCACGAGATATATATATATATATATATATATATAAGCTCGCATCTCAAGATGCACACGGAGGATGGAAATATACGGTCATTGGGCATTCTTTTGTCCATTATTGGTGTTGTTCTAGTCATCCTTTTTTTATTTATGAGGAATTTAATTAATTAAGTATTACTTATATACGTACATTCTTTTCACTAAAATTACTATTTCAGGCATCGGCCTTGTGGCAGCGCCTAAATGGGGAACTGAACAAAAGGGCCCAATTTGGACAATACGAACATGGGTATTAGTATATTTTTCTTTTTCTTTTTTTGAAAGAGGTGTTATTTGTGTACTTTCCTTGGTATATATAGCTAGTATAATTCTTCAAGGGCAATTGAGTTTTCGTTCATAGAAAGAGAAAATAATTCCATTAGATTATGTAGTGTATTAATTATTTTGGTTATTTTTTTTCATATTGTTTCGGGTCGGGGAGGTCGGAGTTTAATTTGTCTTGACTACTCATCAACTTACGGCAAGTTCCTTTATATCTAGAGCTTAAAATTAAGACATGGATTCGTGTCATCCCAATGTAAAATTCTTTTAAGAGATTAATTAATTAACATTTATCTAATAAATTTTGATAAAAAAAAAATTCTAGCTATCTAGCTAACTAGCATTTATACCGTAGGGACATTTGGTACACATAAAATTAACGTTGGAATTGGACTAAAGTTGTTCAAAATAAATTCAAAAGATAAATGTTAGGGTGAAATCATTTTGCTACAACCTTTCATCATTGTAATACGTTGTTGAAGACCCTTGAGTTTTGCATTGATATGTATGCATATAAAAAACTTTTCACTGTGAATGCAAAAACTACTTAGCGTGTCAACTGATGCTTTGCATTTGTGATGACACTTCTGTTTATATGTAGGCCACTATATATATATAGTGGGCAGAGTTTGTGCTAAGGTTCTTAGATCCAGACCCGGCCCGGGCCCGGCCCATAAACGGGTCTACTTATAAGGCCTGCCTGCACCCCCTGCCCTATATAAGTTCCGTCTACTAGGCGCTGCCATGACCCCCCTTCACATCACTAATTCACATGGTTAATACATTCTAATAAAAGCAGTATTTGCGGCGGCGGCGGCGGCGATGACGACTTCGATCATGACATGCTCTAAGGCCTAAGAGCATTAATTTATACAAAGCAAAGCAAATTAAGTAGCAGAGAGCACCAAATGAAAACCAAATTTGTGCATTTTGAAAACAAACCATGCCTCATGAATCCCTAATTTCAAAACAAATGAAAACCAACGATTGAGAGAGAGAGATGACCTTGTCGTTGGATTGATGAAACATTGAGAGAGATGAGTGTATGAAGAACCCTCACTCACTGCTTTGCTCAATGTGTCAGTGGAGGGAAACGCAAGGCACTGTTGAAAATTGCATTTAAAATGGATGTTAAACCTCGATTCCCCTTTTCGCTCTTGGATGTGCATCGAGATTTGTGTTGGTAGAACCCCAAAGTGCATCCAACGGACTAGAAAGGGGCCATGTTTGGTTGGGGTAAAGTGCACTTCTCATAACTGTGTTTATTTGCTTGGTAATCCCTTTTTTTTTTTTAATAATGGTGGTGTTCCGGGCGCTCTAACCCCATAACTCAAGAAAAATCGACATATTTGAATTTTGATGGTAGGATTTGATTTGATGATCTATTGTTCATCAAACATATCTTAGTACTTTACCATCTCACATAGTTTGTTTCATAATTTTAACCTACTTCAAAGTCAGAGTTACATTTTTTTTGACAAAATATGCTACTAAATTTAATAGATTTTTTTTAATTAAAAGGGAGCTTATCAGCTCAAGTTACTATGAATACAATTTAGGGAACGAAACCCTGAGCCTTATTAAATCAAGTTTTATGCAACTAGAAAATTCATATGCCTCTGACAATCCAACTTCAACTGCTTGTACGTTGCAACATCGATCAAGATTGCCCTCCAATTTTCGAAAATTGTTGGATATCAATTAGTTCGAGCTCTGAATGTGTTTCGTTACTCTTTTTCATCTTCCTAAGCCGCTTTTCACCTTGCGATCAATTTTCAAGTTGAAATGCTTCGATTTATCTGGATTTCATAACAAAAGGTACTTATGATTTTGGAAGACAATATGCATGTTCAATCTATTCAATGAGCAATTATCACATACATCACATATACCTCAAAACAATTTAAAAGGGTCTTATTTTTTGATACTACGATGTGCACAGTTACTGAATTACCACACACCAAATACGCCTACCAAATATGCATTGAAAAATTAGAAAATTCGAATATCTAATATCTCGAATATCTAATATCTCTTAAAAGGCACACGCGCGTTATTAGTAAGTCTCAACTACTGCACCAAGCAAATGATTGATCCTAACAAGGTCCCTTGCTCAGTTGCTCTTATTTATAAATGAATGGTGTTGTAGATATATTTATTGTACATAAAAAGACAAATGAAAAATAGGGGGAAAAAATGTCTCCCCTATTGGCAGAGAGTCAATACTAATGAAACAATATGCAAAGATCCAGTAACAACAATGAGGCCTGATTGACACTGTGTTTTTTAGTGAGAGTCTTGTTTGCAAGCTTCAAAGAGGACTGCAGGGAGCCAAAGCTGGTAGCTAATACAAAAAAAAAAAAAAAAAAAAAAAAAAAAATCCCAATCGATCAAAACTTGTATAAATTTTTTTAAAAAAAAAAGCTATAGGCGTGTGTGCGTTGTAGATATATTTATTGTACATAGTGGCAATTTTGTTAATTTTTGAAAGATTTATTGTTATCTTACTACAATAACAATCTTAATATCTAAATAAGTAAATAGATATCTACAAAAAAAAAAAAAAACCCATAGGAGTGTGTGCGTTGTAGATATATTTATTGTACGTAGTGGCAATTTTGTTAATTATTAAAAGATTTATTGTTATCTTACTACAATAACAATCTTGATATCTAAATAGATATCTACAAAAAAAAAAAAAAATCTTAATTGAATTAATCGATCTCATCTCTTTCTATATGTACAGGGGAGACATGTAGCCAGTGTTCGTTGTTAGAATTTTTTTTTTTTTTGTTGTCTAAAGATCAGAGAGAGAGAGCTAGAGAGAGAGATCAAATTAAGATTCAAGAATTCATTAACAACGCATGCATGATGGAGAATGAGATGATGAACAACAATAATAGTAATATTCTACACCGCCAATTGCCGTGGGGTTTAACTTTTAACCCCACCGATGAAGATCTTATGCGGTACTTGAGGGCCAAAGTAGATAACATTCAACTTCCTTTCGTCGACCCCATCCTCGAATTTGACGTTTTCACCGTGGACCACCCCTCCCAATTATTCTACTTGCAACGTAAGTAATAAACTATCATCGATCAACAATCACTACATGCAATTTAATTAGTTATCGATCTAGCATCTAGGGTACTTTTCTTTATAGGTGCATGTTTTTGTTTTTAACGTGCATGGTTTAACTAGGGTTTTAAGTAGGTTTCTTGTTGCATGATCTTAGATTTTTTTATTTTTTTATTTTTTGGAGTACGATCGTTTTTACACATGCATGCATGCATGCTTCTTGGTAATTGGTTGGTTTATTAATTATAATTATGTAACTCTTACATATACTACTGCTTAAATATTGTTATACATAGTATATATATTACAGTTTAATTAGAGTTAATAAGGGTTTACAGTTGGTGTTTATAAAAACTAGGATTTAATTAATTAAGGTTCTTGGTGATATTTAGCTTTTTACTTTTTAGGTCATAAATATTTACGTAACACTGCTTGCATGCTTCTTCGTTTGGTTAATGCAGAGGGGTTAATGAATGAAACCCATGTATACTTTTACGTTAAAAAGAGCGGGAAAGTTCGCAGTGCCGGCAATGGGCGCTGGATTGCCAGCAACGGTCCAGTCAATATATTTAGCAGTGAGGGAGAAATGATGGGGGAGAGGAGATCATTGGTTTATTACAATTCAAAGGAAAAGATACCCGCAAAAAAGACCAGGTGGATCATGAACGAGTATAGGCTTCCCGATCCCCAGCCCGCCATCATGTCTGGCTCACCTTCGAAAGTAAGTATATATATATAACCACCAACTCTTTAAATTCATTGGGTTATATACTTAATCAAGATTTCTCAGTTGGATAATTAGTTACTAATCAGTTGCATTGTATTTGATTATTCCAGGATCCCTTTTGGACTTTATGTAAAATTGGTGAGAGGAAGAACCTCGGTGATGATGATCAAGTTCTTCCCCCGCCTCGCCAGCAGCCGCATGAAGCAAAGCAACAGCACCGCATCGATATTACAACAAGTTGATAATGTGGAATTGGTGCCTCAAGAAGTCACTCGGAGGAAGCTTTGGAGGCAAAGATTACCAAAGTAGTAATAATATTCTGTCCCAAGAACAACAACAGCAGCAGCAGCAGCACCATGAACAACAATTACACTACATGGAATTGGTGCCTCATCATCATGATTTACCTCCTGAATTCGGGTTAATCATCATGACAACTCATCTTTAGAGGTACTTCAGAGGCGGCGCCTACAGGCGCATTGGTTCATTACTACTTGCCCGACCAACTAGACGATAATAGTCTTGATGATGAGGAAGTTGGAGATGATCAAGACTGGATTGAGAACTTGGAATCAACTCGGAGGTTGATGATGAGGAACAACAACCACTCCAACAACGCCATTAATTCATCAACAATTTGATCAAGCAGCACCAACCATGGCCACAAGTACTACAACAACACACTGATGATAATATTATAAGCTGTTGAGGATTATGATGATATTCCTCCATGCATCTTCCTTGATGAATATCAAGGCAACTTCGACTCGTGGATGGAGACGATTAAGAAGCGCGGCCATGATGATCAAGCAAAGCAAGTTTATGATGAGGAGGAGCCATCCCCAAGCGTGCTAAAGCTAGAGTAGCTAATTGTAGACCAATTTTTATATGAATCATGCATTTTAGTTCAGTTTGTTGTGTAGTATCCATGGCACAAAACAATGTATATAGCACTAGGTAGCAATTAATTACCATGCCAGCTACTTTCACTATTCTATGTAACATTTTTTTTCATCAACAAATTCAATAAAATTCTGTTTTTTAGTTTGTAAATATATACAGCCTTGCAAAGTTTTATGTATATGCATGAATTTGTTGTTGATCGTCTCTGGAATTGCATGTGATTAATTAAGTTATTCTGGCAAATTAATTTTATGAACATAACGTACATAATGTACATAAGAAACGCACATTTAAAGGGCACATCAAGCCATATATGGGAGCTGTCCATTTGCACCTCAATATACGTGCATATACAGATGCACGGATCCCCATTCAAAACACGTGACTCGAGGTCCCGATGTGCCTTTTTGAGTGCATTTCTTATGTAAGTTCAGCTTTTTCCTTCCTTTTTTTAGAGGGCCGCTAAGGGCACCCCACCATTTAATGAAGGCACCCAAAGTTTTTGTAAAAATTTCAGCAAAAGTGGAAAAGACTATTTTGCCCTTGTATATATAGTGATTCAAACCTCACAAATCATTTTGACAAAGAAAAAAAGGCACCCCACCACAAGGTTGAACCACAAATCCACACCGCGTTTGTCGACTTTTTATCGATTCTTGCGGATTGACATCATCCGACAAATGAGTAAACAATGTTTGACAACCATATGATAGTTTATTAGAACTGTTTAGTTGTGGAAAACAGTGAAAATGATGATTTGTTTGTCAACGTAGGTTTGGTAATTTCTTCAAATCCGAAGTTGTTTCCACTATATAATGGAGGATTGTAATGCTTCGGTGCGATGAAGTCGTCCTTGAGGTAATTTTGCAGATTTTTTGTGTTTTTTATGCAAAGTTGGGAGAAGTTTTTGTCCGGGTGCGCGATTGTATCGGCCTCGCAGACCGAGATATATGGTGATGTCTCGGCCCTAAAGGACCGAGAGGTGTACTTAGGTCACGGTATGGTACGCCGTTGTACAACCGAGAGAGTATGAGCACATTCTCGATTGTACACCACCGACACCACATTACCTACCACTAATTGTAGCTCTCGTCATGTCTCGCCGAGAGAACTAGAGTACTTTCGCCATGCGTAATCGCGACACCGTGAACTCTTCCGCCTTTGTGGCCGAGACTTCGAGTTCCCAAAACCGTAGTTTGCTCTCTCGGCCATGCGAGGCCGAGATCGTTAGCACGCCTCTCGGCCCGTGTGGCCGAGAACCGCGAATTCTCATTTCTTTAACTATTCAACCGAACCCTAACTTGGAGACGAAATCGGCTCACACCACGACCCTACGAACCTCAAAAAGCCGTAAACCAAAGGAGAAACACAAGGCGAGACACGGAAAACACGATTTTGGAGATTCCTCTCACCGGTCGATTCAAACTAAATGGGTTCTTGCACAACAGCTTCGGTGAAGGTGGTGGGGTGCTGTGGTTCGGTGAAGGTGGTGGTGGGGGTGGTCGGGTGCTCGGGGTTCGGTGATGGTGGTGGCGGTGGTGGTGGCGGTAGTGGTGGTAGTGGTGGTGGGGTGTAAGGGTTTTTTGCACTAGGGGTATTTTTGGTATTTTGGGTTTAATTTTCGGGTGCCCTGTGTAAATCAATTTGTGCCCACATTAACTGGGTGCCTTCATTAATAGGTGGGGTGCCCTTAGCGGCCCTCTTTTTTTATGTTCAGTAAGAGGAGGAAAAGATGTCCAGCCAAGTGAAAACTCATTCGTACATGCATGATCATGAACAAATACTACACTCTATATAGGACATCGGCCGTTTTTGGTCGGCGCCATGGGTTGTGCGGGTTGTCCGCTCGCAATGCGCGCACTACGTGTAACCCGGTCGACGTGGACATCGGCCGCTTTGGCTTGGCGCTTATGGGTTGTGCGGGTTGTCACGGAGTACAACGCAGCCAGCAGCAACGTCCGCGGGGACGTCACGGACCAGCGGCAGCGGCGGTGGCGGAAAGATCGGCGAGTCCATTCGGTGATGTGGCGGTGACGTGGCGGTGACGTGGCGGCAGCGTGTAGGCGATAGCGCCTTTTGAAAAGGCGCTATCCGTACACGTGCGCCCACGTCACCGCCACCTCACCGCCATGACTTCCTATCGATAACGCCTTTTCAAAAGGCGTTATCGATGTTGGTGAGTTGGCGGTGAGGTGGCGGTGCGTGGCGGCCACGTGCTGACGATAGCGCCTTTTCAAAAGGCGCTATTCGTACACGCCGTCGCCACGTCACCGCCACGTCACCGCCAACCAAACCACACCCAATAGCGCCTTTTGAAAAGGCGCTATTGCCTACTTCGTAATAAAAAAAAAATCCTCTCTATTTTGAGAAATTAATTGTAAACTACCCCTACTTTTGGAAAAACCCCCTAAAGAATGTATGTTCAGTTCACTGAACAAACAGTGGAAAACACAACTAAAAAAGAAGTTATTGTACTTCAACAAAAAAGAAGTCATTGTTGAAAGCAACATACATTTAATTAGTACAAATCAAAATTAAGATCTTCTGATAAATTCCCTCTCCTGATAATATTAATTATATCCTCGCATTGATCAGTCGACGATCATGTCAGCGGGAAGATGTGCATCATCGGTCTTGGAATGATGTTTTCCTCCAACCACCATGGATGGCTAACAATCGACTGCACACCATGCATGGATAGCAGCAGACTGCCAATTAAAACAATTCATTCACTCTCATTGTCAAAAAAAAAAAAAAGGAGAGTACTTAATTATGTCAAGACATAATTTAATTTGACATGAGTAAACCAAATTATTTTTTGCGTGCGGCAAATATTCTTAATGAAGATCATTAAATCTTCCCTCCAAAAGAGTAAAATCATTAGATTTTCAAGTAAATGGAGAAACTAGTTGTGACCACTTACCACAAGGATATTCAGAAATTTTATCAAAAGAAAAGGAATCGCTAGAGTAAAATTACTACCATCGTCTTAAACCGTTGTGTAAACTTTCTCGCGGTGATATCATTTCATCTATAAAATTCACTTTAAATTCTCTTCTGGTAGACTAGACTCTATGGAAGGCAGACCTTCATAAAACTTAAAAGAGAGGCATATATACCTTCACAAACACTTTAAATTCTCTTCTGGCAGACTAGACTAAATCCTAAACCCTAACCCCTAAACCCTAATTTCACTCCGTGCATCTTTATAATCAGGGTGAAGCTTCATCAAGTTTGTAATTTATTTGGACTAAAACATGAAAGGAAGTAAATGATATAGCCACACATCAACAGCTAAAAATCATAATTATCTCAGAACAAATGCATCACAAGCCAAAACATACCATTCCTTCAATCGAGTTGCATCACACTTTCTTGTCATAGGAACCTGGCTTTGAACTCGCTGGAACACCTGCAGTAACAATTAATATAGAACACATCAAAATCCTTCTCTATAAAATTGGATTCACTTTTCTTTTATTCAAGATAATTTGCAAAGGAGTTAGAAGCTTCGCAAAAAAAAAATATAAATCTTCAGCAGTAATGGGAAGATGTACAAATAGGTAATTTGAAGAAATAACTCCCAAGCTCACTAAATTTGATAGAGAACTAAAAGAAATAGAAGTTCTAATAATCTAAATTGTTCATGTAAACCAAAATTTAACTGCACAAGAACTAAGTGGAATACTAGAGCAAAAGAGAGGAATTAATTGGAATCATGAAGTGGAAAGCTTTGTTGAGTTAAGCAGCAGCTTAATTAAGAAATTTAACAATCAAATAAGTTGTTTCAAACATTAACTTCTATTAAAAGAAGATAAACAGAACATTCCAAAACCAAAAGTATAATACCGCGCGCCTTATTAGTACAACTTTCTATTGAGCAATAAACTCTACATTCCTCTACATTCTCCTTTAAGGAAGGCACTTCCATGCATTGACTTGAATCTTCTACTCACAGTGAGCACTAATCTTGTCTTCGAACCCTTAAAGACATTTAACATGCTATATAGGCTGTTCAAAAATGAAATATTTCCAATACAATGAAACTCAAAATAGTTTTATGTTATTTTTCTCGGAAGACACGCCATCTATATTTCATTAACAGTAGAAGTGCATCATAAGGCGAAAAACCACCCAAATACCTTAATTTAAAAAACACCACAAATCAGTGATTTCAAACAAGAAAAATTGAATCTTTGAGAAACCATTCATATCTTGATCATACAACAATTACAAATAGTTATAAAGTATCTATTCTATATATGTGGGGAAATGATCGTAATCAATGTGAGAAACTTGATCGACTTCAAGATTTTGGATAATATTTTCTTAAGCAGGCCTCTCAATACTATTATCTTTTTTCTGTTGGTTATATTCAACCAAAAAAGAAAAAGAATTTGGGCATATACACTACACATACCAACTCAATATACTCATATAGGAAGGACTCAAGTTGCACCATAGGAAACAAAGTAATCCGCATAACCAAGCAACAATTAATAGAAGAATTAAGAACAAGTTAATTATAAACAAAACCTGTACATTGATCTATGCCCGCTGTTGTGTAGCCCCTTTGTGCCGATCCTGCAGGATGAATGCCTTACAAGTCGCAACTTCACTAGAATCTGCCAAAAGAGATGTTTAAGCCCCGGGGAGCCATTAGATCCTAGCATGATTCCACTAAAAAGACATGAATCAACAGAACACGCGGAACACAATAATTAACAAATAAAACAAGGCGATTTTACCGAACTGGCATCAAAACCAACTTTTCGCCTTATAATCCCAACATTGCTGAATCTTTTCCTGTCAAGACCAAGCCAATTGTGGCAATGCAAAATCAAAGAACATAATACATGCTATAGTAGCAGTTCAATTTACAGCAAGAAAAAAGGACTCACATAAACATATTTTTCTTCGTAGGTAAGACAAATTAAATAGTTTTCACTCATGCCATTGCAATTCAAAGTACATATGATCAGATTGTTCTTGAATACACTAGCTAAAAACATATCGAAACCTCTAGAGCAAAGACTGGCGTTTGAAGCATTGGAAAATACATATCATTAAAATTTAAAAATAAAATAAGCTTTACTATCAAATTGGCTAATTTAGTCGTTCCAATTTCATATCTGATCCAAACTCTTCAATGGTCTTCGTTGCAAGTGTTAGAACATCTACAAAAGCACTAAACGATGCACGGAGGAGTCTGGCTTCAACTGCCTCAAAATGCCTAAACAAACCAAGAAAAAAAAAATTCAGGTAAATTCAAGGTAATGAGTGATATTAAGAAAGTAAATGTGATGGCAATTCGAGAATTCCATGTCAATGAAGAAACTTACACCATAAGCTTTCCATCAGATACCGACATGTGCCTTTTCACTTTGTCAGGTTGCAACTAATAAAAATGTTAACAAACAAAATAGGTAACTTGTGACAAAGCCATAACATTGTTACTGCAAATGCATCAAACTAGAAAACTTTGACCCACAAAATCAAGATAAATTCAACAAAATAGAAGGATCACCTCCTTATCAACAGCTAAAGCTGCATATACTATTGATGCATTCTCCACAGATCCATAATTTACTTCCAAGTTGCTGTAACGAGAATTAGGCGACATCAATAGTCAGTTTCTAAGCGTCTTCGAGATTCCAGATAGCCCAATAGTTTCAAATCACTATCCCAACAATCGGATGCTTATGCTTAGCACCGATTTTCAAAACACTTTTTGTTTTGCAAAACAAAGAAAAAACAAAATCTGAATCACAAACAAAAAAAATCAGCTAAAATTACCAATAAGATTATTTTTCTCCATATGAAGCTATAGAGGGAAGGACCATGAGTCTTTGAAGAAAACAAAAGAAAACTCTTACAGCGAAAATTTAATTTGCTCAATATGAAGCAATATAGGGAAGGACCAAGAGCCTTTGAAGAAAACAAAAGAAAGCTATTACAGCAAAAAAAGCCTGATCCCTGCAAATCTCAAAGAAAAGAATGTTCTAACCAGACGATACAAAGAGACCAAATCTGATATGCCACATACAATACAAAGCAGGACATCAAGGATGATGGACCAAGAAGGAACACATGACGTCCCAGGCAACTTAAAGGATTTCATGCATTAATAGGAGGTTATTAGAATTTCAAATAATTAAAACATTGTGGCAGTGTTGATTGTAATTGCAGAATATATATACAAAATGGAGCTGAGAGGAACCGTTTGATCAATGTAGCCAACCCCAACCTAGGGTTTGTTGTTGTTGGTTTCAATGTTTTAAAGGCGGCACCGTTTTAGGCGTTTGGGGGTTTCCACCGCCTAGCCCTTAATAAGCCACGCGGTGGGCGTAAAAATAATTATTAAAAAATATTTTTTATTGAAAATATCATTTATTTATTTGAAAATATTATTTATTTATTTATTATTTTGAAAATATTTTTGTTCATTTCAGTATGTGTGGAAAGGTGTAGAGTTGAAAATATAGTGGTGAGAATGTGCAGGTGAGAAAGTATACCCCTTACTGTTGAGGGGCCTCTAAAGAAATTAAATTATTTCTTAGGGAGGTATAAGTAACTCCACCTGTGTTGTACACTATGTGCGCTACATAGCCGGTCCCAAGTCCGGATAAAGGAGGAGGGTTGCGATAGGTTGACGGCCAGCGTAAAACTTTTGTCACTTTTCATGAAATGGATCAAACATATATAAACGTTGGGGCGTTCCCACCTAGCGACGCGCCGCATCGGAGCCGGGTGTAGTGAGAAATGAGCAAGGGTGTGTTTCACATCCCGCGCACGGGTGTGAAGAAAAATGAGCAAAGGTTCCCACACATAGGACGTGTGTGGGTAAAGAAGCTAGTCCCTTCACATCGTCGCCGGATGTGAAGAAAAATGAGCAAGGGTTCCCACACAAAGGACGGGTGTGGGTAAAGAAGCTAGTTCAAAACAAACACGAAAACAAAAACAAAATCATAGATACGGACACTAGATCTTTTAGACAAAATAGAAGTAGAAAAGGAAAACAAATACAAAGGGGAGAAAAATTCGCTTAGGAACATGGAACATAGGAACACTTACTGGGAAGTCAATAGAACTAGTAGATACCATGATTAGAAGGAGAGTCAATATTGTTTGCCTCCAAGAGACAAAATGGGTAGGAGAAAAAAGTAGAGAAATAGGAAGCACGGGGTTTAAATCGTGGTACACCTAAGTATAGATAGAAAATGCAATGGAGTAGGAATTGTGGTGGATAATGATTATAAGGATAAGGTCGTAGAGGTTAAAAGAATGGGGGATAGATTGATTCTAGTTAAATTAATTATTGGAGACGAAAAAATTAACATACTTAGCGCCTATGCACCACAAGTAGGATTAAGCGAGAGCATCAAACGCAAGTTTTGGGACGATATAGATGGATTTATGCAAAGTATACCACTAGATGAAAAGGTTTTTATTGGAGGAGATTTAAATGGGCATGTCGGGGCAAGTAACGATAGGTTTGAGAGAGTTCATGGAGGTTTTGGTTACGGTAATAGAAATGAAGAAGGAGAATCAATCTTAGAATGTGCTTCAGCATACGATCTTATCTTAGCAAATACTAGTTTTAGGAAGAGGGAGTCGCATATAATTACTTTTAGTAGTGGTCATAACAAGAGTCAAATAGATTTTCTTTTAACAAGAAAAATAGATAGAAAAATATGTAGAGACTGCAAAGTAATACCTGGCGAAGCACTTACTACCCAACATAAGTTAGTAGTACTTGATATTAAGCTAACACGACGACATAATATAAATAAAAGAGTTAGCGACCCTAGAATAAAGTGGTGGAACCTAAAACATAGTAAACAAGTAGAGTTTAGAGAAAAACTACTAAAGGAAAATATTTGGAATCTTGACTTAGATGCTAATACAATGTGGCTAGAAGTGAGTAGTTGCATAAGGAGAGTGAGATCAAACGTATTAGGTATATCTAAAGGCTTGGGACCACCAAAGAAGGAAACATGGTGGTGGAATGAGGATGTCCAACGAGCAATTAAGACTAAAAGAGAGATGTATAGGAAAATACATAAGTGTCAAGATGAAGATGTGTACAATCAATATAGAGAAGCTAGAAAACAAGCTAAAAAAGTAGTTAGTCAAGCTAAAACAAATTTCATGGAAGATCTATATACAAGGTTAGGTAATAGAGATGACGAAAAATATATATATAGGCTAGCCAAACTAAGAGATAAACAGAAACAAGACATAAGTCATGTAAGATGTATTAAGGACGAAAATCAAAATGTTTTAACGCGCGAGGAGGATATTAAGGAGAGATGGAGAAGTTACTTCGATAGTTTATTTAATGATGATCAAGTTGATACCATAATAGATGAAAACCCACACCAAGAAAGAAATGTCAACTATACACGCAATATTAGAATTGTAGAAGTTAAAGAGGCATTGAAAAGAATGAAAATAAGGAAAGCATGTGGCCCAGATGAAATACCCATAGAGGTTTGGAAATGCTTAGGAGAAATTGGATTGACTTGGTTAACAAAATTTTCCAATAAAATTTTAAAATCAAAACGGATGCCAATGGATTGGAGAAGAAGCACGCTTGTGCCAATCTTCAAAAACAAAGGAGACATTCAAAGTTGCTCAAACTATCGGGGAATTAAACTTATGAGTCACACTATGAAACTTTGGGAGAGGATAATTGACAATAGGCTAAGGAGAGAAACAACAATATCAGAGAACCAATTTGGTTTCATGCCTGGGAGGTCAACTATGGAGGCGATTTTCCTTGTAAGACGATTGTTAGAAAAATATAGAGAAAAGAAAAAAGATCTTCATATGGTATTCGTAGATTTAGAAAAAGCATATGAGAGGGTCCCTAGAGATGTTCTTTGGTGGGTTCTAGAAAGAAAAAGAGTGCGTGCTAGATATATAGACACTATTAAGGATATGTATGATGGAGTAGTAACGAGTATAAAGACATTTGGAGGAGCTACAAAAGAATTTCCCATTACGATAGGACTACATCAAGGATCGGCTCTAAGCCCATATCTATTTACTTTAGTTATAGATGAACTAACTAGACATATTCAAGAGGATATACCATGGTGTATGCTATTTGCAGATGATATTGTCTTAGTGGATAAAACTAAAGATGGAGTGAATAGGAAATTAGAACTCTGGAGGAATACATTAGAATCTAAAGGCTTTAAGTTGAGTAGGACGAAAACCGAATACATGCACTGTGAGTTTAGAAACATTAGACATCGAGATGACGGAGTGGTAAAATTAGGGGAAATAGAAGTTCCTAAGGTAAACCACTTTAGGTATCTAGGATCAATCATAGAAAATGATGGTAACATTGAGAATGATGTCACACATAGAATTCAAGTGAATGGAAGAAATGGCATGAGTGCAACAGGGGTGATTTGTGATCGAAATGTTCCTACTAAGTTAAAAGGAAAATTTTATAGGGCCGCAATTAGGCCAGCTATGCTCTATGGAAGTGAATGTTGGGCGGTAAAGCAACAACAATTACATAAAATGAACGTAGCGTAAATGAGGATGCTTAGGTGGATGTGTGGTAAAACTCGTAAAGATAGAATAAGAAATATAGAAATTCAAAAACAAGTAGGAGTAGCACCAATTGATACAAAGATTAGGGAAGGGCGGTTGCGGTGGTTTGGTCACCGCAAAGACGACCTACAAATGCCCCAACTAGAAAACTTGACTCAATAGAAACCGTAGAAATTCGACGAGGTAGGGGCAGACCAAAGTTAACATGGGATGCATTAATTAGGAGGGATTTGAATGGTTTGGAAAGCTCACCATCAGTTGCACTTAATCGAGCACAATGGAAAAGTTTGATCCATGTAGTCGACCCCAGTTAATTTGGGACTGAGGCTATGTTGTTGTTGTTGTTGTTGTTGTTGTGGAGGTATAAGTAAATATTTTGTCGCCCGCCTAACTCCACCTCACCGCATTAAAACATTGGTTGGTTTTGTTATCCTTCCTTGTCAGCAAACAGAGGAGGCCTTTCGGTATCAGCATTGAATGAGAAGATGGAGAACCAATTCTAAATCTTCTTCACGTAAAATACACCAAGCAATGATATTAATTAGCAAGACAGTAGGTTAAATAAAACAGGCTATAAATATGACGATTATTCTCTTCAATTTTTACAAGGAACGAATTGCTACATTGTAAATGCAAAAGATTTTATAGCTAACACAAGAAAACAAGGTGAAAAGTGAGAACCTAAGAGTATCCAAAAATAAACCCAAACACCATTAAAACCTCAACCACCGTTCCTTCCAAAAAAAAAAAAAAAAAAAAAAAAGACAACATAGCCTCATTCCCAAATTAGTTAAGGTCGGCTACGTCAATTTAATTCACTAGATTTCTACCAAAAAAAATTTAATTCACTAGATTACATTTTTAGAGATAAAAAATCCCACGAACCGCATGCAATTCGTTCAAAAATCGAATTCATATTTTTCCTCTAAAGACCATTTCCAGACATCAAATTTTACAAGAAAACAAACTCAAATCAAGTCTAATTTTCAGCAAACAGACAAAATATCCATACCCAGTTAAGCAAATCCCTTCGATAAAACAAAGAACAAACAAGAACCCATTTCGCCTAGGTAATCAAAAATACTAAACCAAGAGTAAACCCTAAAAAATTCAAAATTTATGACAAAAGCAGAAGACTTATTACCAGTTGAACTCCCATTGAGAAGGAACATCAACGGCGTCCATTCTCTCAGCATAAACAGTGGATGAACCAACCCTGTGAAGATCAAGAACAGATTCGCTGAGCTAAACATCACAAAAAACAATCAAACAATTCAACAAATCACTCTGAAACTCATAAAAATGCGAGTTTTTTCTGAAAATCCACACCAAAACCTTCAATCAATCCCAAAATTTTACAAGATTTGAAGCACCAAAAGGGGTTTTGAGGGGTTTTGGTTCGAATCAAAAACTACAATCCGATCGACAGAAAGCACATCTGAAAACGAAATTCTTTCCAATATAAACCCTAAACCCTAAATTCGACGTGCCTTTGCGTTTCGTGGCGAACGAAGAAGAGAGGATTGACGATGGAGTGTGCAAAGCAACAGTAGGTTATTGAGACACAACTTGAGAGTTATTAAATATAGCCCGTTGGATGATGCATTGAGATGCGTGCTTTGAGTGCACTTCTCAATTTTAAGACGTCCATTTCGAGTACATTCAACAAGAACAACGCCTCCAAGGGATTTGTGTTAGAAAAAATTTAATAATCTATTGAGGCCAAACATATAATATACAATGTGTGGCGCCATTATTTGAGTTAGTATAAATTAAAGTGATCTACTAATGTATAATGTTATTGGCTAATAAACATAATTATGTTCATGAAACAATTATTAGTGTAGATACCGTATCGATGTGCAACTCAATGAGGAACAGAGTTGGCATTTCACACAATAATTGTCCCACCAGTTATATATTAGGTTATGGTCCCTAACTTGTAGTTCACTGTGTGTTTTCTCTATCCCTATCAAGAGAACTTGTTATGATAGAACTACAATTGAAAGACTTGATCCAGCTCGATCATTGCGTCTCCAATGGAGAATTCAAGTACGCTTTCGCTTTATATTTATCATCATGAATATACGTTGCCTTATGTTTCTTATGTGATTTATGATAGATTATGAATATGAATCACATATCTAAAACTTATAATTTGTAGTAAGAAAAATGTTTCTATAACCCACTTGGGCACCGACCACGTTGAGAGCCGCGTGATAAACTTCAAGTGCTCACACACATGATGAGGTGTATTGCATGGTGCCTGACTGAGTCGATGTATTGCATGGTGCCCAAGGTAATATTAATATTGAGTTTACTTTTCATTAAGAAAGTGTTTTATGGCCATTAAATGCTTAAATTTAAAAGAGAGGTAAATTGAGAGTATACAAACAATTTCTCAACAAACATCCCCTACTGCAGATGCTTTAAATTTGCTAATATTGTTGTAAATTGAGTTGGAACTTGCTAAGAACTAGAGAAGGAAATAGAAGACTAAGAACTTCTCCTACTACAAACTACTACTACAAAGGAGAAGAGAAGAAATGAGATAGTTGGAATGAGAAGTTTTCATTCAACTTGGTGTGTGAATTACAATGGGGTTGGCACCCTTTATATAGGTCATTTGATGATGATGATAATTGTACTTATACAATGTATACAAGTTATATATACACCACAAGTCATACAACACATCACAAGCAACATAGACAATACATGGAAGAGTTGGTGTACATTGGAGATGATTACAAGTTACATGACAATACATAGACAAGTGGAGGTACTATTAAGTGAGAAATACAAGTTACATGACTACACAATATGTTGGTGTACATGGATGGTCATCCATATTCCACAACACTCCCCTTGGATGACACTTGCTTAGAGATTGTGCCTCGTTAAAACTTTTACTAAGAAAAACCATGTGGGAAAAAATATAGTAAAAGAAATAGAGTACACTATTCTCATAAATATTAAGATGGGTATAATATTGTTAAGATTGCCTCATTAAAAACCTTGCTAGGAAAACACAATGGGATAAAATCATAGCTAAGGGAAAAAGAGTGCAATACACTAATCAATAACTCCCCCTCATGTGAACATGGGTGAAACTTGTTCAGTTTCTTTACTTGCAATGTCTTTAAGTTTACGTAAGCCAATACCATATGTAAGTCTTTTAAATGTCGTAGTTGGTAAGGCTTTTGTGAATAAATCAGCAAGATTATCACTCGATCGGATTTGCTTGACATCAATTTCACCATTCTTCTGAAGCTCATGCGCATAAAAGAATTTTGGTGAAATATGTTTTGTTATGTCCTCTTTTATGAATCTTTCACTTAATTGTGCAATACATGCTGCATTATCTTCATATAATATGGTTGGATAATCTTTTATTGAAGGCAATCCACATGATTCTTGAATATGTTCAATCATGTTTCTCAACCATACACATTCACGACTTGCTTCATGAATTGCAAGTACTTCAGAATGATTGGAAGAAGTAACAACCATAGTTTGTTTTACTGACTTCCATGATACAGCAGTATTACCACATGTGAATAGATATCCCGTTTGAGAACGGGCCTTGTGGGGATCAGATAAAAATCCAGCATCAGCATAACCTTGGAGATTCAATTTTACCCCTCTCGAGTAAAATAAACCCATGTCACTTGTTCCTCGAAGATGTCGAAAAACATGTTTAACACCATTCCAATGTCTTCGAGTTGGTGAAGAGCTATATCTTGCTAGTAGGTTGACAGCAAAAGCAATGTCAGTCTTCAGATACTGTTGCAAGATACATAAGTGCATCAATTGCACTTAAATATGGTACCTCCGGACCAAGTAGCTCTTCATCACTTTCATGAGGTCGAAATGGATCCTTATCCACTTCAAGTGATCTAACAACCATTGGAGAGCTCAATGGATGCGCCTTGTCCATATAAAATCTTTTTAATATTTTTTCAATATAATTTGATTGATGGACAAATACTCCACTTGAAAAATGTTCAATTTGCAAACCAAGACAAAGTCTTGTTTTTCCAAGTTCTTTCATCTCGAATTCCTTTTTCAAGTATTCGGATGTTCTAACGATGTCGTCGTGGTTTCCCACTATATTTAAATCATCAACATATACATCAATAATCACAAATCTTGTTGATGATCTTTTAATGAAGACGCATGGGCAAAGCGGATTATTTACATATCCTTCTTTCAGTAAATAATCACTAAGGCGTTTGTACCACATTCGTCCGGATTGTTTCAATCCGTACAAAGACCTTTGTAATTTTATAGAATGCATGTTATGAGATTTTGATTTTATTTCTTCGGATATTTCAAATCCTTCAGGGATTTTCATATATATCTCACTGTCTAGAGATCCGTACAGATATCTTTGTAACGACATCCATTAAATGCATATCAAGCCCTTCGTAAAGCTGGAAGGCTTATTAAGAACCGAAATGTGATTGCATCTATAACAGGAGAATATGTTTCCTCATAATCAATGTCAGTCTTTGTGAAAAACCTTGAGCTACAAGTCTTGCTTTATACCTTGTAACTTCATTTTTTCGTTTCTCTTTCGTACAAATACCCATTTATATCCAACTGGTTTTATGCCATTTGGCGTTTGAACGATCGGTCCAAAAACCTCTCGTTTCCTTAACGAGTTTAGCTCGCTTGGATAGCCTCTTGTCATTTTTGCCAATCGTGTCTTTTTCGACATTCGTCCACTGATCGTGGTTCGGATCATCATCATTTTCACATATTTCAAATGACACATTGAAAGCAAATATATCATCAGGAACAATTTTATTTCGATCCCAAATCTTACCAGAGTTTAAATAATTTATTGAGATCTCATTATTTTTATATTTTTCCTCTTTTTCTAGAGGTCGTTGTCCCTCGTCAGGAACAACTAGTTCTGATAAATCCTTATCAAAGGATTCTTGTGCTTTCTCAGGAGTATTTTGATTTGTATTTATTTTTACTCCCATTTTCCTCTTTCGAGGAATTGTATCCTTTGAACCAACTGGTCTTCCACGCTTTAAGCGTTTCTTTGGTTCTTGTGCATAGAGACATCAATTCTTGCAGGAGCATTTACAGCTGGAATATGTGATTTTGTCACTTGTTTTGCATCATTAAATGCATCAGGTAATTGATTTGTGATTTGTTGCAAATGAATGATCTTTTGAACTTCAAGTTCACACTGATTTGTGCGTGGATCATAATGTGATAAAGTTGATGCATTCCAAGCAATTTCGCGCCATTCCTTTTGAATTGGCTTCTTATCTCCCCCTAATGGTGGGAAAATTGCTTCATCAAAGTGACAATCAGCAAAACGTGCAGTAAATAAATCCCATGTTAAGGGCTCAAGATATCTTATAATGGACGATGAGTTAAATCCAACATAAATCCCAAGTTTTCGTTGTGGACCTATCTTAGTTCTATTAGGAGGTGGTATAGGAACATACACTGCACAACCAAAAATTTTCAAGTGTGAAATATTTGGTTGTTGACCTAAAATAAGTTGCATAGGGGAATGTTCATGGTATGCAATAGACCTATAACGAATGATAGATGCTGCATGAAGGATTGCATGTCCTCAAACTGAAGTTGATAACTTAGTTCTCATGATTAAAGGTCTGGCAATTAATTGAATGCGTTTGATCAGAGATTCTGTCAAATCATTCTAGGTATGCACGTGTGGAACAGAATGTTCAATGGTAATTCTTATAGACATGCAATAATTTTTAAATGCTTGAGATTGAAATTCCCCGGCATTATCAAGACGGATGGTCTTGATTGGGTTGTCAGGAAATTGTGCTCTTAACTTAATGATTTGTGCTAAAAGTCTAGCAAATGCAACATTCGGGTCGAAAGCAAACAAACATGTGACCACCTAGTTGATGCATCTATCAAAACCATGAAATATCTAAATGGTCCACAGTGGGGATGAATAAGACCACATATGTCTCCCTGAATGCGTTCTAAGAAAACTGGGGATTCCACAACAATTTTACTTGGGGATGGTTTAACTATCAATTTACCTTGAGAACAACTAGCACAATTATAATCATCAGCTGAAAATATTTTGTGACTCCTTAAAGGATGTCCATGCGAATTATTAATTATTCTTCGCATCATTGATGATCCTAGATGACCAAGCCGATCATGCCATAAAATGAATATCTTTGAATCATTAATTTTCTTATTCAAGACGACATTCGTTTCGACATGCCTTATATGAGTAAAATATAATCCAGATGATAAAGCTGAGAATTTTTCTAACACTTCTTTTTTCCCATTTGAAACCAATGTGACATAGAGAAATTCTCTATTATTTTCGTTCACGGTTTCAATGTGATATCCATTTTGTCTAATATCTTTAAAGCTCAGTAAGTTTCTTTGGATTTTTCGAGTATAAGGCATTGTCAACATGAATTGTTGTTCCCCAGGCAACATAATATTTGCTCTTCCGAGCCATTAATCAAATTGGAGATGCCAGATATTGTTTAAACATTAGCCTCAGCTAAGTTCAAACTATAGAAATATTCTCTGTTTTTAAGGATTGTGTGCGTTGTAGCACAATCAGCAAGGCATATATCGCTCTTGTTTGATTCATGATTTGAACACATGATTTGTTGATCCATCTGGACAAATAATGTTTGGCAAATTAGAAAAGAGTCATATTTCATTGATAAAAATTCATAATATTTTGTCTTTGATTTTGAAGGCATGGTAAATGTCACAAAAATTTTCGGGTATATATATGACAATATTTAGGCAAAATAGCCTTTCATATATGACCAAAAAAATGTCACAATTATGAGCGCTAATTGTCAATAATTATTTACCCTTTGTAGTGGTGCACCACTTTTGTTCCACCTTTTGTTGGAATTGTCAATACGACATTTACCTGATATTTTCACCTTTTCCACGTCCATAAACTTATTATTGCGATCATGATCGTTATATGCAACATATGCTTCTTAATTTGAAGCTGAACTAATTGGACGGGAGCGATATTATATTTATAATATCTCATTATTTTACTCAGCTACCATGAGACAAGAAATCAATCCTTAATATTTATTGGATTGATGTGCGCACTTGATATTTGTTGCAAAGAATAAATCGAGGCGGGCCACGTGACCTTATTTTTATTGTCTCATCAGTCATATTTCCACGTAGCCTCAACATAGAGGTAATTAAAATTGTGGAATTATAATTAATATTTGACTGATTAAATTTTGTAGCTTGAGACGCAACCGCTCATTTTGAGCTTTTGGAGTATTACCTTTTTTTTTTGGTATTTATATATTTATAACTCCATATGGTGAAAATATATATGAAATATTCACTTTTCAAATCTCTAAAGAGATATTGGCAAATGATTGTGTACAACATACGTCTTGCATAGATGCAAGCTTTATTCATAATTTGTAATATCTAATTATCATGACAAGAATTATAATAAGGTAACAAATTCAACTATGGTTGATTAATATTTTGAAAGTAAATATAATAGAAAAAAAATAATTTTCTCTTTTCTTTTATGTAAAAAAAAAACATAGCATATGATTAAGTATATGTTCACAACTTGATTCATTAATAATCAAATGTACTATTCGTATGAGTTGGTGAGACAACCTCCAGGTTGGGTGGCGAGACAAAGTCTGCTTAAATGTCATGCCTCCTCGAACGGGATAACCCGTCTCCCTTTCAATGTTTAGCTTTACCGGGGACAAGGCTTACCCACTATCAACTCAAACTTATAGCATTATTTGTATTATAAAATCAAGAATAGAACAATAACTAATCGTTTGTAGTTTTAAGAGAAAACTAGTTATGTCACATATTGACTTTTGATTTCTGATGTAGAAGATCGTACAAGACGCAACTACAGAGCATACTTTCGCAATCGGTGACGTTATAATGTATAGTATATGAATAAAGTATGCATATAGAAGTGATGCATGTAATAAAAGGAAGCAACCATGATAATATATAAATAAATTGAACTTATTTAAATAACAAAAGTTATACATTCCTAGCTTTGTCTCCTTAACAAGTCTTCTTGAACTTCAAGATCTCCTTAATGCTAGAACAAGCTCGTGCTAATAACGTGTTGTAAATTGAGTTGAAATTTGCTAAGAACTAGAGAAGGAAATAGAAGACTAAGAACTTCTCCTACTACAAACTACTACTACAAAGGAGAATAGAAGAAATGAGATAGTTGGAATGAGAAGTTTTCATTTAACTTGGTGTGTGAATTACAATGGGGTTGGCACCCTTTATATAGGCCATTTGGTGATGATGATAATTGTACTTATACGATGTGTACAAGTTATATATACACCACAAGTCATACAACACATCACAAGCAACATAGACAATACATGGAAGAGTTGGTGTACATTGGAGATGATTACAAGTTACATGACAATACATAGACAAGTGGAGGTACTATTAAGTGAGAAATACAAGTTACATGACTACACAATATGTTGGTATACATGGATGGTCATCCATATTCCACAACAAATATCATCAATATATGTACATATCTCACTGACATTTCTCCTGCATACCTCAACAGAAAACACAAATGCAAAGCATGCACAAGACAAGAGTGCTAACAAGTACAAATTCAATACAGTAAACCAGAATTGAAGGCTACAGAGAGGACTAATTACACAACATGTTCAACTATACAACAAGAACATACATATACACTGCTTCTCATTTGTACATTAGAAACTACATCTACCTAAAAAACCAAGCAACCATCACTCCTAATTTCCTTTCAACTCAATCTTCACATCCGCGGGAGACTTTATAGGTCGAAGATGAATCCACGATCGTCTCACCAAAGCCATGAAAAAGTAACGTCGAAGGCCAAGTGCAGGCTAGAACATTGGTAGGAGCCAACCCATAGTCCACCCGAGAAGCAACCCTGCGCCTGCGAGACCCAAGCCTACTGCGAAAATGACGGCGTACTTACTAATATCGTATCTTGAGCGACCGCCTGCACGCTTGTCCTTCTTAGGCTTGTGCTTACTCTTCTTCCATTGCCCGGCTTTGTATGGCATCCATGGCAATAGTACAGGAAAGAGACTGGAGATTGGCTGGTCCTTGTTCTTCAGTTGGAGACAAAGGGACTCCAACTGCAGAATTCGCAGCCATTGTTTGTATGCGAATAGATGTGAGGCTTGTCGGAAGAAGAGCTTGACGATGTGCTCCTTCTCGTTGTAGGCTTGTTGGGCGGCTTTCTCTGCCTCCCTTGCTCGGGTCTGCGAATGCCGAAGAGCCTCCAGCAGCTCAGCCTTGCTAGGTTCACTCCCAGAGGTATGTATGGTTTCTGGCAGATCATTGTTTGTTGAGCTGTGACTGTCGGTGCTGCTGGCGCTGCGAATGGATTTTAGACTTCAAACATTTCAACAGCAACAAAAAGATAAATTGGGAATAAAGATGAACTGAAAACATTTAAAGTATCTACTAAAGCATTCAATAGAACGAAGAGACGCGATATATATGGTCGTCAACTAATGGAAATACAGCAGTAATCAATAATAGACTTCCAATTAAACAAATACCTGATAGGCTTCTCTGTACCATATTGAAAAGGCCCTTGCTCGCCGCAGCTCCATTGTTTTCCATTTTCATTACAAGTGAGGCAACTCCTTGAATAGCGATCGGTGGATGATTTGCAATCCAGGGACGAGGGTAAGAAATTCTTATCCTTCTCAAAACACTCGAGACAACTAAATGGACTTCTTATAACATGCATGTTCTGGGGTGGGGGTAGATCACAGTTTTCTATGTGATCTAGCGACTTCTGCGCAACCAAGTAAGCCAAATCATCTTTATCCACAGCACGCCACCAAGGCTCAGTTTTCTCACCTCCGTTCCACAGAGATTCCCAATCAAATAATTTCTGAGGCTCCTTAGAAAGTGACCGGTTGAAAGGATCGAAGTCCAAGTCCTTGTCTCGGCACCAATATTCCCCTATGTCCTTCTCCTTAAGTGGCTGCTGCGTACCATGAGTATTGGCAGCCTTCAGCTCTTGTTTTGAATAGTCAAATTCATGCTTCATGCAAGCGGCAAACACTCCCGAGCGTGGGTCCAAAGAAGACTTGCAATCTTTCTTAGACTCCACGCCGGAATTTTCTTCTTCACAGGTTGGTCGATCCTCACTAAACTTGGAGGTTTTGTTAACCTCCTCGGCTCTCAATGCTTCTAACTCAATGTCCAATGCATTTAACTGCTCGCGTGTGAAGTCCTTCTGATGTACATAATTTGGTTGCAGTTGGAGCCACCATCTAGTGTCGGGAGGTAAATTAGAATTCGAGGAATTCCAGTTAAGAGGCACAAAACCTGCTATGGGCTGTTCAGTAGGCTGCGCTGAGTCTCCAGATCCCGCGTCCACCTGTGGTTTGGAAGATGATGATGAAGATGGGCAGCAAGCTAACTTTGGAGCTCTTTTAGCATCTTCTTGCACAAAGCAACGATTAGCAGTGCGCTGCCACGCAGCTCTTGCCTCTGCTGCTGCCATCATTTCCTCACTTCATAGAGCAGTTTACTGCAAGGCAAAATGAATCTGTAAGGAACTGTTCAAGTTACATTTCTTCCAATCATCACTTGCACCAAAACATCATTAATCATATGTGCAAATGAACCCATTCCCGATTCAAAATGAAAACACACCACACCTGCGCAGATGTCATTATAAACGCGAAGGAAAGAAAGGGCAGACAAGGATATGGGCAATTTTTTTTATAGACAGAGAGTGGGATTTGAACTATATATTGACCTTCAGCTAGAACACCAGGCGTCCAACCACTTACCGAAGCACGAGTTTTATGCATTCATCAAACTAGAGAAACACATACGTCGTTAGATAATAGATAACCATAGAATATGTGAGGGCTCTACTAGGCTTCCTCAGCATTTTAGAAGGGAAAGAAAAACAATTTAAAAGGATTGCAATATGATCTAAAGAGAATTGTCGTCATCTTTATCTGTCCAATGCTTTTCATGCACTCATTTTTTCCTGCACTGCAAAGTCAAGCAAATAAGTACAATAGATGCGGTAAGTCAAAGTTTTCGACACCCATAAAACCATAAAAACATAAATCTACTTAGGAGTCATCCAGAAATGCAGTCTGATGATTTCCTGGTATGATTACTGCCCATGGCCATCCCATTCTTCATATTATATAATTTCTGAGGAGCGTAATCCCAAAATAGGTGCCCATACAAATCTTACTAGGGATATAATTAATTTAATCTTGAAAAAACAGATTGTTTCGGTAATATGATGGTAAACATCCATTAGAAACTTAGAAAGATGCATGACACCCGTGAGAAAGTTGTAAGTGCATAAATAAAAATATTCAACCGCTTATGTGATGTAAATTTGTCAGAGAAACAACTACGAGAACCAAAATAACAAGCAACTAATTGAGACCATTAACCTCGTTCAAGAAAGAATTCTGTTGCATCAAATCAATGTCTCGGCCCACCAAAAAAAAAAATCAATGTTTTGACTGACCAATAGGCAAAAAAATATGTATTTTTATGCAAATGACCTATAATGCTAGTATCTTTCAACATCATTACAATGAAGATGAAAGGAAACTGGAAATTAACTACACAAGAATCAATGAAAACATAGATAAGCAAAAAAAGGCAGGTTTTCTATGCACAACTTTTCTCATGGAACCATCACATTGTTAAACTTGTTATAATAATTGTCGCTACATGTCGTGCAAAGTAGTCTCTTTAAAAAAACCAGATATGTAATCCGACAATTAGAGAGGAAAGCAACCAAAAGAATAGCAATTTCCTTTCATAAACTAATAAACACACTTCTTTATGTGTAAGGTCAAAGAAAGATGCCCTGCTAGTTTAAGATGGACGCAAATTGAACAATAAAAAAGGAAGGGACTATTAGCCCCCCACTATCCTATATCAGCCCCCCATTTGATTTAATACATTTTTAAACTAAAATGGCGTTAGGCAAGATTACATAAATAACCTAACTCTAAATCATGAACCTATTTCTTTTCTTTTTCCCCTTCTACTTTCCACTCTATATACCCCTCCTCAACTTTACTTTTCACTCTCTAAATGAAACCTTAAACGCATCCCCAACTCCTATCCCGGTCATTGCACTCACATTCTCCTCTTTTATTTAATTTCACTTTCTATACGCCACCCCAAATTAAACCATAAAATAAATCCCCTTCTCATCTCTTTGTCCATACACTCAACAATTCACCACCAAATGCAACATCTTGATTATAGTATTTGATTAAGATTTGATTCACATTCTTTAATGGTTAAAACCTTTATTTGTCTTGAATCTTAGCTTTTAAGGATCAAAGAATCAATCTTTAAATGCATATGGAGCAAATTGAGTTAAGGAGGAGAAAAAGATGATGTGCAACAAGGGGTTGGAGATTGAGGATCACAAAGATGAAAAGAGGACTTTCTTTGGGGAGATGGTGACAAATATAAACTAGGGGTGCATTGGGGAGTTTACTAACAATTAAGGGGGTGCTTAGAGCATGAACTAACTTATCGGGGGCCATAAATAACATTAAATTAAATGGGGCACTGATATAAAGTATAGGGGTGCTAATAGTAACTCCCTAAAAATAAATGGGAATGAAGACATGTTTTGATATATCAAACATTGGAATGAACAAATGAACACTAACAAAGCAAAGGATTCATGAATAAATTGAGTATGACATGAAACAACAACATCAAAATGTAACCAATTGTTAGCTAAAAGAAAAACCCAAAACCAAAAGGAAACTAGAAACTAACTAAAAGTAAAGAAATTGGACCTACAACTAATTAAAAATCTATCTTATGCAAGAAAAAGGCAGGTTTGTGCACATGACCCATTGTGCTAATATCACCCTAAATCCTACATCATCATAATGAAGTTGAAAGGAACTGGAAACTAATTGCAAAAATAGATGAAAACATAAATAAATGAAAAATAGGCATGTTTTATGCAAAACTTTATCAATAAACCATGGCATGGTTAAACTTGTTATCGTCATTGTCGTTTATTTCGACATGTCATGCAAGAAGCATGTTTAAAACTGCCAAATCAGAAATCTGACAATTAGAGAGTAAACAACCGAAAGACTAGTAATTTCCTTTCATAAACTCATGAAACAATTATGCTTCTTTTCGTATAAGGCCAAAGAAAAACGAAATGCCCGGGAAGATGGAAGCGAATTGAACAACAAAAATAACTTGAGATGAGGCCACATTCGGATATACCAAAAAACAACAATAACAAAGCCTCAATCACAAATTAGTGGAGGTCGGCTACCTGGATCATACCATTCCATTCCACTCGATTTAATGCAGCAAAATAGATAATATTGTATTCCATTTTCAAGATTATTTCCCCATTCAGATATATCAAATCCTTTGGTTTATAAAGAGATGACCGCTAATAAAGCGAAGGGTTTATGGATGAAAGAGTAATGGTATAAAACGATAACATCAAAATATTAACAAGCTACGCATTAGCAAAATATATGTCAACAGTAATAAGAGATTGCGATAAAGAGAAACACTTGCAGACCTCAATGTCAACTAGCACCTTTCGCCAAACACACTAGGAAACTACCCCGAAATCCAAAAAGGAATACTTAATGGCCAAATCTACTAAGCTAGTGAATGCTAAGAATAAACTATCCAAAGCCTAAACAAATCACACAAAAATTACTCATAAAGTCATAATGAGGCCTTCGTGAACTTCAAAATAAATTAAAGAAGCCAAAAACATCCAAAATAACTACATCCCGAGTCAGAGAAGCTGAGAAAACCTGAAATCCATCTAAGAAGGCCTGAACTCAAACTACCTACAAAGCACCATTTTGAACTGAATCCAAACTTATTTATCAGCAACCTAGACTTCAACCCAGAAAAGATGAATCAGGAAAAACGCCCACAGAAACTAAAAAGGAGAAAATATTCCCAGATCAAGAAAAAAATACCCAAATCAAAATTCCTCCAAATTAGCCAAAATAGTCAATACCCATATCAAAACTTCTCCAAATTAGCCAAAATAATCAATACCCAGATCAAGAAATCAAAAAACAACCCACCAAATCTCACCAGACAAAGAAATCCCAAAAACCACAACCACCACCACGTAAGCAACCACAAAATAGAATCAACTCAAACATCAAAAACACAAAATACCCGCAAAAATTAGACATCAAAATCCCATTTTTAGGCCGCCGACAATGAATTCAAGCAGAAACGAGCATAAAACAGAATCTAAACAGTGCAAAACAGAGCAAAACAGGACAAAATTCAGAGATTTCTTACCAAAACCATTAATGAATGCTCAAATTCTAAAGATCTGAGATGTGGGCGAGTGAGGTCTAACATGAGCTGACGCCAAGACCCAATTTTTCTCACAAAGATCCGACGAATCCAGCAAAACGGATTAGAGGGATTGCTACAGCGTCACCAGTTAGTCCGTCTGTTCTTACAAGAATTATTGCTGTTTTCAATTCGTGTTTCATTTCAAGTTGTAATTTTGTGTTATCCGAGTTGAAAATGTTAAGAGTGACAACTTTTGATACAGATACCTCTACGTAGTTATCATTGATTTGTTCCATTTGGTGTTGAGATGTGCATGCACAAATCTCGATGTATTTTGAAATGATATCAGTCATTGTGTACCAATGTAGGTACAAGTTTTATTACTCGATCGCTTTCCGAAAGAAATATCCCCAACAACTTTTTTTTTCCCCTATCGGTCCCAGCTCTTTGTATTGATCTGAAGGTACTTTGGGCTTGCCATGAGCCAAGATGAATCTACAATGCATAGGACACTCACTTTAGACACTGACTTTGGACATTAGTGGTCGTGCGCCATCGATACACCTTGAGATACGTTTTCAAGATTTTTATTGGACGATGCATGACCGCTAAATGCCCAAAGTCAATGTCTAAAGTGGGTACCTTGATTTTTTATTTTTTTGGAGCCTCTGGTATCTGGATAACTTTGGCTACTCTACACTATGTCAAACATATGTAGTGGCCGATCTTCCTAACAAATGTCACTGCGTGTGTACACATGCTAGAACGCGAACCTTAAAATTATGTTTAAGGGGGCATCGAGTTCTTTATCACTAAACTAGTCGATTTCATTCGCTTTGGGCATGAGTTATTAAAACTTTAAGATGAAGTTAATAAATAAATTTACATGAATATATTGTAATATTTTTTACAATTAAAATTATAATTCATAATAATCAACTCATATTTCTTAGAAAAAAACATACAATAGAGGGTAAAAAAACTGTTTACTTATAAATCATTAAAGTAACCCTTTATTAACAAAAGAAATAATTCAAATGAACTTAATTGTTATTTCAGTGCCATAAACATTATATATAAATAATGTTACAGTAACCAAATTAATGGTATAAAATTCGAAATAGAGACTTAATGCATTGATGAATAATTTATTGATTAGACCCGTTGTTTGGTTATTCAAAGTTGAATTTTTCGTTTTTCAAAAATAAGGGGGATGAATATATCTTAAAACAATAAATAACATAAATATACAAATATCATAAAATTAGAAAATAGAAAAATTGAGAAAATCCTTAAAATGAAAAAGGAGAGAGCATGTGAAACTTTATCTCTCATTCGAGTGACTTGCAAGTAAGATGATATCATGCATGCACAGCTGTAAGCGGTCAATATAAATGCGCGCACCCAATTAATTAATTAATTATGGGTGTATTTATATTTAATTAGCAGTTAATTAAATAATTATGAAACCGAAATAGATGCTCTTAAATTTTAAGAGCTAAATTTTTGTTTTAGTCAATTAATAAATGGGGGAATTAATATATTCCTTGAAACAACCAAACACCTTAAATACTTTAAATAAATAAATACCTTAAAATAGAAAAATTTAGAAAATTAGAAAATTAAAATGATGAAAGAATGATGCATGTGAACTTTTTCCCAGCTCCAACTTTTATATATAGATATATAGATAGATAGATATAGATATATAGATATAGATATATAGATATAGAAGATTTGATATTATAATTATTCTCTTTTACTATTTTAGAACCATATCGATTAATTGTAAAACTCAACTTAATTATTTTAGATTGTGTTTGAGCTTCAACTCAACAAAATGTTGAATGCACCACATGACTACGCAAGCTACTTAACTTGAATATTAAATAGAGATTGGAATGAGTGGATCAGATTCAATATTAATTGATCTCCTGACTCAAGATCATTTCCAATTTTATATACGATTATGGAGAATTTTTTTCAAGAGACCTTCCCTATCATGCAGGCCTTAATTCAATAAGTTCAAACCAATCTTATATTTATATTTGCATATATATAATACAAGGAGTATTGCCTCCGTTTATCACATAAATAAAAATAAAAATTCAAACCAATCTAAACACTACTATGCTTGGAAGGGAAAAAATAAATGATCGTACTTTTTACAACACCTAACAATGACCGTTCTTACAACTATCTTTAAAAAGAGCTCGAGACATACTATACTAAATCAAGTATACCTACCACTCAATACCACTCAATAACCAAGTACATAAACTTGATGAAGCTAACACTTGATCATCAAAATTAAGGGGCACAAACATTTAGTGATCACTATCATAAAAATAAATAAATAAATAAATCATATATATATATTTTCTTATGATCTTCCTATACCCACCGAAACAAACAAACTGCCCAATAAACCAAAACCTGTGGGTGGGAGCTCTTTTTAGTTTATAGGAATTACTTTCGGCTGAGAGAATTTTGTGGATGTAGGCAAGGAAACCGTCTTTTTTCTATATGTTTAACGTGGCAAGTGTTCAAGAGTAAATGAGGCAACGTGGCTGTGTGGCTCAAAAGTAGAGTGTATATGGTAGTAGTCGTTATACTAAAAGCTGTAACAAAGTTCACAAGGTTTGTGTTTTGTTTGTCTTCCCCATGCATGTACGTGTTAGTGTGTTTCCCAAGTCTGGGGGCTTAATTAACTGTGTGCGTAAAGGGGGCTTAATTAACTGTGTGCGTCACTTTCTGGATAGTACGTGGTCACATACTATTACTAACATTTATAGTGATCAAGGCCACATGAAAAATGTATCACAAATATGTAGACTGAAAATGAAATGTTAGGGTTACTTACGTATGTATGGGCTAATGCTATAGCCAACTTGGTGCGTGCATGTGTGTGTTTTACTTTGCGTTTCTTGTGTGGTATTCTAAGAACATCTCCAATGGTAAATGTTGAATGAGACTGTAGATTGTTGTCACTGTCACGTAATTATTGCGGATGAGATTTCTAGATTATATGGCATAAATGCACATTCAACACTTCAAGTCATCTCCAATAGGTAGGGGTGGGCAAACCGCAGTTTGGTGGTGAAAACCACCAAACCGAGGGTTTATGGTTTGGTCATTTTGCAAACCACCGCCAAACCGCGAACCACCAAAACCGCAACCAAACCGACCGCGGTTTGCGCGGTTTGGTCGGTTTGGTTTTCACGATTTTTCTTGTTACATGTTTTTCAAAAAAAAAAAAAAAAAAGCGTTGTGGGGGCGGCAGTGAGAGATCACCGGGTAGGAGATGGCGATGGGAGGCATGGGCTGGGGAGGCGGTGGTGGGAGGCAACTATGAGAGGAGGCGATCGGTGGGAAGCGGTGGAAGAGGCGTAGAAGCGTAGGAGCCCAGGAGGTGGTGGTGAGAGGAGGTGGCGGTGGGACGCGGTGGGAGGCGGTGGTGAGAGGAGGTGGCGGTGGTGGGAGGTGGGAGGCGTCGAGTGGCGCGGTGGAAGGAGGCAAGCTGAGGAGAGAGGCGCGCGACGATGGCCGTAGTGTGGCGGCGATCCGGTGGGAAGCGGCGATGACGACGACTAGTGGAAGGCGGCAACGGATGACCTCAAGCGGTGGATGCGAATATGTTTAGGATTTTGAGATGGAGATGAAAAAAAATGAAACGGATGTTGTTTATATTGGTTAAGGTTTTAAAATGTAAATTAAATAAATTTACTAAATTACCCTCGGTTTGGTTTGGTGAACCACGATTTTTCGTAATTGAAAACCACCACCAAACCGCGATTTTGCGATTTTCAAGTTTTTCAAACCGCCCCCAAACCGCGAGTTTTAAAAATCGACCAAACCATACGGTTTGAGCGGTTTTAGCGGTTTTAGAGAAACCGATGCCCACCCCTACCAATAGGTAATGTCTTGATGACGTGACAATAACTACATCTGTTATTTATCTTTGTTCAGAGCAACTGATTATTAGTGACTGTATTTTTTTTCTTCACTTCGGTCTGCTAGAGATCTTGATAGATTTCAAAGAAGAGTCTAAGAATTGTATTGATATGGGCAAATTGAGTACAATAGAGTGCTCTTATTTATAGAGCTGAACAAATCATAAAATAAGGAAAGTTACCAAAACTACATAGATATCAAAATATAGAAACTTCCTAAATACCTAAACTACGAAATATAACAACTACTATAATTTCCTTAACACCCTCCCTCAAACTCAAGTTGGTTTAACTTGAGGTTGTCAATCGAATCAATAAACCTGACAAATCTAAGGTTCGTTGCGGAGCAGATCAACGACCACCCAAGACGACAAATCTAAGGTTCGTTGCGGAACAGATCAACGACCACCGAAGACGACAGGAAACAGATTCTGATGTGGTAGAGTTAGAACAACTAAGGCGTAGAGCAACGAATATCAAATTCAACAGAGTCGACGACGGACAGATAATGATTCGACATAGTCGACGACATGTGCAAACAAATGAGTCGACATAGTTGATGCGCAGACAGACAACGAAATCAATGCAATCGACAGCGAGCAGAGATAGAGCAAGCAGGAAGCAATGGACATCACAAAGTAGAAGAGATCAAGGATGAGAAAAAAGCGAAACGAGCATCAATGGAAGCAACAACAAGTGAACATGAACGGAAGCATGAAAGCAAACACCACAAATCGATTTTCGACTCGAAGGTCGACCGACCTAGTACTATAAACCAAGCTCTGATACCATGATAGATTTCAAAGAAGAGACTGAGAATTGTATCAATGTGTGCAAATTGAGTACGATAGAGTGCTCGTATTTATAGAGCTGAACAAATCATAAAAAATGAAAGTTACCAAAACTACCTAGATATCAAAATATAGAAACTTCATAAATACCTAAACTAACGAAATATAACAACTACTATAATTTTCTTAACAGATCTAATGAGAAAGTGATTGATGGTTGTTTGTATTTATCTTTTCTTCTTTGTTTAAGGGCGTAATTATCATTTTTTTTTACTAAGGCATAATTATCTAGTATCTGATAAATACAAAAAATTAATGGAAATAGGAAACGGAAAGAATATGTAGACAAAAATAAACGCCAAGCATATGCTATATGTAACTAAAAAATTAGAGTGGTTGTATTTTCGGTTTCTTTTTTTTTTTTCACTTCTATTTGCGTTGCCTTGCCGTTAAAAACATTCTCCAATGCAAATGTCCATTCAGGATGTGGAGATGACTTGGGGGACAAAAAACACACAAATGTCTACTTTGGTTGTGGATTTGTGAAGGGTGCAATTGACAGCCACGTCAGATCCGAAAATAAAAATCGAACTTCCGAAATCAAAAAAATAAATGTCATCTCATCAACGGAGGTGCAATCCATATCTACCACTGGAGATTGATTTTAAAAGCCAATATTTATTTAAGCCACATAGGATTGACATCATCTTCACGTTGATGATGTGGCACGAATCTTTGCCCACAGTCCACATTTTACCATTGGAATGTTGATTTAATGTCAATGTGCGCAAACTATGATTAAATTAACATTGAGATGAAAAAAATATCTCAAATGGTAATGTGTATTTAGAAAGTCATGCTGATGTGACATAAAAAAAATTGACATTGTCAATTTCAGATGTGAACTCTAGAAATTTAAATTGGCATCCACGTAGGACCAATATAATTATATTGCTTATTTTGTTTAGATTTTTATTTTCACATTTTAATTAACAAAACTATTAAAAGAAATGTCACCTCATCAATTGACGTTCAACCCACATCTACTATTAGAGATCAATTTTGGAGTCCAATATCTATTTGAGCCACATAAGATGACATCTTCTTCACGTTGAAGACGTAGCAAAAATCTATGCCCACAATTCACATTTACCATTAATTGGAGATGCAATAAGTAGAGTATATCATGAAAAATGCTTTTGTTTTTTAGTCTTGTTAATCTGACTCCATTTTCACACACCATTTTGACACACACACACTTTTCAGGTGTTCCTTAGATGCACTCATACGAAAATCAACCATCGCAATCAAGTGCATGTGTATCAAAATGGCGTGTAAAATTGGATCACAAATAATTTTTTTTTTCTTTTATAATAGCTATATAGTATAGACAACAAGTTTCATAAACATTATAGAATATATTAGGTTATATATATTTTTCCTTCTACTTGTTAATTAGTTGTTATTGGCTCACCATATATGGGGCCATTAAGAACTCACTTAGACATCGAACTTCTTTCAAATCTTCCTTTACACTCAAATATGAACCATCCAATTAATTAACAACTTAAATTTTGAGATTTGAAGGAAAAAAAATTCAAATGATCGATGAAAATAAGATTTCGCTCTCTAGTAGGACCAGCTACAAATTAAATGCTCTCTTAGTGTACTATAGTTGACACTTATAATTTGAAATAGTTAGGAATAACTCTAAACATCACATAAAAAATACAACCGCCTCTCTTTTTCTCTCCAAAACTCTAAAAAAATTTCTTGATTCACTTTTGTGATTTTTGTTATTGACTCGATCGGCGGTGGTTCCAATCAAATCCCTTTTGTATTTTGTTTATATAATAACTAACAAATCTAATCAGATTTGTGGAGATTGGTCCATCCTTATTACGGTACATCTTCGTCAAAGGTGTTGCGTGGATTTGTGCGGCGCTGGATTTATCTTGTCTTTAATTTTATTTTATAGTTAATTTTTTCCCTAGTTGAAATTTTTTGATTTGTCTTCTCCTTGTTGGGAAGTTTTAAGTTTTCTTCTACATGTTGGGAAGTTTTGTTATTCGTTTTGTGGTTCTAGTAGGTTTGTATATTGTCATGAGTTCAACATTGTAGAGAGCAATCCCTGATTGTCAAACTGTTTCAATTTCGCATTTACAATTAAATTAATGACAATTTGTTTGAACAAATAAAATTAGCGAATCAACGTACTTAAATTCTATGTCTAAACATAGTCCCATATTGAGCCACGAATGATTAATGAAGTTTCTTTAAAAAGAAAAACTCATAACATCACTTTGTAAAAAATAAAAAATAAAATTCATCAGTTATGTACTTGTCGTAAAGTCGATCTAAGATTCTAAGTGAAAGGCTACACGGGAAAAATGAAAAATGTAAAAGTCACTCGCTTTAGACACAACACACTTAGATGTCGTGCATTTTGCCTCGAGATGTGCATGCATGTACACATTTCGGCGTGTATTGCTTGACATCCGATTGGATTAGTGCCTAAAGTCGAGTGCTCAAAGTGGCCAGGTTACTCTAGCACTCTCTGAGAAAAAACAACACAAAAATAGACTACTGCAAATTAGAAAAAAAAAAAGAAAGAAAGGAAAATACTAGAAGGACAACAAATATGTCACACCGGAAGTCACATCAGCCTACAAGAGTCGTCTATGTGACATCGACCCACATGTTATGCATCAAGATCTATGTATAATCGCATTTTGAGACACACATGAATGACTCAAATAAAATTCAATGCGACTTTCAATGTGATATACACCTTGTTATTATAGCCTTTCTAAAAAATAAATAAATATGTCACAAAACATAATACAAACGTACCTATACGTACCAAAGTAAAAGATCATGCAAACACAAATGGACATATGACATATCATCATAATTAATAAGTCTCATGCATGTTCCATCACCATGCACCGCTGAGTCATCCACTATCTACATTATATTCTTATCAAATATATCATCGAGTCTATGCATAATGAATAAAATAAGAGACTCTTTGACCCCCCCCACCAAAAAAAAATCAAATAAAAAACTATCAATTTATTTGGAAGGCGGTCGCTTTAATTGAATATTTCTTCATTATATATTAAGTTCTTTATTTAGTAAGAACAAAACAAATACTAGAATGACATGAATCAGTATACATGATCAGCAGTCGCCGTCAACCTATACATTATATTATATGTATATTTTTTTGATAGTAATTATATTATATGTATATTGTTGGATATATACATCTTTATTACGTGTTTTTCATAATTCGAGGTGTATATATATAAAAAGGCAATTCACAATTACAAGACGAAGTTGATGCAACTATTAATTATTAGGAGGATGTTGAATCAAATATTATTTTGGTACATACATTTAATACACAACGATGTAGATTTTATTTGAATATGTGTTGCACATATCTCAATAAAATTTATATCGTTGTGTAGGATGAGTTTATTGCTGTGAATGTGTAATAGGTGTAGTGTGCGACGGTGTCCTCTTAATGTAACGATGTATGTGACACGTAGCTTGACATTAGTGAGTTACCTAATCTGTTGATTAGTGAGCTTAGTAAGTTGATTAGTTAGTGAATTAGTTTTACTCCAAGTTAGTCAAGAGTTAGTTTGAGGTGCTTACCAAGTTAGTCAAGAGTTATCAGAACATCATGAGCATTTTTTGGTTTCAGGAACGTACAGTGATGTTTAGCTCCAAGCACTGCAATTGTTTTTTTTTTTTTTTTTTAAGCCACGCGCTACAATAGCTAAACACATTTGTTGGCCGACGAGGCTCGAACCTGCAGTAGTCGGTTAAGTCTAGATACCGAGTGGTGTAGAAAAAAAAACACATTTGTTAGAGGATAATAATGCTATACTTACAATTGGTGAACACACTCACCTAACTACACTCATTTATATGGCAAAGGATTATGCACTCAAGGGCGGAGTTAGGTTTTTCCTTGGTGTTGGGCTATAACTATTGCCTATTTTTTATATTACTAATTTTTAATTAGTTTTATTCAAATTAAATAAATATGTATGTTTTTTTTTTCGCCACAAGTAATTACGTAGGTATATATATACAATAATCATAAAAAATAAGTTTATTTTACTTATTATCAACTAATAACACGCATAGTTACTATGTAAAAGAAAAAAAATGATTGATTATATTTTCAAATAACAATGTTTCAACTATCATGATCATATGATTAACATCAACTTATCAATGATGACTCTGCAATTAACGTGGTGATAATCACATGAGTAATGACTACTCTTTTGATATTTGATAAGAATAGAAAAAAGGGAAAATATGAAGCGATAAGAAAAAATAAAAAAAGAAATATAATTATTTTTATTTTTATTTTTATTCTTTTCACATTGTGTGGTTCTAGGAGTTGAAACAGTGGGTTTGGTGGGCTTTTGTTGCCTGTTTGGAAGATATGGAATTGTGGGCTTTGTAGTTTGTTTGGGCTGAAAAGGTTTTGTGGGTGGGCTGCATATAAATTTATAAAACTTATTACTAAAGATCTCTTTTTTATTTTGGGAGCTGCCCTGGGCTACACTGCCTCGAGACATGTGTAGGCTCGTATCTCAAGCATCGCTATATAAGCAATTGTGTTCACCGAGTAAGTGTAATATTTTCCTTGTTGGAGATAAAAAATATCAAAAGTTTCACATAAACTAATAAAAATTAAAGGCAAAGGCGCATCCACCAATAGTTGAATCCAAAAAGAATATATAGAGTGTCACCTCATCCATCTATTAAACTCTTCTATAATAGTTACACATCCACTGCACGCGTACGACACCTAAATATATATACATAAAAAAACCAAGAAACAATCAAAAAGCATTTTAAAAAGTCAAAAAATTATTTTTACCAGCTTAGAGGGCCCAACATATCTTTTTATCTACATGAGGTTCACTCACACATCGTGAAGTGGTCACTGAACGTAAGCCTTGTTTTGACTAATCCATAACTTGATGAGAAAATGACCACAAAAGCGACAAAAATTTCTAACTAAAAGTTTAATTTTAAAGTCTTTTTTTTTATTCACAAGGCTTAAATTTTTGAATACTCATTAAAAAATGAGAGTTTGGAGACCATAACCCTTATAGTTAAATCCACTTTACTCATTTGCCAAAAAAAAAGACAACATTATGTAGCGGATTGTGGCGTGTAGGCTCCACATCAAAAGTGAGGTCCCGCCATCTTTCCCGCCAAGGTCTCCTCCACAGTTGGTACGTACGAAGCGTTCGAAATTCAATTGCTCAACAAAGCCCGCTCAATCGAAACCCTAATTCACTTCTCGCAATGAATTCGTCAAAATTTGGGCAAAACCACCAATTGTCGAGCCTCTAGGGTTGAATTAATCGAATTCACGATCAGATTCCGAATCGATTGTTCGTTTGCTTGTTTGGTCGATCGATCGATCGATCGATCGATAGCGAGGATGGGAGAGGCGAAGAGGAGGTGGAGTGCGACCTACACGAAGCACGTGAAGCAGAAGCGGAAAGTCTACCAAGACGGAGCGATGGAGGTCTGCAGGTCGTCGAACGGAGTCGAAAAGGCGACGCTTTACGACGAGAGTGGGAATGTGTTGGTGAGTAGGTACTTGAAGAGGGAAGAGTGTGTGGAGTGTGGTGGAACTCTGGATTTAGGTTCGCATCTTGTCGATGTCGGCGATCTCGAAGGGGGTTTTGATGGAAAGAGAGCTGGAATTGATTCGTCTAATAATTCGAATTTGATTGGTAATGTTTGTTAACAATTTTTGTTTGTTGATGTTATTAATCTATAAAGTTTGAATTTTTATGTAAGGAGATTGATATGTAGATACCAGAAAGCGCGGAATTGGAACGAATGGGGCATCAGAGAGTTCTCGAAATTTGTTTCGTAACAATAGAAAAGGTGAGCGTGGTTTGGTTCCATTAATCCATTTACTTTTGTACCTAGAAAGTACTTGAGACATTGTTTATGACTTTTTCGCTATCTATTTAGGAGATGTAACTTGAGTCGGATATTTAGTTAATTCACTCGATTGGATTAAATACTTTGGTCCGAGAATATGTTTTAACAGAAAGACTGATCATTTATATCGATGAATTTCACGATACAAATGGTGTCACTAAGAGTCGATTTGGTGTTTAGTGTTTAATTTAGTTTATGCAGCATTTTTGCTGCGTACAATGTAAAATGCGTTCGATATCATTTCATTGATATGAATGAATGTATATGTGTGATTTTCCTTACCCCTTTGACATGGTTTACATTTTTAGGGGGGATTAGCACTACAGCAGTGTCAAAAGGTTCGTTTGTTTCAATGCATGACAGACAACTGAACTGAAGGGAGTTTCAGTATGATTATGCTGTTTATGTCATAGTGTGATGCTATTGCAATTCATGAGAAGTCTGTACAAAACAGGCAATGAAGCAGCTGGACGGGAAAAAATTGGAGTGTCACGTAATTGTCCTACTGCCACGGAGATCAGTGCTAAAGGTTATCCCACTTGATATTTACTTCAATTTCTGTACAGTCTTATTTAACTTTATGAACATATCCCGTCCCTCTGGGAACTGAAGCTACCTTCTCTTTCTTCTCTCTCATGAGAAATATTTTTTCTTGCTTATTTGGGTTCCATCTGGAACAGACTTGCTATCCAACCAATCCTTAGTATGGGGAAGAGGTTCATATTCCTCTAGATTAAGGTTGAGAAGTTTCTTGTCCATGAAGCCAATTGACATGGAAATTGAATCAATACTAGCCTAAGTTATGTAGATGAGAACAAAACAGGTGCACTTGTCAATGTAGTGAATGTGAGGTAGGACTTGCAAGGCTTTTATTGATTAATGATTGACTTCTCATTTCTTGTTATGTACCAACTAGTATCTTGTCTTTATATATATTGGCTGTCTGGCAATAAGAAAAAAAAAATGCAATTATCTTGTTTGAAAGAGGAAACAAACAGAAAAAAGAAAAAGAGAAGATCACAAGGAAAATGGTATCACAAGTTAATATTTGAGTGAAGCATCTTGGTACGGGAATTACCAAATTGCACTATTACCTGGAGTTTTTTATTTTTTTTTTTTTTTTTTCTTTTGATGTTTTAGCACCATTTTTTTTTGTCATCGATGTGATGTTTGTAGGTTAGGGATATTTATACCATCTTGCCGATACTCCCATCTTTTGACTAGTTGGCAGGAAAAATAAATGCACAATGTTTGCCAACTTTTATTTATGTCAAAAAAGTTTCATGCATTTGATTATTGTTGAATATTGTCATCCCTTTGGAGTAATTTTCTTTCTTGGATGATTCGTCTCATCTATGCAGAATGGTATGCACTATACACTACCCAGATAACTCAAAAAGCCAAGAAGTATCATGATGGAATCCTACGTCTTGAATTCCGCGGTTCTCATGGAAAGCAGGTTAACCTTCTATGACGCGCATTTCTTTTATGTGGAATGTAATATGTTCAGAAGTGCCTGATGAATATAGCAATGCTGTTAGCTTCATGTATTGGTTCTCTAGAAATAGGTAGCACTAGACTTAGTTAAGTTAGTTCTGTTATTGTTAATCTAATGCATGGCTAATCCACATGGATATATTGCAGGCTAGTCATACAGATCGGGTTTTATGACGTAATATGATTCTTTTTTTTATTTAAAATTAATACTTAATATGATTTATTTATCCATCATATTATATGAGATATTTAATCTTCATGAACCACGGTTAGAATGTTAGATGAAAACATGCAGTAAAGCACTGTTGCCAATGTAGTGCAAAGCAAAATGTTATTGTAGTACTCTATATTCTGGTTAACATGGAAAAAAAAACATGTTCTGCTTCTTACTTTCCACCATTTATATTGGTTAGTATATAATGTTAGTTAAAGGAGTTTCTTGTGTGGGGCTGGGCCAGTTACTACAATCATGTGTAATCATCACTTCTAAGATCATATTGTGAAGTGTCACATGCCTTTGCTAGTTTCTAATATATTTCCTTATAGTATGGATCTTTTTTCAGGTCTTGCTATATGATTCTACCAGGAATATTTTGAATACTAGGTTTTTGAAGAAGGATGAAGTGGTAGGCTCTGGTGAGACTTTAGTATTTGACGCCCATCTTGTGGATGTTGGAGAACCAAAAGGTAATTAAATATCTGCTGAACTTAAATGTTCTGGAAAAGTATGTAAATGATCTGAAGACGGTGCATACTATTCTTCTGCTGTGTTTCAGTTTTTCACTTTCCAGTTCAATTCTATCATGACTTGAAGCATACTATGAAGTATCGCTTAAGATACTATTCTTTTGCTGTGTTTCAGTTTTTCACTTTCCAGTTCAATTCTATCATGACTTGAAGCATACTATGAAGTATCGCTTAAGAGATTTTCCTATGCATCGTTAACTTATTCTTTCCTGCTATCTAGAAAGAATAATAAATGCATCTAGTTGCATTCTCTTGATCCACAGAAGGTCAGAAATTCTTCATTTGAAATTTAACCTTAAATGTTCACATATGTTAAATAAGTTATTGATGAATTATAATTAGATCTTACTTTAATGCTTTAAATCTTACTTCAATGCTTTGGCGTATGTGCATATTTAAGGTTAAATTTCAAAATGCATTGCTTTATTCTTACTTTTATACTAAAAAAAACCATCAATTTCAAATGGGTAAATAGTTGGGATATTCCCAAAATTTTTTTCTTCAAAAGAAAAAAGAACAATCGAGAAAGATATACAGAGGGATCTACATACGAAAGTGTAAAGAAAAATGAAAAAGAGAGAGGCCATTGCATTGCAAGAAGAATACATGAAATTGATAGTTAATTACGTAAATTTTATAATATTTGTTTAATAGATTAATTAATTTGGCATTTTTTTACTTTGACAATACATATAACGTCCGTTCGCTTTAGCTGATTTGGAAGTTAGCAACAGGATAGCGCGTGTACGTCGCTTGCTTGACACATTAGACAAATATTAAGTCTTTTACAAATTTATCTTAACATTTTAAGTCTTTTACAAATTTATCCTAACGTTTCAGTTTTTACAAATACATCCTAACATTTTAAGTTTTTTACAAATTTATCGTAACGTTTCAATTTTTACAAATGAATCCTAATGTTTTAGTTTTATACAAATTTATCCTAAAATCTCCTCATTTCCAAGTTTCCAACTTTACAAATTATACCCCAAAACATGATAAATTGAGAGAAACTCTTCCCATTGCACCAACATAGTTGAAAGTAATCCCAAATCAACCCAAATTTATTCGTTAGATACAATTTACACAATTTCAAAACATTGACGTATTTATTAAAATTGAAACATTAGGATAAATTTGTAAGTAACTCTAAGCGTTAGGATATATTATGCTATTTACCCTTAGAAATAAGTTTTTTGTTTGATTTTTATGATCACATTGTTTTCTCTTCATTCCAGAAAACAATGAGGGTGCAGCTGGGAGTACTGGAGGTCAACAGGAGCAAAAAATTCTACAAGACTTCAAAAAAGGTTTCAATTAGCCCTTCACAGCCTCATAAATGTATTTCCTTACTAATAGAACAACTCCGAGATATAAGTTTTGGTTGATCTGTATGCCCAAAATACTAAAGAAAGAACAGAATGTTCTCATTTAATTTGTTTGCAAAATGTGGATACTTTTATCATTAAGATGGACAAGATTATCTCTATAATCTCTTGGAATAGATTAAGATATTGAATAAAGATAGTTGAGTGTCAACTGGTTCCCATTCCGTAATTTTATAGGTGCCAAAATGTATTGTATCTCTCTCCTAATTAAACGTTCATTCTTTGCTTGATTTGTATGATCACATTATTATCTTTTATCCTAGAAAACAATGAGGGTTCACTTGGGAGTACTGGGGGTCAACAGAAGCAAAAAATTCCACAGGACTTCAAAAAAGGTTTCAATTAGCACTTCACAGCCTCCTAAATGTATTTCCTACATCAATTAGCACTTCATAGAATGAACTCATTTTATTGTTTGCAACATGTGGAACGTGGATACTTCTATTTTGTTTGTGACACTTCATCAATGGACACAATGTGCAGAATGGCATGCTATGTACACTACACAAAAAACTCAAAAATCGAAAAAGTATCATGATGGGATCCTACACCTCTCTGTCTCTATTTGCAACCAGAAGCAGGTTAGTTTGAACTTTGTCATATTTGCTAAATGAGTTTTATTTTATGTTTTTGGATGTCTACAGCCTATCCTATTGTCATGATCTGTTCTTGTGACTCTTGCATCTAATTGATGGAACTTGGGTGGTGTCTCTGAGAACTAAGGCTATAAATTTTGCGGTGAGGCATTTAGTATATGTACCTGCAAGAAGGATAAGTACTTTGCCCTTGCTGTTTCTATCCCCTATGTAACTGACTATCCAACCCAACCTTAACATCAGGAAGAGGTTTAGAACCCTCGAGTTAAGGTTGGTAGGGTGCCCTCTCCTCAACTTCTAACGTGTGGCCAATGACTTTGGCAGAAAAATTCAGTGGTTACTAGATTCGCTACTAATTATTTAATATACAGCATCACTGGCAGGAATGTTCCCCTATCTTTAATAGAATTAAACACTCAATTCTTTTCTCTAATTAATTTGCTAATAAATTTACATATATTAATGGTGTATGGACGTACGCAACTATGCATACATGTATGTATATAATATCTTCTTGCTAGGAAGAATATATTTACATTTGTCTTATTAAAGTCAACATAATCATTGATTTATTTTTATTTTTACAGGTTACTTTGCTAAACGAAGATGGAGCTGTTCTAGGCAGCAAATACCTAAATCCAGCGGCGGATATAAGAACGGGAAATTCACTTGAAATTACTAATTATCTGGTTGATATTGGTGACCCAAAAATGTTACATAGAGGTACTCGGCCTTATTAAGGAAGCTTGGCATTTCATTTTCCATGGCAATGAATTGTTGATGGTCCAAGTGTGATGGACCAAGTGGCTGTATAGTGCTTTGAAATACATTCCGTAAACTAATTTATTTTCTTTATTTTCATTTCATGTTATGGTTTATGGCTTGGATGTGCAGCTGATCAGCAAAATCACTGTTCTACCCAGGAAGGCATGAGCTATTTCCTAGCAGCTCTAAACTAGACAAGTCTCATGGAGGTGACAGCAGAAGCAAAGGTATATGCGGTTGAGTTTACTTTTCCACATGATACTGTCATAATCTGTATTTATAATGTTAAAGCTGATCAGATTCCTTGTTTTCTTCATTTCAATTGAAATTTTGTTGATTGAATGTGCAGGAGAGAATAAAGGTTCTTCTCTGGGTAAAGATAGAGGTTCACATTCTATCAGCTCTAATGTTGACAAGAGAACTGCTGATGGGAATGCCAAGCTGATACGTGATGGTTTGTTTGTCACTCTTTTATTGCTAGTATCATGCATGACATTACATCGTCGAAGCAATATATTCTGAGATAGACTACTCTATGTTTTTCATGTATGTTTTTCCCTCTGGATGTCTCTTCAATATGATTTACAGTGCTAATTCTTATTTCTGTCAGTAATGAAGGAAGTCCTGGCCACCTCCGCAGTTGCACAAATTAGTTTCAGTTCATTTAATGATAATGTCAGTTCCTGCAAAAAAGAAGTGCCAACTTCTAGGAGTTTCACTCTGGCACTAATGGAGTCCTTTCAGCAATATGCTTTTAGAGCATCTCTTGACCCTGTGCAATCCAATGCTTGCCGAAAAATGTGGATTTCTTTTACTGTTGAAGTACAGCTGGTAGTTTGTTCTCTACATGCAATACATGAGTCGAGTTTTGTTCTATCTTCAGATTATTTTTCAAATTCAATTTAAGAAGCTCGACTCATGAAGTTCTAGCGCCCAAGCCTTTGCCAGTCAGATTCAGTAAATGTCTTTATCCTTGGTAATCTGATATTCGATTCCTTTCTCTGAAATCTAAAAAATATGGATCCTTGTGAACAGTGATTTTCGAATACGTTTCTACAACCTTTTTGGAACCGAGAGACATTGATTCTACTCAAGTTTCGTGGCATAGTAAGTGGATATAGTTCCTCATTTTTTTCGTCGTGCAACCCTCCATGTGAATTTGCATTTCTTAGTCAACAACTTTCCATTTGATCTTGCACTGGTTAGTTCCTTTGTCCTTATAAACTAGGTATCATATTCCTTTATAGACTATATTATGTGAGTGCTAACCTTGGTGTCCATGGACCATAGTTTTAGTGCCAACTTTGGAAGGAAGTTCCCCACGAAGGCTCCCAGCCTGGTAGAGTGAATCTCATAGCCTTAAAGATGATGGTTTATAACTCATCCAAACCTTGAGGTTGTCTGGGATAGGACAGTTTGGGAAAGCTCTGGTGCTTGGACTCTTGAAGATGTAGTAAAAGTCAGCAATGGGTTGCCCATGGGAGCTAATGGAGCTGAAGCTTGTTTCCAAACAAAAAGGAAAAGAAGAAAAGACATGGAAGCAAAATCTCTTATAGTTATGGGTTACATTAATATCTTTTCTATGTTTAAAGACTATTTTGAAATACCCACTGCCCAATGAAATGCTACTCCCAGTTCTTCTCCAAAACTGATTTACCCAGTTATAAATGTTCCGCAGTCTTTCCCTTGGTGTCAGTGTTCCATATTTGATCAATAGAGTTCTGTGTAATTTGGCATATGAATTATGTTTCTGTCCATATAGCTGATCCTTTATTCAACCAGTTGCAATGCTAACATTTCTGTCTTATTAAATCTGCAGCTCATCAAATATTATTCACTCTCAAGAGGCCAATTGCTCCACCGAGCTCACGTCCCACCAATAAGTCGCTTTCACAAACCATTGACTCTTCAAGATCTTCACAATCTCAGTCTACTATTCAGGACAAGTCAAGTGAACATGATATGCAGCACCCGAACTTGCTCAAGAATGAAGTGATATATGACAGTAAAGATAGTCTTCGAAATTCCGAAGTAAGACGTAGTAGCACAATGTCAACCCTTGGGAGTAACATATCACACTCCAAGGCTGCTGAAGACTTTGCTGATATTGAAATCAAGAATTTGTCTGATGAGCCAAAATCCAACATATCACTTGGGTATGGAAATATTTTCTGTTTCAGGTTGTCCATTAGTTCGGTAATAAATGCGCGTTAAAAAACTACTGATGTTTGACACATAAACTTGTCTAGCTGAATTGATATAGAAGACCAGAATCTTAATATCTTTGATTATGAGGAATTCTGCTCCTGCTAGTATTAAGTGGGACTTGAATAAGTAATTGAATACACAATTCATCCCCTGACTTGTAGAATTGTCAATTAGATAAGCCCAAGTACTTGTACCAAGTATTTTCTAGTTTCTTAGCTGGAATTTCTGCTACTCAGGCCACAGCCATTGATTGCTGTATAACCTTTTGATATTGTATACATGCCTACCGTTGAGAGAATTAAGGTTAGTTAGGTTTAGAAAGTAGAAAAGTAATTTAATTTCTGATAGGGTAGTGATTAGGGACATGATCTATTATGAATGAAGATTTGATTGACTTTCTGATTGTATTCTTTGTCACATTCCCGTCATTTTAAATGCTTCTCTGCAACTCTTTTCTAGAAATTCATTGCTTAGGAAAACTGTTTTCATTCATTTTATGGTGCTGTTATGTTCTCTTTTTATCACTAGAATCTTCATTAAGAAAAATCTCCCTTTATGTTATGTTGTCAATGATGCATTGGAAAAGCTCGGACGAGAAACTAAAAGAAATAAATGTTCTTGACGCTTCCAATGCTATGGATCCTATATCTTTAATATCGAATGCATCTGCGCTGAGAAAACCTGTAATTTATTGTTTTTTTATCAAATAACTGAATAGTATCAGGTTGAAAATGGTGTAAATGGCTGGAACTACTATGTTCCGGCGAATAATCAATTGAGCTCTTGTATTTGTCAGTTTTCACCCACTAGATTATCGGATAAAATTACATATTTTCTGCTAGTACACCGCAAATTCGGGTTCTAGTACATTGTCTCATAAGCATTTAATTTTCAGGTTTGCTTTTATTTCAGTTTAGCAACTTCTGACATCCCTGCGTCTGATCCTAATATCAGTTGCCCAGAAAAAAGCTCGATGTCTTCCATTGCAAAGTGTCGAGTTCCAGATATTATTCAGCCTGAAGATGTGCAGACAAAAGGTATTTGTGTGACACCTGACATATTAAACAATTATTCGCAGTTCATAGTCTCGTAGTTTTCCATGCATAATGTGAGTCTACTTTTTATACTATCCATTATTTATTTATTCCATTTCTTAATCCTTGAATCTCTAAACTACTTAGATAAAACAAAATCAACGGCCTTGCCGAGTGGGAATGCTGGCAAAATCACCAATAATGATGCGTATGAAAACTCAAACCAGGTAATAGCCCCAACATTCCATTTTTTTCATTTGATGCGAGGTGAAGGATATAGCAATGCTCTTATAGTGCAAGTTCATCTATGGTGCCCAGTGTCCATCATAAAAGTTCTGAGTTCTCTGACTCCAGAGCTTGAAATTATTATAGTTGATTCGATTTTTTCTACTTTGTTTTTTCTCATTCTTATTGCAGCATTTTGCTGACATGGTTGATGATGGAAGACTTGTTGAATGCACAACTATGGCCTTCTCAATTCCATGCGAATCAGCTTCTTCTTCCCATGTCGATGATGCCGGTGGCAAAAGCTTAGAGAAGAAAATGAATGTGAGAGAGGAAAATATGAAAATGGATGAGTTCCCAAGTTTTGATTTGGGATTTTAGCTTTTGGCATTTTACTGTACTTAGATAATTAGATTCACCACATCTAAGGTGGAAACTAGTGGTTCTTTCACTTGTGAAATAATTACATTGGGCGTGAGTATTGTTCTTATTCTTCAAAATAGAAGTTTAGTGTTTTTTGTTTTTTTTTTTTTTTTTTTTTTTTTTAATTTTTTGATTACAAGCCCACGAGAAGCAACCATATATATAACTATATCAAATTGCAACAAACCATAGAGTTTAGGTGGGCCTAGTGGTATTGGGCCCACATATCTAGGATCCACAATGAACTTGAATTATTTTATCAAGATCCACGAGAATTGGGAAAAAAGGAGTGGCTAAACGGACTTTAGTTTTTGCTTAGAGGACTTTATTTTTGAATTTTTACTTGTCGTACTCCACTTTTTATCTCACTTTAATTTTCTCGGTGTTGGTGAGAGTAATGGGGGTGAATAAGGATATTTTTGGGATTTTGAAAAAAAAAGTGGGATAAACCAAGTAAAAAGTGGGGTATGACGAAGTAAAAATTAAAAAATGGAGTCTTCTAAGCAAAAATTAGGATTCGTTTTGCTGCTTTTTTTTTTTGGCGCCCACCGAGAAGTTTAGTACTCTTGTTAAAGTGCAAATAAAGAATTCTCCTTGAGCCCTCTCTTCTTAATCTCGTTGGTTGTCTTAGAATTCTCCTTAAACCTTCTATCTTGTATATTGTAGCCCACTAATTCACAGAGGCTTTATAGATTCGTTGTGACTCTATTACAATTGTTTAGATTTGTCTATCGCTCTTCAGTAAGATTAAGATTGCTTGAATGATATGCAAGTTGTTCCTTTTTAAGTGAAGCCCCAGTCTTTACTCTTTAATCTTGTAGATGAAACAAATTGGTTTAGGAGAGCCAACCCGGTTTTTTTGCACATCTATCCCTTGATAACAAAAGATTTATACTTTTGACACCCACCTCTAAAGATTTGCACTTATAAAATTGGAGGCAAATGCGCGTTTTGAAAACGTAACTTTAATTCATCTACTTGACCTGATTGGATTAGTCGGCGTGGTTGGCTCAACCAAAAAAAAAAAAAAAAAAAAAAAAAAAAAAAAAAAAAAAAGTGATATGGGCCGGGCCTTGCGTTTCACCTTCTTTTAAGTTTTCCCCATCGGTCTTGGGAATCACACGCACTCACACACATTCTGAGACGAGACTCTCTGTTTGCGTAGAAGCTTGGATCGATTTGATTTGATCAGAATCGAGAGAAATGGTAAGCCGATCGATCTCTGGTTCTTCGATTCTCTCAATTTCGTCTTATTGATTGGATTTGTGGGTGATTTGACAGTCGGCGCTGTTCAATTTCCATTCGTTCCTGGCGGTGGTGTTGCTGATGATCTGCACCTGCACTTACGTCAAGATGCACTTCCCCACTCTTCTCCACAAGAAAACTGGGTATTAATTTATAATTCACCTCCTCTTGTTGTTGTGGACATTTTGTTCAATCTCTGATTTAGGGTTAGGGTTTTGTTGAGATGAGAAAGCCTCGTTTAGGGAAGGGCGGTTGCGGTGGTGGTGGTGGTGGTTTGGTCACCTGCGAAGACGGTCTTACAAATGACCATAACTAGAAAATTTGACTTAATAGAAACTGAAGAAATTCTACGAGTAGGGGTTTGACCAAAGTTAACTTGGGACGCATTAATTAGGAGGGATTTGAATGGTTTGAAAATCTCATAATCAATTGTGCTATATCAAGCATGTTGAAAGAGTTTGATCCAATGTAGCCGACCCCAATTAATTTGGGACTGAAGCTATGTTGGGCATTGTTTAGGGTTGTGGAATTTAGGGTTTTTTGAGTAGGTCTTTGATGGGGTTTTATAGGGTTTGAGTTTTTTATAGTTAAGTATGAGGATTGGTTTGTTCATTGATTTTTTCTTGTTGGATGTTGATTCTGCGCGTAGAGAAGGAGGGATTTAAATGGTTTTGAAAGCTAAAAATCAAATGCACTAAATCGAGCACAGTGGAAGTGTTCGATCCAATGTAGCCGACCCCAATTAATTTGGGACTGAAGCTGAAACTTCGCTCTCTCTCATACACAATTAGTGTTATACTCTCGACCACTAATCTTTTGATAAGACTCCACTATTGATCATACTCTTAATGCTGAAATGTTAAGACCTTTCTCATGCGTTTTTGCCATCATCATTGGCACAACCAAGAGCCAACCAAATCAAGTAAATACCTGTGTGCCGGAGGCTTCTTATTATTACTAAGTAGCTTAAACAACTCTTGGAAGTAATAAAAATACTCAATGCGGAAAGGAAGTACCAAAAAAGTCATGTTTACATGATATGCATCTTTGAAATGGTTATAAACCACTTGCATATCGAGATGTTAATAAACGTACTCAATGCGGGTGGAACGAGTTTTCATATCAATGAGAAGAATGGGGGCGCAAGATACCATCCAATATGGTTCTTGACCCATCCAGCTCTTTCATGCATATCATGTCATGGCCACCTTATTGACAGTCATTTTCCTCTATTTTCCTCAAGCTGAGTTTTGTAGGAAAGGCATTAGTTACTTTTGAGTAATCAAAATCTTTGGTTGGTGAAGGCCTTTAAGAAGCTTAGTACTCTTGATAAAGTGTGAATAAAGAATCCTTCATGACCCCTCTCTTTTTAATCCTGCCACTCGTGTTATGAAGACAAGATGCTAAAATAATGATCACCTTTTTCGGGGATGCATTTGTGGATTAGATTCGTAATTGATGGACTCTTTTTCACGTGTGGATCATTTTATACCCTCGAACCCTGGAATATTTAGTGTCACTTCATCCATTTCAATTTTCATCCAGAATGGTCAAGATCTTTAAATGATGGCGTTCTTTGTCATGATATGATCAGTTTGGTAAGAGAGAAATAGGAGGCTGTTTGAAGATAGGTCATCATTTTGGTATTGGTTTATGATGCTTCCAATTGCTTGTCTTCTTCTCGAGCTTCTAATAGAAAATGGGGTCAGAATTATCATTTTTCTTTTCAGTCAAAGTATTGAGGAATCTTGTGACTTGGCAATGACTAACTTATCATCTCTTTCTTCTTTTCCCATTTTTTGAATGATCTTTGGCTATTGTAGATTTATACGCGTCTTCCCTTTCGGTATCATGCAGAATCTTTATCAAAAAAGACGAAAATGATTGCATTCACATATCATATATGAAGTCGCTAGTACATGGAAATTTGAAGAAATGAGGGGAGAAATTTTCAAATTCAATGTACTCAAAGTTGAAAGGAAATGCTTTGTTTTTTCAAGAACATATCCTAATATAGTAATTTGGACTCTCCCATATCTCCTTCATCTCTAACTCCTCTTCTACTGATTTTCATAGTGGCATACCTGTACATGTACTTTAGAATTGAAGCATATAATTCTTAGGCTTCTTGTTTTGGTGCAAATCCTGATATCAACCCTCTACTTGAGTTAAATAAGATAATGTTTATATTTATTTATGAGCCATTATCTTTTCAAATATATTCAGCTCTGCAACAATTTCTGTCAAACTCATATTTCAATGGTTTTGCTTGCCAACATTTTCTATTTTAATTGAAAAAAAAAACATTTCTTTGTTCTGCAAAAGTGTTGATGCTCTATATTGATTGATGTTAGAATAAAAGCTGGAACTAGTACTATGCAAAGAAGTAATATCTTTTGTTTTTAGTTTGAATCCTTCCTCATAATTGTAAGTTTTTCTCTGGATCATGTTAAATTATGTGTGTACTTCAGTTTTTAATCAAACCTTGGAAGCGAATGAGTCATGTTCATTTTGCTTCATGTTTTGTTCAAGCTTGTGAGGACGTTTGCCGTGTTTGCAGTATCCTGATTTCGGGCTGTCTTGTTTTTGGATTTAACCGCTTACAATGCTTTGCTTATGACAGGTTTCGAGGTTTCTTTTGGAAGGCAGCCCGAATAGGTTTGCTTCTATATTCCAACTTCTTTAAGTTATTGCTGTTATGCATATGCTTCTTCTTCCAAATATTAATATTAATATACTTGCTCTCTGAGCAATAGTTGGATCTAGTCAGAAAGCTTCCTTTGGCCATTCGGTCATACCTAACTAATGGCCACAAAAATAAAAGGAATTTCTCAATTTCAGGTGTGGGACTACTTGACTTCTGTTGCCTTATTGTTTCTATCAAAGAGACAACTGCACCAATAAAGCCTTAAATTTTAAATTAGTTGGGGCAGCTATAGGTCAAAGCCTTTTTATTAATGTGCCTTAAGAACAAATCCATATTAATATTTGCAGCTGATCATTTTCTTTCGTAATCCTTTAGTTCCTTCATAATTAATGCATTTGAAGCTATCTTATGTCTATCCCTAAACCGTCAAATTCCTCCGTATTCTTTTAATATTTTGTTGAAGATGTTAGAATTCTCAACAACTCATCATCTTCAACAAAATATTATAAGAATTCGGAGGACTTCGACTGTTTAGGTTTAGAATTCTCTACAACCCAATCAATTTGTTGTACTTGATTAAGAAGCTTTAGTCTAATTAGTCTAACGGGTAGAGAATCAGTGTTGCAAACACATGGAAGGGTTTGAAACCTGCAAAACTTTTGTCATTTACATACAGAAGTTGTGTTGATTTCATTTACTTAAGATGATTCGAGACAACAATATGGAACACAGTTTATATAGTTGATTGAAGAATTTATTATTAGGCTTCAATAGGATGATGTCTTGTGTAATCTTGCTAAACAAGAAGTCATTTTTTTTTTTCTTGTCAAATCTTAATGTTTTTTTTTTTTTTTTTTTTTTGGTAGAAAGGCCTAACTAGGCTTAGGTAGCATCTCTGTTTATTCCTTTTGAATCAAACTTTATTGTTTTTCATCACTGTAAGTTGACATTTTCAACAGTTGCCTTCGCGTTGAGGTCAGTTTTGAAACTGAAGCGTGCCAGTTGCTTGTGATCGTCATAAATTGACTATTCTTCATTCTTATTGTCGAAACAGGTGAACGCTTGAGTCCTTGGGTTGCATTAGGATGCCTAATAATGGGCGTATCGATCATAGTCTTCTAAGCAGTACCACGACCGTGTTGTATACGCTGTGTTTTCATATTTTTCAGTTGGTAGGAAACTTCTTAGTGTTTTTAATGTCTACAAATCCATCATAGTAGCTGAAAAGCTTAGCTTGGTTGATTGGAACTTCATCACAAACAAAAGATGATGCAAGTTATTGCAGTCTCCAAATATATGTGACTGTATATGTGAGAATCTGTCATTGCAGTGTTTTCGACGAGAAGACTCAATTTCTGACCGTATCAATGGCGATGAAAGGCGAAAAGAGAGACGGGACGATTCTTAAAAATCGCAGGCAATGGTCCTATTTGAAAAAATATGGGTTCCAAACATTTTGAAGGAGCAATTCTGAGAGGGTTGATGAGTCGAACAAAATGCTTACTATGTTGCAAATGTAGCTGACGTTTTGATATGTAGTATGTTCAAAGCTTAAACGTGATGAGCAATGTTGCCATGAAAATCAAATTGTCTTTTCAACCCAAATTAGGAATATTTGATTACTTTTGATTCGTGTTTTTGGATTTTTTTTTTTTTTTGAGAAGTGTTAGAATGACAACAACATGCCACACGATAAGACGCATTTGCTTACAAGAGCAATTCATGTGCATTTCGGGATACGGACATATAAAGATTTTGATGCATAACACACAAATTGAGGTCACACGGAAGTTTGGATTTTTAGGCACGTCTAGTGGGCTACTATTTCAACATTAACATTTGTTACTTCCAACATGGTTTTTCGAGACCTGCTAATGTAACCAAGAAACGTCAACGATGAGAGCTTTCATAACTTACTCAGTGCGTGACTCGAGACAAATTTAAAGTAGTTGAATAATTCGTAGTTTAAATAAAAAAACAAAAAATCTATTTGGACTCAAAGAGTCTAGACTCAAATGGTGTTTTCATAATTTAGAACACTCTACTGGGTCTCAATCTAATTTTAAATGGAGAGTGAGTCAAATTAAATGAGCAAGGGCAAATTGGTCATTTAACATAGACACATGGAACATTGGAGTCATTCTCCATATCCTCTCTCTCTCATTATCCCTCTCTCTCTCTTCAATTAGGAAGCACTATTTTCCAGATGACCATATCCGTTCTCTCTCTAATTATCTCTCATTCCCTCTCTATACTTGTCTCTTTAATTCTCTCTCTTTACTTGTCGTTCTCGAGATCCGTGCGTATATGCTCTTTAATTCTCCTGATTTGTTAATTATCAAGATTTGTGCATACGTGCTTTTTAATTCTCGAGATCTGTGAGTACGTACTCTTTAATTCTCGAGATACGTACATACATGCTCTTTAATTCTCGAAATCCGTAGTTAAGTGCTTTTTTAATTCTCGAGATCCGTGCGCACGTGCTATTTAATTTTCGAGACTCGTGCATACGTGCTATTTAATTCTCGAGATCTGTGCATACATGCCCTTTAATCTCGAGATCCGTGCATACATGCTCTTTAATTCTTGAGACCCGTGCATACATGGAGATGAGAATGAATTTTGTCTCGAGATCCATGCGTATTTGGAGATGAGATTGAATTAAGGGAGTCATGATTCTTGTGAAAGGAGCTAGCACAAGCTCAATAAAATATTAACCTTACACTTTAAACTCTAAGCATTTCGTGCTCTAACCTTAATCAAGGCGTATATGAAAATGGCCCAAGACGTGGCTATGCCTCGCCATTGTTGTCCGAAAGCCTTGTCAAGATTCGCCCAAAGACGTGCCTGGAGAGGACCCAAACAAGCGTAGGTCTCGCCTAGGGGCATAGTAGGTTGTGTAGAAGTACTCTCGCCTCTTGATATCACACCCTTAAATTTCCAAAATATTTCTTGATGAGCGTGCTCAAGTATGTGGGCGCAGGCCCAGAACTTGAAAAATATGTGATCAATATCACTAATGTTGATCTTTGAGGAGCGAATATAAGATGAACATCATAATTAATTATTGCGTGAGCACGGATATTGCCAAAATGAGGTACTCGTCTACGCTACGAGTCTTTCGCCATTTCATTAATAATAATAATAATAATAATAATAATAATAATAATAATAATAATAATAATAATAATAATAATAATAATAACAACAACAACAACAATAACAAACTAAGCATGATAATAATAATAATAATAATAATAATAATAATAATAATAATAATAATAATTGTAGTATCTCGAGGAGTATCGTCAACTCAAAACTAAAACTTCAACTCACTTAACTCTAACATCACGTTGTCTTCTCCAGAGTCTCCCCCATCTTGTTCAAGCACTGGCTCCAGCTCCAAAGTCGTTTCTGACATTTTTAAGGCCTATGGCAAAACAAAAAATCAAGGTCTCAATAATTGACTAGTTTAAATTAATTTTAATAAAGAAATATAAATAATAAAAATGGGATGTAAATAAAAGGATAATAACATATAATTGACAAGTATTAACAATTATTTTTTGTTAGTATTTTATGTTTCTCATTTTTATATAACCGTTGATATATAGTTGATTTTTTTTTTTTGAGATCACACATGCATAATCGGATTTAAGTATATGTTGGATAAAAAAAAAGTTAAGCATATGATTTTTGTGGCGTCACTCTATCATTATTTATTTATTTTGGAAAGGAGTCAAGTTTGTAGTACATCAAGCGTATTCTATCATTATTAATTAAATTAGTTAGTATACAGTTTTTTTTACGAAGTTTTTGAGTTTAATAAAACTGAAATACAAAAATAAATTTTTACAAAAAATATAAAAAACAAATTAATTTGTGCTTAAAAAATATTCATATATATAAACAAATAAAAATATACAATATTTAGAAAGATGTATGAGATACTTTTGTTACTTCAATTTCTTGCATTGAGATATACGGGTGGTAATAACGATGTTTATCTAAAGGCTTCCACAAATGCGTGACAAATGTAAGTACGAAAATAGATAAGTAATTAACATCTCAACATTTATTAGGAGAGAGAGAGAGAGAATTTATGACACATTATGATAGAGAGAAGGAAGTGGGACTCTTGACATCTTTGAACTCAACAAAAATTTATGACAAAAAAGCTCTACTTGCTTTACACATCCACCATAATAACAAAGGTCTACCAGGAGGATTTATAAATACATAAAAATTGGAAGTCCGGACTCAAAGAGTCCATCTAGCACTACCCATAAAAAAATTACAAGTACTTGCACGTATACATCTCCACAAACATGAAGCGCACCAGACACCCGTCTTTCTCGAGTTACAACAGGTTTCTGTATGACAACATGGCAAAATCTTCATAGAGTGAATCAATAACTGAGTGGAGTGTTACCTGAATTGAGACTAATGAAGTTGGATACATCTTTTGTAGCAAAACTTAACGTCACAAAAAAGTTCAGACAATCAAAACAACTTTTTACAAGTACACATCAGTAAACAACCAACCAATTAAACTAAACTAAAACCAACCTAGTCAAATCAAATCACATCAATTTAAAAACACACACATTTCATAATTCATGGAGTCCCTATAGTTGCATAAAAAGCAAACCAGTGTGGCTCTTAGAGAGTCCTAGTAGGTAGTTTTTTTCTTGCTACGCCGCATGAGTGCTCTCAGGAGCCACCCACCCACCATTTATTTATTCTCCCTCATTTTTTCCTACAAAGTATACATACAAAGTCCTGATTCCGGAATTAAATTATCCTTAACCTATTCCCAAACCACCGTAGAATAGTTATAGTGGCCAAGGTCTAATGTTTTTACTAAAGAACAATGTTTTGAGAGTCCCGTGAAATACATAATAAACACTAAATCGTTCATCATGGATTTTGGTAGAATAATTTGGGCCCACCATAGATCTTGATAGTTATGCATGCCCGATCAAGTCTATTATGATCAAAGCTAACCCACCTAGGTTTATATAGGCCTACTATGACTGATTAAATCTGTCTAATAAACTTTGATAAGATTATAATTAGGATAAGAATGTCTCTAACAGGGTGAAATTGTTTTTATTTTTTTATGATTTTAGTGGTATGTACGTGTATTATCATGTTTTTTTGTTGAGTAACCATGGATATCTAGACATTTTGTTCGACTAGTTTCATTGGCTCTGAGATTGCGGAAATAGATCACCAGTGGCTCGATATTTGACTGTCGTAGGAAACGAAATCGAAGTTGTGTGCTTAACCCACACAACCTCGTCTTCGCATTTACTACTAAGTCACGCCCATCCGGGTTAGACATGTATTATCGTGTTTCAAATATTTGTTAAGCATATAGTTATTAACAATCATACCGTTCCAATATATTACAATCCCACTATTTCAAGCTAATTTTATAACAATTTGGATGCTGTTCTTTTGATCATTTAGAATTAGCGAATCAGTGACCTACTTTTATTAGAGAAATTGATTTTACGTAAGTCTTGTTGGTTGATGATTAATAAAAATTTTGTTTTACTTAAAAAAAAAAGAAAAAGTATATCCTATTCCGATTCTGGTCACCGGAGAGACTATATAATTCCAATTCCCCTGTTTCCACCACTTCATTTTTTTGATCATTTGTTGCAGAGCAGAGCTTTCATCAGTGAACTCTAAAATGGCGGACACAGAGAAGGAAGATCGCGAGAGTTTCAGACCTCGGAAGACGACCCAGTTCATGGATGTTGATGGGATAGACCTCGTTGAGGATTCATGGCCTCTGTTCGAACAGAGCACCACCATCAACAACAATGTTGTCTACAGACCTGCATCGCCATTTCTGCTCTCTGTCATCACTTCTCCCTCTCGAAACCCTTCTCTGGTGTTCTCTTCCGATCAACCCTTTTCGCCTCTCTGGGTCTTCTCTGATGGGTCTGATGAGAAATCCAATGTTGGGCTCTCTGAGTGCTCTGCATTTGTGTCCTGTAAGTGAGGACAGTCTCTGTTCGTGCTCAATTATGTGAAATCTGAACTGGGTAGTCTGGGTTTTTTGTTGGGTAGCTTTGTTTTTGGTCGTTTGTAGCTCATTCATGTTAAATTTGATTTTTCTCAACTGGGGTTTTTTGGTTGTCAGTGATTTTTAGTTTTTTAGTGTTTCTCGATTGAATTCACTTCTCTTATCGTTTTCTTCAATGGGTCTCACTTATTTGCTTGTTTTGGATGACTACTAGATTGATGGTGACTCAGTTAGAAAACTCGACTCAATAAAACGGAAGAAATTCGACGATGTAGGGGTAGAACTAGGCTAATTTTGGTGGAACGTATTGATTAGGAATGACTTAAATGATATCGAAAGCACACAATTAATTGCACTAAATCAAGCGTAATGGAAGTGTTTGATTCACGTAGCTGACCCCAACTAATTTGGAATTGAGGCTTTGTTGTTGTTGTTGTTGTTGGATGTCCAATCAAGTGTAATGGAAGAGTTTGATTTATGTAGCTGACCCCAACGAATTTGGGATTAAGGCTTTGTTGTTGTTGTTGTTGTTGGATGACCACTAGACTGATGCATCAATTAGAAAGCTCAACTCAATAGAAACTAAAGAAACACGAAGATGTAAGGGTAGAACTAAACTGACTTGGGACGCATTGATCATGAAGGATTTAAAGGATATGGAATGCATACAATAATTGCACTAAATAGCATAATGGAAGAGTTTGATCCATGTAGCAGAGGTTTTGTTGTTGTTGTTGTTGTTGTTGGATGACTACTGGACTGCTATGAAAGTAGTGTTTTTTCAAATTTAATCTGTTTTAGCATTGCTTTTGTGATAAATTGAGCAACTATGATCCAGGCAATGCTGATTCTGGCACTAGAGAAGTTGTTCAAAAAAGGGAGAAAACAATTATCCTTCCACCAGCTGTGGAGCTGATCTCACTAACAAAGTACCATGAATCATCTTGTGAGATCAAAGAGAGGATGACACAGGCGCTTCGGCACTTCAAAGAATCAGCAGAGCAGAATTTGTTGATTCAGGTTTGGGCACCGATAAGGAATGGGGATCGGTATGTTCTTACAACGTCGGAGCAGCCCTTCGTTCTTGATCCATGTAGTAATGGACTCTTTCAGTATAGGACCGTCTCTTTGACGTATATGTTCTCTGTGGATGGAGAGAGCAGTGGAGATTTGGGGCTTCCGGGTCGCGTTTTTCATCGCCAATTGCCGGAGTGGACTCCTAACGTGCAGTATTATAGCAGGAAAGAGTATCCGCGCCTTAAACATGCTTTGAATTACAATGTCCAGGGAACTTTGGCTTTGCCAGTGTTTGAACCTTCTGGGCAGTATTGTGTTGGCGTCGTTGAGCTTATAATGACATCACAGAAGATCAACTATGCTCCGGAGGTTGATCGAGTCTCTAAGGCTCTTCAGGTTTGTGATCGATCGCTTCTTTAATTTACAAACTACGATGAAAGATGTATGCTTTCCTTTCTAGATTAACTTCAAATTCATATTCTTTTGATATATTTGTTCTTGTTTTTGTTTCTTGATTACATAAAAGTGTTTCATATTTGTAGGCAGTGAATCTTCGAAGCTCTGGTATCCTGGATGGCCCAAGTATTCAGGTGATTTCGACTAGTCTCCTTCATCAAATCATTGTCTATATATATATATATATATATGCTGGTCGTTTTTGTTTCATTTTGTTTTCGCTGAATATGTCTACTACTTCACCAGATATGTAACAAAGGTCGTCGAAAGGCTCTGGCGGAGATTTTGGAGATATTAACCATGGTCTGCGAGATTCACAAATTGCCGTTGGCTCAAACCTGGGTTCCATGTCAACATCGCAACGTTTTAGCTAACGGAGGGGGCGTAAAGAAAAACTGCGCTAGCTTTGATGGAAGCTGTATGGGGGAGGTATGCATGTCCACCACTGATGTCGCATTCTATGTCGTGGACGCTCACATGTGGGGGTTTCGGGATGCCTGCGCTGAGCATCACTTACAGAAAGGTCAAGGAGTTGCCGGCAGGGCATTTGCTTCTCGTAGCTCATGCTTTTCACAAGATGTTACCAAGTTTTGCAAAATGGAGTATCCCTTGGTACATTATGCAAAAATGTTTGGCTTGAGCAGCTGTTTTGCTGTATGCTTAAGGAGTACATGTACTGGTGATGATGATTATATTCTCGAGTTTTTTCTCCCACCGAGCATTATCGACAGTTCCGAGCAACAGGTACTCTTGGCTTCCCTCTTGGACACAATGAAGCAACATTACCACAGTTTAAATGTTGCTTGTGGAGTGGAGGTTGAAGTGGGAAGATCTGTTGAGATGATAAAGAAGTCTTTTGATAAAATGGTATCTAATTCTGAGCTTGAAACAGTTCAATTATCTCTCGCGACTGTGCTTCCAATTGACAGTGATGCCATTCCACATGTTGGCGGGGAAACGACGCAACCGGATTTGTCGGAGCAGAACATTAGATTAGGCATTGGCGAATTAAATGAAAAGGAGTCTTTTCCTTGTTTGGATGAAAATTTTTCTTCTGTTTCTATATCTGGTAATAGAGGCATGAAGAAAGCGTCTGAGAGAAAGCGAGGAAAAGCGGAGAAATCTATTAGTTTGCAAGTTCTTCGGCAATATTTTGCCGGAAGTCTAAAGGATGCAGCGAAGAGTTTAGGAGGTAAGGTCTCATTCTAGTTACTAATAAGTCTTCCTTCATTGTTTTGGTTATCTGCAGTACTGCACTTGCACAAGTTTAACAAAATGTTGCTTAATTTGACAGTCTGCCCAACTACCATGAAACGCATATGTCGACAACATGGAATTTCCCGTTGGCCCTCTCGCAAGATCAACAAGGTGAATCGTTCCCTCTCAAAGCTTAAATGTGTGATCGAATCTGTACAAGGAGCAGATGGGGCATTAACATTGACTTCTCTAGCTACAAGTACTCTACCTGTTGCTGTTGATTCTATATCTTGGCCTGCCTCTATGGAGGAAACTAAGAAACAAAGTTCGCCATGCTCGAAGTCTACCATGATTCAGGAGCACGAGGAGACGCCGTCACCAACTAACAAGACACCAGGCAGTGACGGTGAAGCCGACATGGATAGTCAACCTATCGAAGAAGGTTCCATCGATCATAACTTTGGTGCAGTCTTAGACAAGAGCATGGGGACCCTTACCTCTATTGATCAATATGAAACTACCTCCCTAAACAATCTGTTCTCCCCTTCCAACTTGGCACAAGATTTCACCACTAGCTGTCTGTTGGGCTTGGCACTTCGACCGAACATAGAAGCATCGACATTTTCCGTTGCCTACTCAATCCCCGATTCTCTCATTGCAACGCAACGGCAGCCTCACTCGAGCGAAGAGCTGATCGAGGATGTGGGAAGCTCGAAAGACTTGAGAAACCTATGTGATATTACACCGGTAGATGAACAAGTACCCGAAACCGGTTGTTGGAACGCAGAAATTTCATGCCCTGAACATGGCTCATTTGACCAAGACAAAGTCCCCACTCATCCTATGCAGAATGCGAAAGCCAATCAAGACAAGCGAACCGTTACCATGAAGGCAAGTTACCGGGAGAACATAATAAGGTTTCGACTCTTGACTACTTCCGGTATGGTTGAACTGCAAGAAGAGGTGGCAAAGAGGCTCAAGCTGGAAGTTGGCACATTTGATATCAAGTACCTAGATAGTGATCATGAACTGGTCTTACTGGCTTGCGACGCAGACTTGCAGGAGTGTATGGATGTGTCGAGGTTGCTCGGAAGACGCATGGTTAGGTTGCTTGTTCATGACATTGTTGCCAACTTGGGGAGCTCATGTGAAAGCTCAGCAGAGTGAGGAATCAGTAGAAGTAGTGATTGTTGCAAGTTGTTCTATATATTGTGATTTAAAATGAGTGACAAGGTATAGCCATATTGTAGATTATTTTGGTTTGGTGTACATAAGGTGTTGTGATTGAAATTATTATTCTGATCAGTTCGGTTTATACAGATTATTATACATTAATGTACATGCTATAGAAGGAGTATTTGATTTTGATCCTAGGCACAACTTTTTTGTGGCTTATGTTGTGCAATGTTATGGGAATTGAGAGGACTCAAAAGTATCCATTTCAAATGTATTTCAATGTTAAATTTTAAAACCAATATTAAGAAGAAAATTGCTAGAATATGACAACAGCATGTTACACCACAAGACACATTAGCTCACGAGAACTATCCATGCGTGTCTCGAGATACGGGCATACACAAATCTTGATGCATCACACGTGGGTTGAGGTCGCATGAAAGGCTCTCGTGAGGCAATGTGTCTTATGGTGTGACATTGTTGTTGTCATTCTACTATTTTCTTATTACGAAACTGATCACAAAACCAACATCATATTTGTGCGTTTTTGAAGCACAAAATATAGAAAATGTTTTTTTTTTTAAGAAAAATAGAAATTTCAGTAATCATGAATGGCTCGATACAGGACCGGACATAAAATCCATTGCCATAATAAAAGTGCAATGATTCGCTAATTCTATTTGTTCAAAAGAATTGTCATTGATTTGACTGTAAATGAGATTGTGACATTGAAACAATGTGATATCATAGACCGCTCTTTACAATATCTGGAACTCATGCCAATACACAAACACCACTAAAACCGCAGAATAAATTACAAAATATCCAATCATGGAAGAAAATCTAAGGCTTCCAACAATGGAAGAAAAATTGAAAACTTCCAATTAGCGAAGACGAACTAATAATAAAATGAAAAAAAACTAAAAAAAAAAAAGACAATCCAACCGCCGCATAAATCTATGCATAACCATTGAGAAAGATGTACAACAAGAAATATGGAACAAATCTTTACAAATCTGACTAGATCGCAACTTATTAAATAAATAATATATAAATATATGTGATTGGAACCACCACCTATCAAAGGAGGATCAGCGATGGTTCAATATAAAAAATCATGAAAGGAGAATCAAGAAAAAAAATTTAAGGTATCGGGTAGAAAGAAATTGCGCTCCCATTAACAATCCCAAACTAAAAACTGCGTTGAAAAATCTTAAACCTTTAATTCTATCTTAAAAAAAATTGACAATAAATATAAACGAATTGTTTTGGTGAAAAAGTCTCACATTGCGACAAGTGGCATGTGAGAAGCCCTCAATTAACATGTGACATGTAATTTGCTATTTTTAGCTAATTTTTATTACACGTGACATATTTATAGCATCTCCAATGGAATGTCGATTGAATGTCAATATGCGCCACCTAAGATTAGATTGACATTGAAATGAAAAAATGGTCACCAATGGGAATGTGTATTTAGAATAACATGCCGATGTGGCATAAAAAAATTGACATTGTCAATTTGGGATGCGAACTCTAGGTATTCAAATTGACAGCCACATATGATTCCGTTTCTTTTTTTAGATTTTTATTTTCACATTTTTAATTAACAAAATTATAAAAAAATATGCCGCCTCATCAATTGACGTTCAATCCACGTATATTATCAGAAATCAATTTTGGAGTATAATGTCTATTCAAACCACATGGAATGACATCCTCTTCACCTTAATGATGCGGCAAAAATCCACGCCCATAATTCACATTCGCCATTGGAGATGCTCTTACGTAGATGTTTTTATTTTTATTTTTTTTTTCATATTTTTTAGGTATATAATACTCGTTTAATTCGGTTTCATATATAATATATACAAGTCTCGTAAACCCTACAAAAGCCCTGAAAACCTTCCAAACATTTCTTGCTCTTCAAGCACTTCTTCAACACTACATACAACGACATTCTCACCCAACAACAACAACAACAACGACAACAATGGCGAGAGCTTGCGCAGTGGGGTTGGTCTCCGCGCTCGCATCAGCGACTCTCGCAGGAGACCACGCCTACGCCGATGGCCCCTTCAATTTCCCCCCATTTTCATCTTCTTCCCCATCAACGAACCCCTCTGAAGCTTCACCACCTCTGTCAATGCCTGCGCGAGAGCCGACATCGCGAGGGGATGAATCGTCGTCGCCGTCGTCTTCGCAGCGGGTTCGGAATGATAATCCGAGGACTACGGCCACTGGGTTCGACCCGGAAGCGCTGGAGAGAGGGGTCAAGGCTTTGAGGGAGATCAACAGCTCTCCTAATGCCAAAAAGGTTTGAGCTTTCGTTCAATTTTGTGTTTTAAGGGGGGTTTTTGGTGGTCTTTAATGGGGTTTTGATTTGGGTTTTTGGTGATTTTTGTTGAAAGATTTGAGAGAGATTAAATGTTCTGATCAGGCCAAATGGGGTTTTTTTTTGGGATTTTTTGGTGGATTTTTGGGGTTTTTACTGGGTTTTTGAAATGGGTTTTTGGTGATTTGTGTTGAAAGATTTGAGAGAGATTGACAGCTCTAATCAGGGTTTTGTTTTCTCTTTTGGGGACTTTTGATGAATTTCTGGGGTTTTGTTATGGTTTTTGGTGATTTGTGTTGAAAGGTTGTTTCTTTTTCATCGGTTTGGATGAATTTCTGAATTTGGGGTTTGGTGGTCTCTGGGTGTGTGTGTGTGTGTGTGTGTGTGAGTAGGTTTTTGAGGTGATGAAGAAGCAGGAGGAGACGAGGCTGGCGGAATTGGGGGCGAAGAAGTCTGAGTTTCAAGCATTGCAAGCTCAGCAAGAAACAGTAAGATTTGGAACCATATTGTTCAGATTGTGTTAATTGGCAATTCTCCTTTGTGGATAGTCTGCATTCCTCTTATTGTAGAGTACTTCTGGCAGTTTATGTTCCTTTTGTAGATTGTTGTGCACTAATCAAATAAAGTTTGAATTTTGAGCTGAAAGAAGGTTATAAAAGAAAGTTGGGACGAAGAGATACTGAGATGAAAAACATTAGGATTATGAAACCCTTAGTTCTCTCTGAATGAAGCTTGCTAACTTGCTTATCTATTGAGTTTTTTGGGAAATTCCGACTCGAACTTTATTACTATAGTGATCTTTAATGCAGCTTGCCATAAATGGAAACAGATTCGATTTAACGATTTAACAATCTGTGCCTTGGTTCAAAGAGGATGGGGAAATTAATTAGGTATATCTGGTAAGTGACTGCCAAAAAAAAAGGAATAAAGTGGCTTTTCTTTTATGGATTCAACCTCTTCATTAGATTTTTTTTTTCTTTGAGCCTTTTTACCAAGTTCCTCCTTTAATCCATGAGTTTCTATGAAATTATTCAATCATATAATTTTCTTATTTGTTATACATAGAATTCAAGCTGAATGGAAGAAGTGGAGGAGTGCAACATGTATAATTTGTGATCGAAATATCCCATCAATCTACAAGGAAAAATTTATGGAATTGTAATTAGTATGGAAGTGAATGTTGGGCGGTAAAGAAACAACAACTACATCAAATGAATGAAGCGGAAATGTGGATGTTTTGATGGATGCGTGATAAAAATCGTAAAGATAGAATAAGAAGTACAAAAATTCAAAGAAATTTAGTAGCATCACCAATTGACGCAAATATTAGGGAAGGGTAGTTGTGGTGGTTTGGACACCAGAAAAGATGGCCCACAAATGCCCCCGTTTGGAAAACTCGACTTAGTAGAAATTGAAGAAATTTGACAATGTAGGGGGTAGACCGAAACTAACTTGGGATGCATTGATTGTGAATGATTTAAAGAATTTGGAAAGCACACCATCAATTGCACTAAATCGAGTGCGGTGGAAAGGTTTGATCAATGTAGTTGGCCCCTACTAATTTGGGATTGAGGCTTTGTTGTTGTTGTTGTTGTTTAATTGCATAGACTTCTGTCTTGTGAACCGGCATGAATTTTGGTGCAGTATTTCATTCTATGGTTCATTCATATTTTTTTTGGCTCTATGTCATGTTGCAGGAGAGACAACGAGTAATATATGAGGAACAGAAAAAACTAGTTCAACAGCAGGCACAAACAAAAGCCCAGATGGCTCGATATGAAGATGAATTGGCAAGAAAGAGAATGCAGGCATGCTCTTTTAGATACTGGTTCAAGAGAATTTTGTTGGACAACATAGGTCTAATCTTCTCTTTAATTGCAGGCGGAAAATGAAAGCCATAGGGCAAGGAATCAAGAGCTAGTAAAAATGCAAGAAGAATCATCCATTAGGCTGGAACAAGCTCGACGTGCTACAGAAGAACAAATTCAAGCTCAACGCAGGCAAACAGAGAAGGAAAAGGCTGAGATAGAACGAGAAACAATCAGAGTCAAGGCTATGGCGGAGGCAGAAGGGAGAGCCCATGAAGCTAAACTAGCTGAAGAGGTAAATAAACGGATGCTAGTAGAACGTGCAAATGCTGAGAGAGAGAAATGGGTTGCTGCAATAAACACCACTTTTGACCATATAGGAGGTGCAAACTAAATTCCTCGTATATATACACGTGCAGTATTGGAACCATTTTGTTTAGTTACCTTTTTTATTTGAAAACTTATTCGAACTAACATATGTTTCTTTCTCTTAAGAGCTAAAGCTTTGGTGGAATAGTATAATTGGAAATTTGACATTGCTACAATGGGCAATGCGAACTGCTTACATCATTTATGTTATTTCATGCCCTTTTTTTAATTCTATATTATGATTTTTCAAGTTCTGGTTTTTGTGTCCTCGGTTCCTTTGGATACTCTATTTATTTCTTCCTTTAGCAAAATTTTAAATGTATTCTTTGATATATGAGAATGATTTCTTGTTTCGTCCGCCATTTATGTTTATGTTCTTTACAAGCATCTTCTAATAAAAGCTGGCTCTAGTTTGGAATTTTTACTTATAACTTGGCAGTTAGCATTTAAAAAAATGAAATTGAAATTTTTTTTTAAAATTTACAAATAATTTTATTTTTTTACGCACCACAATCATCATAGCATGCTCATTTAACGTTTTTGAACTCTGTAATTTGCCTGATGAATATTTTATTGTTTATTTTGATTAAGTGACTTATAAACCATAAGGTTTTGTTCCTGTATTCTGATGATTTAAGTGAGAGCTTCACTTGAACAAGCAATTATAATTGTGAAGTTTCTGTAGTAGCTCTCAGATAGTGTGTTTCCTGCTTGGTACTTTGCCTTCACCTATTTTACGATAAATTTTTTCTTTCCTAAACCCTTAAACAATCAAACTTTCTTGCCTTGATATTTCATTCATGTCTTACCTAACATGCCTTTTAGTAGCAGAACACCCTTATGTTAAAACAGGAACAGTGCATGAGTGTTATTTTTTGTGTAGATTTTGTATGAGATGGCTGAAGAAATTAGACGATATAGGGTTAGATCTAAGCTAACTTGGGACGCATTGATTAGGAAAAATTTAAAAGATTTGGAAAGCATGTCGTTAAGTGCACTAAATCGAGAGCAACGGATAGAGTATGATCCATGTAGCCAACCCCAACTAATTTGGGATTGAGTGCTTTTATTTCAGGCATTTTGCTTAGAGGTTTCAGTAGTTGCATTTTGTGTTCTTATGAACTTTTTTTCTTGATTGAATATGCTTTTCTTACATTTTAGTTAATGTCTCGAGCAGTCATGTTGTTAATAATTTCATAAACCAGTCTGATTTACTTGTGTGTTTTCTTTAGGCGGACTGCGTGCAATTTTGACGGATCAGAACAAGCTTGTAGTAGCTGTCGGGGGAGCAACTGCACTTGCCGCAGGGGTTTACACAACAAGGTATGTTCAAGATGCTCTTTTTTTTTTTCTCTTCTTTTCGAAGATCTATTTCTGGTTGTAATGTTTGAACAAACATGCACCTAATATTTAATATTAGTGGTTTTGGTTTCTATTTGAAATGCTTCTATTGCAAATTTGCATGTTTTGGTTTCTATTTCATGCTTTTTGAAACATGCCACATTTTAAACTGCCACTAGATGCTTATTCTTGAGTTTCAGATTATGCATTCGAAATGGAATGTATGACTTCCATAGTTCCATTGAGTTGCATACTTGCTAATAAGTGAATAGACAATGTATACTGAATGTGTTTGTTGATTTTGTGTTGTTCACAGGATAGACACATGAAAGGGAATGGTTCCTTAATTATTAAACGAGAGTTCTATACGTATTGATAAAATGTTTCTTTTCATTGTCCTCTGGCTCATTAACAATCTCTTATAATGGTGAATTCAATTTTAAGGTTCAGCTGCAGCAAAATCGGACTTATATATATGTTTCTTTTCATTGTCCTCTGGCTCATTAACAATCTCTTATAATGGTAAATTCAATTTTAAGGTTCAGCTGCAGCAAAATCAGACTTTTATATATATATATATATATATATATATATATATATATATTTTTTTTTTTTCATACGGATTAAAATTATGCTGGTTTCCTTGTTACCTAGATTCTAGTGAAGAGAGAAATTGCAGAAAATGCCGGAGGGATGACTTGCCATATTCCTTTCACGATAAGATTATCTTATCTATTAATTAAAATAGATCGGACTAGAACAACTGTATTAATTAGGTTCATTTTGCTATAGTTTGGCGTTGGGTGATTCAGTTATTTCAGTTTGAAAAATGGGTGCAGTTTCTTCTTAACCCGTGTAACTGGAAATAGTTGTGAAAGAGGAACTGAAAGAAAAAATTGCAGAATTTATATGGAATATTGTGCATGATATGATTCCTTAAATATATTGTTTTCTCCTGTTCACTATTCTGGATGAGGTAATCTGGCCTGATAATGTTTCTCACATGGTTTTAGCTGTTTATAACTAACTCAGTTAATTATAACCACCCTTGATTTCCTTGTGATTTTCTGAATCATTGTAATCGGCGAGTCATATTTGTTTTTGCAGAGAAGGTGCGAGAGTGATTTGGGGCTATGTGGACAGAATATTGGGGCAGCCATCCCTAATAAGGGAGTCTTCTAGAGGCAAATATCCTTGGTCAGGAGTATTTTCTCGCGGCGTGAGCTCCTTGGCCCAAAAACCCGATAAAGCACCTGGTGCACAAAATGGAAATGGGTTTGGTGATGTAATTCTGAACCCTTCTCTCCAAAAGAGGATAAAACAGCTTGCAAGTGCAACTGCAAATACAAAGTCCCACCAAGCACCTTTTAGGAATATGCTCTTCTACGGCCCTCCTGGAACAGGGAAAACTATGGCTGCTAGAGAGCTTGCGCGTAAATCTGTAAGATATCTTACACTTAATTTTATGTTACATTTTCAGGAAAATTTTCAGTCGATGCGGTCTTCAAACCAAAATCTATTCAAGACTTTAAGTTGTATGGGGGACTTATGCTTCATGTTATATTGGGGAATGTCTTTTCGTTGCTGTAGTCGACGCACTTCCCACTCCAGAAGCTGAAGTTTTTATTATGTAATTCATTATTTAGTTTTTTTGTTACGTGTCAAACTTATTGTATCCTATAATGATGTTCTAGGGTTTGGATTATGCGTTGATGACTGGTGGAGATGTTGCGCCACTGGGAGCACAAGCTGTAACTAAGATACACCAGTTGTTTGACTGGGCTAAGAAGTCTCAGAGGGGCTTGTTGCTTTTTATTGATGAAGCAGATGCATTTTTGTGCGAGTAAGTTTTCGCTTTACTGCATTTTGTGATGTGCATTATCTTACTCATGTCGATGATTTCTCTACGGCGCCCTTGGATAATGCAATCAGCAGTTCTATTTATTTCACTGTTGCAATGAACACAATTGAGTTTTTTTTTTTTTTTTTTTTTTTTTTTTTTTTTTTTTCATTTGTAAAGTTGTTTTGAGTTCTCACTGTGACCCAAATGTTCGAATTCTACAGGCGTAACAAGACATACATGAGCGAAGCCCAGCGAAGTGCACTTAATGCCCTCCTTTTCCGCACAGGTGACCAATCCAAAGACATTGTTCTCGCTCTTGCCACTAACCGTCCGGGCGATCTTGACTCTGCTGTTGCTGACCGCATTGACGAGGTCCTGGAATTCCCCCTCCCTGGAGAAGACGAACGTTTCAAGCTACTGAAGCTCTATCTCGACAAGTACATAGCCAAGACCGGTGAGAAAAAGTCAGGATGGCTGACTTCACTATTCCGTCGACAACCTCAAAAGATAGAAATCAAAGGTCTGTCCGATGATGTTATCAGGGAAGCTGCAGCAAAGACCGACGGATTCTCTGGAAGAGAGATAGCAAAACTAATGGCTAGTGTTCAAGCTGCAGTTTATGGGAGCAAGGACTGCGAACTCGACGCCAATCTTTTCCGTGAGGTGGTAGATTATAAAGTCGCCGAGCATCAACAAAGAAGAAAACTTGCTGGATTAGAAGGAAATAACAACTGATTCTCTTGTTTCCTTCCATTTTCGCCTCTATTTTTGAATCGAATCGAAGAAGTTATAGGTGTGCAGGTGAGTATCTGCATACATTTAGGGTGACCCTTTTTTTTAATTGTACTGCAGGCTATTCCCATAATTGTTTCCCCCAATGTTTTGGAGAGGAGAGGGGGATTTTTGGTGTATTTATTGAATTTCTTTGGATAGTCTATGAGTAAAGTTGATGAAATTCAGATGGTTTCATATCAGTTGCTTTCTTATGCATACCTGAAGGCATCATCATCAATGGAGATTGTAAGGGTGTGGCTCTATGTTGTGAGCCTAGTCAATGTAGTGTTTCCAAATAAATAAAACACTGAGCCAATCTCTTCTTTCTTTTACTGTTATGTATCTCGACGCTATACGATGGAGTTCAATGCATAACAATTTGATTCTTTTATATTGTTCTTGTGTGGTTCAGCTTATGCTCTTGCTTATTGCTGACGTGATACTTAATTTAGCAATTGTTGTAATGTTTAGTTATATTTTATGTTTTTTGAGAATAACTTAAAACTACATGGCCACAGCGATTCTCAAAAACACCTTCCACCTCACCAAACATAAGCTAAAAAGTAAAAGCTGAACTAAACATGGACATTGTGAATTAAGGGGGTGTTTTTCAATAAACCTTTTAAGTCAAACTGTCCCTTGATTTCCATGAAATGAATATGGCAGCTTAATCTGACAACTCTTGGAATATGATGAAAAAAAGAGGTGCCAAACTTACCCTTCACAATTTTGTCAAAGAAGCGCGACTTCTATTTTAGTTTTTTCCAACTTACAATACCATGAACCCTAAAACAATCTAGCTGTTGTGGAATATGATGAATCCAAGTCCTTTTTATTGGTCACTTAATAGTACCTCCACTTGTCTATGTATTGTCATGTAAGTTGTAACTCATCTCCAATGTACACCAACTATTTGTACACATTGTATAAGTACAATTATCATCATCACCAAATAGCCTATATAAAGGGTGCCAACTCCATTGTAATGCACACACCAAGTTGAATTAAAAGTTCTTAGTCTTCTATTTCCTTCTCTAGTTCTTAGCAAGTTCCAACTTAATTTACAACACGTTATCATCACGAGCTTGCTCTAACATTAAGGAGATCTTGAAGTTCAAGAAGGCTTGTTAAGGAGACAAAGCTAGGAAGGTATAACTTTTGTTATTTAAATAAGTTCAATTTATTTCTATATTATCATGGTTGCTTCCTTTATTACATGCATTACTTCTATATGCATACTTTATTCATATATTATGCATTATAACGTCACCGATTGCGAAAGTATGCTCTGTAGTTGCGTCTTATACGATCTTCTACATCAGAAATCAAAAGTCAATTTGTGAAATATAGTTTTTCTCTTAAAACTACAAACGATTAGTTATTATTCTATTCTTGATTTTATAATACAAATAATGCTATAAGTTTGAGTTGATAGTGGGTAAGCCTTGTCCCCGGTAAAGCTAAACATTGAAAGGGAGACGGGTTATCCCGTTCGAGGAGGCATGGTATTAAGTAGACTATGTCTCGCCACCCAACCTGGAGGTTGTCCCACCAACTCATACGAATAGTACATTTTGTTTATTAATGAATCAAGTTGTGAACATATATTTAATCATATGTTATGTTTTTACATAAAAAAGGGAAAACTATTTTATATTAAATTTATTTTCAAAATAGTATTCAATCATAGTAGAACTTGTTGCCTTATTATATTACCGACAAGAATTACTTGTCATGACAATTAGATACTACAATTTGTGAATAAAGCATATATGCAAAACTGTGTGTTATACATAATCATTCGCCAATTTCTCTTTAGAGATTTTTAATTGAATATTTCACTTTATATATCTTTTCACCTTATGGAGTTATATATATAGATACCAAAAGGGTAATGCTCCAAAAGCTCAAAATGAGCGGCCGGGTCTCATGCTACAAAATTTAATCAGTCAAATATTAATTATAATTCCACAATTTTAATTACCTCTATGTTGAGGCTATGTGAAAATATGACTGATGAGACAATAAAAATAAGGTCACGTGACCCGCCTCGATTTATTATTTGCAACAAATATCGAGTGCGCAAGCCAATCCAATAAATATTAAGGATTGATTTCTTGTCTCATGGTATTTGAGTAAAATAATGAGATATTATAAATATAATATCGCTCCCGTCAATCGAGTTAGAACTTCAAATTAAGAAGCATATGTTGCATATAATGATCATGATCGCAATAATAAATTTATGGACGTGGAAAAGGTGAAAATATCAGGTAAAGGTCGTATTGACAATTCCACAAAAAAATTGGAACAAAAGTGGTGCACCACTACAAAGGGTAAATAATTATTGACAATGAGCGCTCATAATTGTGACATTTTTTGGTCATATATGAAAGGCTATTTTGCCTAAATATTGTCATATATATACCCGAATATTTTTGTGATCTTTACCATGCCTTCAAAATCAAAGGCAAAATATTATGAATTTTATCATTGAAAATTGCTCGATAAAACAGGCACATCGAGATGTGTTTAAATCGTGACCTAAATATGGGCGATGAGTTTATGTCTTGTGTATCGTGCTACATGCATGTACATTATAATATAAAAGTGAATATTTCTCGAATTCGAACTTAGCGGAGGCTAATGTTCAGGCAATATCTGAGACAACAATTTTATTGTTAATGTCTTGTTCGGAAGAAGTCTACTCTGAATAATAGAAAAATTATCTATATGAATATGATTTAATCTGAGTATAATATTATCGACTTTAACTTCCGGAATATATAAGATACATTAAAACGAATGTCGTCATAAATCAAATGACATTCATTTTGTGGAAAGATCTATTTGATTATCCATAATCATCGATAATGCGAAAATATCGTAAATTCGCACGGACATCCTTTATCAAACAAATTTTTTTTATCAGCTGGAGATTCTCTCAATGCAAATCAATAGGAGACGTATATTGATTTAACTGTCCATTAATTATAAGATGCCTTGGATCCCTAATAGGGAAATTATTTATAGCAAGTTTTGCTAATTGTCACTCTGATGAAGCAATTTTCCTACCATTAGGGGGAGATATAAGCCAATTCAAAAGGAATGGCGTGAAATTGCTTGAAACACATCAAATTGCATTAAATTTGTTGTATTATGATCCATGTATAAATTAATATGAACTCAAAGTTCAAAGGATCATTCAAAAGAGCAACAAGTTATGAATCAATTACTTGATGCAAGTACTATACACAAAAGAGTGACAATCATATGCTTCAGCATTAAATGGTTCATATAGAAAACAATGTCCATGTGCAACAAAATGCACAAGATGTCTCACCCATGTGAATATGAGGGGAGAATCAAAATGAGTTATTGGTTAGTGTATTGCACTCTTTTTCCCTTTGCTATGGTTTTATACCACTGGGTTTTCTTTGCAAATGTTTTTAATGAGGCAATTCTAACAATATTAAAACTCTTTATCTAGATTGATTAGTGTATTGCACTCTTTTCCTTTCGCTATGGTTTTATCCCACTGGGTTTTCCTAGCAAGGTTTTTAATGAGGTAATCCTAACATTATTATGCTCCGTATAAAAAATTTATGAGAGCAATGTACTTTTTTCCTATACTAGATTTGTTCCCTACAGGGTTTTTCTAGTAAAGGTTTTAATGAGACATATATATATTCTCTCAAAGTGTATCGATGTGTTGCACTCTTTTCCTTAGCTATGGTTTTATCCCACTGGATTTTCCTAGCAAGGTTTTTAATGAGGCAATCAACAATATTATACTACAAATCAAGATTGACGAGAACATTGTACTCTTTTTCCTATACTAGATTTTTTCCCTGTGAGGGTTTTTCTAGTACGGGTTTTAACGAGGCACAATCTCTAAGCAAGTGTCATCCAAGGGGGAGTGTTGTGGAATATGGATGACCATGCATGTACACCAACATATTGTGTAGTCATGTAACTTGTATTTCTCACTTAATAGTACCTCCACTTGTCTATGTATTGTCATGTAACTTGTAATCCTCTCCAATGTACACCAACTATTCCATGTATTGTCTATGTTGCTTGTGATGTATTGTATGACTTGTGGTGTATGTATAACTTGTACACATTGTATAAGTACAATTATCATCATCACCAAATAGCCTATATAAAGGGTGCCAACTCCATTGTAATGCACACCCCAAGTTGAATTAAAACATCTCATTCCAACTATCTCATTTCTTCTCTTCTCCTTTGTAGTAGTAGTTTATAGTAGTAAAAGTTCTTAGTCTTCTATTTCCTTCTCTAGTTCTTAGCAAGTTCCAACTTAATTTACAACACTAGCTACTTGCATTTCCAAGTCCTTTTTTATTGGTTTAGTGATTGCCCTAGTCCCTGTACTCTCATCTAGTTGCTAACTCAGTCCCCGAGGTAGGCCAAATCAGTCCCAACTCTCTAACCCACTCCATATCAGTCCCTCCAACAATTTTAACGTTAACTTCCTCGCTACGGCGTTCATTTTTTATTTTTTAAATCGATCTAATAAAAAAGAGTGGTGGTTTTTTTTTCAAGCAATTGAGGACAAGCAATATAATTTTTTTTGAAGGAGTAGTTTTTTCATCAAATAGAGAATATTTCTTTAAAATTACAAAACTAATGTATTTCTCATTTTGAAAAATGTCATGATGACGTGATGTGTTGTTGATGAGGTGGAATTTTGTATGAAATACTAAGTGTATGAATTACTCTTTTTGATAAAGAGTTATTTGTTCAACCTAACAAGTTTATTAATTACTTCTTTTGAGAATGAGTTATTAATAAGCTACTGCCACGTGTCGCCTTCCCACTAGCCCAGCACGTCGTACAACAATTCTTCTTTCCAATCACGCCTCGCCACGTCATCACTGCAGCAGTTCGCCCAATCAGCCAGCGCCACGTGTCCAAGACTCTGAAATCAAACGACCAGCAACCGCGTGATGTGTCTCGGCACACGAGTCACCAAAGACACTAATCTCATGATCTATGCAAGACTGCGAGGGAGGTTCGACCGCTTTTATTTATCGATTTGTGAGATTTATTTATTTTAATTCCATTGCTTTTCCTTGTTATTTTATTTTCTTTAGTATTGATTGAATAATTAGAGTTAAATATATTCATGTTTAAACTCTGATTTAATTGCCAGTGAGTCGTAAGCATCCGTCCTTATGCAATAAGATCACACTAGTGGCAATTGACCATACCATTTGATTTGCCTCTTTTGGGACCGCTCAAGTACCTTAGGAATCTAGGCTAAATCGGACACATTAGTGATCCGATTTTCTAGGTGTAGTGCCCTCACAAAATTCATTGCGGTCATCGTGTTAAATCCAATGCGCTTGAGTATAGGGTTATACGATTGGCTTGGGAAGTAGTCATTGTCGTACATTGGCTATCGAGATTAGGAAGTGCGAGGAAGCGCGTACGTTACCGAGTCTATAGCTACACTAGAATACTTTTGATTTGCATATTTTACATAAATTAATGACCAAATCCAATCTTTTATCGAACTAAACTTGTATGTCTTGACCTAAGTGTTTTTATCAATTGCATGTTTTCAAAGCTATTTCCATTGTTTATTTATTTTCCTAGTATTTAGATTAGTTAATTAAATTACTTCCTTAAACCCCGATTTCTCTTTTTGTTGTTTTAGACCTTAGAAATATTACCAATCTCTATGGGATCGACCCTTTGCCACTATTATACAAAATAGTTGGTTTAGGTGTTTTATTTTATTAATGCGTTCGGCGTGCGTGAAAATTACAAAAGTACAGTAGATTTTAGTTTAAATGAGCAAAACAAGTGTGATTTTTTTTTATTCGAAAAATAGGTATATCGCCTTTTGAAAAGGCGTTATTAGTTGGGGAAAATTTTTTCGGCTTACGTGGACACATGAATAGCGCCTTTTCAAAAGGCGCTATTCATGTGTCCGGTCCACGTAGGACAGATAACACGAATAACGCCTTTTCAAAAGGCGCTATTCGTGTTATTCATCCACGTGGATGTCCACGTCAAAGTCGTCGGAGGGTGTTGTGTTTACACGAATAGCGCCTTTTGAAAAGGCGCTATTCGTGTAAATATCCACGTGGAAATGAGATAAAAGAATAGCGCCTTTCGACGTGGGCAAGAACACACAAATAGCGGATTTTCCGAATGTGTTATTTGTGTGTTCTTGCCACGTGGACTCGGGGTACACAGATAACGCATTCTCAAAATGATGAGTTGCATGCTTACTATGGGTTGCACGGGTTGTCCGCCTCGCGATACGTGAGTGACGTTTGCATGGGGTGCATGGTCTGTAGTGGATATGCATGGGTTGTACCCTCGAGATACGTGCATGACGTTTGCATGGATTGTCCACCTCGAGAAACGTGTCTGTCGTTTGCATTAATTATCCACCTCGAGTTACACGCATGACGTTTGGATGGTTTGCATGGAGTGCAGCAGGTTGCATGAGTTGTCTACCTCGAAATATGTGCTTCACATTCGCATGGTTTGCATGGATTGCACGAGGTTGCATGAGTTGTCCACACCTCGAGATATGTGTGTGACGTTTGAAGGATTTGCACGAAGATGCATGGCTCGCCCACCTCGACATACGTGCGTGGCGTTTCCATGTGTTGTCAACCAGGAGATACGTGTGTAACGTTTGCATTGGCTTTACCACCTCGAGACACGTGCGTGACGTTTGCATGAGTTGCACGAGGTTGCATGGGTCGCCTACCTCGACAGACGTGCCTGACATTTGCATGAATTCTCCACCTCAGCATACATGGGTGACGCTTGCATTGGTTGTCAACGTCGATATGCATGTGAGTTGTTTACATGGGTTGTCTACCTCGAGATACACGAGTGACGCGGGTCGTCCATCTCCATATGTACGTGTCGTTCATAGGGCAAATAATTTTGTATAGATAGCTCATTTTCAAAAGGAGTCATTCATAGAGTTTAAAATTTTGTATAGATAGCTCCTTTTCAAAAGGAGCTATCCATACGAATGCCTTTCACCTCACCACCATGCATGCCACCTCATCATCAATAGCTCATTTTCAAAAAGAGTTATACATTAGTTTTGAAATTTAAAAGTAAACCCCACTATTTGGTGAATTACAAACTAAAGCCACCCCACATTTTGAAAAACACCCAATTTTTGTTATGTTACACGTGAATAATGTTTATTGTACGTACTTGCACCTATATCAATGCTCTCGAAAAAACTGTCTCAAGAAGACTTTTGGGATTCAATTATGTATAATCTTGTATTAAGCTCCCAAGTCCAAGTTTGCTCCCAAATATAAACTAAGAAATTCAAAATAGATGGCCATCAATATTAATTGTCTCTAATATACAAAAGGTAAATCATCGACACAGTAATGAGTTCCTAACTAGCCTAGGTAGGATTAGTCAAATCGAAAATTTGGGAAAAAAGATTTTATTTATTCTTTTTATAAAAAAATAGTACATTTTTTTTCTATTAGATCTTTTCTTAATTTCTTATTATATTTACTATTTCCGAAAAAAAGATTTCTTGTGTTTTTAATAAATAAAAATTTCATGGTTTCAAAATATATATATACTAGTTTTCATAACGTGCTCTGCACGTGCGGTGCACGTGCTTCGCACACGTTACATAAATTTAATTAAAACTAAAAGTAAGGTTGACGTCATTGGTGTGCGAAAAAAAAAAAGGTAATTAATGGTTGAAGAACATTGTCAATTATTTTCGTGTCAATGCGAATGAGGGATTGCTCTTATTTATATAGTTAGGGACGATAAGCAGTTGTGAATTTGAAAATTGAAGTTTTGTTAGTACGGGGGAAGTAAAGATTATTTCTATGCCAGTATTGTATGCTGTAGAAAGAGTTGGCTTTTGTATCTATTTTTTTCATTTTCATTAATAAATGCTTTCCCATAGTTTTGAAGTAAAGATGGTCCCTCAATTTATGCTCAACTTCCAAATTGAAGATTGAGATTGCAAAGAGTGTATATTTGAATTATGCTGAAATTTTAATAAAATTGGCTGACAAGTAAAATCTGGTGGTAATATACATGATCAATTACAAGTTGCGAGACTATTCATTGACAAGAAAGATTACAAGTGTTTCTTACAAACGGAGATTTAGTTACATTCATATTGTAGACAACATATTTTATAGAATAGCCCGATGTCTCCAATAACCAAACATGTCTTTGTTGTCTTTATTGTATAAGCATTTTCTTAGATACCTCAACAATTGTTAATTATTATTATTTTTTTATCTTTTCTTCAACATATTGAGGAAGTTGGAAACATAAGAGTACCTTATTTATATTTTAAGAACTTTTGCATATTTTCTTGCGCAAATATCTTTTTTTTTTTTTTAAATCTTTTCTATATCTACTTCGTGTTGGTTTGTTTCTTTGTTTTTTTAATGACAATGCATCAAACTTCGCAACTTCCCTTAAAAACATATTATACTATTGCATTGCACAATTCATTCAATAACTCTAATAAGAAATCAAATCAAAAGGCAAAAATAACTCATATTAGAAACACACTTTTCATATTTAATCAAAAGAAGCATTCGAAAAATAGGAGGGGTAATTGTGAAAGTACAAGCTTTAACTATAGTTCGAGATAAGCAAAGAAACCAAACTTGCAAATTATGAGATAAACCTGAAATTTTTTAACTTAAATTGAAAAGAACTTCAATTAAAGTCAATTAAGAATAAAACGTTGTAATATTTTATGACTAATTATTGATGTTTAAGTAACAATATGTTTAGAAACACTTCTCAATTAATACAAAACTTGGGTTCTTTCGCAATTCTACACCGTGAAATCGGGATTACTAGAAATCTTTTATTTTAAGCAATATTGTTCATAATCTTTAAAAAAAAAATGTTAAACAAATTTAAGGAAAAACATTGGTATATTTACGATGATTTTGCAGTTTCAAAGGATGGCCTACTAAAAGGTGCATTTCCATTAAAGTCCACCTTATTGGCAAAAACATGATTTAAGTATTTATTGAATATTAAAGGGCGCATATTTACAATGTAAAGAAGGTGCCTAGTGGCTAATTAAACTCCCAATCTCATTTGTGTGCTTGATTTAAGTATTTATTGAATTCATATTATGCAATATTTTTTGACCCATGGTTTTTTTTATATGATGAAACTTGACGAAAAATAGTATATGCATGGTTGAAAGGACTAATGGTCTTGGCATGACTGCAAGTTTTGTTTACAATTGATCATGTTCACAATTTTTTAATGACATATCGTTAATCTACCATTAGTTTTGTGTAATTGATTTTGAAGCACTTATATCATATGCATATAACTTCGATAATAGACTTCTCTAATTATTATTAAAAGAAAATGCATTATTATTGATAATATGATTATAATTTGTTGTTTATATTATGAAGTTGAGTTAGTCACTAAAGTGATCCAACTAAATAGTTTAAACATCAAATTATGTGGATTTTCATATATTTTGCATTTTTAATGATTTTATGATAATTACTAGAAATTGGTTTAACCCAAAGGTAAATCAATTTCTAATAATTTATGATTAACATTATTTGATGCATGCTAGTTCTGTTAATGATAATTAAGAACGACGAAAGATACCCAAAGGTACCTCATCTTCATGATTTTTTTATTACTAAAATATCATGGTTGCCTTAGAGATGCACCACATTTTTAGTAATATATGAACTAATATTTTATGATATATATGAAATAATTACTAAATATTATGGTCGATCCAAAGGTACACCAAATTTTAGTAATGTATGTAAATTTTATGACAAGTTAAAAATTAAATGTATACTCAAAGGTACCATACATTTTTATTTTTTTTTTTTTTACTTATAGAATAAAATATATTATGTTTTTACCCAAAGGAAAAACACAATATTACCAATATTACGAATGATTCATATATGCATACATGGATATTTTGATACTCCATCAATCTCTATATGATAAATATTATGAAAGATATAATTAAATAATTAAATGGTGTCCTAGTCCATTTGTTAAACTCCATGAAGGACATGTTCTTTGTGTTTAGCACACAATACCTAGTATACTCCTCGACATAATGATGTAGCTGAACGACGTAACCAAAAAAAATTGATGAAAATGGTTAGGGTTATACTAAGTAATTTTACATTTCCTAAGTCATTGTAGACGAAAGCCTTAAAAATTGCTACATATTTATCGAATAAAACTCGTAAATAAGTTCTTAAAATATCTTTTGAGTTATGCACTAAAAGAAAACCTTGCTTAAGACATCTCAATGTCTAAGGTTGTTCAGTAAATACTAGAATTTATAATGCACATAAAGTACATTAGAATACCTAATGATCATTTACTATTTTATTGGTTATTTTATTGGTTACTTTATAAAATCTAAAAATTATAGAATTTACTATCCTAACCATTTTATATAGAATATCGAAACTGAAAATGCTAGATTCATCAAGAATGGTATAATTAGTGGGAGTGACATCATATTACCTATAATTTTTAATGAAGTAGTAGTTGCTCCTAGTAGTGATTCTCATAAAGAAATTATTGAGATCATTGCAATTAAATACACATGTTAATGATTCTGAGGATGCATGATAAAAATCTCGAATAGTGATTAGATATACTATTAATTCTTGAAGCCATCAAGGTGATGAATTTCTAGAATGGATTGATGTCATGAAAGATGAGTTAAAATCAATAGCATAAAATAAAGTCTAGAATCTCATTGAATTGCCTAAGAATTTTAAACCTATAAATGAATTTACAAGACTAATCGTGATTGTAAAGGCAATATCAAATGATATAAAGCTAGACTTGTAGCTAAAGATTTTACTTAGAAAGAAAGCATTGATCATACAGAGATATTCTCCGGTTATGTATCTATGAAGATTACTTTTATAATCATAATAATATTGGTCAGTTATTTGATTTATAATTTTGACAAATTAATGTAAAGGTTTTTTTTAGTAGGAGTTTAAATGAAGTCTATATGAATCAATATAAAGAAATTTATAGTAGAAGGAATTGAACACCAAGTCTGCAAACTTAATAAGTCTATGTATGGATTAAAACAAGCTCCCCATCAACGGTACATTAAGTTAATGATACCATAAAGTCCTTCAGACTTAAGAAAAGTGATGTCAATCAATGCATATATCTGAAGGTCAGTGGGAGCCAGTTCATATTTTGATACTTTGATGATATTTTTCTTGATAAGAGTGATCTCAGTATGCTATGTGAGATCAAAGAGTTTTTTTTTTCATAACTTTGAAATAAACAATACATCAGACCGAATTTCGGTTTTACTGTTGGCGTGTTGGGATGTTGCCAAAGTAACTCTTTCATGGTCCAATTGTGAGCTGCAAAGAAGGTATTACGACATTTGTAATGGGCAAAAGATAACATGCTCATAAAGTCTGATTACTTTACAGATTTTGGTTATTCAAACGTATACTTTGTTGTTTGTCTTCAAACTAAGAAGTCTACTTTTGGGCATGTTTTCTTTTCACTAATGGAGAAATCTTTTTAAGTGCTAAGTAGACAATTACGATTACTTCTATTTTGACAGTTGAGTTTGTAGTTTAAAGCTACAAATCAAGGATTATATGGTTAAGGAACTTCATTTAAGGGCTTCGTACTATTAACATAATTTTCAAGCCATTAACGAAGAAGTTCAAAAGAAAGAGTGTCAATCAAACATATTAGTACATATCTTATGATTACAAATCCCCTAATGAAAATATTACATCAAATGCATTTAAAGAACATTTCGACAAGAATGAGCCTTGGTTGTAATTTTTAAATAATCTTAATTTGGGATTTGATTATGTTTAAGTTTAAGTTTTACTTTATGAGATCTCATTTAATGTGCTAATTATATTGTAGTATGTGCACACTTATGTTAAGGATCATTATAAGTGAATTTAGTCTTTGACACATACATTATAGTTTATGAGTCATTTAAAATGAATTAGTAATGCTCGTGGTACATGGAAGTGAATATGTCATATTTTGATGTATAATCGGTATGACTCTCATTGGTATTTTATGTTATAATGATTTTAAGATACCAAACATATATGCGCGCTAATATAAAAATTATGTAATGTTTGGTCGTAATGCGGGTCAAGTGGGAGAACCATTAAACTATATGTAACCCACATTATTGAAATTTATGATACTATGAGACAAGTGGGAGAATTTAAGAGCATTATATGTCTCATAAGGTTATGTCTTAATGTACATATGTAACTTAAGAACCTAAAGTCTTTTGAGCTCCCTTTAGGTTACCAATTTGATGGAAATTGGTATTAATATGTAGGAAGCTTAAAGGTTCTCTCTCAAACCTATAAAAGTGCACTTGTATCATCAAACAATGAGTCAAATGTTGAGGCTCATGAGGGCGATAAAGATCTTGGGTTTTAGGAGTCCATATAATCGCTTCCGCAAGTAATTCTGTATTTGATCTAATTTTTATGTTTAAGAATGCTTACAGTCAGGTGCATGATCGATTCTCAATAAAAAAAAAGAAGGAAAAAAAAAACAACAACAACAACAACATAGCCTCAATTCCAAATTAATTGATATCTTCCATTGTGGTCGATTTAGAGCATTTGCACCAAAAAAAAAAAAAAGAAACAAACAACAACAACAACGACAACATAGTCCCAAAAAAACACAATATATATTTTTATGTAATAAGCCAATTTGAAGTTTAATTAAATGTTCAGAAACTTGGGTTAAATTAATTTAGAGCATTTGCGCCAAATAATAATAATAATAATAATAATAATAATAATAATAATAATAATAATAATAATAATAATAATAATAATAATAATAATAATAATAATAATATAGACCATTTTGAATGGGGATGTGGATTGGGGTCGATGTTTGCAAATTAGAATAGGGTAGATATTAGGTTAAAAAAATGTTTCCAATGGGAATGCAGATTTGCTTTATGTGGGTGACATGACATAGGACAAGTCTGAATCTATAGTTGCATAATTGGTCAGAGCCCGCTGAACCTTTAATTGAAGTAGGTCGACAATTGTTAATCAAGTTTCACTAAATAGGTTTGATTGGACTAAACTAACCTTAGAAGGTTAGTCTCAACCATGTGTCGCTGAATCTAAAATAGATATATCGAGTATCGATTATTTCATGTTAACTCAAAAACTGAGTCAGGACATACTCTCTCTCTCTCTCTCTATATATATATATATAGTTCCTTGCTATGCCTTGCATGTCGACTAATGTGAAAAGAGCCAAGATGACTCATTGTTTTTTTGTTTTTTGTTTTTTTGTTTTTTTTATTTGAGCCTTTTTACCAAGTTCCTCCTTTAATCCATGAGTTTCTATGAAATTATTCAATCATATAGTTTTGTTATTTGTTATACATAGAATTGAAGTTGGATGGAAGAAGTGGAGGAGTGCAACATGTATAATTTGTGATCGAAATATCCCACCAATCTAAAAGGAAAATTTTATGGAATTATAATTAGTATGGAAGTGAATATTGGGCGGTAAAGAAACAACAACTACATAAAATGAATGAGGCGGAAATGTGGATGTTTTGATGGATGCGTGATAAAAATCGTAAAAATAGAATAAGAAGTACAAAAATTCAAAGAAATTTAGTAGCACCACCTATTGACGCAAATATTAGGGAAGGACGATTGTGGTGGTTTGGACACCAGAAAAGATGGCCCACAAATGCCCCCGTTTGGAAAACTCCACTTAGTAGAAATTAAAGAAATTCAACGATGTAGGGGGTAGACCGAAACTAACTTGGGACGCATTGATTGTGAATGATTTAAAGAATTTGGAAAGCACACCATCAATTGCACTAAATCGAGTGCACTGGAAGGGTTTGATCAATGTAGCTGGCCCCTACTAATTTGGGATTGAGGCTTTGTTGTTGTTGTTGTTGTTTAATTGCATAGACTTCTGTCTTGTGAACTGGCATGAATTTTGGTGCAGTATTTCATTCAATGGTTCATTCATATTTTTTTTGGCTCTATGTCATGTTGCAGGAGAGACAACGAGTAATATATGAGGAACAGAAAAAACTAGTTCAACAGCAGGCACAGACAAAAGCCAAGATGGCTCGATATGAAGATGAATTGGCAAGAAAGAGAAATGGGCCATGAAGCTAAACTAGCTGAAGAGGTAAATAAACGGATGCTAGTAGAACGTGCAAATGCTGAGAGAGAGAGAAATGGGTTAACTGCTGCAATAAACACCACTTTTGACCATATTGGAGGTGCAATTTAAATTCCTTGTATATATACACGTGCAGTATTGGAACCATTTTGTTTAGTTACCTTTTTTATTTGAACACTTATTCATCTGAAGATGTCGAACTAACACGTGTTTCTTTCTCTTAACAGCTAAAGCTCAGGTATTTTATTTTGTTGATGATTCGGCGCCCGTCAATTTTTGTTATGTTAGACGTGAATAATGTTTATCAAAGCTCTCGAAAAAACTATCTCAAGAAGACTTTTGGGATTTAATTAGCTCCCAAGTCCAAGTTTGCTGCCAAATATTACCTGAGAAATTCAAAATAGATGGCCATCAACATTAATCGTCTCTAATATACAAAAGATAAATCATCGACAAAGTAATGAGTTCCTAACTAGCCTATGTAGGATTAGTCAAACCGAAGGTTTGGGAAAAAAAAATTTATTTATTTTTTTTTATAAAAAAAATAGTACATTTTTTCTATTAGATCTTTTCTTAATTTCTTATTATATTTATTATTTCTGCAAAAAAAAGATTTCTTGTGTTTTTTTAATAAATAGAAATTTCATGGTTTCAAATATATATATACTAGTTTTATATATATATACGTGCTTCGCACACGTTACATAAATTTAATTAAAACTAAAAGTAAGGTTGTCGTCATTGGTGTGCGAAAAAAAAAAACAGGTAATTAATGGTTGGAGAACATTGTCAATTATTTTCGTGTCAATGCGAATGAGGGATTGCTCTTATTTATATAGTTAGGGACGATAAGTCATTGTGAATTTGAAAATTTGAAGTTTTGTTAGTACAGGGGAAGTAAAGATTATTTCTATGCCAGTATTGTATGCTGTAGAAAGAGTTGGCTTTTGTATCTATTTTTTTCATTTTCATTAATAAATGCTTTCCCATAGTTTTGAAGTCCCTCAATTTATGCTCAACTTCCAAATTGAAGATTGAGATTGCAAAGAGTGTATATTTGAATTATGCTGAAATTTTATTAAAATTAGCCGACGAGTAAAATCTGGTGGTAATATACATGATCAATTACAAGTAATTACAAGTTGTGAGACTATTCATTGACAAGAAAGATGACAAGTGTTTCTTACAAATGGAGATTTAGTTACATTCATATTGTAGACTACATATTTTATAGAATAGCCCGAGGTCTCCAATAACCAAACATGTCTTTGTTGTCTTTATTGTATAAGCATTTTCTTAGATACCTCAACAATTGTTAATTATTATTATTTTTTTTTATCTTTTCTTCAACATATTGAGGAAGTTGGAAACATAAGAGTACCTTATTTATATTTTAAGAGCTTCTGCATATTTTCTTGCGCAAATATTTTTTTTTTAAAATCTTTTCTATATCTACTTCGTTTGTTGGTTTGTTTCTTTGTTTTTTTAATGACAATGCATCAAACTTCGCAACTTCCCTTAAAAACATATTATACTATTGCATTGCACAATTCATTCAATAACTCTAATAAAAAATCAAATCAAAAGGCAAAAATAACTCATATTAGAAACACACTTTTCATATTTAATCAAAAGAAGCATTCGAAAAATAGGAGGGGTAATTCTGAAAGTACAAGCTTTAACTATAGTTCGAGATAAGCAAAGAAACCAAACTTGCAAATTATGAGATAAACCTGAAATTTTTTAACTTAAATTGAAAAGAACTTCAATTGAACCATACCAAATTAAGAAACAAAACCAACAACAAATAGAAATAAATTCACTAAAATTGATCGAGTTTATATCTCTACACATCAAAACTCTACATACTCGAGAGTCGAGACATATTTAAAGTCCAATTCACATTAGATCAATCCTCTAAGGACTTAACCTCGATTGAAAACGTAAAATACATTATTATTAACATATACAAGTCAATCTATGAATTTACTCAAAAAAATACATCTATGAATTTTAATCTAACATAGGCATCATTATCTTTTAAGTACTAATTAACAAGCTGCAACTTGACAATATGGACTTCAATAATTTTGTGCAACTCTTGTATGCTTGTTTCTATTTATCTAGAATTATATGATAATCATGCCATGCCAGCTAATTAGACATTGCTTTTATTTTATTTTATTTTTATCATTAATAGGCTACATTGTCTTGCAACAACATTGTTAACTACTCAAACATATAAACACTTTGAGGAACCATATAGAAAAATACATGTGACAAATATAGCTATAGAGTTGTTGAAGGTTGTTGACGAAGATGGATTAGTGTTTTAGATTGTTGGTGTCGAAGTCGGGAAGAAAAAAGAGATGACGAAGTTCCCATTGTTATTGTCGAAGTCGGAATACGAAGTGGGAAGAATGACGGAGATGACGGGGAGAAATGGAACAAAGGGTAAAATAGACCTTTCCTCACGGTCCATATTCACTCTTTTAATATATATAGCAGTGGATATAGAAATTTCATTAAACATGAATGTCTCTCAAATACATGCAACAAGACAAAACATAGAATTAATCACCATGTCAAATTGATTCCTTCATCCTAATTATTCAAAACAACATTCATGACTAGCGATTCAATCTTTCGATATCTAAAACATATATGTTTGATAAGAAAAACCCCAATGAACTATATACTCTATAGTCATACACATCTTGTTGAGGCTTTCACCTTTTACATTCCAAACCTGTTGAAATCCCAGTAACACTCCGCTGGGAATTCGATAAGATTGCTGCCTAAAATGGTATCATCCAGAACGATATCGCCATTTTCGATGGCTGCATTTTCGAAAATTGTGGATTTTGGTTGGTGATCATGGCACTGCACATCCTTTAGGGAGCTCAAGAGCTGATTTATTTGAACTTTCGACTCGAGAATTCTCGCTCTTGTCAACTCCAGTTGCTCCAGAAGATCTTGTACATGCTTCTGGAAATGGAAGATGACGCCTGCGCTCGCATGGACAGGATCTCGAAGCCTCCCTCGAGCTTCATACACCATGCTTTTCACTGCATCCTCCCTCTCTCTTTCTTCAACCACCTACAATTAATAAACAAAAATCATATTAATATCTTGTTAAGGAAATTATAGTAGTTGCTATATTTCGTAGTTTAGGTATTTAGGAAGTTTCTATATTTTGATATCTATGTAGTTTTGGTAACTTTCCTTATTTAATGATTTGTTCAGCTATATAAATAAGAACACTTTATTGTACTCAATTTGCATACATTAATACAATTCTTAGTCTCTTCGATGAAATCTATCATATCTCATGCAATTGCATTAGTTAATAAACTGAAATATAGTAGGCCTAATTGATTAAACGTAACATATATATATATACAAATCTATATATGTATGATTCATGAAATTAACATGGCTAAAATTATAGACTGGTACTCACTTGGAGCATTTTGATCACATTACTTGCACCATAAACCTTGTGCACAACCGCGAAACTCTCAACTTCCTCCAAAGGGAAATATGGCGCCAAGAGGCAGTCGTCATTGCATCGGCGACGAAGCATCCTGCATGCTGCGCAAGGTCGACTAATTCTAGGCAATATTGAATCCATTTGAGCATCCATTAATTTGTTTGAAGTACTATATATGTAGATATAGAAACTCCAAGACCAACTATTTTACTTAATGAGCAAAACTGATGAAGAGCCAGTGCATATATAATGCAAGTGAAGGTGAGGTTTAAGGGCACAAGTTGGCAAGTGAGTACACATGTATGCAATGTTCTCAATATATAGGAAATTCAAAGATGAGTGCAAGAAAGTTGGTAAGGTGGCACTATAGAGTCTACGGTAAGAATAATAGAGAATAATAATAATGGAATATATGTCCCGACAAATGGGCAGCCTATATATACATATATATCCTCGTGAGTCACACTTCCAATAGATGAAGCCTACCATTTTAGCCCCTAAAATTACTAAGGTGTGACCTATATATATAGGCATGTTGCCTTTGGTATTTGGATCAAATAAAAATAATTAACACTTTATAAGTAGTTATAAGTTTGATGGTTTTGATTCACAATATTAGCTGGCTTAACAAAATAAGGAGAGCTTTGCCAACTGGTTTGACATCCTCATTCCATATATAAAGCTAGATTCATGTTTGACATGTATGCGTAGATATGGTTTATTTATATTTTAAAAGTTTTCGACTTTTTTTTAGCTTTTGTAGAATTCAAGAATACAAGTTTAGGGATCTCTTTGTGTCATCAAATGCCTATACCTCGTCTTTTTTTTTTTTAAAAAAAAAACTTTTTATAATGATTAGAAAAGGAAGTATGCCAACTATGTACGTAGTTATAGATATACGCCAGTAAGTAGCGCCGTGAAAAAGACACATTCTCCCACCTCTGTGAAGTCAGTGTAAGACCATTATATTTCTCATAAGGTTACGTCTTAATGTACACATGTAACTTATGAACCTAAAGTCTTTTGAGCTACCTTTAGGTTATTAATTTGATGAAAATTGATATTAATGTAAGAAGCTTAAAGGTTCTCCCTCAAGCCTATAAAAGTGCACTTGTACTATCAAACAATGTGTCAAATGTTGAGGCTCATGAGGGTGATAAAGATCATAGTTTTTAGGAGTCCATATAATCGCTTCCTCAAGTAATTCTCTATTTGATCTAATTCTTATGTTTAAGAATGCTTACATGCGGTATCAAAGCTTACTAGATCAGTAGAGTTTTCCATGAATAGTTACTTGATGATTTTGGCTATTGTTGCATAATCGGTCAGAGCCCGCTGAACCTTTAATTGAAGAATCGATCCGAACCCACTGAAGATTTAGGTCGGCAGTTGTTAATCAAGTTTCACTAAATAGGTTTGATTGGACTAAACTAACCTTGGAAGGTTAGTCTCGACCATGTGTCGCTGAATCTAAAATAGATGTATCGAGTATCTACTATTTCATGTTAATTCAAAAACTGAGTCAGTACATACTCTCTCTCTCTCTCTCTCTCTCTCTCTCTCTCGCTATAAATCCATGAGTTTCTATGAAATTATTCAATCATATAGTTTTGTTATTTGTTATACATAGAATTGAAGTTGGATGGAAGAAGTGGAGGAGTGAAACATGTATAATATTGATCGAAATATCCCACCAATCTAAAAGGAAAATTTTATGGAATTATAATTAGTATGGAAGTGAATATTGGGCAGTAAAGAAACAACAACTGCATAAAATGAATGAGGCGAAAATGTGGATGTTTTGATGGATGCGTGATAAAAATCGTAAAAATAGAAAAGAAGTACAAAAATTCAAAGAAATTTAGTAGCACCACCTATTGACGCAAATATTAGAGAAGGACGATTGTGGTGGTTTGGACACCAGAAAAGATGGCCCACCAATGCCCCCGTTTGGAAAACTCGACTTAGTAGAAATTGAAGAAATTCGACAATGTAGGGGTAGACCGAAACTAATTTGGGACGCATTGATTGTGAATGATTTAAAAAATTTGGAAAGCACACCATCAATTACACCAAATTGAGTGCACTGGAAGGGTTTGATCAATGTAGTTGACCCCTACTAATTTGGGATTGAGGCTTTGTTGTTTTTGTTGTTGTTGTTGTTTAATTGCATAGACTTCTGTCTTGTGAACTGGCATGAATTTTGGTGCAGTATTTCATTCAATGGTTCATTCATATTTTTTTTGGCTCTATGTCATGTTGCAGGAGAGACAACGAGTAATATATGATGAGGAACAGAAAAAACTAGTTCAACAGCAGGCACAAACAAAAGCCCAGATGGCTCGATATGAAGATGAATTGACAAGAAAGAGAATTTTGTTGGACAACATAGGTCTAATCTTCTCTTTAATTGCAGGCGGAAAATGAAAGCCATAGGGCAAGGAATATACACCACTTTTGACCATATAGGAGGTGCAAACTAAATTCCTCGTATATATACACGTGCAGTATTGGAACCATGCATTTTGTTTAGTTACCTTTTTTATTTGAAAACTTATTCATCTGAAGATGTTGAACTAACACGTGTTTCTTTCTCTTAACAGCTAAAGCTTTGGTGGAATAGTATAATTGGAAATTTGACATTTCTACAATGGGCAATGTGAACTGCTTACATCATTTATGTTATTTCATGCCCTTCTTTTAATTCTATATTATGATTTTTCAAGTTCTGGTTTTTGTGTCCTCGGTTCCTTTGGATACTCTATTTATTTCTTCCTTTAGCAAATTTTTAAATGTATTCTTTGATATATATAAGAATGATTTCTTGTTTTGTCCGCCATTTATGTTTATGTTCTTTACAAGCATCTTCTAATAAAAGCTGGCTCTAGTTTGGAATTTTTACTTATAACTTGGCAGTTAGCATTTAAAAAAATGAAATTGAAAATTTCTTTTAAAATTTACAAATAATTTTTTTTTTTTATGCACAACAATCATCATAGCATGCTCATTTAACGTTTTCGAACTCTGTAATTTGCCTGATGAATATTTTATTGTTTATGTTTATTAAGTGGCTTATAAACCATAAGGTTTTGTTCCTGTATTCTGATGATTTAAGTGAGAGCTTCACTTGAACAAGCAATTATAATTGCGAAGTTTCTGTAGTAGCCCTCAGATAGTGTGTTTCCTGCTTGGTACTTTGCCTTCACCAAATCCAATCTTTTATCGAACCAAACTTGTATGTCTTGACTTAAGTGTTTTTATTAAACACTGTCTCAAGAAGACTTTTGGGATTTAATTAACTCCCAAGTCCAAGTTTGCTGCCAAATATAGCATGAGAAATTCAAAATAAATGGCCATCAACATTAATCGTTTCTAATATACAAAAGGTAAATCATCGACACAGTAATGAGTTCCTAACTATCCTCTGTAGGATTAGTCAAACCGAAGGTTTGGGAAAAAAGATTTTATTTATTCTTTTTATAAAAAAAATAGTACATTTTTTTCTATTAGATCTTTTCTTAATTTCTTATTATATTTATTATTTCCGCAAAAAAAAGATTTATTGTGTTTTTTTAATAAATAGAAATTTCATGGTTTCAAATATATATATATATATACTAGTTTTCATAACGTGCTCCGCACGTGCGGTGCACGTGTTTCGCACACGTTAACTCCAGTTGAGAATTCTCGCTCTTGTCAACTCCAGTTGCTCCAGAAGATCTTGTACATGCTTCTGCAAATGGAAGATGACGCCTGCAAATGCATATCCCTCTTTTTTTTTTTTTTTTTTTTTTTTTTTTTTTTTTTTACTTTTTATAATGATTAGAAAAGGAAGTATGCCAACTATGTACGTAGTTATAGATATACGCCGGTAGCGCCGTTAAAAAGACACATTCTCCCACCTCTGTGAAGTCAGTGTAAGACCATTATGTTTCTCATAAGGTTATGTTTTAATGTACATATGTAACTTATGAACCTAAAGTCTTTTGAGCTACCTTTAGGTTATTAATTTGATGGAAATTGGTATTAATGTAAGAAGCTTAAAGGTTCTCCTTCAAGCCTATAAAAGTGCACTTGTACTATCAAACAATGTGTCAAATGTTGAAGCTTATGAGGGTGATAAAAGATCATGGTTTTTAGGAGTCCATATAATCGCTTCCTCAGGTAATTCTCTATTTGATCTAATTCTTATGTTTAAGAATGCTTAGATGCGGTATCAAAGTTTACTAGATCAGTAGAGTTTTCCATGAATAGTTACTTGATGATTTTGGCTATTGTTGAATTGAAAATGAAATCATGTTTCCGTGAATGCAGATATTAGCTTTAATTGAATAACTTACGCTTGTTTAAATACAACAGATGAATATATTTTATGTGGGACATTTTTATTCCTAAATGATGATGTTATGTATATGTGTAAGTTTAATCACTGAAATCAAGACTTAAAATATATATATATATATATCAAATTTGGGTCCAACAATGCATTCTTTGCCTACTGCTCAACATATGGGTGCATATATACCAATGTATATACATTTCTTTCATAAATCATACCAAACCATGAATCTCAAATTAGTTTTAATCCACGAATGATTTGTTTTATCTAATGATCTAATTTAGTGTTGAATTAAATTTTAATGGCATATTGTTTATTCCAAGAGATAGATGTTGAATCTAACTTCTACATTATGTTTATTGGTTTAAAAATTTTACTAAGTTTTATCTAATTAAGCACTGCCATTTAAAAAAAAAAAAAATCTCAACACTCTTTGTGTAGATCTTCTTCGATTCTTGAAAATTCATGCTCCCTGATTTAGTTTATCTAATTAAGCACTGCCATTTAAAAAAAAAATCTCAACACTCTTTGTGTAGATCTTCTTCGATTCTTGAAAATTCATGCTCCCTGATTTAGTTTTTGCTATTATATATGCTACAATGAAGATAACCATTTGGTATGCATGAATGAACCATGAGTTTTATTTTTATTTTTTTAGTTTTTATTTTTAACACTACCTAATTAGATAACTATTCAATATATATATAATATTTTATAGCAAAAGGTCTTGGCGCATGTACCCTAATCAAACTATTAATAGAAGCTTTTTTTCTGCTTTGGTATCTCTAGCTACTGTTCCTCGACCTTAAATTGGTGAAGGACTTAGATGAGGAAGATGATGTACAATTAAGCTTTTCAAACATGAGACTTTCGGTTTCTTTTACATTAAAGTCAATTAAGAATAAAACGTTGTAATATTTTATGACTAATTATTGATGTTTAAGTAACAATATGTTTTAGAAACACTTCTCAATTAATACAAAACTTGGGTTCTTTCTCAATTCTACACCGTGAAATCGGGATTACTAGAAATCTTTTATTTTAAGCAATATTGTTCATAATCCTTAAAAAAAATGTTAAACAAATTTAAGGAAAAACATTGGTATATTTAATTACGATGATTTTGCAGTTTCAAAGGATGGCCTACTAAAAGGTGCATTTCCATTAAAGTCCACCTTATTGGCAAAAAAATGATTTAAGTATTTATTATCAAAAAAAGGGCGCATATTTACAATGTAAAGAAGGTGCCTAGTGGCTAATTAAACTCCCAATCTCATTTGTGTGCTTGATTTAAGTATTTATTGAATTCATATTATGCAATATTTTTTGACCCATGATTTTTTTTATATGATGAAACTTGACGAAAAATAGTATATGCATGGTTGAAAGGACTAATGGTCTTGGCATGACTACAAGTTTTGTTTACAATTGATCATGTTCACAATTTTTTAATGGCATATCGTTAATCTACCATTAACTATAGTTTTGTGCAATTGATTTTGAAGCACTTATATCACATGCATATAACTTCGATAATAGACTTCTCTAATTATAATTAAAAGAAAATGCATTATTATTGATAATATGATTATAATTTGTTGTTTATATTATGAAGTTGAGTTAGTCACTAAAGTGATCCAACTAAATAGTTTAAACATCAAATTATGTGGATTTTCATATATTTTGCATTTTTAATGATTTTATGATAATTACTAGAAATTGGTTTAACCCAAAGGTAAATCAATTTCTAATAATTTATGATTAACATTATTTGATGCATGCTAGTTCTGTTAATGATAATTAAGAACGACGAAAGATACCCAAAGGTACCTCATCTTCATGATTTTTTTATTACTAAAATATCATGGTTGCCTTAGAGATGCACCACATTTTTAGTAATATATGAACTAATATTTTATGATATATATGAAATAATTACTAAATATTATGGTCGATCCAAAGGTACACCAAATTTTAGGAATGTATGTAAATTTTATGACAAGTTAAAAATTAAATGTATACTCAAAGGTACCATACATTTTTATTTTTATTTTTTTACTTACTTATAGAATAAAGTATATTATGTTTTTACCCAAAGGAAAAACACAATATTACCAATATTACGAATGATTCATATATGCATACATGGATATTTTGATACTCCATCAATCTCTATATGATAAATATTATGAAAATATAATTAAATAATTAAATGGTGTCCTAGTCCATTTGCTAAACTCCATGAAGGACATGTTCTTTGTGTTTAGCACACAATACCTAGTATACTCCTCGACATAATGATGTAGCTTAACGACGTAACCAAAAAAAATTGATGAAAATGGTTAGGGTTATACTAAGTAATTTTACATTTCCTAAGTCATTGTAGACGAAAGCCTTAAAAATTGCTACATATTTATCGAATAAAACTCCTTGTAAATCAGTTCTTAAAATATCTTTTGAGTTATGCACTAAAAGAAAACCTTGCTTAAGACATCTCATTGTCTAAGGTTGTTCAGTAAATACTAGAATTTATAATGCACATAAAGTACATTAGAATACCTAATGATCATTTACTATTTTATTGGTTACTTTATAAAATCTAAAAATTATAGAATTTAATATCCTAACCATTTTATATAGAATATCGAAACTGAAAATGCTAGATTCATCAAGAATGGTATAATTAGTGGGAGTGACATATCATATTACCTATAATTTTTAATGAAGTAGTAGTTGCTCCTAGTAGTGATTCTCATAAAGAAATTATTGAGATCACTGCAATTAAATACACATGTTAATGATTCTGAGGATGCATGATAAAAATCTCGAATAGTGATTAGATATACTATTAATTCTTGAAGCCATCAAGGTGATGAATTTCTAGAATGGATTGATGTCATGAAAGATGAGTTAAAATCAATAGCATAAAATAAAGTCTAGAATCTCATTGAATTGTCTAAAGAATTTTAAACCTATAAATGAATTTCCAAGACTAATCGTGATTGTAAAGGCAATATCAAATGATATAAAGCTAGACTTGTAGCTAAAGATTTTACTCAGAAAGAAAGCATTGATCATACAGAGATATTCTCAGGTTATGTATCTATGAAGGTTACTTTTATAATCATAATAATATTGGTCAGTTATTTGATTTATAATTTCGACAAATTAATGTAAAGGTCTTTTTTAGTAGGAGTTTAAATGAAGTCTATATGAATCAATATAAAGAAATTTATAGTAGAAGGAATTGAACACCAAGTCTGCAAACTTAATAAGTCTATGTATGGATTAAAACAAGCTCCCCATCAACGGTATATACATTAAGTTAATGATACCATAAAGTCCTTCAGACTTAAGAAAAGTGATGTCAATCAATGCATATATCTGAAGGTCGGTGGGAGCCAGTTCATATTTTGATACTTTGATGATATTTTTCTTGATAAGAGTGATCTCAGTATGCTCTGTGAGATCAAAGAGTTTCTTTTTCATAACTTTGAAATAAACAATACATCAGACCGAATTTTGGTTTTATTGTTGGCGTGTTGGGATGTTGCCAAAGTAACTCTTTCATGGTCCAATTGTGATTTGCAAAGAAGGTATTACGACATTTGTAATGGGCGAAATATAACATGCTCGTAAAGTTTGATTACTTTCTGATTTTGGTTATTCAAACGTATACTTTGTTGTTTGTCTTCAAACTAAGAAGTCTACTTTCGGGCATGTTTTCTTTTCACTAATGGAGAAATCTTTTTAAGTGCTAAGTAGACAATTACGATTACTTCTATTTTGGCAGTTGAGTTTGTAGTTTAAAGCTACAAATCAAAGATTATATGGTTAAGGAACTTCATTTAAGAGCTTCGTACTATTAACATAATTTTCAAGCCATTAACGAAGAAGTTTAAAAGAAAGAGTGTCAATTAAACATATTAGTACATATCTTATGATTACAAATCCCCTAATGAAAATATTCCATCAAATGCATTTAAAGAACATTTCGACAAGAATGAGCCTTGGTTGTAATTTTTAAATAATCTTAATTTGGGATTTGATTATGTTTAAGTTTAAGTTTTACTTTATGAGATCTCATTTAATGTGCTAATTATACTGTAGTATGTGCACACTTATGTTAAGGATCATTATAAGTGAATTTAGTCTTTGACACATACATTATAGTTTATGAGTCATTTAAAATGAATTAGTAATGCTCGTGGTACATGGAAGTGAATATGTCATATTTTGATGTATAACCGGTATGACTCTCATTGCTATTTTATGTTATAATGATTTTAAGATACCAAACATATATGCGCGCTAATATAAAAATTATGTAATGTTTGGTCGTAATGCGGGTCAAGTGGGAGAACCATTAAACTATATGTAACCCACATTATTGAAATTTATGATACTATGAGACAAGTGGGAGAATTTTAGAGCATTATATGTCTCATAAGGTTATGTCTTAATGTACATATGTAACTTAAGAACCTAAAGTCTTTTGAGCTCCCTTTAGGTTACCAATTTGATGGAAATTTGTATTAATATGTAGGAAGCTTAAAGGTTCTCTCTCAAACCTATAAAAGTGCACTTGTATCATCAAACAATGAGTCAAATGTTGAGGCTCATGAGGGCGATAAAGATCTTGGGTTTTAGGAGTCCATATAATCGCTTCCGCAAGTAATTTCGTATTTGATCTAATTTTTATGTTTAAGAATGCTTACAAATGTGCATGGTGCATGATCGATTCTCAATAAAAAAAAAGAAGGAAAAAAAAACAACAACAACAACAACATAGCCTCAATTCCAAATTAATTGATATCTTCCATTGTGGTCGATTTCGATTTAGAGCATTTGCACCAAAAAAGAAACAAACAAACAACAACAACAACGACAACATAGTCCAAAAAAACACAATATATATTTTTATGCAATAAGCCAATTTGAAGTTTAATTAAATGATCCGAAACTTGGGTTAAATTAATTTAGAGCATTTGCGCCAATAATAATAATAATAATAATAATAATAATAATAATAATAATAATAATAATAATAATAATAATAATAATAATAATAATAATAATATAGACCATTTTGATTGGGGATGTGGATTGGGGTCCATGTGTGCAAATTAGAATAGGGTAGATATTAGGTTAAAAAAATGTTTCCAATGGGAATGCAAATTTGCTTTATGTGGGTGACATGACATAGGACAAGTCTGAATCTATAGTTGCACAATTGGTCAGAGCCCGCTGAACCTTTAATTGAAGTAGGTCGACAATTATTAATCAAGTTTCACTAAATAGATTTGATTGGACTAAACTAACCTTAGAAGGTTAGTCTCAACCATGTGTCGTTGAATTTAAAATAGATATATCGAGTATCGACTATTTCATGTTAACTCAAAAAGCGAGTCGGGAGATACTCTCTCTCTCTATATATATATAGATAGTTCCTTGCTATGCCTTGCATGTCGACTAATGTGAAAAGAGCCAAGATGACTCATTGTTTTTTTGTTTTTTGTTTTTTTGTTTTTTTTTATTTGAGCCTTTTTACCAAGTTCCTCCTTTAATCCATGAGTTTCTATGAAATTATTCAATCATATAGTTTTGTTATTTGTTATACATAGAATTGAAGTTGGATGGAAGAAGTGAAGGAGTGCAACATGTATAATTTGTGATCAAAATATCCCACCAATCTAAAAGGAAAATTTTATGGAATTATAATTAGTATGGAAGTGAATATTGGGCGGTAAAGAAACAACAACTACATAAAATGAATGAGGCGGAAATGTGGATGTTTTGATGGATGCGTGATAAAAATCGTAAAAATAGAATAAGAAGTACAAAAATTCAAAGAAATTTAGTAGCACCACCTATTGACGCAAATATTAGGGAATGACGATTGTGGTGGTTTGGACACCAGAAAAGATGGCCCACAAATGCCCCCGTTTCGAAAACTCCACTTAGTAGAAATTAAAGAAATTCAACGATGTAGGGGGTAGACCGAAACTAACTTGGGACGCATTGATTGTGAATGATTTAAAGAATTTGGAAAGCGCACCATCAATTGCACTAAATCGAGTGCACTGGAAGGGTTTGATCAATGTGTGGCCCCTACTAATTTGGGATTGAGGCTTTGTTGTTGTTGTTGTTGTTGTTGTTGTTTAATTGCATAGACTTCTGTCTTGTGAACTGGCATGAATTTTGGTGCAGTATTTCATTCAATGGTTCATTCATATTTTTTTTTGGCTCTATGTCATGTTGCAGGAGAGACAACGAGTAATATATGAGGAACAGAAAAAACTAGTTCAACAGCAGGCACAGACAAAAGCCAAGATGGCTCGATATGAAGATGAATTGGCAAGAAAGAGAAATGGGCCCATGAAGCTAAACTAGCTGAAGAGGTAAATAAACGGATGCTAGTAGAACGTGCAATAAACACCACTTTTGACCATATTGGAGGTGCAAACTAAATTCCTTGTATATATACACGTGCAGTATTGGAACCATTTTGTTTAGTTACCTTTTTTATTTGAAAACTTATTCATCTGAAGATGTCGAACTAACACGTGTTTCTTTCTCGTAACAGCTAAAGCTCAGGTATTTTATTTTGTTGATGATTCGGCGCCCGTCAATTTTTGTTATGTTAGAAGTGAATAATGTTTATCAAAGCTCTCGAAAAAACTATCTCAAGAAGACTTTTGGGATTTAATTAGCTCCCAAGTCCAAGTTTGCTGCCAAATATTACCTGAGAAATTCAAAATAGATGGCCATCAACATTAATCGTCTCTAATATACAAAAGATAAATCATCGACAAAGTAATGAGTTCCTAACTAGCCTATGTAGGATTAGTCAAACCGAAGGTTTGGGAAAAAAAATTTTATTTATTTATTTTTATAAAAAAAATAGTACATTTTTTCTATTAGATCTTTTCTTAATTTCTTATTATATTTATTATTTCTGCAAAAAAAAGATTTCTTGTGTTTTTTTAATAAATAGAAATTTCATGGTTTCAAAATATATATATATATACTAGTTTTCATAACGTGCTCCGCACGTGCGGTGCACGTGTTTCGCACACGTTACATAAATTTAATTAAAACTAAAAGTAAGGTTGACGTCATTGGTGTGCGAAAAAAAAAAAAAACAGGTAATTAATGGTTGAAGAACATTGTCAATTATTTTCGTGTCAATGCGAAGGAGGGATTGCTCTTAATTTTATAAAGTTAGGGACGATAAGCCGTTGTGAATTTGAAAATTTGAAGTTTTGTTAGTACAGAGGAAGTAAAGATTATTTCTATGCCAGTATTGTATGCTGTAGAAAGAGTTGGCTTTTGTATCTATTTTTTTCATTTTCATTAATAAATGCTTTCCCATAGTTTTGAAGTCCCTCAATTTATGCTCAACTTCCAAATTGAAGATTGAGATTGCAAAGAGTGTATATTTGAATTATGCTGAAATTTTATTAAAATTAGTTGACGAGTAAAATTTGGTGGTAATGTACATGATCAATTACAAGTTGTGAGACTATTCATAGACAAGAAAGATGACAAGTGTTTCTTACAAATGGAGATTTAGTTACATTCATATTGTAGACAACATATTTCATAGAATAGCCCGAGGTTTCCAATAACCAAACATGTATTTGTTGTCTTTATTGTATAAGCATTTTCTTAGATACCTCAACAATTGTTAATTATTATTTTTTTTATCTTTTCTTCAACATATTGAGGAAGTTGGAAACATAAGAGTACCTTATATGCATTTTAAGAGCTTCTGCATATTTTCTTGCGCAAATATCTTTTTTTTAAAAAAAAAAATCTTTTCTATATCTACCTAGTTTGTTGGTTTGTTTTTTAGTGACAATGCAGCAGACTTCGTAACTTCCCTTAAAAACTTATTATACTATTGCATTGCACAGTTCATTCAATAACTCTAATGAGAAATCAAATCAAAAGATAAAAATAACTCATATTAGAAACACACTTTTCATATTTAATCAAAGGAAGCATTCGAAAAATAGGAGGGGTAATTCTGAAAGTACAAGCTTTAACTATAGTTTGAGATAAGCAAAGAAACCAAACTTACAAATTATGAGATAAACCTGAAATTTTTTTAACTTAAATGGAAAAGAACTTCAATTGAACCATACCGAATTAAGAAACAAAACCAACAACGGATAGAAATAAATTCACTAAAATTGATCGAGTTTATATCTCTACACATCAAAACTCTACATACTCGAGAGTCGAGACATATTTAAAGTCCAATTCACATTAGATCAATCCTCTAAGGACTTAACCTCGATTGAAAACGTAAAATACATTATTATTAACATATACAAGTCAATCTATGAATTTACTCAAAAAAATACATCTATGAATTTTAATCGAACATAGACATCATTATCTTTTAAGTACTAATTAACAAGACTGCAACTTGACAATATGGACTTCAATAATTTTGTGCAACTCTTGTATGCTTGTTTCTATTTATCTAGAATTATATGATAATCATGCCATGCCAGCTAATTAGACATTGCTTTTTTTTTTTTTATTTTATCATTAATAGGCTACATATCCTTGCAACAACATTGTTAACTACTCAAACATATAAACACTTTGAGGAACCATATAAAAAAAATACATGTGATAAATATAGCTATAGAGTTGTTGAAGGTTGTTGACGAAGATGGATTAGTGTTTTAGATTGTTGGCGTCGAAGCCGGGAAGAAAAAAGAGATGATGAAGTTCCCATTGTTATTGTCGAAGTCGGAATACGAAGTGGGAAGAATGACGGAGATGACTGGGAGAAATGGAACAAAGGGTAAAATAGACCTTTCCTCAAGGTCCATATTCACTCTTTTAATATATAGCAATAGATATAGAAATTTCATTAAACATGAATGTCTCTCAATACATGCAACAAGACAAAACATAGAATTAATCACCATGTCAAATTGATTCCTTAATCCTAATTATTCAAAACAACGTTCATGACTCATGATTCAATCTTTCGATATCTAAAACATATACGTTTGATAAGAAAAACCCTAATAAACTATATACTCAGTAGTCATACACATCTTGTTGAGGCTTTCACCTTTTACATTCTAAACCTGTTGAAATATATAATGCAAAACTCCAAGACCACCTATTTTGAATCCATTTGAGCATCCATTAATTTGTTTAAATAAAAGGTCGACTAATTCTAGACAATATTGAATCCATTTGAGCATCCATTAATTTGTTTGAACTTGAAGTACTATATATGTAGATATAGAAACTCCAAGACCACCTATTTTACTTAATGAGCAAAACTGATGAACAGCCTGTGCATATATAATGCAAGTGAAGGTGAGGTTTAAGGGCACAAGTTGGCAAGTGAGAAACACATGCATGCAATGTTCTCAATAGGAAATTCAAAGATGAGTGCAAGAAAGGTGGTAAGGTGGCACTATAGAGTCTACGGTAAGAATAATAGAGAATAATAATAATGGAATATATGTGCCAACAATTGGACAGCCTATATATACATATATATCCTCGTGAGTCACACTTCCAATAGATGAAGCCTACCATTTTAGCCCCTAAAATTACTAAGGTGTGACCTATATATATAGGCATGTTGCCTTTGGTATTTGGATCAAATAAAAATAATTAACACTTTATAATTAGTTATAAGTTTGATGGTTTTGATTCACAAAACTAGCTGGCTTAACAAAATAAGGAGAGCTTTGCCAACTGGTTTGACATCCTCATTCCATATATAAAGCTAGATTCATGTTTGACATGCATAGATATGGTTTATTTATTTACATTTCAAAAGTTTTCGACTTTTTTAAGTTTTTTGTAGAATTCAAGAATACAAGTGTAGGGATCTCTTTGTGTCACCAAATGCCTATCCCTCGTCTTTTTTTTTTTTTTTTTAACTTTTTATAATGGTTAGAAAAGGAAGTATGCCAACTATGTACGTAGTTATAGATATACGCCAGTAAGTAGCGCAGTGAAAAAGACACATTCTCCCACCTCTGTGAAGTCAGTGTAAGACCATTACGTGTCTCATAAGGTTACGTCTTAATGTACATATATGTAACTTATGAACCTAAAGTCTTTTGAGCTACCTTTAGGTTATTAATTTGATAGAAATTGGTATTAATGTAAGAAGCTTAAAGGTTCTCCCTCAAGCCTATAAAATTGCACTTGTACTATCAAACAATGTGTCAAATGTTGAAGCTTATGAGGGTGATAAAGATCATGGTTTTTTGGAGTCCATATAATCGCTTCCTCAGATAATTCTCTATTTGATCTAATTCTTATGTTTAAGAATGCTTACATGCGGTATCAAAGCTTACTAGATCAGTAGAGTTTTCCATGAATAGTTACTTGATGATTTTGGCTATTGTTGAATTGAAAATGAAATCATGTTTCCGTGAATGCAGATATTAGCTTTGAATAACTTATGCTTGTTTAAATACAACAGATGAATATATTTTATGTGGGATATTTTTATTCCTAAATGATGATGATATGTATATGTGTAAGTTTAATCACTGAAATCAAGACTTAAAATATATATAAATATATATATCAAATTTGGGTCCGACAATGCATTCTTTGTATACTGCTCAACATATAGGTGCATGTATACCAATGTATATACATTTCTTTCATAAATTATACCAAGCCATGAATCTCAAAATTAGTTTTAATCCACGAATGATTTGTTTTATCTAATGATCTAATTTAGTGTTGAATTAAATTTTAACGGCATATTGTTTATTCCAAGAGATAGATGTTGAATCTAACTTCTACATCATGTTCATTGGTTTAAAAATTTTATTAAGTTTCATCTAATTAAGCACTGCCGTTTAAAAAAAAAATCTCAACACTCTTTGTGTAGATCTTCTTCGATTCTTGAAAATTCATGCTCCCTGATTTAGTTTTTGCTATTATATATGCTACAATGAAGATAACCATTTGGTATGCATGAATGAACCATGAGTTTTATTTTTTTTTATTTTTATTTTTTTTAACACTACCTAATTACATGACCATTCAAATATATATATAATATTGTATAGCAAAAGGTCTTGGCGCATGTACCCTGATCAAGTTATTAATAGAAGCTTTTTTCTGCTTTGGTATCTCTAGCTACTGTTCCTCGACCTTAAATTGGTGAAGGACTTAGATGAGGAAGAAGATGTACAATTAAGCTTTTCAAACATGAGACTTTTGGTTTCTTTTACACTAAAGTCAATTAAGAATAAAACGTTGAAATATTTTATGACTAATTATTGATGTTTAAGTAACAATATGTCTTAGAAACACTTCTCAATTAATACAAAACTTGGATCTTTTCGCATTTCTACAACTTGAAATCGTTTAAACGAATTTAATGAAAAACATGGGTATATTTACAATGATTTTGCAGTTTCAAAGGATGGCCTATTAAAAGGCGCATTTCCATTAAAGTCCACCTTATTGACAAAAACATGATTTAAGTATTTATTGAATATTAAAGGACGCATATTTACAATGTAAAGAAGGTGCCTAGTGGCTAATTAAACTCCCAATCTCATTTGTGTGCTTGATTTAAGTATTTATTGAATTCATATTATGCAATATTTTTTGACCCATGATTTTTTTATATATGATGAAACTTGACGAAAAATAGTATATGCATGGTTGAAAGGACTAATGGTTTTGGCATGACTACAAGTTTTTTTTGCAATTGATCATGTTTACAAATTTTTAATGACACATTGTTAGTCTACCATTAACTATAGTTTTGTGTAATTGATTTGGAAGTCACTTATGTCACATGCATATAACTTCGATAATAGACTTCTCTAATTATAATTAAAAGAAAATGCATTATTATTGATATTATGATTATAATTTGTTGTTTATATTATAAAGTTGAGTTAGTCATTAAAGTGATCCAACTAAATAGTTTAAACATCAAATTATGTGGATTTTCATATATTTTGCATTTTTTAATGATTTTATGATAATTACTAGAAATTGGTTTAACCCAAAGGTAAATCATTTTCTAATAATTTATGATTAACATGATTTGATGCATATTAGTTCTGTTAATGATAATTAAGAACGATGAAAGATACCCAAAGGTACCTCATCTTCTTGATTTTTTTTATTACTAAAATATCATGGTTGCGTTAGAGATGCACCGCATTTTTAGTAATATATGAACTAATATTTTATGATATATATGAAATAATTACTAAATATTATGGTCGATCCAAAGGTACACCACATTTTGGTAATGTATGTAAATTTTATGACAAGTTAAAAATGGAGTGGTACTCAAAGGTACCATACATTTTTATTTTTATTTTTTTTACTTACTTATAGAATAAAGTATATTATGTTTTTACCCAAAGGAAAAACACAATATTACCAATATTACGAATGATTCATATAGGCATACAAGGATAATTTTATACTCCATCAATCTCTATCCGGTGAATATTATGAAAGATATAATTAAATAATTAAATTAATAATGTCCTAGTCCATTTGCTAAACTCCATGAACAACATGTTATTTGTGTTTAACACACAATACCTGGTATACGCCTCGACATAATGATGTAGCTGAACGACATAACCAAAAAAAATAATGAAAATGGTTAGGGTTATACTAAGTAATTCTACATTTCCTAAGTCATTGTAGACGAAAGCCTTAAAAATTGCTACATATTTATTGAATAATGTTCCTAAAAAATCAGTTCTTAAAATATCTTTTGAGTTATGGACTAAAAGAAAACCTTGCTTAAGACATCTCAATGTCTAAGGTTATTAAGTAAAAACTAGAATTTATAATGCATAAGAAAGTACATTAGAATACTTAATGATCAATTACTATTTTATTGGTTACTTTATAAAATCTAAAGTTTATAGAATTTACTATCCTAACCATTTTATATAAAATATCGAAACTGAAAATGCTAGATTCATCAAGAATGGTAAAATTAGTGGGAGTGACATATCATATTACCTATAATTTTTAATGAAGTAGTAGTTGCTCCTAGTTGTGATTCTCATAAAGAAATTATTGAGATCACTGCAATTAAATACACATGTTAATGATTCTGAGGATGCATAATAAAAATCTCGAATAGTGAGGAGATATACTATTAATTCTTGAAGCCATCAAGGTGATGAATTTCTAGAATGGATTAATGTAATGAAAGATGAGTTAAACCCATAGCATAAAATAAAGTCTAGAATCTCATTGAATTGCCTAAGAATTTTAAACCTATAAATGAATTTTCAAGACTAATCATGATTGTAAAGGCAATATCAAATGATATAAAGCTAGACTTGTAGCTAAAGATTTTACTCATAAAGAAAGCATTGATCATACGGAGATATTCTCCGATTATGTATATAAGAAGAACACTTTTAGAATCATAATAATATTGGTCAGTTATTTGATTTAGGATTTCGTCAAATTAATGTAAAAAATTTTTTAGCAGGAGTTTAGATGAAGTCTATATGAATCAATCTAAAGAAATTTATAGTAGAAGGGAATTGAACACCAAGTTTAACGGCCCAATTTTAATTACGCCGTTATTATTGATTATTTTCAAATTCGGACGTCAGCACAGATCCACATGGATGCCGCAGATAGGTCAGGGCGTGGCTGACTAGGTAAATAGTGATTGTTTGCTTGATGTTTGCCTATTTGCGATGATGTATAATATTAAATTATTTTTACCTAGCATCGCATGTGTGTATTTATATCGTTGAACCGATCGAGATAATGTAACGGGCGTTCGCATCGAAAAACGTGTCTATACGGGTGCTGAGCAAGCGAAATGTGAGTACACTAGGTCGGAAAAATAAATTGGATAATTAAATTAATTAAATGTAACGTCCGACTTTAATTAATCCCGATTAGCTGACAAATTACAGATTAAGATCCTAAGCTCAGACCCACGTGGACGTCGCGGAAATGTCTAGGGCACGCCTAACGAGATGAAATTTGTTATTTTTGTGTGACGAGTATTTATTTATTTACTATTATTTAATAGTTCGCGTCGCGCTAATTGAGAATTACGCTTGGTCGCGTTGTGCGCGCGTAGTGACGAAAGTGTACGACGTCGCGGTGTGCGCGTAACGCGGGTGTATGAGATAGTCTGAGATTTAGTTGTCACATCACATCACATCACATATTTAATCACCATACTTAAACCCATCACTCACCGTTTTCTCTCCCATCTCCAAAATCAAAAAAACTAAAAATAAAAATTCACCTCTCCTCACTCACTCTCTCTCTCTACCCGACTCTTCTTCTTCCCACTAGAACAATTTGAGCTTTTAATAGCACTTAATAGATAGAGGTTTTAATTAACCCCCATGAATTAGACAATTTGAGCTTTTAATAGCAATTAATATATAGAAGTTTTAATTAACCCATATGAATTAGACAATTAGGCTTTTAATAGCACTAATTCATAGAGGTTTAAAAAACCTCTATGGAAACTATGGCCCAAGAACAAAATGCCCTAAACACTCTCACTCACTCGTCTTGCTCGTCTCGCTGCCCGACTCCCTAAACACTCTCACTCACTCGTCTCGCTCGTCTCGCTGCCCGACTCACTCGCTCGCGCACTCGCCTCACTCGTTTCCCTCGCTCGCCTCGCTCACGCACTCGCCTCGCTCGTCTCCCTCGCTCGCCTCGCTCACGCACTCGCCTCGCTCGTCTCCCTCGCTCGCCTCACTCGCTCGCGCACTCGCGTCCGTCATCGTCGTCGTCAACACTCACTCGCAATCGCCATTGTTGGGGTGGCTGAGCTCGGATTCAAACCATCATCGCCTCCTCCCCCAACTCTGTCGTCTTCACCTTCATCGCCTCATCGACTGTCTCTAGCAGGGACGATCGATCTCAAGACCAGTTGTCCAATTTGCAAGGTTAGTCTCGATCGATCTTAATGATTCGATTTGATGAAGCTGTGAATCTTTGGTTCTGTTGTTTAATTTTGATCATCTAGACTGATTTACAGTCTCGCTGTGTTGATTAGGTTAGCTGAGATTGTTTCTATGGTTCTATGGTAAATGGTTACTGATTTACAGTCTCTCTAAGTCTCTATATTGATTAGGTTAACTGAATTTTGTTTTTAATGGTTTTGTGACTTGAATTAGCGATGAATGTAGTTGATTTCATAGGTTCTATGTTGAATTGGCTTTGGTGATTGATTTGCTCTAGATCGAAAGTCCAAGCAAATTTTTTGCTCTATAGATTGAACTGTGATTGATTATTGAACTACAATGATAGGTGCCTACAACTAATTGATTATTGAATTTGAATATTTCTGTTGGAATAGATTTGCATATTTTAATAAGATTATATCCGGCGGCATAGAGACCTTAATTTGGAGCAAGAGTTTTCCCTTAAACACATGATGTGTAATGCGCTCGACAGACATTTTTTGAAAGTGAGAATTGTTCGCGGTTAGTGCAGAGTAGGTTATAGTATATAAATAAGAAATGCAGTAAAAGCAAAACTTTAAGGGAAAAAAAGTTCACCAACTCGATGATTAAACGACCATAACAACCAAGCTTCACAATCCAAATTAATTAGGGTAGGTTACATGGACCAAAAGTTTCTATCCGAGTTGATTTGTATCCGTCCGTCACTGATGTGGTTTCGACCTCTATTAGTATAAGCTAATCTGTGATCAGGTGAAAACCCGACTAGCATAGTAGTTGAATACTGATTACTGATATCTGTTATCAGGTGAACCTTAAATGTATTGAAACTAAAGTGAATATTAGTAAACTTTCTCCCCAGGTCCCATCTCTCCATTTTGATTGATTGTGTCACAATCTTAGTCTCTCATAAGGGACACTAGTGTTACTTTATATATATATATATATATATATATATATATTTGTATAGCAGATTGTTCCAATGGTTTGCACCTCAACTGGATTTGAATCCAATGTGTCCTTTTCATAAATTTAGCAATGAAAATACTTGCAGAACGCGGTTTCATTTTGAGATTTTGTTACTTGAGATAGTCAATTGGTTAGCTAGGAGTGATGCATTCATTTGTGTCATGATTTTGAATCTGGAAATAAAGACAAAATGATTGTTAAAAGGCATGCCTATTAGCCTATATACTTGGTGGGATTTTTTTTTCTACTTTTGAATTGGTCATGGATGGATAACTATTATCTTATAATATTTTGGTAGTGTAATTTAGCTATTTTCATTTGTAGCTATTCCTATTCATGCACTCAGGTTTTATTCACTTTGTTTTTCTTACGAAGATGTGAATGTAGTGATAGGCTGTTTAATCTTAATCTTTGAGTTTTCTTTGATTTTGATTTACAGGCTAGAACAAGAATTGCTTCCACTTTTTTTCTTCTTCGGATCGTATTTCCGATTTTGTTTACCTGAAATATTTTTTTATGGTTGCCGGGGTTGTTTTCGATTCTCCGGTGGTGCCGCGCCTACAAGGCAACTAAGTTCAAGAATGACTTGATGGCTGGCCTAAGTCTTGCCAGTCTAAGCATTCCACAGGTTCAGACTAAAACATAATTTCCTATTTTGAGATTCATTAATTAATTAATTGCTTCCCTTAATTGATTTTTTGATTTCTTTGTTGATTGTTGTAGAGTATAGGGTATGCAAATTTAGCTAAGCTTGATCCACAGTATGGTCTATGTAAGTGATTCTGCACAACTTAAATATACTATATGTTAAAATCTCTTTATAAGCTTAGTTGGTTAATGAAGCCGCATTGTGGAATTAATGTTGGCCTAGTTATATTTATAAGCATACATAGTTGGCTTATAGAAGGTTTGTTTTCACTGTGACTTGCTTCGCCGGCATATTTCAAGCCGCTTTCGGATTGTTGAGGTGAGCATTGAATTTTCTTCTTCATTGATGCTATTAATTAGCTTTTGATTAATCCTAACATGTTAGTTTGGAATTTGTGGTGGATTGTCAAGGTTGGGGTTCCTTGTGGATCTCTTATCTCATGCTGCCATTGTTGGATTCATGGGAGGCGCCGCAATTGTAATTGGTCTGCAACAATTGAAAAGGCTACTCGGGATCGCCCACTTTACGCGCAAAACCGATATAATCTTTGTGCTGCAATCTGTTTGGAAATCTCACCATACAGTAAGAAATTTTATTTCCTAGAACTGCAAAATTAGTTTAGTTATTAGAGAACTCAATTTTTCTTTTTGGTGCACATTGTACAACTTTGTTTCCTATTGTTCTAATAATTGGTTTCTTTTGCTTTGGCTTCCAACAGTGGAATGCACATAATTTTCTTCTTGGATGTTCCTTCCTTATTTTCCTACTGATTGCGCGATTAGTGGTAGAGTTTACTTTTGAGGACCCGTTTTTTGTTATTTGATCTACAGACTTCTTTTGATTGAACTATATCGAAATTGAATTTTGTCTCTGCATCTTATAATCAGGGCAAGAAGAAGAAGAAACTGTTTTGGATTCGAGCCATTGCGCCGCTGCTTTCTGTCATACTCTCCACCCTATTTGTTTTCGGATCGAGATTTTTCAGTGGAGTAAGGTAAACAAAATCATCAACATTCATTAAATCAAGTCATCTATTGAGTAGACCTAAAAAAAAAAAAGTCATATATTGAGCATGTTTAGTGACTCAGATACATATTTCAGGTCACAAGTTCTATTTACAACCTTATATTAGGCAAGATATATTGTGATCACTATGGTACAATGCACATTAAAGGTAATCGCGAGTACTCTTGTAAGCTTAAGTTCAAGGAGCAGTCCATGATAGACCGAAATCCTCATCAGGTGACTCATTATTCAAATACTGGTGCTCATTTTGTCATGCAATTGTTGCCATTTACATATTTCTTGCTGTCATAATAAACATCTTAATTTATGTGCACCTGATTATTTCACTATATCCGATGTGCACTCAAAGAAGATAATTTCTAAGATCATTTCTATAAAGTGTGTTCCCCTTGTTGGCTATTGCTATTTCACTGCAGAATGAAGTCCATCTTTATTTTCAACATTTTGGTCATTAATGTTTTTTTTTATGTAGTTTAATGAATCCAGTTTTGCAGTGAAAGATAATTTAAATATGATAAACTCCTACAGAAGTTAAGTTTGCTGCGAAAATCTTTTAACTATTTAGTCATCCTTATGATTACTTGTATTTCATGTTTTCATGAATGTAGCTGACAAAAGAAAAGGAGATGCTAAAAGAGTCTAAATCCAAAAGTGACGAATTGATCAAGGTATGTATTCTTTCTGTATTTCCAATCAATCATATGAATTTTGAACAAGCCATTTCTTCACATGTATCCATTGATTCTCTCACTTCTTTGAGCCAAATCTTGTGGAATTTACATGTCATTACTGATTCAGAAATTTCAGACTATTATATGTTCTATATTATATTGTTTTCATTCTCTTATTTCCTAAATAGATTTCTGCTTATTTTTCATACATTCTCATTTAAGTTACTTGGACTTGAACAGCTTCCAAAGAAAGAAGAGATAAATTGTATCATGGATCTTCCAAAGAGGTGAATTAGTCACTGATTTAAGGAGCGTTTTTTGTTCGAATTATTGTTTTATTTTGAGAATTCAGTGATAATTGAGTGATGGATGGCGATGATGCTGCTGTCATTGATGTTGAGATTGATAGATATGGGAGTTGTTTGGTCTCGATAGGGGAGGTAGATGAGGTTGAATTGGGTTGCGGAATTGCGTATGAACAATATTTTGTGTATCATGCATTGTTTTATTAAGTTTGTGCTCTGAACATTATGCTCCTTCTTGTCCTCTTCTTATTGTTACATTACATACACACAATATTTTGTGTTGTTTTCAATTAGATAAGATTAAGATTTATTAAGCTAAACTCATATAAATATGAGGTGTGCACATGTCACCCACAGTGAGTTTTGATGGATCCAGCATCCAGGGCTTGTATGTACTTTACTTACCAAGTTTCCCTGTTATTAGATTTTGCTACTGATCAGATAAATTTGTACTCAGTTTAATTAATCTGTGTTCCCTGTAGGTGGATGCGTCCATGACTAATAGGTTGAAGTTGAAGTCAGATTCGTGGAGAGGTTTGACAAGAGACGAAGATTATATTGAGCTTATCAATCAACAATGAATACTACTTTAGAATGACATTCAAGGAAGAGTGTCAAAATATTATTGGTTCAACAAGGGAATAAGTCCAATACTGCCACGGACTTTTTTTAACAACAAATGCTACTATAAATTAGCTTGCTCAGCATCAACCAAAGCAAGGATTGCAGATAATGATCTCTAAGAACGTAGAAAAGGCTTCATATGTTCAGTCGTAAACAGGTATGTCTTGCTCTTCTCTCCATTTAGAGACTAGGTACTGGCATAATTTGATTTGGGTGGCATCCTTTTGACATGTTGATATGGTGCATAGTTGTTGGAGTCCTTTTAACCGTGCATGCATTGAGATATGTGCACACTCATTCTTATATGTATTATCAAGCTATATTATGACATGTCATGTTGATGATTTTCCCTCGCTGAAATCAAGTGTCTTGCACCAGTACGAGGACAATGAAACCACTCAAGAGGGTGTGAATTAGGTGTATCGCAAAAACATATATTAATTATTGTCCTTGGCTTCTCAATTTCTATTATTACATTGACAATGATCATTTCAGGCTGACAAAAACCTTATTCACAATTGTCTTTGTTGTGGCCAGATTACTTACATGGCATTGAGGATAGCAATGTTCACCAATTAGACAAGGTATGTATGTAAGACCTTATTCACAATTGTCTTTGTTGTGGCCAGATTACTTACATGGCATTGAGGAATCACTGATGTTCTTCCATTGTGCTTGTTTCCAGATATGTTGGTGTTGTTACTGTTGAAGGAATTACTTATGTTCTTGATGTTCCTGCTTCCCTTTTTGTTGAAGGAATCACTGTTGTTCAAAATTCAATATTCGTTTGATTTTCGACCATTTTAGCGGGTTTCGTGAAATGTGTGGCTATCGATTTGTTGTTTTGTTGATTGGTTGTAGAACACTGCGAATTTCTTGATGGAATAATAATATTGCGAGTGGAATGTATATTTGTTATATTTTCAATTGAAAATGGAAACGGAAATTAATTTTGGGCATTTTTAGCTATTATTTTTTTAAAATTACATTTGATAGGGGTTTGAAACCCCTATGTAAGCCTTTGATGATAATATAGAGGTTTCAAACCCCTATGAAATCATTACAATTGATAGGGGTTTGAAACCCCTATGTAAGCCTCTGAAGATATTATAGAGGTTTCAAACCCCTATGAAATAGCCAAGATTTGATAGAGGTTTGAAACCCCTATGAAATAGCCAAGATTTGATAGAGGTTTGAAACCCCTATGTAAGCTTTGAAGATACGATAACGCCTTAAAAGATAACACTTTTCATAGAGGTCAAAAACCTCTATGAAAAGTCTTTCATAGAGGTTCAAAACCTCTATCAAAAGTCAAATTTGTTCTAGTGTCCCCCTCTCATTTTCACTTTATTCTCCACTTCCAACTCCTCACCACCAAGCTCTCCATCACTCTCTCAACTCGGTCGCACATCCCTCGCGGCGCTCTCTCCACTCGACGACGCTCGCGAAGATCTTCGAATCGAGTGAGTGTGTCAATTTTTGTAAACTTTTGTGGAGAAATTTAGAGTTTAATGGTGATAGGGTTGTTGTTGTTGTTGTTGTTTGGTTGTTGGTGGTGTTGTTGTTGTTGTAATTGTTGTTGTTGTTGTTGTGTTTCAAAAAAAAAAAAAAAAAAAAAAAAAAAAAAAAAAAAAAAAAGAAGAAGAAGAAATCGTCTCTGTGACGATTTGGAGGAAGAAGACGGAGCCCCAGCACGTGGGCCTGCTGGCCAGGCCCATGTTGGCCGGGCTGCCCAGGCCCATGTGGGCCCGCCCAGGCCCGGGTCGGGCCGAGCCAGCCCGAACCCGGGTGGCCCTGGTCGGGCCGAGCCGGCCCGAACCCGGGTGGCCCTGGTTGGGCCGAACCGGACCGGGCCCGGTTCGGGCCCAACCCACCCTAAATTAATTTTAATTAATTAAAAATTTTAAAAAAATTAAATAAAATACATTTTTAAATCAAATAAATATCAGAAAATAGGAAAAATAGCTAGAAAATTATGAAAAAATCCAGAAAAATCAAGAAAAATATAATAAAATGGGAAAAATATAAAAAAGTAGTTTTTGAGGACTTTTGGGGCATCGGCACCCCGGTATAACTCGAAAAGTGTGTCGAAATTAAACTTTTTGAAACAAAATCTCAAATTTTTTGTCACACATTATAAATTCTCTTAATGTGACTCTAAAATAACAAAAGTGGTATAATTGGATACCAGGAACTTAGGAGACTATAATCGGGTATCGGGCGCGTATTTCGAGGCGTGAGCGGGACATTTTGGAGAGATATTTGCGATTGTTTTAGGTAAGTAAACCCACGAGAAAGTCAGCTTAGAATTTACTTATTTTCATTGTAAATTATTTATTTCACATTACTTTTCGCCAGTTCAGTTTTCATGTTTACTCTATTCCAGCGTGTGTCTGTGTATGGTCAAAGGGACGGTGTGACCCCTTTCCGGCTCTCTCGTTGATGATGATCCGATTGTTGCTGCGGTGATGGTCATACCCTAGACTACGTGTGAGATTTCTCTCAGCGAGTTGGTGATCTTGAGAGCGAGTTGACGTGAGGCTCACCTCCGTCACATATTTCCTCTCCTTTGAGGCGTTGGGCGAAAGTCTACCTTCCGACCAACAGAGTTCCTCATTTCGACCGTGAAGAGGGGGTGTGGATTTCCTCACCTCCAAGGCCTTCTCGGTTTAGTATTTACGTCTCAGGGCTCGACAGCTATACACCACACTCGCGTTCCATATTTTTATTATCTCACGACTTATATTCATGCTTTGCATTCATGTTCATTTACTTTATATGCATGAATTGTAGCCGTTTTCTTGGATTTATTGTGAATACTAACTGAATTTCTTTGGGATTTACTCATTGAAACTTGTCATTTTTGTTGGTGGCAAGTTGCAGATCCTACGACGAGCCGGGGGAAGGCGGTGCTTGGCGACTACCTATGATCCAGAGCGCCTCTACTAGCTTACTCGTAGGTGTTTGTACTTATACATATACGTTCTTTTTGGGAATTATTTTGGGAGACTTATTACCTGATACATGTATATTTACACTTGTTATACCTTTTGTCGCCTTATTGATATACATGGTATCTTTTTGCTGGGTTTCCACCCCATAGGTTGTTAATTAATGCATAACTTGTTTACATTAATTATATGCATGTTATTAAGACTTCCGCTATTAAAAATAACCTAAAAAGAATTAAAATAAACAAATTAAGTTGTAAAACTTCTTAACTTAGCATATTTCGATAGAATATTAATCTTTTAAAACAACGAAATTTACTAAGTCGGATTACAAGACGGATAGTTCGCGGGCCGTCATAGACATGTGTGCAGGTGACGTAGCATGGCTTGGTGACGTGTCCGGCGACGTGGCGGTGCCGGTTTGCCTCGAAATTTGGGGTCGTCACATTAAATGTGACAAAATACAAATTATTAACCCACAGTCTAGGCCAATTGATCGAAATTGGCGACTATGGCGCGTCTCGTTATGCGTGCCGAGTGCTGGACACTAGGTGACTGAAGGTAATTGAACAAGACAAAAAATTTGGTGTCTAATGAGGAGCAAATGGGAACATGCCACCTATACACTTAACCCCCCAAAATGAGGCTTACCACCCATTTACCACTCTTCTTCCACGTTTCTCCTCTCCACCTCTCTTCAACATATAAAAAAAAAGTGGCGTTTAGGTGAAGAATAAACAAATTCTTAGAGGAGTTTGTTGATTGAGAATGAGAGATTTTATGAGATCCTTGGAGTATTTGGAAGTGATTTGATCAAACAAGCAAGTGATTAAGGTGAACATCTTTATTTTCTTTCAATTTCTCCATTTAAAATGAAGCTTAAATGAGTTTTAATGGTGATAGTTGATTGTGGTTGAATGTTGGAGAAATTAGGTATTAATGGTGTTGGGTTGTTGTTGATGATGTTGTAGTATTGATTGTTGTTTTATTAGTTGAAGAAAAGTAGAAAAAAAAAAAAAAAAAAAAAAAACAGAGAGTTCTCTGTTGAAGCCCCTGACCGGGCCCGACCCGGTTGGGCCGGGACCGGATCAAACCGGGTCCAGGGACCCCCCCTTTAATTAAATAAAATAATTATTAAAAATTAATTTTAAAACAGTTTTAAATAAAATAAATTACAGAAAAATAGGTAGAAAATTATGAAATAAATCCAGAAAAATCAGGAAAAAATATAAAAAAATGAGAAAAAATAGTATTCGATAATTTTTTGGGCGTTTGGCACCTGGTATAACTCGAAAAGTGTGTCAAAACCAAACTTTTTGGAATAAAATTTCAATATTTTTGGCCACATATTATAAATTCACTTAATTTGACTCTAAACTAGTTAAAATGGTTTAATTGGACACCAGGAACTTATGAGACTATAGTCAGGAGTCGAGCGCGTATCTCGAGACGTGAGTGGGACTCTGGAGTGCGTTTTGCGGTACGTAAGAATCCATTTGAAAGTCACTGAGGATTTACTTTTTCCATTGTTGATTTCATATTCCTTGTTATTATACTCTATTCAGTGATACATTTGAGTTGGTGGTTGAGTTACTCCCACCTGATGTTCGTAGTGTACTTATGGCACACTAGACTGTAGCACGTGTGATCAGGCACTCAGTGAATTGCAACCCGAGTTGCATTAAGGGTGCACGTGTCGGAAATGCACCGCGGGGAAATAGGTGAAAAGAAGTGGGGGCACCCACCGAAAGGATCCTGGGGGTCCGAAGTACAGTCTAGTCTGACCGGGACGAGTACACATTTTTTTCTCTCGTGTTATCTATTCATGTGATGATCGTAGCACAGTTGTCTGTTTAGTTTTCACATGATTATTTAACATGATTATTGATATCTATTTACTTTCTTATAAATGCTCGGTGTACTTCGTTTGAGATATTACTGACTGTGCTCTCCATCTGGCTTTTTGTATGGTTGAGTGCAGATCTCAGTACTAGTAGGGGCAAGGGATTCTTGGCGACTTCATCTGATTGCACGCGGTTGAGGACCCACTAGTATGTGTTATTTTGATATTTTGCTTTACTTTTGGGGTATTGGGAGACTGGATAGACACTGTACTTGTATATATTAATGCTTATTAGTATTATCGCATATATACAAAGTATTTTCCCGGGTTTTCCACAGTAGGACTTGCTCTTATAAATGATGTTTTACATGATGATGAACTTATTTGTTTTACTTACTCGAAATTTAAGACTTCCGTTGTTTTAAATGCTAAAATTGATTCAATTGTATAAGTAAACTAATTGAATGAAATGAGTTAACGCGCATATCGAGGAGTGGTGATGTGGAAACGGACGTCAATGGCGCGTGGGACCCAGTGGGTCAATGAACTGACATGATTACGGGGCAGCGACGCTCCACGTGGCGGCCTCGGGAGTTGGGGCCGCCACACCAAGTCTGCAAACTTAATAAGTCAATGTATGGATTAAAACAAGCTCCCCATCAATGGTACATTAAGTTAATGATACCATAAAGTCCTTCAGACTTAAGAAAAGTGAAGTCAATCGATGCATATATCTGAAGGTCAGTGGGAGCCAGTTCATATTTTGATACTTTCATGATATTTTTCTTGATAAGAGTGATCTCAGTATGCTCTGTGAGATCAAAGAGTTTCTCTTTCATAACTTTGAAATAAACGATACACCAGACCGAATTTCTTTTTTACTGTTGGCGTATTGGAATGTTACCAAAGTAACTCTTTCATGGTCCAATTGTGAGCTGCAAAGAAGGTATTACGACATTTATAATGGGTAAAAGATAACATGCTTAGAAAGTCTGATTAGGGCTGCACACGGATTGCAATAATCCACGGATCCAATCCGACTTGAACCAATTATCGCTAATTGGATCAATTTTTTATCACTTGGACTGGATTGGATTGAAAAATCACTAATCCGTATAAATTGGACCGGATTAAGGATCCTACAATAAAAAATCGCGGATCCAACCCGATCCAATCCGTTTATAACATAAACACATGTACCTATATATGATTATATGTACTTAGTATATTGAAGAGCATCAACCACAACTATCAACTCTAAATTAAAACCCGACTTACTTAACCTTAACAGCCGACAGTCCCCTCCCCTCTTCTCGTCCGCGGCACCGCTCCTTCATCTTATCTGAGAATATGTGAACCCTTTCTCCCTCCTTTTCATTCAAGAGCTCCGGCGACCCTTTTATCTCATATTAGCACATTTTTCAGGGCTCCAATTTTTTCCAAATCCACTCAATAGCCGCCGCAATCAATGACCGCAATCACATCAAAAAGTGATATTTTGTTTAGTTACAAATCAATATTTCATATCCGCGTTAATCCTCGTGTTTAATTTCTTGTCATCGTTTTTTTATCACTATTGTTGTTCTTTTTTTAGTTTTATAATTTGGTTTGATTTGTTGGAAATATGGTATAGATTTGTGAGATGTATATTATAAATTTGTCATTCATGAGATATATGTGTGGTACAAATTTTTGTGGTTCATTTGATTAAGTTTAAATTCATGAACCTTTCGATAGAAAAATGTCAATCCGCGGAACTTGCGTCCAGTCTGCATTATGCAAATTGGATTGAGTTGGATTGATGAATTATTCGGACTGGACTGGATTGTAATTTTTCACTCGCAATAATTGGATTGGATTGCGGAGTGACTCTAATTGATTACTTTTCTGATTTTGGATCTAATCAAACAGCTGCTTTTAGGCATGTTTTCTTTTCACCTAAGTGCTAAGTTTGATTACTTCTATTTTGACGAGTTGAGTTTGTAGTTTTACAAATCAAGGATTTTTGGCTATTCAAATGTAGACTTTGTTGTTTGTCTTCAAACTATCAAAATTTAAAGAACATGTCGCTTTTGGGTATGTCTTAATTTTCTTTTCACTAATGGAGAAATCTTTTTAAGTGCTAAGTAGACAATTACGATTACTTCTATTTTGACAGTTGAGTTTGTAGTTTAAAGCTACAAATCAAAGATTATGGTTAAGGAACTTTATTTAAGGGCTTTGTACTATTAACTTAATTTTAAAGCGCCAATAACGAAGAAGTTCAAAAGAAAGAGTGCCAATTAAACATATTAGGACATATCATATGATTACAAATCTCCTAACGAAAAGATTACATCAAATGCATTTAAAGAACATGTCAACAAGAATGAGCCTTGGTTGTAATTTTTAAATAATCATAATTTGGGATTTGATTATGTTTAAGTTTATGTTTTACTTTATGAGATCTCATTTAATGTGCTAATTATACTGTTGTATGTGCACACTTATGTTAACGATCATTATAAGTGAATTTAGTCTTTGACACATACATTATAGTTTATGAATCATTTAAAATGAATTAGTAATGCTCGTGGTACATGGAAGGGAATATGTCATATTTTGATGTATAACCGGTATGACTCTCGGTTATTTTATTTTATAATGATTTTAAGATACCAAACATATATGCGCGCTAATATAAAATTATGTAATGTTTGGTCGTAATGCGGGTCAAGTGGGAGAACCATTAAGCTATATGTGACCCACATTATTGAAATTTATGATACTATGAGACAAGTGGGAGATTGTAAGACCATTATGTGTCTTATAAGGTTATGTCTTAATGTACATATGTAACTTGTGAACCTAAAGTCTTTTGAGCTCCTTTAGGTTACCAATTTGATGAAAATTGGTATTAATATAGGAAGCTTAAATGTTCTCCTTAAGCCTATAAAAGTGCACTTGTATCATCAATCAAACAATGTGTCAAATGTTGAAGCTCATGAGGGCGATAAAGATCTTGGGTTTTAGGAGTCCATATAATCGCTTCCACAGGTAATTATCCATTTGATCTAATTCTTATGTTTAAGAATGCTTACAGTCAGGTGCCCGATCGATTCTCAAAAAAAAAGAAGAAGAAAAAAACAGTAACAACAACATAACTTCAATTGCAAATTAATTGATATCTTATATTGTGGTCGATTTAGAGCATTTCCACAAAAAAAGAAACAACAACAACAATAACATAGTCCAAAAAAAAACGCAATATATATTTTTAAGTAATAAACCAATTTGAAGTTTAATTAAATGTTCTGAAACTTGGGTTAAATTAATTTAGAGCATTTGCACCAAATAATAATAATAATAATAATAATAATAATAATAATAATAATAATTTAGAGCATTTCGAATGGTGATGTGGATTGGGTGGATGTGTGCCAATTAGGATAGGGTAGACATTAGGTTAAAAAAAATGTTTCCAATGGGAATGCGGATTTGCTCTGTGTGGGTGACATGACATAGGACAAGTCTGAATCTATAGTTGCATAATCAGTCAGAGCCCGCTGAACCTTTAATTGAAGAATCGATCGGAACCCACTGAATTTTTAGGTCGGCTGTTGTTAATCAAGTTTCACTAAAGAGGTTTGATTGGACAAAACTAAACTTAGAAGGTAAATCTCGACCATGTGTCTGAACCTAAAATAGATGTATTGACCAGGGACGAAGCTACTCTATGAGTTGGGGGCCTTGACCCCCTCAAAGTTTTGGTAATTACTACATACCCCATATAACATGTAAGGGATATACAAAAGATGCGGGCCTTGCCCCCCCTGTACACACTCACCCAATTGAATAAAAAGCTCAAACCCATGTACTTTTTTTTTTTTTTTGGGTGTATACGTCTACCCTTGTACATTATCAATGACTCAAAGCCCATTGAGTTTAATTTAGCTATCTCATAAATATGATATTTTTAAAAATATATTTTTATTTTAATAAGTATAGTAGGTGCTTTAAATTTGGATTTTATTTTGAAAGTTGGATTTTATTTTTAAAGTTGGCCCATTGAGTTTAGTTTAGTCTCTCTCTCTCTATATATATATATAGTTCCTTGCTATGCCTTGCATGTCGACCAATGTGAAAAGAGCCAAAATAACTCATTGTTTTTCAATATGGTTTCTACTAGTATTTGATTTGAGTCTTCCAATAACATATATTAATTTGAACGCATAGGCCCCTAGAAATACTTCCATGACTGAAGCTAAGGTCCAGTCTTTACGCCACATGACTCATCAGCTTAAATTAGTCCAAGTCATGACTCAAATTAATTTAATTTTGCATATATGCACAAGCCCAAGAGTCTTTATTAATTTTTCTAGCTAGTTATTATACGTCATGGTTGACACGTGTTGGACACCCAAAGTACTTGCATGATCACACCTCGTGCACTACAAATACTACAAATTCTTCTATGTGGCTAGCTAGAAAGATCTCTCAAGTCAAACTCCAATCTTATTGGGTGACTTTTGTTCTCAATTACACTATATTTTTGCTCTTAATTAATATTTTGGAGCATAAGAACTAGCTAGACTTGTTGGTTGGGGTAGTTAAAACTTGCTAATCTCATTGTTCGCGTGCATCCTTAAATATATACATAGTATCATCATATTTTTATTACTCATTTTTATAATATATTGAATAAATGCGTTCATCAAAAATATATAGAATAAATGTTTTTGAGAGCCTATATTCAATTATTAATATCTGAGACAATACATAATTAAACATGTTAACACAATTGATTAGGACAAACTGATTAATTTGTATATATATATATATATATATATATATATACAAATTGTATGTCTTCTCAAAAGAATATGAGAAGTGCTAGAATGACAACAACGTGACACATTGCAAGACACATTGGCTCATGTGCGCCTCGAGATGCGAGCATACTCAAATTCTAATGCGTAACAAGCGAGTTGAAGTCGCATATAAGATTTTTGTAAGCCAATGCATATATCTTATGGTGTGATATTATTGTTGTCATTCTAGTATTTTCCAAAAAGTACATACAAATTGTATGTAGTTACAATTAATATTTGAGCTTAAGGCTTTGTTGTTGCTGTTGTGTTTTTTTTTTTTTTTTTTTTTTTAATGACCGTGGATGTCCAAAATACCTCGGCCCCTCCCACTCATAGCCCGACTAATCCTACAAGGGAAGCCCCTATCACTAACTTAAACTAGTGTTTGAAGGAAAATTGTGCAGCTGTCATGTACGAATCAAAGGGATATTGAGGCTTTTGTTGTTGTAGTAGTATGTATAAATATGGCCTGAAATATAGTGATGTTTTTAATCAACATTCATCACAATATACAATTCTCTCAAGTAATTAATAAATGGAATCAATTATAAGGCAAATTAACATTTGAACTAAACTTGAATATTTTTCCTTGTTCTTCGCTTATACAAATTAGTTATAATAAACGCATCATGCGTGCATGCATGGCTAAATTATGAGAAACATTTAAATATATTTTCCTCGTTGTGTTTCAATTAAATAAATTGCTTGCTAATAACTTATACTATATATATATGTGTTTCTAAATTAAGCTGGGTGTTCTCTCACAGTTGCCAAAATTCACAATCTACTGGAAACTCAATGAGATTAAATCCCAATGTGCTATCATCTAGCAGTATATCGTCGCTGCCATGTCCGAGGACTCCATCGTTGTTGGTCATCGACGATGGTTGATCGAGATGTTGGGGACCCATTAAAGTACTAAGAAGCTGGTCTCTTTGGTCTTGAAAATCCATTATTGTTGCTCTAGTGAGTTGCAGTTGCAACAAAAGGTCTTGCACATGCCTCTGCAAGTGAAAAATGGCCCCTGCACTTCCATAAATAGGGTCTAGAAGCCTTGCTCTTGCCTCATACACCATGCTCTTCACTGCATCCTCTCTCTTGCTCTCCTCCACTTCCTGAAGTATTTGATCAAAATCATCCTAGACGTTATATATACACGAACCTCTTATTCGAATCGTAAATCGAAATTACCATTTTATATCTGCTTCATCAGATAATAACTTAACTTGGGATGCATTAATTATGTAAAAATGATTATAAATGAAAAGTAAGTCATCAACTGCATTAATTAATCAAGTGAAGTGGAAGAGATGTAGTTAACCTTATTAGTTGCAGTTTATCATAAAACTCAATTTCTAGCTAATTTGAAAATATGAAAAAGAATGAAACATAAATGAAATGAACATATGCAAATGTTTTAAGTACTGACCTGAAGCATTTTGATAACATTGCTAGCACCAAAAATTCTATGCACAACCATGAAGCTCTCAAGGTCTTCCAATGGAAAGTAAGGCGCCAATATGCAATCAAGGCCGCACCGACGACGAAGAGTCCTGCAGGCGGCGCAGGGATGATCGACCACCCTTGCCTGTGGCGGCATCGGAAACTAAAAGCTATAGAGTAGTAATATTCAAGAACAATAAGGGGTAACTGGCTAGATTATATAATGAGTCTGGTAAGGGGGGGACCATGCATGATGGTTGACAGAAGAAACTTAGTCATTTTCTTAAGTGTTAATAATTTCAAAGTTAAATGGTTGACAGAAGAAACTTAGTCAGTTTCTTAAGTGTTAATAATTTCAAAGTTAAGTGAAAGGGAGTTGGAGAGATGGCACTCCAAGACAGATTTGAAGAGAAGAACAGTGTTGAAAACCAAGGCATGCGATTGTGTTGTATTTCCTACCAAAATTAGAGAGCTCTCACCGACACTTAGCTACTAAATTAAAGAGGTGGCACCTTTCACTGTTATTGCACAGATATTTTTGTTTTTGTATAATTTGTTTCTTAAGATGTATGCATAGAGATGCCCATCATCAGAGGCGAAACCGCGACATTTGATATGCTGTATTTAGGTTTAGGGTCTATTGGAGGGCACGCCAGTGATCGATATATAAATAATCTACTATATATGACGAAGAATATTTTTGCTAGTTTTTTTTTTTTTTTTTTTTTTTTTTTTTTAACAACGAAATGGGGCTATAATTAAATCAATTCCGTCAATAGAATTACTCATTTTTTTTAATATACCGAGGAGTTTAGGATTATCCTTGACTGTTCCACTAGAGACTCGCCCAGGCCACGCCTGTGACCTCAAAGAGATGCAAAGAAACAACTACTAGGTAAACTACTGCTACAAGGAGAATGTTCAGCAGATTATTGCTCATGTTTTGCTTCTAGAGTCATTTGGTCTTCTATGTAATGGAAATATGAAGTCTAGTAAGTCATGAATAAGAACGCACCAAATTATAAAAAGAAATAAGAGCATACCAACAATGTCTACTGACTCAAGTAAAAGAAGTTTAAAATTCTAAGTTTCAAGTCTTGTGCATGGATCAGACAACTTCGCGGAAATTTAACCAAGACATTAACCTTAGATTAGTGATGGTCCTACATGAATTCCTTCACACTATACATGATTCTATGATTTTTTTGTTTCTTTTAAGTACTGATAGCAGCTCTTAATTAATGAGATTCGGCTCTTTAATTAGGACAGGACTTGATATGGCAAACGGATTTAAAAGGCGAGCAAGCACACCCCACATGAAGACTCTTGAAACAAATACTATATAGTTGGGAATTTTGAAATAAATCATACTATTAGATAGGTCACAGCATTAAAGAAAGAAAGCGAAAGAGAATGTATGATATGCATTAACAGGTAAATAACACAATGAACACTTTAAGAAAAGAGAAATGCTAGGGTTACGTACTTTTGTTACAACCTTTGAGTACATCATCGATGGGTCCCATTGAATACACATTGGAATGTGCACGCACACGTATCAATGCATGATCCAATGAACCCCGCCATCAATATTGTATCCAAAGGTTGTAACAAAAGTATGTATCTCCTAACATTTCCCTTAAGAAAAAGTGGACGAGAACATACTCAACATTCAAACATTAATTTGCCACACAGTTGATGAAAAGTAATATATTAAGAAGTGATGACCGATAGTTGCCATTGTGATGTGCGTGCACACATCTAAATGCACTACATCAACCATGCATGTTACGCGGATGGATTGCTTAGATGCATACGCACACACCTTAATGCATGATCCGACGGACTTCAACAATTGTTGAACATATTTGTGGATCAAAAGTAAATAGATACCATGACATTCCAATATTCTCAATGGCTGTGATTAAATATGTAGCTCCAAGGATGCTTATGGGACCAGAGCCATTAAAAAGGTAGCATGGCCAAAGATGCTTCACTTGATTTACAAAGCTCAAAAAAGCTGAGAGAGCACAAGAGGAAGAAAGAACCTTGTTTTGCATGATCAAAGCCGATAAAGAATGCAATTTGTAGAGATTAAATTAATGAACAAACTAGGTGCATGCATTAGAGTGTCAATTGCAGCTCCTAGTAGCTTGGATATATAGTCAGCCATCGGACATGCTTAGTCGATTAAGGATTCAGAGTACTCAGAATTGTTATGCACAAGGAGATCTGGGAGGTCAGAACCGGTTGAGAACCTGAGCCATTTCTTTTTCTTACTATAGTTCATACAAGGTTCCATAACAAGCCCAACTAACACTGCAATGAGGCTTATACCCATAACTTTCAGCGATGCGAGAGCCAAAACCAGAAGGATCAATAACGTCGGCGGAATGCACATTAAAATGGCACCCATTGTCCCAACAGGTATCTTGTAAGGCCTGGAAGCAGCTGGGTACTTCATTCTTAATTTCACAAAGGCTATAAACTCCAAAATCATTCCAAAACAGTACAAAAAGTTCTCTGCCGCTACGATCTCTTGAAAACTAAGCCAAGACAGAAAAATAACACCTGATGCGGAGAACAAGATTCCGGTTAAGGGGGTTCCGCGGGAAGATCTCTTGCCGAAGAACTCCGGAAGCATCCCACGTTCAGCCATTCCTAGAAGTTGGAACGAGTCACTGCTCATCTCGGCCATAAACATGCCCATATTTGACACTGCAGAAGCCCCCTGTACCCACCATCTCAACCAAACTCCACCTAATATCTTAGCAATGTCTGAGAAATAGCCGTCGCTCCACAAATCACGATCAAGTGGAACAGCACCAGTACCAATTAGTAGTGGGAAGAAGTATCCAAAAACAACTAATATTAACGCGTAAAAGAGAGCCTTTGGAAGAGTTTTCTTTGGGTTTTCTAACTCTCCGGCAAGAGTACTAATTGAATCCCAGTAGTTCAGATTCCAAAAGAGAGTATTCAAGTATAATCCCCAGTTTATATTGTCGAAGTTTACTACGAACCACCTTGAAGGATACAATTTTGGGACCGCCACAAGTCCCATAACAACAAAAGGCAGGATAGAAAACACTCCTAAGAACACAGCCACCCAGCCTACTATGGTCAAACCCCTGTAATTCATATAAGTTAGCGCCACCGTTAACACTAGCACAGCTATAATTCGCGGAAACCCACCACCTAAGGCTGGAATCCCTGATTTTAGATAATCTAGAAAGAGTACAGGGTATAAAGCATTATCTATGACTCCGCTAAGCCATTTCATCCAACCTTGCTGGAAACCCCAGTATGGTCCCAAGGCTGATGAGACCCAAACCACATATCCTCCATTTTCTGGGAACATTGTACCCATTTCTGCCGTTATAAGAGCTTCGGGTATGCTCCATATGAAAGGGAAGACCAAAAAGCCAAGAAGAGCAAGAAGAGGTCCAGCTGCTTGAACACTGTCCTCTACACCAAATGGTCCTCCAGACACCTCATAGAATATTAGGAATATAAGGGGTACAATTGAAATTTTCTTAAATGTTTCCGGTCTTGGAGGATCCCCCTCGAAAAGTCCATATTCTGTATCATTGTTCTCCGGCATTCGGAAATTTTCCTGCTTGTTCCTAATGCACCTCAGTTTCTGCATACAGCAAAACCGAACTGTAAGACTGTAACTGCGTTCAATTGGGAATAGAAAGCATAACAAAGAAAATAAAAATAGAATCACATCTCACATAAAACTTCAAAAATTGAGAAAAGAACCACTGAAACAGTGTGAGGCATGACATCAGTGCCACTGATTGTTTCACTGTTAATTTTTATTTCTATAAATACGAAACCACTTATAAACAACAACTTTTTTTTGTGATATGAACAACAAAATTAGACAACATTGTAAATATAAACATTCTGCACAACAATATTATACAAGCATAAACACTAATTTTGCTAAGAGTGTACGCACCATTTACAGAGAGAATCATAATGAGTTAAGGGATCATCCCATTTTTGATGTTGGAGAATTCAGCAAATTTGAACGGGCATCTGATGAACTAGGCTGAGAACTCGCAAAAACAGATAAAATTTCCCATTCATGATTCATCATTGATGCCGCCAAGTTTGATTCTTGCACTTCCAATCAATGCTGAAAAGAAACAAAGAAAAAAATTGCAAAATTTAAAATTTAGCTACTCCACGAGACAAATTAGGAAACATTTCTCTTGTGAAGAGAATTTTACAATCAACTGACCCGAAAAATTCCAAAATCTAAAATTATTCATCAAACAATACCAAAAATTCAAAAATTGGTAAAATAGCTCGATTGAAGAGAAAACTAAGAACTTTAATTAATGTTGAAAAGAAGACGAAGAAACAAATTCTAAAAAATTAAAACTTAGCTACAACAAGGGAAAAATTAGCTAATTTTTCTCTTGAGAACATAATCTCACAATCAACTAACTCTACAAATTTCGGAATCTTAAATTATTCATCAAACAAGATTAAAACTACGAAATTGGTAAAAGAGCTCAATTGAAGACAAATTAAGAACTTCAATGAGCTCAATCAATGATTTAAAAAAAAAATCAAAATTTTAAATTTTAGTTATTCCAACAGATAAATTAGGAAAAATAAATTTCTCTTGTGGACATAACTCACTATTAACAAATTCTACAAATCTCAAAATCTTAAATTGTTCACCAAACAAGATCACAATTTCAAAAATTGGTAAAACAGCCCAATTAAAGAACAAATTAAGAACTTCAATCAATGCTGAGAAAACAACAACAACAACAACAGACAAATAGCCTTAATCAGAGTCGGCTAAATAGATCAAACTATTCAATTGCGCTCGATTTAGTGCAAGACTTCACACTCAACTAATCCGAAAAATTTTAGAACCCTAGTAGCTACTCCAAGAGATAAATTAGGAAACTTTTCTCTAGTGAACACAATTGCACAATCAACTAACCCTAAAAACCCTAGAATCTTAAATTACTCACCAAACAAGACCAGATTCTCAAAAACTGGTAAAAAAAAAAAAAAAAAAAAGCTCAATTGAAGAACAAATTACGAACCCTAGCAAGCAAATCGACTGACATTGTGAACAATCCGAACAATACTAATCACGCACATTCAACATTGTTCATCAGAGCTAGAGAAATTCATTAATTGAACCTAAAATCGACCGAGAAGGCTAGAAACTTAAAACACTACCAAAAAAAAATAAAAAAAAATCTGAACTTTACGAAACCCTAGAACTCAATCTAAGAAAATCAACGGTGGAGATAAAGATAAGCGTGGACAAATAGAGGGAGAGATGAACGGCCGGAAACAATGGAGGTCTCACCGGAGGCCGGCGCCGGCCGCCGGGAAGTTCCAAGTTTGTTGGACATATTTGATTACTCTGCGTGCGTGCGTGCGTGCGTGCGTTCGAGAAAGTGAAGTCTATGAAGGTCGATATATATATATATATATATATATAGGTGATTGTGTAGTCCGGTGGTATGGTGGAGTTATCCAACTCTCGTATCTCAGTTGACAGCGCGTGTTGTCTAGTAGCGCAATACGTGGCTCCACGAATTTGTACATCTCAGACGTTGTACCATTCGAGGTAATATTGGCCCCACGAATTTTTCTCATTAGGACCTGTTTGGCTGTAATAAGTTGGCGAGGAAAATGCACTTGTTCGTGATGTGGGCTTTTTTGTTTTTTTTGTTTTTATCTTACTTTCCAGTTTTCTTAGATTTTTTTTTTTTAAGAACCGAGGGTATCCAATCCCACTTAGCGGGTCCAACTAATCCCTCGGGCCGGAAGATTGACAACGAGATTCTTCATCAGCGAATGCTTTCCATGCCACTACGTCAACCCATCCTTGGATAGTTTTTTGAGAATTGAGAGGTGCCAACTTTTTCCTTCAATGATTTTCAACATTAACTTCTGGACAAAATAGAATGCTAAAGGTCATCACCAATCCAACACCATTTGATTGATGGCATTGGATGTCTTCTCCGATCTAACGTTATTCCCTATATTAAAATGAAGTAGGGCTATAGCATCACGTCATATATGACACGAGCACGAGCATCTACACCATTTCAGTGTTAGATTTAATTTTTTATTGTTGTTTTTAGTTGTGTCGAGCCGCATCATACCTTGAGAGTTGCAAATATTGAAAAGGTTAAAGATACTTAGAAATATACTCTTTTGATGTAGGATTTGGAGTTAAAAGGGTTGGAGGGAGTAACAAATATTAACTCTTAACTCTATTAGTGTAAAAGATACACTATTTTGGCGAGAGGGGTTAGAGATGTCCTAACCATACACGCCATTATCGACTTTGAATCTTTAGAAAGTACATATAAAATTATAAATGAACCAAACGAGGCCTAAGATGTTAACCGAGTACCAAAAAGAGATGCTACTAACAACAAAAGTTCATTCAACTTGATTAATGCAATTGTCGGGACACGTTGATGATTTAGATTTGATACATACATAATTGTTTAAGTAGTAAGAAAATGGTAAGTGATTAGATAACATTTTTTTTTTTTTTTTTGATAGCCGAAGGTATTAGAGCCACCGTTGTTGATACAAGATTGATGGTAGACCCGATCAATCTCTCGGGGGCCCTTAATCACTCCCCATCAGAAAACTTAAGGAAGAAATCAGAGAGAGAAAGAGGTGGATAAGTTTCAAACTCAACACATCAGACTTAGTCACTATATGTTAGAAAACAAACTTACCACTCGACTAAGAATCAATCTATAAGTTGTCATACAAAACGCGAGTAGCTCTCCGAGGCGTTCATATTTTCTACTCGTCGGCGAGTTAGGTTTATTGGAAGCAAAGGCAGGACATAAGAAAATTGAAAGCAAAAAAGGGAAAGAGATGAGAGGTTTTCAAGCATTACCATTTAACCTTTTGTTTGAACTTTCTTCTGAGCAAGGACAATTTCTCTCTAAAAGCAATTTCTCATCCCTCCTCCCCATTTTGTTCAAGTAGAACAAAACCTTTCTCATAGTTAACATCACCTCCTCACTCTCTTCTCCCAGCTCTCTCTGTTGAATGCTCAAAACCCTCTTGAGAAGGGCCAATGTCTCAGCATCGTCCTTGTCGAGTCTCGTCTGAATCGATACCAAACAATCAAGTGCTTCCCCTAATGACAGAAACACAAAAAGAATTTTCATTGACTGACCATGCACACAAATCATCAGAAAATAATCAATTGAAGTGTAAAAGCAGCAACATATAACGGTAAAAGCGTCGAATAAGCTAATGTACGGAACAAGCAGTCTTTTTATGCGCCGCACACCCTAGAGTGGTTCAAAGGATGAGTACAATATCGCGTCCAACCATCATCATGGAGGAAAAACAAAATGAAATAGAGCTTACCAACTAAAAGAGATTCTTTTCCAAATGCTTCTTCACGAATGCGAACTACCTCCATCGCCAGATACTCAGCTTCAGTATCGCAGTTCAAATGGTAGAGAGTGACAGCAAGATGTAGCATCGGGACGGTTATAGATTGGTCGTCATGCCCCACAGCCTTTTGCATAATCCTCAGACCTGACCTTAACAGGCGCTCGGCCTCTACAAAATTCTTTGAGCGAGAATAAGAGGTGGCAAGATTTATAAGGTGTGTCACTAAGCTGGGATGCCCTTTTCCATCATATTTCTCAGCAATTAACAAGCATTCCTCCAATAGCTTCCGCCCCTCTTGTTGTCTAACCAATAAGAAAGGAAAATGAATATGGAAGACCATAAGAAAAAAAAAAAAAAAAAAATCAACAATGGAAATGAGCTTTCGTCGTGTAGACAAGGAACAAACTCTACCTTCCTGCGGCATGAAGCAATTCTGCGAAATCTATCCGAATCTTCTCAATAACTTCATCATCTGAAGACATGTACTCCGAGTCCTTAATTACCTGGAGACCTTTGTTATACAGTAGAATTGCTTCATCCAAATCACCTGAAATTGAAGATGAGAGCCATTTTAAATAATTAGACGACAACCCAGATCTCTTGAAACCAAGGTTTTTTTTTTTTTTTTTTAATTATTTTTTGCAGTTCCTTGGGACCGAGTTCCTTTCAGTAAGCAATAAGGCACGTCACAGAAAGACGCTAAAAGCATAGTTTGAGCTCAGTTCAGTTTCAGAACACAAATTAGGGTGAAGAAATTAAATCTGAACAATAATTAAAGGACCGAGCAGGTAATACTTACCTTGTGCACTTTTAGCATGAGCTAAGGAACACATTGCCAGTCCAGTTCTTCCGTCATTTTCTCCATATAATTCTTCGTATATTTTGAAAATTCTATAAAAGTGAAGGTAAAATGTTATTAATAACGTGTCGTTAAGTCAGCATTCCCAAATAAAACATTGCAGGAAATTGGAGATAAGGCAACCTGCTAAAAGAATTTACTGCTTCAGCTGCTTTTCCTTCCCTGAGTAGAAGATTCCCAAGACCTAATAAAGGCACCACAATATCCTCCCTTCCAGCACCTTTGCTCATTTCCAAAATAGTGATGGCCCGATGATAGGCATCTATCGCTTTCGACGCCCGAGTAATAGAAGTATAAACTTTCGCAATCCCCAGAAGTGGTATTATAAGGAAAGGACTACTCTGGCCTGTACATTGTATAAACAATGTTTTAAACAAAACACATGCATTTATTCGTTCATCCGTTTTTCAAAGGTGCGTTGCCCAAAATTGAAATACTAATGAGAATGCCGAGGGTTCTAAAGCCCACAAAATACTTGCAATAAAATTTATTTATGGACTAGCCTTAAAAACTTGCTTGGTCAAAAAACATCAGTATTTTGTTTAACTGTGTTTAAACAATGTCAAGAGTATTACTTGTTCACCCCTAAGAGCCTATCCTAAGCCAAAATAATCAATCAAGCGACAAAAAAAATCCATGTCACATTTCAAGACACCAAGCTTGCACTTACCATAAAGACCTTCGAGGATTTTAAGACTTCTTCCATGCATGAGTATGGCATCCCCAAACTTCCCTATATGAGTATACATACTTCCCATGTGTATCAGTACAGAATCCATGAAAGGTTCATTGTCTTCTCGAGTGGTGATAATCTCCTTCAACTGTTAAAAATTAAAGGCAAAACTAATGATTTGGTCCTTGAACTTTGTGTTTTTTATGCTTTTAGTCCCTGAACTTTCATTACTACACATTTGATCCTTAAACTTTCATAATGATTCTACATTTAGTCCTTCCACTATTTAAAGTGTTAAATTCCACCAACGTGGGTAACAAAAGTGTCGTGTGACTAGTCAAGAAGAGTAAAGTAGTTTATATTATTGAACTGAACGACTCACATCAACCAACAAAAGTCGAAAAAAAAATTAATTTTCCCCTAAAACATAAAAAACTCAAAGTTCAGGGACCAAAAGCATAAAAAACTCAAAAGTTCAGGGACCAAATGTACAAAAATGAAAGTTCAGGGACCAAATGTACACTAATAAAAGTTCAGGGACCAAAAGCATAAAAGACTCAAAGTTCAAGGACAAAAAAATATGTTTTGCCAAAATTAAATGAAAATGATCAAGAAATAACATGCTCCAGAAAACAGAACAGAACTGCATCAAAGGATCAAGAAAACTAATTATAAATGATGAAAAAGAAAAAATTTGAGCTTTTCTAGAGTCTGTTTAGGTTGGGCATTAGAAAATTGAAAAACTAAATTCTCCCTAAACCACAAAGTAAGATGTTTGAATAACTTTCTTCAAGATTTAGCAGATCTCCTATTTGCAAGAAAATGACAGGCAATGCACTTTTTTTCCCCTCATAACACACTCAAACGTCAAATCTCCAAAACCAAGAGCATAATGGACTTGGGGAATCAACACTGAGCTTTCATATCTTCTTGAAAGCTGAAATTGTCATAGATCAAAATAGTATATTTCCATTCCTACGTTTTTTTTTTCTTAAAAAAATCTCAACACAAAAATACCTGGAGTTGAATTACAATGAGTCTAGGAAACACTTCAAAACAACAAAACCAAAGTCTCAATCCCGAATTAATTGAGGTTGGTTGCATGGGTCAAATCATCAAACACTTCAAATTATACAAAAAAGTATTACCGATACAAAGAACCCACAAAATTGCAAAAAGATAATAAGAAACACCATATTGTTTTCAAACTTTCTAACTAATGAAGCCTTGAAAGTGACAAATAAATATTTTTGATCGGTCAAAATACCATTTCCAAGAGGCGTGTGACCGTCTTGATGTTTCCAACACCCATGTATCCTAAGGCTATGACATCAAGCAGAGCTGCTTGCTCCATTCCTTTATTCCCTGCATCCATCTGTTCTTTCACAACTTCATAATTTGCTTTCAATAGATCGATGGCACCTTTTACATTGCCCTTCTTAAGCATTGCTTTGACCTCATCAAAAAACTCCTGCAACTGTCTCTCAAAGTCATTCATGGAATTACTTGAGGTATCAAGCAATTTAGACCTGGTAGCAGTAAATGGGCCAAACATTACCAATTCAAGAGCTTTAATGTGTTTTACTTTAATCTAATTTGCCGAAAGATTTATACAGACCAACATAAAGCTTACGCAAGCATCCAAAAGACAGTTAACTATTAGTCGTGATTATGCATAATTATTAAAGTCGATGATCGCGGTAATAACGTTGAGGACCATGTCGGAACAATTTCATTGAACTTCCAGAAAAATGCCATGTACATCTTCGACATGTGCGCATCTAAAAGAAAAGTTATTCTCTCCGACATCTACCTTTCCTTCCCGGTTCTTTATTTTCATGACTAACTACGCGTATAATTTCGAATTAGAAGGAAAGACTAGCTATTCCCTTCAAAGCTTAATGAAATCGCAATCACGATTGAAGTGAGAACATTTGAATTTTAAATTATGAAACATAACGAGTACTAAATCTCTTCCACGCCAAATGCAACAGAAGAAACCGCATTCGTAAAACATCGGCTAAATCAATAAACGAATATCAAACTCGAACCCGGCTATCCAAAATTCGAAAAGCTAACTTCAACCCCAATAATCTTCACAAGAATTCAGCACACAATTCAAAATACTCTGCGACTACCCATTCAAATGTAAGTGGTCACGCACCTTCCCAAGTCGGTCGGCGCAAATGCACTACAAGAAACATCATCTCCCCTGCAATCACCTTGTGATTTAGCTAAACCATTCGACTTAAAGCATCTAATAGCCTGAATGCCATCGAAAACTCTTCGCGGCACCGAGTAAACCTTCAAACCGCATTCGAAACTACTCTGCCCAACAGAGTTACTCAAAACCCTATCCACCAAATCGCTTCCCTTCCTGAAAAATCCAATCTTTGCGATGAAAAACCATTGAATCGTCCATGAATTGAAACAAAAACCACAATTTGCGAGTTTTAGATCAACAATGAGTTCGAATTTGGAGTGGAATGAAGGAATTGTTGAATTTGGGAAATAACCCTAGATGGGAAATTACGTTGAGACAAAAGGGTAGCAGAGAAAACCTAGATTACGATCAGAGAAGATGAGAGGAGGTGGGATTCGTACCTGTTGTTGCGAGGGATTGGAGGGAGAAGAAGAAGAGAAGTTGTTGAATTTGCCGCCATTGGAGCTCAACCCTGAAGCTCAAGCTCTATGAAAGTTGAGTGCTATTGGTCTATGGGTTTATCTTTTAAGAGATTTTTTTTTCGGATTCTTGTGCGGTTTCCGATGCCAATTGCATCAATTAATCTTATTCGGCTATAGAGCCCCGTACAAGATATAGCTGCTCGACCCATCAAACTTTTTTCTTTATTTTTATTTTTATTATTATTTTTATGTTTTTAAAATTCAAAATTTGAGACCTCGCTTAAGGGTAATTGAACCCTTACCACTCAGATCTATCAAACACGGTTCAAGTTTGAAAATAACTAGATGGCTCATTTTGGACACGCACATTTATTGTTGGGTTTTTGACTCGAACTATATGTCATAATTTAACTAGAATTTAGTGTTTTAGTTTGTGTTTAATTAATAAGTTTGAGTTTTAGTAGAATTTGATTGTTTTAGAAATATTTATGTTTGAGTGAAATTGTGAGTTAGAGTTTGTGAGAGATTAGGAGTTTGTGTCTTATATAAATGACCTAGTAGGTTAGTTTTGTGTGTGCTTTGAGTGTGCACACGTGGTTCCTTTGTGCAGCACGTTGTGGAGTTTGATTGTTGAATACATTATTATTGATGAAATAAATTAATGGGTGTTTGATTGTGTGTTTCCGCTGCGTGTGATGAACGTGGTTTATCCTTATCAAGTGGTAGATCGATCTTTGTTCATTGCTTCATTGAATATTGGGTTGTCGCCTTGTATAGATAGTTGCATGGTTGATGATGGCAGGCCCCTGGTTGAATTTATTGAATTGTGAAGATGCAGAGTAATTCTCTCTAGAATTCTATGATGGTTGCAATGTGGTTGAGGCTTCCAAGATTGATCAAATATTGAGTTGCATGAAGATTCTAAGTGGAGTGCATGCGGAAGTGAAACCATGAGAGGTGGAGTCTATAGATTGATAGGCTGATTGAAAAGTGGTTGATTTTGTTGGCCCTTGCTATAATTGTTGGCATATGTTTCATTGCAACAAGGAAATTTTTTTTGCAGAAGATGCTTATGATCAGAGGCGATGCTTTGGTGTAGGGATCGACAATGAGGAACGTTGATTTGTGGCATTGGCATGGCGACGACATAAGTGTTTGTGCAATGCAGGTGGGCTATGTGTGTAACCATGTGAGAAGGACCGAAATTCGTTGATGTGAGATAGTTAGGTACATTAAAATGAGATTGCATGCATTGATTAGGAGATGTTTATTCGAAGTGGAGCTTTTCTTTGAGATCGAGTGTCTGATTAATTGAAGAGGGGACAACCATGGTGTTAGATTCAATGTGTTGATGTTGCATGATTGTTTGGTGGTTAACATTGATAGGCGATTGATTGCACGTGTCGGATGGATGTTTGTGTGAAGGATTAAGATTGATTGGGTGAGTGTATGTGATTGTAATAATTGATTAATTGATTGAGTGTGTGACCAAAGAATTGGTTGATTGAGTGAGTGTGTGTTGTGGAACGACATTAATATGGATGGAAGCATAACATAAGTATTTTTGGATTTGTCATCTTCACTTGCGGTTGTTGAACCATAGTTGATGTTGATAGGCCCGTGGTTGAATTGAAAAATTTATAGAGGGGGCGGGTCGGGTATTTAAGGAGGGGGAGGGGGAGGCCGGTTGAAGGAGCAATTGTGGCCGGTGTTGGCGAGGAGGAGGAGGCGACGGTGAGGATTTGGCCGAGAGAGATCGACTGCAAAGTGGAGACGGAGGAAGCGATTGATTGAGCGGCGGGAGGTGCGGAGCAAGGAGCGAGGCGGTGGGTATCGACCAGCGATGGGCAAGAGAGAGATCCACCATTGCCCCAGCAAGTGGTGAGGCAGGGTGCGTGGATCGACCAACAGAGGTGCGCTGAGTCTGCTGCAGCGGGAGCGTGCTTTATTATGCAGCGCCGGGCACAAGACGTGCCAACGGTGGAGAAGGAGGAGGAGGCTAGTTAAGTTTTGTTAATTAGTTTAGTTAATCGTTTTTTGGTTGTTTGTTTAGTTAGTTAAGTTAGTTTAGTTTAGTTTAGTTAGTTTGATTAGTTTATGTATTTAGGTTAGTTACGGTTAGTTAATTTAGTTTGGTTAGTTTATTTTAGTTAATATGTTTAGTTTGGTAAGTCAATTAAGTTAGTTTATTTTTGGTCTTTCAGTTAGTTAGTTTACTTAAAGTAGTTTGTTTAGTTTATTAAGACGGTTAAGTTAGTTTAGTTTCGTTTAGTAGTTTAGTTAATCGTTCTTAGGTAGTTTATTTAGTTAGTTAAGTTTGTTTAGTTTAGTTTAGTTTAGTATATGTATTTAGGTTAGTTAAGGGTAGTTAGTTTAGTTTGGTTAGTTTAGTTTAGTTAGTTAGTTTAGTTTAGTTAGTTTGTTTAGTTAAATTTGTTAGTTTGGTTATTAATGTTTGATTACTTTACTTTAGTTTTGTTGTTCGACAATTTGCGGTCAGTATAATTTAGTTTTGTTGGGTTCGTTAGTTTAGTTCACATAGTTAGGTTAGGTTATTTAATTTGCTTAGTTATGTAATTATTAGTTTTTTAATTTTCTTAGTTAAGCATTTCAGTTGAAATTAACAATGGAACAGTTTCGAGGATGCAGTTTCCACTTTCACTTTTGTTTGAGAAATGCAGTGTTTACTTTTTATGTTTGTTAGCATTATTTTAGCACTAGTAGTACAATAACATAGTTAGGTTAGGTTAGGTTAGGTTAGGTTAGTTAGTTAGATAAGTTACTTGAGTTTAGTTTAACACTCATTACTTGGGTAAAGGTTTACTTAGGTTAGTTAGGTTAGGTATGTTTGATTACTTTACTTTAGTATTGTTGACGTGGAACTAACGAAAATAAAATGTCACTGTAGGATTGTTACGTTGAAGACAACAAGCGGAGGAAAATAGTAAGTTCACGAATTTGGTATTTTTCCTAATTATTAATCGTTTGTTTTCGTACAACACTCATTTTCTTTTTCTAACTTTCATTTGTAGTTGTACAACAATGGATCCAGGTCCTTCAGATCCATCACTATTGCAACTCCAAGGTACACACATATCATCGCGAACCTGGAGGGGCGAGGTAAACTGTTTTACATGAATACGTCAAATTTACAGCAACAACGTATCAAACTCATACATTACGACCTTATCAATTACAAGGTGTACGAAACAATGCGCGTACGCCGAAGACGTGGGGTCGTTGATCGAACGATGCAGTATCATTCTAGGATGATCCCATATCTTCGTTCCAGTGGGTTCTATGGGATTTCCCGGGTAGCATTTTTCAGCCTTGATTGGGCTTTGATTACTGCGTTCGTAGAGAGATGGCGCCCCGAGACCCCCATACATTTCACATGCATTGTGGGGAGTGCACAATTACACTCCAAGACGTGCAGATACAGCTTGGATTACCTATCGAAGGTATGCCTGTGACGGGAACGACGGACGCAGACTATGCTGATGTCTGCGAGAGGCTACTTGGACGAACTCCTGGTGGAGATGACGTCGTTGGTTGTAAACTTAAGGTCGATTGGCTTGAGCGTAACGTACCAGCAATAGATGATGATAGCGATGAGGAGTCGGTCCAACGTTACGTTCGATCGTACATACTACAACTCATCGGTGGTTGTCTTTTCGCCGACAAGTCCAATCGATTCGTACACTTGATGTTCCTACCATTGCTGGAGGATTTCCAAGTAGCTGGACAATATAGTTGGGGGAGTGCATGTTTGGCTTATTTGTACAGGGAGTTGTGTCGCGGATCTCGCGCAGGGCACGTGAGGTTCTTTGGCGCGTCAATTCTTGTACAACTGTGGGCATGGGACATATTTCCATTCATAGCACCGCGGCGCCTGCGTGTTTGTAGAGCTCAGCAGCGAACGGTGGATGACCAAAATATGCTTATGGACGTTCCACTCGGACACATGTATTAAAGTCGATTTGTCATTAATTTGCTAAAAAATCTTGTCCAATTTCATTTATCTTAACTTATTGTTTTCTCCACAGATGGCTCGATGCATTTTCGATTTCACAAAGTGCGACGCACGTCGTATCGGCCACCGTGATGCACTCGACTCGCAAAGGCATGAGGATGATGTGGCATGACAACCTTATACTGAACTCATGGGGTCTCTTCCCGATTACTGTACAAATGGTCACGGGAGTTGGCTTTCGACGTGTCCCCTTATTTGTTTCCACATTGTGGAGTGGCATCGACCAGAAAGGGTTATGAGACAATTTGGCATGGTACAAGTGGTGCCACCTAATTGTGCTTACGACGCCCAACTGCACCGCCTCGAATTGCGTGGACATCATCATGAAAATTGGGTGACTTTTCACGCAAGCTACATACACATGTGGGAAAATCGTGGGGACACCATTGCCACAACGGCACGTAATGAAGGGCACGATCATGATGACTACATGACGTGGTATCGCTCGGTCACTAGGAGATTCATTGGACACGACGGGGCGTTACGTGACTACTCAGTAATCTTCTAACTCTTACTTTTCATCGAACAACTAATATCTTATTTTGCGTGCTTTGAGCTCATAATTTTCGAATATCAGCGTAACTTGGTGCATCGACTAAGGCGAGTGTTTATTGAGGATGGGTACGAGCAAGGTCTTGCTGCGCTTAATGAAGGGATTAAAATATTAAACGAAGATGAAAGGCAAAGGTCTACTCTTTCGCATGACAGAATTGACGTCGAACAAGACGTAAATGGGGATAATGAACAGGAAGATGAAGAAGACGGTCAGGGCGAAGGAAACATAGAGGTGAGAAGAAGACGAACACGACCAGAGACTGTGCGGGAACGCACCAGACGTCCTCGTCCACCACGTCCGTCTACTCGATCGAGATTCTTTGCGAGAGGGTAGCAGACGTTCTCTACAAAGACGTTCTTCTCGTTCGAGAGCGAGTAGAACATGATCGTTGGCGAGAGTAGCCAACGATCATCCCCACCAACTCATTCTTCTCATGGGTACATTCCGCATCGTCCACACCCCCACGTAACCTCAAATGTTTGTACCCCGGCCGCCGTTCGTGAATCTTCCTCCTTACCATTTTGATCCTTACGCACCTGGGCCGTCGTCTTCATATGTGGACCATGGAATGCCTCATCCTCAAATGTATATGTCACTGCCTCAATACATGCCTAGTCCATATACTCCTACTCTTTATAATTACAATATGCCATATAGTGGAGATCCCGCCTTCATGAACTTGTTGACCATGCCGCAGCCTCATGTTCCTTTCCCCAACCCCATACAGGAAGCCAGTATTTCTGAATGGTTCCACCTCCTATTTTTAGGAGCATCAGTAGCAGAGGTGAGTCGAGTGAAGCACCAGAGGAAATGCATCAATCTACTCGACGTGATTCAATGCAAGACCAGCTACCTCAACAACCTCAATCGGATGTACAAACACATCGTCCAACTAGACAAAGAGTACGTCCGATTTGCATCACCGAGCAACAACGTCAACGTAATCCGCCGGAATAGACTGCATGATGAGTTTTCTTGATGTCATGGTGATATGTAGATAACTTATATATTGGGTTCACGGAGTACGTGTATACAACCTTCTCATTGAATAAACTTATTTCTCATGTTTTCCATATTATTATAATGTCGTATATGTGATTACTCTTCAATAGTTAGTTTAGTTTGTTAAGTTAGTTTATGTTATATGTTTAATTTAACTTAAGTGGTTAGCTTAGTTAGTTAGGTGTAGGTGGTTAGGTTATATTAGTTTAGTTTGGTTAGGTTAATTAGCTTAGTTAGTTAAGTTAGTTTAGTTTAGGTGTTGAGGTTAATTTAGTTTAGTGTAGTTGAGTTAGGGTATGTTCTTTAGTGTAGTTTAGTTAATTTAGTTTACATAGTTAGGTTAGGTTAGGTTAGTCGAGTTTAGTTCACATAGTTACGTTAGGTTAGGTTGTTAACAAGTAACTCTCGAGCTACTTGGTTGTTTGTTTAGTTTCGTTTGGTAGTTTAGTTAATCGTTTTTTGGTTGTTTGTTTAGCTAGTTAAGTTAGTTATTTTAGTTTACTTAGTTTGTCTTGTATAGGTGGTTGGGTTAGTTAGTTTAGTTTGTTAGTTAGTTTAGTTTGGTTATGTTAGTTAGTTTGTTAGTTAGTTTAGTTAAGGTTAGTTAGTTACTTAGTTTAGTTTGGTTTGGTTAGGTTAGTTAGTTTAGTTTAGTTAAGGTTAGTTAGTTAGTTTGTTTAGTTTGATTAGGTTAGGTTGGTTAAGGTTAGTTAGTTTAGTTTAGTTTAGTTAGTTAGTTAGTTAGTTAGTTAGTTAGTTAGTTTAGTTTGGTTAGGTTAGTTAAGGTTAGTTAGTTTAGTTTAGTTTGGTTAGTTAAGGTTAGTTAAGGTTAGTTAGTTTAGTTTACTTTGGTTAGTTAGTTAGTTAGTTACTTAAGCTAAGTTAGTTAGTTAGTTATTTAGTTTAGTTAAGGTTAGTTAGTTATTTAGTTTAGTTTGGTTTGGTTAGGTTACTTAAGGTTAATTAGTTTAGTTTAGTTAGTTAGTTAGTTAGTTAGTTAGTTAGTTTAGTTTGGTTAGGTTAGTTAATGTTAATTAGTTTAGAAAAGAGTGTTGAAGGTTGGAACCAATGTATATATATATATATATATTCAAAATTGGTTTCTTTTTTATAACCAATGTATATATATTCAAAATTGGTTTCTTTTTTAGTCGAGATCGCTCAACTACGACGACGACGACGCAACAATGCCAGCGAGGACTGAGCGGCCGAGGACATGTCCAAGTCAACTATGATTTGGCGGCGGCCGAGACGACGCATGTCCAACAGCTTCATGCACTGATTTGGCACCATGGGCGACGCAGCCCAAGAAGAACGCCCGCAGGAGGTCGCGGACTGGGCAGCACAGCGTTGGCGACAGATCGGCGAAGTCCAGTTTGGTGACGTGGCGGTGACATGGCGGCGATTTGTACAGATAGCGTCTTTTCAAAAGGCGTTATCTGTACATTTGGCCGCCACCTCACCGCCACATCACCGCCACGTCACTGCCAACAACCTTAACCAATAACGCATTTTGAAAAGGCGTTATTAGATGTTGGTGAGGTGGCGGTGAGGTGGCGGCCAAATGTACAGATAACGCCTTTTCAAAAGCGCTATCTGTACAAATCGCCGTCATGTCACCGCCACCTCACCGCCACCTCGCCAACTGGACACACAATAACGCCTTTTCAAAAGGCGTTATTGCCTACTTTGGTTATTTCAAAGTACACCACCCTATTTTGTGAAATAAATTGTAAACCCCTGGTAGTTTTGGAAAAACAACTGTTGAATTTATTGAATTATTGAGATGCAGAGTGTTAAAGATAACAATTACGTTTCCTAAAATCAATGATTTGATTATCTTCGATAAAGATTAAGTGATGCGATGACTAGATATATGTGTTGGTTGTTACAGTTGTATAAATCAAGTTATCTACTTGATTTCATTAGATACGTTATTAGTTTGTCGAGTATTTAGTTGTGGTCAGAAGTCTATATAAACAAGTGTACAAGATGTAAATGATATCAATTCAAATCATTTTTTTCCCCACTTTAACAATTTGCCTCTGTTACGTTTCTTATCTCAGAGTAATTCTCTCTACAATTCTATGATGGCCGCGATGTGGTTGAGGTTGAGGCTTCTAAGATTAATCAGATATTGAATTGCATGAATATTCTAAATGGAGTGCATGCGGAAGTGAAACCGTGAGAGATGGAGTCTATAGATTGATAGGTTGATTGAAGAGTGGTTGATTTTGTTGGCCCTTGCTATGATTGTTGGCATATTTTTCATTGCAACAATGAATTTTTTTGAAGAAGATGCTAATGATTAGAGGCGATGCTTTGGTGCAGGGATCGACAATGAGGGACGTTTATTTGTGGCATTGGCATGGCGACAACATAAGTTTTCATGCAATGCAGGTGGGCTATGTGTGTAACCATGTGAGAAGGGCTGAAATTCGTTGATGTGAGACAGTTGGGTACATTAAAAGGAGATTGTACGCATTGATTAGGAGATGTTTGTTCGAGGTGGAGCTTTTCTTCGAGATCAAGTGTCTGATTAATTGAAGAGGGGTCAACCATGGTGTTAGATTCAGCGTGTTGATGTTGCGTGATTGTTTGGTGGTTGATTGTTGATGGGTGATTGATTGCGTCTGTCGGATGGATGTTTGTGTGAATGATCAAGATTGATTGGGAGTGGTGTGTGTGTGTGTGTGATTGTAATAATCGGTTGACTGATTGAGTGTGTGACCGAAGAATTGGTTGATTGAGTTAGTGTGTGTTGTGGAGCGACATTAATATGGATGGAAGCATAACATAAGTATTCTTGGATTTGTCATCTTCACTTGCGGTTGTTGAACCATGGAACGATTGAGTTAGTGGGTGGTTTATTGTTATTCACAGTGGCTACGACAATTGAGTGAGTGATTGATAGAGTTGGTAGAGTTTTTCACCAATGTGAAAATTGTTGGGTTTTTGGCTCGAACTCTATGTCCTAATTTAATTAGGATTTAGTATTTTAGTTTGTGTTTAATTAGTAAGTTTGAATTTTAGTAGAATTTGATTGTTTTAGAAGTATCTATGTTTGAGTGGATTTGTGAGTTAGAGTTTGAGAGGGATTAAGAGTTTGTGTCCTATATAAAGGACCTGGTAGATTAGTTTTGTGTGTGCTTTGATTTTAAGCCGTGGTGCCTTTGTGCCATGTTGTGAAGTTTGAATGTTAAATACAATATTATTGATGGAATAGATTAATGAGTGTTTGATTATGTGTTTCCGCTGCGTTTGATGTGTAGTTTATCCCTAACATTTGGAATAGTTGGCGTCCAACAAACCTATTCTTATAGATCGCATAGATGCTTCAGTTAATGGAAATAAGCATAACGTTTTTCTTTTTGATAATTAATTTATTTATTAGCTAGTATACATTAAGGGAATTGGGTATTTCAATTTTGTAAGGAATATGTGGATGAACTTATGATATAATTTTTTTTTTTTTTTTTTTTTTTTACGAAATGATATACTCATTCATAGAAATTGCTCACTTAACAATGAAATCACATCGATAGCACTCTTCTCTCACTCTTTGGAATCAAAGCGACATCGTGAATGTTTGCAAACTTATGTGCGACTTATACATTTTTGTCGTCAAATGTGCCAAATTTACCATTACATATACCTTGTAATTATTTTGCTTCTACGCCCTACGACAATAGTCTTAAAAAAGAACATATGGCTTATTCGACCTAGAGTAAGAATTGGTTGAGGGTTGTCAAACCCCAACAGTTCCATCTTATGCTGCTCACGGTTCCTAGCTTACATGCTCCATGAGTCACATCGATCAAATGGTTGCATTGTTGAAGTTTGTATTGTCTTTTGGAGAGGAAACTAAAAAAACTCTCTTCCTTAAAAAACTTGAATGAACTCCGAAACCTTACAACAAGGAGGAAAAAAACTCAAACCTCCCTACAAAGAAAGGAAATTCAAAGCCACTCGACAAGGAGAAGAAAAATCAAAACCTCCCGACGAGGAGATGAAAAACTCATTTCTATTTCTCTACAACCCACATGAAACAAGAGTATTAGCAAAACAATAAAAGAAGAAGAGGAGAGGGTGTGAGGGGCCGCCGACATAGATCTCAGCTAGGGGTGGCAAAAATTCGAGTCCAGACGGGTTCGAGTCCGGAGAACCCCTGCTATAAAGAAATAAATTCATTGTTAAGACCCGACCCGATTTTAAATTCAGACAAGACTCGTTTGTCTATACCCGTTTTGCTTAAAATTCGGGTTGTCCGATTGTCTGAATTTGTCGCAATCTTGAAAACCAACTTCTTATATTAAAAGCCTCTTCAAATATTAAAATATCCACATATTATAATCTCATGTGATGTAATTTAAAAAAGTACTGATAAATTCATGTAATTAAACATTTAATGTCTAGAAATAATTATTTAAGTATAAAAAAAATAAAATTTAATTCATTATCCAATCAAAAGTTATCTTTGATACATTAAACAGAGTCTTGTCCGAGTTTGAGTTTACAAAACTTGTCAGACTCAAACTTCGATTTTAAATCAGAACAAGAGAACTTTAGCTATACCGACTCAGATTTGTTAAAACATTGTCCGAATCCTTTTTCATTTCGAACAAGACAAAATTGGATCAGCGGATCTGAACATTAAATTGTCAGCCCTATCGACCGCTAGAAAACCAGCGGCCGTGGTATGTAGATATGAAAAACGCGAGCTTTCACACGAAGGCGGGAATTTAATTATAGATGTATATAGGTAATTGGACTAAAGATCGAAGTCAAATTGACATTAAGAAAACAAAGATTTACATTTGCAAGTAATCGAAAAGGTAAATAACAGATACGCCACTATTTTTCATCTGCTACTTTCAGCTCTATATGTATAAAGTAGCACCGCTTGATCGAACGGTTACGATGCACGATGAATCACTTCTGATGACCAGTCCCAAACGCACCACCATTTTGACCGTTCTCACTGTTGACCTTGTTTGACTGCCCAGCAACCACCACCTCCAACACCGCCACGTGTCCTTTGCTCTTCTTTGCTTCCAGTTGCCTACGTGTCGACTTGTAAAACGTGGCGTAGAGAATCAGCTGCGCCAGTCCAAACAGAGAACCGAGACTGTTGGGTATCTGAAAAAGAAGTCAGAGAGAGAGAGAGATGATCAGGTGGACTTGGGAGTCACATGACTATGTAGCTACTAATGATCTCGGACACGTGTCGTTCGATGGGTTACCGTGATGAAGAGATCGAACCGGATGAGGGCGTAGCAAGTCCAACACAGGCCGTTGATGAATGATGCGAATGAGAGGGAAAAGGGCATGTATTCCACGCTCCGCGTAGTGATCACCAGTTTCTGCATCACGGCCAAATTAGTGCCACGTGTTGTTCAGAATATTCTTTAATCCATATTTGAAATTAAATTTCAACAAAATACAAGTATATTCTTTTTATCTTTTGAGAGATTTTTGAACTATCAAGAGAATTCTTGCAACATCAATAAATACTTTTTTTTTTTTTAATTCATTTAGATTTTTCACGCGAAATTAGATGTGAACGCCTATTCCCATTTGAGGGAAAATGATCGAGTTTGTTGCCACTCGAGCCAACTATTCTTAATAAAAACATTAATATATTTTTAGTTCCGTTTACGTATTTTATATGCTGAAAAAAAATATAAGCGTGTAGTATACATCAATATTTTTTTATGATAGGTATATATTAATATTTTTCTTGTAAACTTAAATAATTAAGAATATAAAAGACAAACATGAGTAAACAAATAATGTATTTTAGCACTGAATGAACCAGCCATATTTTTTCTTTCAAAACAAGATTTCCTGAATTAGCTAAATGTTAAGTCATAGTATTGATAAATTCGAAACTAATTATATATAAGTGTAGAAATGATATGAAGTAGCAGCTAGCTTATTTTTGAGAAAAAAGTAATGGCTATCATATAGATGCTCTAGCATATATGCTTGCATGCCTATATATAAACTATATATCAGGCTACGGATTTCAAATTACCAAGTATTTTCATATATTAGTGCTGTGTATATATATCTATATAATTATATTATATCATCGTCTTATGCAATAAGAAATACAGAATGTAACAAAAAAGGAAAAAAAAAGACTAACAAATAAAAAAAAATAAAAAAGAGATGATAATTAATAATGCAATAGGGCTTTAGGAAATGCGCATATTATCCTAATATCTTTCCTTAATTAACCAGAGGCCTCAGTTTAAAGTGCCCTAACTACGTACGGAGAGTTTTTAAAACTCTTGACATATTGTCGCCCTTTTGTTCCTACGTACGTACCCTTCCTCAAGCTGTACATGCAAGTTAATTATCAAATCATATAATCACCTTGAATCATGCAAAATACTTGATGCAAGTTATCAAACTGTACATGCATGCATGTGTTATATGCATATGTAACCTGGAGGTCCTGGATGGGTTAGCCTAACGAAACGATATCAAGCTTGGGATGGTGTGAGTTAGGCGCACGGTCTCAGATTTGATTCTCCATTGCATTAAAATTGTCTAGGCCATTGAGATATGCTTAGACAGATTACTCCAGGGCTTCGTGAGAATGGTCAAACACGCCTGGATACCCACGAACGATAAAAAAAAAAAAAAAAAAAAAAAATTGTATGGAAGTCTAGATGTGCTTACCATGACAACCAAGGGAGCGACATACATAATGGTCCCAAAGAAAACACAAAGGGCTCCAACAACCAAAGAGCGACGTTCATGAGTATGCACAAGTGTTAGCACAAGAAGAGCAACAACACCTACAAACACCACCTCACCAACCAACACCCCCAACACTCTAAGTCTCTTCTTCCCATCAGAGTACACAATGAAGAGAATCACATAGATGAGCTCTATCACAAGCCCTGTGCCGTTGATTGTAATGACCAAAATGCTGTGGGGGTGGACCATTGGGAGGCCATAGAGCACCCAAAACATGCAGTTCAAAAGGGTGGCTAGGTAGGGAGTAGGTGAGAATTGCTCCACCGAGCCTTTCTTGCATATCTTGATGAATGTTGGGCTGTTCATCAAAAAAGGAAACAAAATATATAGAGATGCATGTTAATTAGGTAGAACAATTAATTTATAATTAACGCAATCATGCGTGCAAAGAAAATTTGCTTAATGAATCAATATATCATATATATATATATATATATATATATATATATATATATATATATATATATATATATATATGACGATGATTGGAGAGAAATGTTACGTTGGCGACAAGAAGAGCCCAAGTGCTATGATGTTTCCTGCAATAAAATTAGAGAAGAACAAGAAGAGATTATATTTGTGATCATCAAATCACACATGCATGATTAATTAAGTTTTGGCTAGCACATGAAGAGATCGTAAGAAAAATAAACTCTACTCAAATTAAAGTATTCTAAGTTATATGCAATGCATTTTGAGTATAAGCAAAATTAAAGTAGATCATTATTTTTCCCTTATGTATTCTCCAATAGTTTTTTTTTTCTTATATATTTCCTTCACAAATAAATTCGTGAATAATTTTTGTTGTCGATTGATCTCGATATTGAATATTTACTTGCCTTTGGAACGATAGATCTTTTTCGTTTCTAAATAATAAGAAAATAAGCAGTTGGACTGAATCTCGTCAAACAAACAAATAATACGAAGAAACGACCCTAGCGAAAATTATACTAATAAAGAAGTATTGACATGATCTTGCTATTATTATCATATGTAGTACCTAAGATGCCGACCGCGGTGCGAACTGCATCCGCGGAAACCATGGTTGATACAAGAAAAAGAAGAGATATATAGGAAAATAGCTACACAAAAAAGATGAGAGAACTATAGAAGAAGACAATGATATATGAATATGAAATATGGTATTGTGTGCAACACAATTTATATGTGAGCTAGCTAACTATATGGCTAGCTAGCTAGGCTGCTAGCTAGCTAGGGTAGGGTAGTTAAGTTGGTAGGAAGTGAGGGAGCAAGTTTTTAGGTCTATCCCTAACCTCTCTTTTTGTGTAGATAGCAATTAAGTGTGAGGTGATTACATGCATGACATGCAGTGGGGAATTTGATACGAAAGTGAACACATGGGAGGGGAGGAGTTAATGTGGGAGATGGATCATGGCACTTTGTTCAAGATGCTCAAGAATTCATGCAACAAATTGTAACTCTTAAACTGCTTACGTTTTTTTCTTTTTTTCTCTGCCTTCACATTGTAGCCAATTGCCCAAGTCCACTATTTAATAATGGACATGTAAGAGCTATAGCATAAGTTCACTTCTTTCCCCAAATTTATTTCCAACTTATCCTTATACATATCCAAAGTCAAATATTGTACTACCATAGTATAGCATGAGTCGGCTTAAATTTATTGATATACTAATGTTTAAATGAAAAAGAAAAAAAATTGACTATAGGAAGCTTTGACGATGACAAATCATGATTATATATAAGAAGTTATTTAGTCTTCCACGAGTAGTTCTCTTGTTATTGTAGCACAATTTAGATGCTAATTAATATTTGTTCTTTTTATAAGGTCGTTAGGCCCGTTTATTCACCAAAAAAAAAAAGAAAAAGATTTACAAAAAAAAGAAGAAAAAGAAAATGTTGACTTACGTTACTGATACTGTAAATCCAGGTGATCAGTTGACATTTTAACTCAGTATTGCACACAATTCAAATAAAGAATTAATAATATACACGTGTGACAATTAATCACAATTAACATATTGTCACAAACTCTTATATTGGTCCTAATCAATTACTTCTAGTTCTTCCAAATGTATGGTCTTTTAACTACCTTCTCTGGTGAGATGGACGATGCGTATATTGACAAAAAAATAAGGTTTGAAGAGGTTGTGGTTCAACTCCTGTTAAAATAAAAAATAATAATAATAAATCTACTTGAACTCATAAGTCCAAACTCACATGGAGTTTTTAAAATTTTTACAAATATTTAAAGGGTATCGAAAGAATTTTACAAGTGATTGTGTTTGCTTCATAAATTGCTTGAGGATGACTTTCAAACAAAAAGGCGGCATGAAAAAAAAATCTCGATATTCGAGTTATTTGACTGACTCTAGACTCGCATGAGTCCAAAAATAAGTGGCCGCCCATACAAAAAAACGACAAAAAAAATATTACATTATTCAAACAAATTAAAGAGGCGCACATTTAACCTGCTAATATATAATAAAAATCATAGCTAAATAATATATTGATATTACACAATTTATATAAACTTAACATATCCTTAACATTATCTTTTCTCAATGTCTTGTACGAAACAACAAAAACAATCTAAAAAGTTTCTATATTGTATCATGAAGATATATAAGATTAATTTTGATTTGCTCTCTCTCAATTTAAGCCACTCGATATTCGAGAAAAAAAAAAAAAAAACCTCAAATACATACGGTAACAAATTGAGAAATAATAGGACATATACCTAAAGACTGCAAGTTCAGCATATTCAATTAATATAACCTCACATGCATGTGTAGCAAGATCCATAAGAAATTTAGATTCACAACCATATATCCCATAAGATTAATCACCAATTACTTTGTAAGTAAGAAAGCCTACTAGTAGGTTTTCATATTAGAAATCTTATGGGATTTATACAGTATCACTATACATGGAAACTATTTTTTTAGATTTTTATAAACTATTGAAGAAAAAACTACTCGAATTCGCCTTCTTTGCATCAATTGCTTGAAATTCAAAGTGCACAAATTGCTAAGACAAAGTCGTGCCCCATAATTGAAAGGGGAGGAGCTTTCAATATTAATTGACATTTTCATTCCCAGAGTTCTTACTCGTGACCAGTGACCACTCTCTATTCCCAAATATCTTAAACAATTTCACAGTGACAAAAAGAATCACATTTATGATTGATGTTGTAGAAAAGTGATTAATTGCAACTCCATCCGGTCACAAATATAAGTCGTTTAATGTAAGGGCACAAGAATAAGACAACCTTAATTACAAGTGTAATTTAGATATACGCCCTTTAACATTAAATGAATTGAAGAATTGAATAATCATAAATATTTGAATTGTATAAACGTATAATTGGTAAAAGAACAATAAATACACTCTCAAATTTTGAAAACGATTTACTCCATCTGTTTCTTTTCAAGTGTCGTTTTAAGGTTTAGACTTTTAAGAAAGTCACTTAATTATCTTGATTGAGGAGAAAAATGACAGTTAATTGACTAAATCACCCTTTATATCTCCTAACCTTACCACTTCTACGTACACTAGTTATTAATGTGTAATTATTAGACTTTCTTTTTGTATGAGGGGTATGAAAGTCAATTAAGTAATTAATTTGTATTGAAAGTATCAAATGACAGATATTATGAAATATTTCAAAATGGCTAAAAAGACACTTAAAAAGAAACAGATGGAGTATAATTTTGATCAAGAAGTTTTTGCTAGAAAGACTTAATCCCTTCATTTCTTTTTAAGTGAAGTCTTAAGGTTGTCCACATTTTTTAGGAAAGTTATTTAATTATCTTGTTGATTGAGGAGAAAGTGACAGTTAAATGACTAAATCACATTTTATCTCTCATAATCCCACCACTTCTACATACACTAGTTACTAATGTGTAATTATTATATTTTCTTTTTCTATAAAGGGTATAAATGTCAATTAAGTAATTAATGTGTATTGGAACTATCAAATAACAAATATTGTGAAATGTTTTAAAATGGCTAAAAAGACACTTATTGTGGATTGGAGGGAGTATATTTTTGACCAAAGAGAGTAGTATTTTGTTAATTAAATTAACTTTAGACGAAGCAATTAATGTTTTGTATTGATGATTCCCTTAATTATGTGCCACATTAATTTGTTGAAACGAAAAACAACTTCAAAATATATGACAAAGTATTTGTGAAAGAAGGGAGTATTGTGACATCCCCTATCCCAATTAGGGAAAATGCCCGGCCTGAAACCCTAATTAAGCCCACTAACCTCGTAGACTTAACTAGAGCCAACAACCTCTCCATTCATACCTGATAAACTCAACCTGTATATTCATATCGAATTTAACTATCAAAGTAATACGCAGCGGAAATTTTTTTTTCGATATAATTGAATATAAGGAAATACGGAGTTTACCAAAATTTCCAAACCATTTAGAAAATCACCCCAACCTTGTTTATATACATCAAAATAAGTCAACAGAGTTATATAGATACAAATAGGTCATTACATCGTAGAGAAGACTCGAGACTCCTAAATCTTCTTTTTCCCCTTAGCTGAAGTGTTGGGTGACGCACCAAATGTGTAAAAGGAATGAGCACTCCAACTAGCTCAGTAAATTCAAATTCACAGTATGCATCAATATTCCATATAGTATTAAAAAAAAATGCAATAACAACATGATCCAACAATATCTAACAAAGATATGGAAAACATATAGATTCAATACATATTCGGATGCAAAGCAAATATTTTGAATTGTGATACTGTGATTCCTATTTATTTCATAAAACTAGGGCCGATTACCCATCGACGTCATTAATGCGATTTTTAAACCAGTATGTTGGCTTTCATACTCTCCAGCCCATCCATTAATGCCCAATGGTTCTATCCCAAACCCTTTAATGTGCATGTAATCCATACAACCTATCGAATTGAGCAGGAGTTATATATAGGCCGGGAAGGAAACCCATCTCCTATAAACTTATTCTCAAAACCATGAGTTATAGTATGGTCACATCACACATCGTTTTTCCATTTATCAAAAACCATCACAGTATAACCAATTCCCCATTCCATGCCAACAACTAAATAAACTATATATACTAAATAACCAGGCAACATTGATAAATAAGTGAATCCGTACTTACCTTGTGTAAATCCACTCCCCTAACTTTTAGGGTCCCTAACTTTCTCCCGGTCAATCCACACATATCATAAACCGATCATAGTAACTATAAGTCTAATGTACTCTATTATATACTATTAGAAACTCTTAAATCAGTCCCTAAGCCCCTCATTCAAATTCATAAGAAAAACATCATTGTTGCTGTTCTGGGCATGGATTAGCGCGCTAATCCCTGCTTGTACTGCATGTTCTTCAAAATTCTGCGCACCTAGCGTGCTAATCTTCTGATCTAGCGCGCTAATCGCGCTAAACCAGCAACAGCAACGTACTACTGCAACTCCAATCCCACCAAAACACCTCCAAATCGATACCAACATCCACAAATTCATTCCCAATAGCTTAGAAACATCAAATATGAGGTGAGGGACTAAATTGGAACAACAACAACTCATTTTACTTTGATTTCCTACAATCACCTCCAATTCAAACTTTGATAAACACTAAAACTAAACATACCTACGTGTTCCTCACGAGGCGTTCTATTAGTTAAGCTCCTCAACTTGGCTCGAATCGTGTCTCAGACAACATGTCATGGTCAGAATCAAACCCTCGGCTTCCATTTTTCGTTTGATCGAAAGAATTTGATATATATCAATTGTTAAGTTGATATATATAGATTCCTCGAGATACGTGTCAGTTTTATCTCGGGATCGATCAAGCCGTTGATGTGCTAAAATGACATACGCTAACGTGACACTATATTTGACACATCTTAACTTACGCTTCGTTCGAGACGATCAAATGATATATAAAATTACTAGTTTCTTAATTTCCATTATATATATATATATATATATATATATATATATATTTCGTGTTTATCGCTTCCGATAAATTCGTCGATCACGTCCACATGTAGCCACGAACGTGCACTTCCTTGCCACGTCTTCCTCATCACTCACAGTGTACCGGTATTTCATAATTTATAGTGCATTTATCCCGTATGAGCGTGTATATACCATATCAATATATACAACTTATTTATATTTTAGTTGTGCAAACCAAACAAACACCATACATCATACAAACGCACACACACACTAATAGGGATATGCCAATCTAAACCATCTGCCTAACTCAGACTAATTAATAATTGGGTTAACACTAATCACCAGCTTAAGGTAACAGGTCGTTACAAGTATGAATTAAATTTGAGTCGAAAATATCATGTTAAAGGACCTCGCTTCCTTGTAAGCTTTTTATGAGTTAACTATGTGTTGGTCCCAATTAGAATTTGCGCTTTAAGCCTTAAGTATGCTGGGGAGTGCTAGGCGTACATCGCAATGGCACATCATAACGCTCATCTTATTTTAACAATCACTAAAAAAATCGCTTAAGAGGGCCACGTAGGGGAGTAATGACGGGAACCCCCGTCGCTATTCCCTGTCGCTATTTGTTCGATTTCCATATCAAAAAGCGTTTTCTCTCCATCTATGGTTCACTTTCGCCCGTCACATTCGGTCGTCTTCCTCACTCAACCCGGCCTTCCCTGCTCGTCTCTGGTTCTCCCTCTCCCTCTCCGTGCTCGACCCTCTCCCTCTCCGTGCTTATCCTTCTCACTGGAACCCTAAACCCCGCGCGAACCCACCATCCGGCGCCTCGCCCGACTCGGCCCGCCCGCCTCCGCCTCGGCCGGCCACCCTGGCGCCTCGTCGCAGCCACCACACTTCCATCTCGTTCTTGATTTGGGATTTAGGTATAAATTTTTATTTTTTTATTTTTTATGTTTTTTGTTATTTAAGTTGATTTCTAATATTTTGTTGTGAAAATTTGTATTTTTGTGGAAATATGTATTTTATGTGGAAATTTGTGTTTTTATGTGAAAAAGTGGGTTTTTGTATTTTATGTTAAATTAAAAAAATGTAATAGTTTGATAAAAAAAGTTGTAATTTTGTATTTTATGTTGGAATAAATTTTTTGGAAATTAAATTTTTATTTCATGTATTTTTAGGTGAATAAAATTTGTTAAATTGATTAAAATGTAGGTTCGAATAAGTTTTGTATGTTGATATTTATTATTTATTTATTTTTATGACAAATAAAATGCATGCTTGTGATTTGAATATAATAATTTTTTTTGATTATTTGTGATGTTTATTGCATGATTTTTTTGTAATGTGTTAGTATTAAATTAGTTGAATTTCAAATATGCCTATTAAACTATTATTTAATTGTTTTTACAGTAATAAAAAAATCAAATTAAAATCTATTTAACTATAATAAAGAAATTATGTTAAGTTGAAAAAACATTTAAGTATAAAGTTAACTAAATGTTACAAATTCATTGAAGAAATTAAATTTCGATTAGGGTCAAAAATAAAAGAGTACGTATAATATATATATTATACTATAAATAAATATAGAGTACTTAAAAGCAATTTAACTTTAATAAAGAAATTTGTAATTGGTTGAACAAAATAATATTTATATAACAACGCTTACATACGATATATATAGATATATAAAGTATAGGTAGGGAGGATTAGTATTCATATATATAACTATATATATAAATTATGTTAAGTTGAAATTAAAATAAGTATGAAGTTACAAGTTAAATGAAATATTAATACGGTAAATTGTACTGATAAAAATTTAATAAAATGATGCAAATTTATTGGACAAATTAAATTTCGATTAGGACAAAAATAGAAGAGTATAATATATTATACTATAAATAAATATAAAGTAGTTAAAAGTAATTTAACTATAATAAGGAAATTAGAATTGGTTGAACCAAATAATATTTATATAAGAATGCTAATATACGAGATATATATCTATATAAATGAGACAATAAAATTATAAATTGTAAATATTGAAGTGAAATTTAAAATTTCAGAGGAAAAATTAGAAATTATGCAAAATTACGCAAAAGTATGTGCATATATTGCAGCCAATGCGACTAATTACGGTAAACAATTGACTAAAATGTATAAAATATATTACGCAAAGTATGTACAAATGCAACCGATTCGACTAATTAAGATTAACATTCGACTAAAATTTATATAGTGATTGATGTGTAGGTGTATTCAATTGGGGTGGTTTAGGTCTTTCGAGATGTCTGTTTCTCGAGATTGGATGTACAACCGTATTGAAGGCGGTCACATTAGATTAGATTTTGTGGATGGCGTGAAGGAATTTATAAAATTTGTCATACAACACTGCACCACTTACTTGAACGAAGCGAAAATTCGACGTCCTTGTCGAAAATGTCGCAACGACAAATACTACGATGTAGACACCGTAGAGCTTCATCTAGTGAGGGGTGGATTTGTTCCTGGTTACTATCGTTGGACCGCGCATGGGGAGGAAGAAATAGTAAGCGACGAGGACGATGAAGGTGATGATCCAATGGATGAATATCCGACATCATATCATCATATGATACAGACATTGCAGGCCCCGATTTCGATTGGAATCATGAAGAGGAGCTGAACCCTGAAGCGAAGCATTTCTTTGAAATGATTGACGCGACGAATCAACCGCTTTGGCCGGGTTGCGAGAAGATGAATAAAATCTCAGCAATGGCACGTTTATTGACGATAAAGTCAAATCATCGTATTTCGGAGCAAGCATTCGACGAAGTTTTGCAAGTATGTAAAGACATGTTGCCTGAAGACAACTGTTTGATAGATAGCTTTTACAAATGTAAGGGCTTGATGCACTGGTTGGGTCTCCCATATGAGCGAATTGATTGTTGTCCCAACTTATGCATGCTTTATTGGGAGCTCGACTCCGAGCTTACATCTTGTAAATTTTGTGGAGAATTTAGGTTTAACTCTAACAAACACCCGCATAAGACAATGGTTTACTTCCCTTTGACGCCTCGTCTCAAACGTTTGTACGCTTCGAAAGCTACGGTGAAACACATGCAGTGGCACGCAGAACACGTCCGAGAAGAGGGCAATATGCAGCATTGCTCCGACTCCTTGGCATGGAGCCATTTCAATCAAGTGAACCATACGCTCAGCTCAGAGGTTCGTAGTGTTCGACTTGGCTTATGCACTGATGGGTTTCAACCTTTCGGAATAACCGACAAACTGTACTCCTCGTGGCCGGTGATTCTAACACCGTACAACTTGCCTCCCTCGATGTGTATGAAAAAAGAAGTGATGTTCTTAACAGTAATCGTACCTGGGCCAACTAATCCGTCGCAAAAAATTGATGTGTTTTTCCAACCGTTGGTGAAAGAATTGCAAGAGTTGTGGTATGACGGTGTGCCTACCTACAACGTATCGACTAAGACAAACTTTCAAATGCGCGTTGCACTTATGTGGACTGTTAACGACTTTCCAGCGTATAGCATGTTGTCGGGATGGAGCACGCACGGGAGGACTGTTTGTCCTTATTGCATGGAAGATACCGAAGCTTTCTAGTTGAGGTTTGGAGGGAAAGTAAGTTGGTTTGATTGTCATCAACGTTTGTTGTCGCGATATTCGAAGGAGCTGAAAGACAAGTCTAGTTTTCGCAGAGATAGAATTGTATCTGAGAAGCCACCAGCTAATAAATCGGGTGAAGATATCTTGCGAGAAATTGAAGCTTTAGGGCTGATGAAAGTCATTGAATTGGGACCAGATGCAATCAACAACGAAGTCTCGAGGACTAGCGGATGGAGAAAACGAAGCATACTGTAGGAATTGTCTTATTGGAAGACGAACCTTATCAGGCACAACCTAGATGTGATGCACATTGAAAAAAATGTCTTTGACAATATTTTCAACACAATCATGAGTGTGGCGGGGAAGACGAAAGATAACGCAAAGTCTAGAGAAGACTTAAAGGAGATTCGTAATCGTCCAGAGCTTCATTATGATCCAATTTTTAAGAAATATCCCAAGGCACGATATGCGTTAAACAAACAAAGAAAACAAGCATTGTGTAAGTGGATTAAGGAATTGAACTTCCCTGATGGTTACGCGTCTAACATCGGTCGCTGCGTAGATTCTAAGAAGTTGAAGATGTTTGGGATGGAAAACCACGATTGTCGTGTTTTCATGCAACGATTGTTGTCGATTGCTTTTCGAGATCTTTTAGAAGATGACATATGGATTGCAATTAGCGAGTTAAGCATTTCTTCAGAGATTTAACTGCTAGAAATTTAAATGTTGAGAATCTTCGGCTTTTGCATGAAAAAATTCCTAAGATATTGTGTAAGTTGGAAAATATATTTCCGCCAAGTTTTTTCGACTCAATGGAGAGTCTTCCTATCCATTTGGCGTACGAGGCTATCCTTGTTGGCCCAGTACAATTTCGATGGATTTATCCTTTCGAGAGGTAATCAACTAGACTCGTAAATAATTTATATCACACTCTGACATATACATTTTAACTAACTTACTTCTACAAATGTAGGTACTTGAAACATTTAAAAAATAATGTTAGGAATAAGGCAAAGGTTGAGGGCTCAATATGCAATGCTTACTTAATGGAAGAAGTAGCCGCATTTTGTTCCTATTATTTTGAGGAACACGTCTCCACCTCGCACAATCGTCCGCCCCGCAATTACGATGGTGGAGTCGGACCAAGTCAAAGTCTTAATGGCTACTTCTCAATATTCACGCACCCAGGTCGGGCCTACGGGAGATCAAAGAAGCATTATCTCAGGGATGACAAATGTAACGCCGCACACTCATATGTGTTGTTAAATTGTCCCGAGGTCGCTCCATTCATTAGGTATGCTTTAATCTTAATTATTATCTTAAATTTATTCAATCGCAATCCTTACATTTTCAAATACGTATCGGAATTGCGTTTCAAACATGTGAATATTACACAAAATGTCATCGATGAACATCTTGAGAAACATTTCTCAAGTTGGTTTCAACAATTCGTAAGTCATTTGTACGTGGATATTAAAATAATTCTTTCTTTTTGTTGTTTATTTGAAATTGAAGTTTATGATTGAAACATTTTTTTGTGGTAGGCTCCGTCATCTATTCAAGACACAACACTTCAAATGTTGTCTACGGCCCTAGTCGACTTTGCACCGTACACGCGTATCTTATTAATGGCTACAAATTTCAGACTGTGTCGCATCGCTCAAATAAAGATATGCGTAATAGCGGGGTATGCGTTAGGGGCACGAATGACGCAAAATATGACAATGACTTTTACGGGTAATTAGAAGAAGTGATTGAAATCGAATACGGTGGATTCCTACGTATTGTGTTGTTCAAGTGTCAATGGTTCGATCCCACGATCAATGTCGGGACAAGAGTTCACCGATCCTTAAAAATCGTCGATGTACATCGAAATCTGCGATTGAACAAGTACGAGCCTTTCATACTAGCCATGCAAGCTAGTCAGGTGTACTTTCTTTCATACCCAAGTGTAAGAAATGCGCAGAACAATTGACAAGCTACGTGCAGATTCAACCGAAATTCATCGATGAACAAAACTTAGTCGAAAACGTTGACTGTGAGCCTATAGAACAAGACGTTTTTCAAGAGCAGCTACCTGAGCATAATAATGAGGTTGATATTGACAATAATGTTTCAATTTCTTTAGCTGATCCTAGTGGGGCACACATGTCAGACGTCGACGAAGAAGACGATGAAAGCGATAACTCCGACTTTTCATCGAATGATGAGGACGGTGACGACGAATCATGATACTATCATGTTCATCAGTTGGTAAATGATGCAATTATATTTTTTTACTTGTTACGTAAATTTTGTATGTTGGAGGTTCAACTCAAAATTCTAATTTAGTCTTTATTTTTTTTATAAATTTATGTCGTCAAGTAGAGGTTACGCCTCATCTTCTGGTGAGGGCTCCGGTGGACGATCAGGTGGACGATCCGGTAATCGATGCTACTAGAGATCGACGATCGGATGGATCACACCGTCATTCTTATGATGATGCTACTCCACCAGCACAGACTACTCAAGGTCAGCAGAGTCTGCATCCATACCCATACCACCTTTCTCAGCAGGCTCCATTTCATCCGTACTCATACCACCCTTCTCCGCAAACCCATTTCTCCATCAGACGCCTCCCCCACATTATGCACATCCATCACATCCATCTACATCTTTCATGTCTTTGTCATCTGTTTTTGGTGATGATCCCACCTCTATGCAGATGTATTCTACTTTACTTTCCTCCCTACCCACTCCACCCGTTGATGGTCGTGGTACGTTTAGGCCAGGTGTCGGGCCTACATTTTCATCAGGGGGATCAGCATCTCCCTCACATATTCATGATCGTACGCACGACCACTGTACAGTCCCACCACCACTCCATCATGATTTGCATGCCTAGCCTCTCGGGGGTCGAGTAGAGCGATCGCCAAGTTCTTCGGCACATCGTTCGAGCGACTCGTCTATAGGTACGGCCCCACGTGGACGACGATGAAGCAGTACTACTACCCAACCCTCAGGGTGGATATTATTGGTCGTGAAAGATGACAGATATTAAGTATACATACGAAGTTTTACGTTTACTTATTTTTTATAAACTTAGTCTAACACCTCGTTTTCAATTTAGTGGATAAAAATTACACCCGTGTGACAGAGCTGCCGGGAGATGACTAGGGCATACAAACACTCCCTGCACAAGGATGGTTATTTTTAGGAGCATGTCCCGCAGCACATGCGAGATATTTACTGGAATCAATAGAAGGTAAAGTTGTTTAAGTTAATGTTATTTCATTTACATAAGATTTACAAACAATATATAATTGAAAAGTGTTTATAGATAAATTTAAAATTTTATTAGTTTTTGCCTATTGTTTTCATTCGACTGGGAGTCATCGGATGACGCAGCTATTAGAGAGGCATACGATAGGCAGATTGCCACTCGGTACGTTGATTTTATTAGCAAGATGTGCTCGAAAGATAAAAAGTCTTGCACATGTATCTGCTGAGATCTTCGACCACTATAAGAAGATGCGGTCCACTCCTAATTTTAAGAAGAAGTCAGAGTGAGCAAGTAAAAATCGGAGAACTGAGACAGGGGGGACCCCGTACAGGGATCGCAGTGCATACTGGTGGCTCAATATCCATTTATCAGCACGCAAAGAAGCTGATAAGTTATGTTATATTAAGTTTATATATAATATACATGGATTAAGTCTCAAACTTAATCCTTTTTAAATATATGTTTTGTATGCGGAGAAGTAGGATCGACCTCCGACTGCTTTGGAGTTATGCATATACTTCCATACGAAAGATCATGACGACGTAACTTTCCTCGATTCAAGAGTAGAGAAGATCGTCGTAAGTAAATAGTTTTGCTTTTAAATTTTGTTTAGTTAATTAATGATAGGTATTAATGACTTCTAAATATTTTAAATTCTTATTTTAGACGGCGATCCAAAGCATAGGCGGATTGAGTTGACACAGTCGTAGCCTGACACCCCGATAGATGAGACCGGCCTATATTTTTTCGTCGTTGAGCACGGCGACAAAGGACGGACATATGGACTAGGGTGGACACCGTCGGGGTCGCGGCACAGACATGCTACAGCTGGAGGAGCTGGAGGAGGAGCTGGAGGTGGAGATGGAGCTGGATCTTCTCGGCCTATTTCTTCTCCTAATGAGCCCATTGATCTTTTGCGGAGGGACTTCCAGACGATGCAGACACACATTCTTCGGGTTATGCAGGATCACACTCTAACCCAAGATCAGTTGCGAGAGGTCCAAGGCCAGTTGCGTCGCATGGAGCAGGCTCTAATGGACAGACTTGGAATTTCATTCGCGCGAGGGCCTCCGAGAGATGTTTCAGCCGATGACTCTGAGACCGGCAACGATTTCGACGATTGAGTTGACTTCCTTGTATATTTAGCCTTAGGTTGTTCATATCTTGTTTTGTATATTTTTATACTTGTAATTAATTTTTTATTCTATTTAATTCATTTTGATGGACTTCAGTTATTAACTTTAATTTTCTTTAATTTTCCTGTTCGTATAGTTATTCCGAATAAATTATATAGTATATATTAAAATATTGTTTTGATAATAATTTTTTAAAAAGGTTTATAAAGAATTTATAAATTTAAATATTATTTATAAATAATATTATTTTCAAACATTTCATTTAAAATTTAATTTTAATTGAATTTAAAGATTATCATAAAAATTATTAAATATTATATAATAGTTTTTGCATTTATATAAAAAATACATAATAGTTAAATATTTTAAATATTTACATTTAACTCCATTTGAAATTTAATAATTTTTAATAAAGTTTTTAATATTTAGTTTTTATAAATTAATTTTATTACTAATATTGAGTTTTAAATTTTTAAATATTTTATTATATTATATATAATAGTTTTAGCATTTTATAAATATAAATATTTATAAATATTAATTATTATATAATATATATAATAACAAACCACGTGGCAGTCAATGAGCCACGTGGACAATTAGCGACGGATCTTTAGCGACGGGCTTTCGTCGCTAATTATCCACGTGTCATGTCAAAACAGTTTCGACCACAACCACGTGGCATATTAGCTACGGGATGTGGCGACAGGATTAGCGACGGGTTCGCGTCGCCAAACCTGACACCCCGTAGCTAAAAAAAATTAGCGACGAGAAATTTAGCGACGGGGTTTCCCGTCGCTATCACAGTTTAGCAACGGGTTTCCCCGTCGCTAATCCGGTATCCTTTTGTAGTGTTAGAGACGGGAAAGCCCCGTCGCTAATCCCGTTGCTAATTTCGGGAGAGGAAAAAGGGCTTTCCCTTTCCTTATATAAATGATAAAAATTAAATAGACGAATTACATTTTAATTAGGACAAAAAATAACAGACTAATGTTGGATAAAATAATATATATAACTTAATTATACTATATGTAATGAAAAAAAACTAAATCAAACCAAAAATTTTAAAACAAATTGAAGCACTTAAAAACTTATATATGAATGTACAAATTATATTATTTTTATATATAGAACTTCTACTATATATTTGTAAAAGAAAACAATTTAAAGATTATTACTTTATACTATACGTACAATTATATTAATGTAGTTTAAAACTTTAATTAATGAAAAAAATTTGTGCTTACTATATACATTGAAAAGAATCATAATTATGCAAAAGAAATAGAAACAAAGTAAAACACGTAACATTTAGTAATTTTTTTAGATATATATATATATACATTATATGGATATACGTATTATACTATATATATAACTTATATTATATATTTGTAAGAGAAAACTACTTAAAATTAATAATTACACTATATATACAACAACAACAACAACAACAACAACAACAACAACAACAACAACAACAATAACATAGCCTCAAACCCCAAATTAAGCTGGGGGGCCTCGGCTACATGGATCAAACTTGTCCATTGTGCTCGATTAAGTGCAATTGATGGTGAGTTTTTCAAACCATTCAAATCCCTCCTAAAATTACACTATATATATTGAAAGAAAATTATAATAATTTATACTACGTGTACAATTGTATTAATGTACTTTAAAACCTTAATGAATAGAAAACATAGTATTTACCATATATATAATGAAAAAACATAATTAAGCCAAACAAATTTATGACAAAATAAATTGAAACAAAATAAAACACTTAAGTTTAATAATTATGGTAGCTATAATATATAATAACATTACGCAAAGTATATTGTTACCAATTCGACTAATTATGGTTAACATTCGACTAAACATTATAACATATATAACGCAAAATATGTGCAAATGCAAGCAATTCGAGTAATTAAGTTTGACATTCGATGAAAATGTATATAGTGATTGGTGTGTCTGTGATTAAATATAGTTGTTTTGGTCTTTCGAGATGTCTGTGTCTCGAGATTGGATGTATAACCGCATTGAAGGCAGTTACACTCGATTGGATTTTGTGGCTGGCATGAAGGAGTTCATAAAACTTTCCATGCAACACTACACCACTTTCCTCAACGAAGCCAAAATTCAATGTCCTTGTCGAAAATGTCAGAACGAGAAATACTACGATGTAAACACAGTAGAGTTTCATCAAGTGAGTCAAGGATTCGTTCCCGTTTATTATTGTTGGACCGAGCATAGGGAGGAAGAATTATTAAACGATATGGACGATGAAGGTGATGATCCAATAGATGAATATTCGGCGTCATATCATCAAATGATACATGACCGCGCGGGACCGAGTTTTGATTGGAACTGTGAGGAGGAGCCGAACCATGAAGCAAAAAATTTATTCAAAATAATTGACGCAGCGAATCAACCGCTTTGGCCGAGTTGCGAGAAGATGACAAAATTGTCAGCAATAGCACGTTTGTTGACGATAAAGTGGAATCACCATAATTTGGAGCAACCATTCGATGAAATCTTGCAGGTCTGTAAAGACATGTTGCTCGAAGACAATTGTTTGATAGATAGCTTTTACAAATGTAAAGTTTTAATGCACTGGTTGGGTCTGCCTTATGAACAAGTCGATTGTTGTCCCCAGTTATGCATGCTTTATTGGGGGCCCGATCTCGACCTTACGTCCTGTAAGCTTTGTTGGGTAGGTTTAACTCCAATAAACGCCCGCACAAGAAAATGATTTACTTTCCTTTAACACCTCGTTTACAACGTTTGTTCGTGTCGAAAGCTACAACGAAACACATGTAATGACACGCAGAACACGTTAGAGATGAGGACCATATGCAACATTGCTCTGATTCCATTGCATGAAACCACTTCAATCAAGTGAACCCTAGCTTCAGTTCGGAGTTCGTAACGTTCGACTTCGGTTATGGACTGATGGGTTCCAGCCTTTCAGAATGACTGACAAACCGTACTCCTCTTGGCCGGTGATTTTAACCCCGTACAACTTGCCTTCGTCGATGTGTATGAAGAAATAAGTGATGTTCTTAACAGTGATCGTACCTGGACCGACCAATCCGTCACAAAAAACTGACGTGTTTCTCCAACCGTTGGTGAAGAAATTGCAAGATTTGTGGTATGTCGAAATGCCTACTTGCGATGTATTGATTAAGACGAACTTTTAAATGTGTGTCGCACTTATATGGACTGTGAGCGGCTTTCCAGCCTACAACATGTTGTCGGGATAGAGCACGCACGGGTGGACAGCTTGCCCTTATTGTATGGATGATACCGACGCCTTTCAAATGAGGTTCGGCGGGAAAACGACTTGGTTTCACTAGAACATTTTTGGCCTTTAATAGAGGTTTTAAAACCCCTATTAAATAGAGTGTTATTAAATGTTATGTGAAAATGTGTTATGTTTTAATTTTTAATACATGTATTACATAAAGGTTTTTAAAACTCCTATCAATTAGGTGTTATTTAATAACACCCCCCTTTAATAATGGTTTTAAAACCTCTATTAAATATTGAAAATGTTCTAGTGTTTGACTGTAATTGGCGTTTCTTATCGCGATATTCGAAAGAGAGGAAAGAAAAAATTAGTTTCCGTAAAGGTAGAATTGTGTTAGGCAAGCCACTGGCCGATAAATCGGGTGAAGATATCTTGTGCGTGAAATTGAGGCATTAAGACTGATGAATGTTACTGAATTAGGATCAGATACTATAAATAACGAACGAAGTCTCGAATAGTAGTTGGCGGATAAAACAAAGCATATTGTGGGACTTATCGTATTGGAAGACGAACCTTATACGACACAATATAGATGTAATGCACACCGAGAAAAACTCGACATCTTCCAGACGCCCTACAAATACCCCCACTAAAAAACTTGACTCAATAGAAAATCGCTAATCGTGTTTACTTCCTTAAACAGGATTGACGACCCGTACTGTGGAACCCACACCGTGATATGTCCATTGACCGGGGCAAGGGCAGAGGTATAATTTATTTTTGTTGTGATGTATGCCTAGTGTATTGTATATGTGTAGACTATTAAGTCAATTTTATACGAGTGTATAGGTATCGAGATGAGCGGGGACGTACCTCGAGTCGTGTGTCGACGTGAGACCGAGGTAGCGACATATTGGGGTAAGTTTAATTTATTTGAGTTAAATGTGAACTTATGTTGGTTTATAAGTGGCTAATGTGGCCACATTGAAAAGAACATTAAATGTGTCTATAGTTAGTGAAATAAAACAACAAGCACATGATATGCATCGAGACACGTGATAAATCATCAAGAGACAAGGTGCCCAATTGTTGAGTCACTCAAAGGTGACTTGAGGGACAAGTGGGCAAAGTGGTCCATGAGATGAGTCTCGAGACAGGTATGCACACCATGAATCAATGGCTAGCATTCAAACATATCAACATTAGTCAAATGAGTATATAAGTCAACAAAAATGGTTTCTTATCTTCATCAAATCGTTTGTGCAAGGAAGAGAGAAGAAGAGAGTTGCGGGAGTGCTCAAGGAGAGGGAGAAGTGTGTAGTTCAGTGAAGCTTTAGTCGAGAAGAAGGTGTTCTTCAAGCTAGGTAACTTCTCCACTCCATTAACAAAGCTTAACTTGGTGTTTTCATGTAAATTGATGTTGTTGTTGCTGTTGTATGTTGGGATGGGTGTTAGGTACCTCATGTAACGTGTATGAGGGTCCCTAATGCAAAAACAAGGTCTATGTGTGGCAAAAAACCCAGAATTTGAAGTGTAGATTCGGGTTTCTGCACATAACACGCTAGATTTTTGACTTAGCGCGCTAATATTTATTAGTGCGCTAGATTTTTGACTTAGCGCTAAGACGAGTAGCGCTAATCGAGGTAGCGCGCTAATATGGCAATTAGCGCGCTACTGTTCACAATTAGCACGCTAATTTCCCAGCCAGTCGAAAAATCAGCCAAGTCCAAAAATGTTCTAAACACTATAAATGGGGTCCAAACACACTCTAACACCTGTCACACAACTTTAGGGGACTAAGCGGAGATCCCGGGAGTTTGGGAACGCATTTCGGAGTATTGAAAGGTCTGATAGGCTAGGACAAGCGTGTGAATTGTAAGTAAAGCCGTGAAAATTTTATATTTCATTTCATTCACTTTTATCGATTTATTGGCCTATTTGTAGACATTGCTACCTGTAATCTCACATTATGTTGTTTTTGTGTCTATTCATGATTGAATATTTGTGAAATGATGCCTCGTGACGTGTTTTGTTGATTCCAATTCCTACTTTTGATGTTGTTCTTCATAGATAATTGATGAAAAGCATGGTATTGGGATAATTTGGATTTAAGTGGACTTCTATTCGATTTCTTTTGGGTGTTGTAGCCTAACTTGTTTTTGAATCCTTGAGATTTGGACTTATTTGTCTTTGAAACTAAAGTAGGGATTATCAAGTATCCATTGCACGAGAGATGCGCGGTTCACGGGGACATGGGTCTACCGGGGTTCCGGCACTCACCACTACACTTGCGCGACACACGAGTTATGGGACTCGGGGTAGTCGGCAAGAATGAGATTGATGTTGTATAAGCGTAGAGCGCAGCTTCGCTATTTGAGTGAGATATGTTGAGCCCAGCTCCATATAGTAGTGGGAAATGTTAGGTGATAGTTCTCACCGCCTACCGGACGTAGATCATCTTGACTTAGCCTGTGTCAGTCTCTACATTTTTAACTGTGGTATTTACTTGCATTATTTGATTCAGCAATTTTTTCGCTATGTATGCTTTTAAATACCAGTCTTTTATTTTGGAAATGTGGCATAGAATTCTCCAGTTATTACTTAAATATTACTATACTCACCATTTAGTTTGTGACGATGGGTGTAGGTCCGTCGAGCAGCCGCAAGCCAGGGAAGGAGAAGATCGACGACTTTCTCTGAGCTTTTCAGTGACTCTCCTATCTCATTTTATATGGCTCGACTTTTGTTGTATTATTATTGTTTATGTCTTTACTCTTTATTTTTGGGTTGTACATTGGGTTGAGTGTATAGTTCCCATTTTTGAGACTCACATAGATACATGCATGTGATGCTTTATATTCCTGATTTTCCACACGTAGGCATTTTGAATAATAAGAGCTTCCCATAATCCTTAAAATACATGATAATAGGTAATAACATGAAAATGATAAAAAAATTTAAATAACTCGAACGTTATGAATATCTCGAACATGTGTGTTGAGGAATATATGGACGAAAGGTCGACTAATACGTAATTAAGTCTTATATGGTTAGGATTAAGGCTTGATTATGGGATTAGGTCCATAGGCCACTTGTGCCTTTCTCTTGCATCAACACACAACCTAAACCCATAGAAGCATCGATTGTACACAGTGAAACCCTTTCCAACCTCTCGCAATATCAAGACTGGTGCATGTAGTCAACAATTTCTTCAGATTGAGCAAATGTCTCCTTTCATTCCTCGGACAATGAAACTTAACGTCATTTTGGGTCAACTTGGTCATTTGTGAAGCGATCTTCAAAAAATCCTTCACGAACCTTCGAGTAATAACTCGTTAACCCCGAAAAACTCCTAATCTCGATCAATGACGTCTGCGCGCCAATCCAAAATCGCTTTGAATCTTTCTTTGGATCTGACAATACATCTTTGCTCCAACAACATGACCCAAAAATTTAACCTCAGACAACCAAAATTCACACGTCTTGAATTTGGCATACGATCTGTGCTCCTCAAAGTCTCCAACGTCTCCCCGAGTCTTTGCTTGTGATCTTCGAGTCTTTGAGTACACCAATATATCATCAATAAATACGATCACAAAGCGGTCAAGATATGGTCTCATCACTCGATAAATCAAATCCATAAACATGGGGAGCATTAGACAAACCAAACGGCATGACCGTGAACCGATAGTTTCCATACCTCGTACTAAATGTTATTATGTATCTATCATCCTCCCTAATCCTCAACTGATGATATCTTGATAGTAGATCTATCTTGAGAAAAAGCTGCGCTCCTCTCAATCGGTGATTCGAATAAATAATCAATACGCGATAATGGATACTTGTTCTTGATTGTGACCTTGTTCAATTGTACGTAATCAATACTGATCTCAAAGTACTAGTCTTCTTCTTCACAATCGTGGACCTGGTGTGCTCACTTTAGTGATATCGAAGGTGTGATGAATCCTTTCTCGCTCAATTCTTGCAATCGTGCTTCCTCAATTCTTCCAATTTCGTGGAGCCATGCGGTATGGTGGTATAGATATCGATTTCGTAGCGAGGCACTAACTCAATAATGAAATCGATCTCTCGGTGGTGGTAATCCAGGTAAGTCTTGGAAACACGTCAGAAAATCGCGCACAACCGAAATCTCTTCAAGTTTAGGTCCATGACTCTCTTGAGTACATGAAATTATTTAAGTAATACTGTGTCTAGTCGAGAGACATCGATCCACATTCCCAAATAGGCAACAAGTATCAAATGGCATAATTTAAATAGAAACTATGCATAATTTAAATAGAAACTTGAAAGAAACATCATGCAAAGATATACTTGAGTTAACCAAATATGAAAGCGACTCAAGGCTAAGTAGTAATGGATTAGGGTCTGGTTTGTGATCTTCATCACATCAGCCTTCCCACTACAATGTGAGCTCGCTCCATAGCATTTCATTAAAATTTGAGCTCTATATCATAATGTCAAAAGGTCGTACATACGATTACGCTTTTTCTATTCCAAGTGAATTAGTCGTCACCGGAATGTATACTTGCTAACATACCCGAGTTTTAAAACTCGTCATGTTCACCAAGTTATTCTTGCGCCAACAAACCCCGAGGTTCGGATTACGCTGCCGTTCGAGGCACGTTACCTCGTGTGTCATGCAAGGTAGTGGAGAAATTTCCTAACATCCCAAGCAAGTCTAGTGACCCCGTATGAAAGCTGAATTTCTATCATCAAATGACCTTAACCACAAGAACCACTTTCATTTTCAAAAATGACACAACATTGAAATCCAAAAGATGTAATAGCATACTAATGCACAAAGGATTTGAGTCAAAATAAACAAACTATCCTAATAGCATGCTATATCACCGACTTCCACACACAATGATCAACATGACAAAGTATAGGAATTGGAATCAATGATATACAAAGCAGTATGCTATGAACAATATCATAAAATGAGCACCGAACAAATCATAGCATATGGATTTCAAAGGCAATTCAGTTTGAATAAGCGAGAATAAATAAATATATGGAATGAGCGTAAATAAATGTCTCAATCAGTTTACTTACTTACATAACAAGTCCTAAGCTATCAGGCTTCTCGTCGAGTCTATGTATGCACCCAAACCCCGTAATAGCTCATTTACGGTCCTAACATTTGACAAATTATCAATTTAGGTTCAAGCTTAATGATTTACAACTCCTAAATTGGTCGAAATCGGTCAAAATCGAATTCGAGACCAATTTGCCTATTTCACGTTTTTTGAGGTAAAACCAGGTATAACGCCTCAACCGACTCCCGAATCTTCACTTTTTATAGAAATATTGATTTGAGTCTCAAATATATTTTTCCCTATTTTTCTCGGAATTCTCCATAATTTTTTTCATAATTTTATCTATTTTCGGAATTTATTTTATTAAAAATTAGTTTTTACTTACTTACTTACCCCACGATTTCGCGCCTCGAGCCCACGTCAACACGCGACTCGAGGCGCATCTCCGCTCATCTCGTATACGCATACCCGTAAATAACTTAGTAGTCTACACATATACATTCCACTGGGCAAACAACACAACAAATATAACATTTACCTCGACCACCGTGCATGCAGTAGTGACACGTATCTCTCTGCGGGTCCCACGTCACGGTCATTTTGTCCCGATTAACGAATTAAACGTGTATTAGTTATTGGGCCGTGACGGTATAGTTCCCCATTTTTGAGACTCACATAGATAAATGCATGTGATGTTTTATATTCCTGATTTTCCACACGTAGGCATTTTGAATAATAAGAGCTTCCCATAATCCTTAAAATACATGATAATAGGTAATAACATGAAAATGATAAAGAGATTTTAAATAACTCTGAACGTTATGAATATCTGAACATGTGTGTTGAGGAATATAGGGACGAAAGGCTGACTAATACGTAATTAAGTCTTATATGATTAGGATTAAGGCTTGATTACGGGATTAGGCCGGGCGGTGCCACTACAAGAAAACACGAATTCAGCAACAGGCATATGTTGCTTGAATTGGTACGATTTTGTTGCTAAGAAGCTCGCATCAAATTTGCAATGAAAGGGTTGTCATTTGAAGTCTTTGTCGCGACAAGAATCAGCGACAGACTAGCCACTATGTCGCTGTTCAACAACAAAACTGCAACAAACGTCGTCGCTGAATAGCAACAAACTGACGTCTGTCGCTGACTTCAACAACAGAATTGCGACAAAAGTTTGTTGTTGTTTAGCGACAGACGATCATCTGTGTCATTGATGGAATCCGATCAAGATCTTGTTGTATTTTCACAAATCTGTTGTTGTTTAGTTGACCGAGATCCAGTAAAAAGTAATTTTTAAATTAATTAATTCTGAAAATGATAAAAAGTAAAAATAAGAAATGTCATGCAAGTAAAATTTGCAAAAACAATTTAAAAGATACAAATATTTATTTTATAAAAACAATAAGGCTGAAAGCCATTATTTGGATGAAGGGTAACATATACAAATTTGACTAATGAATTCTGAAATTCGATTCGCATCATATAGATAAAATTAGGTTCCAACTTAATGGTGTGAGTTACTATATCGATACAAGACTAAAATCAACTGCCCAAATTCGATCCGCATCGCCCTTTTCACCCTCCGCGACCTGCAAAATTCATATATTAGCAAGTAGCAAGAGAGCACACTATCTCGATACAAGACTAAAATCAATAAAAAATCAGCAAACATTGACTTTAAGAAATTGCTAAGCTAATGACATACTAAATAAAAGACCATGCATCTCAGGATATATTAGGTTCGTAGTGTGCCATTTCATCGGGTAGCTAATCAAGCTAGAAATTATAGGTTAATAGAAGTATAGAATAAGTGGTAGCATGGCGCGATGCCGCCGAATAATTTACTAAGAGTAATTATAATACAAGACCAAGCATCTGTCACCAACAAAACATATATATATATATATATATATATATAATTCTAGAATTAGAAATAGAGATAAAGACCCATGATGTACATAGGATATTGCTCATCCAAAACCAAAGAAAAAACTTCAAAATTCTGAGCACAAATAAAAAAAAACCGTTCACATACCCTCTATTTTTAACAAATCCAAGAAAAAAAATAGAATGTAATGCTCAAATCCTGATTTAATGAGTAAGACATTTAAGCATAATGAAACCCAACACATTGAAATAGAATATAAAACTATTTTTAACAAATCCAAGAAAAATAATTCTAACATGTTTGTACCACAACTATGGTGAAGTGATATGGAGGTCAGATAGGCGTTGTCATAGATAACTAAAGTGACTAACTCAAAGAGCAACATTATGCACGCAATAATAATAATAATAAAAAGATATGCAAATGTACGTAGTTTAAAAGAGATTGGTCAGAGAAATAGAGACACACCTGAGGAGCCTTGTTCATAAGTCCTACATAACATCAATAAAAAGGAACAATTAGAAGAAAGAATGTTAATGACAAGCCCTTAGCCAATACACACACACAAAAATTACCACTGCATGAAAAATCATGAATAGAAGACATTGAAAGGTAGGTAAATGAAAGAACATAGGCTATTACAAATGGACCAAGTCCTTCTCATGACATTAATTATTGAATGAAACCCAACACATTGAAATAGAACATAAAAAATATACAAATATACTTGAAAAGAGGTTGGTTAAAGATGTAGAGACACACATGAGGAACCTTGTTCATAAGTCCCGCGTAATATCAATAAAAGGGAACAATTAGAAGAAAGAATGTTAATGACAAGCCCTTAGCCTACACAAAAAGGAAGAATAATTAAAATTTCAAGCACACAACTGAGGAAATTAACATGAGTTTCAAGCACATTTAGATTTGGATCTTCAATTGATGACTTTTCACAAGTGGGTCTTCTAGTGAGTGGCTTAGATACATCATCAAAGACCACACAACAATAAAAAACAATGAAGACACAATCAGAAGCTAGTACAAATAAATTGAAAACCTTAAATAATTTCAAGCGAAAATATACTTCAAAGTAACTAAAAGAGGGACCATTATAATGTGTACATATGTATAGTTTTCTTGCTTTCACTTTTTTTATTTTGTCAATAATTCTTGCTTTCACTTATTACCTTTTTGAACTAGTAAAAGCTTTTAGAGCATCAAAATGAAACTTACCTTTTTAGAGGGAGAGGACCAAACAAAAGATACTTGTTTTCATCCTTGATGGGCTTTGAACATTCCTCCACACCACCATGTAACTGATAATCAAAAGTCCATCTGATGATCTAACACAAAAAATGTCACTTCAAAATGTAAAACTGAAAAATTGAACCTAAAATATGATAGCTAGCACATGAAGTTATAAGATTACTAATTGACCTAAAATTTATAGCAGTCAAGAATAAGCAAACAATAGATATGAATCTACTCCTATATATATCTTTCCACAGGGTCAACTCCGTCTTGCATGTAGAGAGCCAGCAAAAGAGAAAGAAAAAATGTGAACTTTAATGTGATATCATTGAGATTGACAAATGACACTAATGAGCATTGAACTAGCACTAGAACAATTTCGGTCTTTAATAGAGGTTTTAAAATCCTTGTTAAAGGGGGTGTTATTAAAAAACACCTAATTGATAGGGGTTTTAAAAAAAAACTCTATGTAATACATGTTACAAATTATAATGGTGTCATGTAATCCCAGTCAAATTAAACCACCATCTTTTCCTTGATTTTGATTTTCTTATTTACAAGTTATCTAGTCACAGACTCACAAAGTAATCTTTAAAGTCAATTCTAAGTCCAGTTTGGGGGAGAAATTATGAACTCAAAAAAATCTTTAATTTGAAAGAAAGAAAATATGCATGACGAAACTATCTTAATGCAACAATATTAATGAGGGAGTCCATATATAAAAGGGCCAAGAATCAAGCACATAGATGAAAAACTCAAGTATCAGAAGCACCTAACTAGAAGGAGGTGTACAGAGACAAAAACATTCAACAAATTAAACAAAAATATCACCTCTTGATATTGACCCTAACCGGAATACCTCCGAACTGTTCATCAAACACTTAAAACTCCTTCAATTTCATGCGATTCAATATTCAAATCCCTAAAATCCTCACAAAAACTCACACAAAATTCATGACAACAAACAATTCAATGCTGCTAGAAATTTCGGGGATAAAATTTAGCTTACCTTACTGATCCCAAAACACGACTGGCAATGAGTGGTCGAAGAAGCCGAAACCAAACTGCCCCAAAACACGACCGACGGCAGCTGCAGCGGCAGAGCGACCAATGGAGCCAAAACCACTTTCGCCCAAAGGAGGTGAGACGGTGAAGAGGCCGAAACCATACTCAATGAAGTCGGTTGAAGATTTGGCGCGAGAGAGGGGGCTGTGGAGATCCATCCACTCCTCAATTTTGACGGTGTAGCCGTCGGCGCTCCACCGCTGGAGGTCAATGACCATGACCCCGGTGTTGAAGTAGCAGGGGCGGCAGTCGAAGAAGGTGAGGGAGAGCGCGTGGTTGGAGCAGAAGGTGGGGGTGAAATAGGAGGTGAAATTTGCGTTGCAAAGTACTGGGCAGCGAGGACGATTGAAGAACCGAGAGGGGTGGTGGAGAGCTTAGCGATGTCGTCAACGAGGAGGAGGAGAGGGGAGGAGGTGGGGAGGAGTTGAGTAGAGGGGGCGTCGAGGGCGGAACGCCTGGAGGAGGAGATGAGGCCGAGGACGGAGGAGGAGCGGAAGGGGTAGAGGGAGGCGGAGAGGATGCGACGAAGGGAGCGACTGTATGTGAAATGGTGAAATGGGGAAGATGTTCTTTTTCTTTAATTTCAAGTTTGCTATAGATCAGCGACAAACCTTAGGTTTGTTGCTGATTTTGTAGCAAATATGTCGTTAAAAAGTTTTTGCCTCATCTCGAGGTTTGTCCTAAGCGGGAAACTAAATTTAGCAACAGTCTGTGACAACCCAGAGTCTGTCACAAAATTTTCGTCACAATTCTGTCGTTGAATAGTTGTTTTGTGGTCAACTGGGTCAAATGACTTATCTGATGCACATTTGTTGTTGATTTGTTGTTGTTTAGTAATAGATTAAGGTTGTTGATGTTTGTTGTTGTTATTCCACCTTATTCTTGTAGTGTGCCCTGTTTAGTAGAAGTCGTTACAGTTGGTATCAGAGCCATAGGTTTAGAGTCCTATTTGAATAAAACATAAACCTTAGTTGTGGAAACCAGATGACCTGTGCCTAGAAGCCATTAGTTGGGAAGTGAGTGAAAGTGAGATGGGGATTTTTTATGTGTCCTTGTTAGTTTCTGTATATATATATACGTATGCGTCGTGTTACGTAGAAGTTGATTCGCGTTCGCTACTCATTGCAAACCCGATGGCTGATACACGCGGGGGAGGAGATGCAGAGCCTAGTGGCAGTCAGCCTCCTACTATTGCGGAGGATTTACAGCGACTGTCTGATCGAGTGACAGCTCAGGGCCAGCAGTTGACCGATTTCATCGCATTGATGACAGCTCGTTTTGCTCCACCAGCATCGACATCGACTCCTACGACTGCTACACCATCGATCGTTCAGCGCCAAAGATTTTCTTACTACGAGCTTTAGAAAGACCGATAGCGTGACTACACCGTGGTGGAAACAGTAAGCGATATCATCTCCCACGCCCGCATCTTCCAGACTTCTGTTGAAGTTCAGCTGATAAAGGATTTCATCCGACTCAAGCTAGTCTATTTCGATGGCGTACGAGACTTCCAGAAGATTGAGAAATAGATTATGTCTCAAGAGAAACTCCATAGGATACTGAAGATCGAGGATAGACTTCGGACAGAGATCTCATCTTACACTCTCGAGAGAGACGTCGACGTGTGGTGGCGTATGACGGTAGCTACTCACAGAGAGTTTGAGACATGGGATGCTTTTAAACAGAAGTTCTATCAGCAATATTTTTCGCATTCAGTAATGAAGAGGTTGAGACGAGAGTTCATGGACTTGAGACAGGGACAAGAGGAGCCTGTGATGCAGTACATGGATAGATATGATTATCTGCGCCAGTTTGTTGGGGACTTGGTGAGAGATGAGTCTGGGGATGTGTACCATTTCAGTGATGGACTCCGGCCCGATATTGGGTATTATGTCGTCAGTTCAGGTGCGAGGACACTAACCGAGATCTACGAGCGAGCCCTAGCACATGAGACATATTATCTGGGTAGAGTCGCTGTTGGTAGAGCACCAGGTCTAGTTTTGTCTACAGAGCAGGCCATGGAGTTTGAGAGACAAATATCAAGGGATAAGGGAGCAAAGGGATGGATCCGAGGTTCTCAGGGTTCGGGGACAGCCACTCACCCACTGGCAGTACCTCCTATATCATCCATTGCTCCAGCACAAAGCACTGTGGGCAGACTTCCCTTGCCACCTCTCATCAGACCAGCCTTACCAGCTCCTGTTATTCCTGCACTTCCTGGCCCACAGGCTTCACGGCAGCAGCCGCAGGGTAGTAGAGGCCGAGGCTGAGGCTGAGATACTAGACAAAGGTCGGAATAGCCGCAGAGACAGGGTCAGTATCAGGCTCAGGGCCAGTCTCGGACTCAGGGTCAGTGCAGACAATTGACATGCTACAGATATGGACAGGTCGGACACATAGTGAGAGAACTCCCGCATCCTGCAGCAGTGTACGCACAGCAGCCCCAAGAAGAGGTTCATATGGTGAACCAGCTAGACGCCGACGCCACGCGAGGTCTAATCGAGAGTATGATTTCTATTTGCAGTAGAGATGCATATGTTTTATTTAATTCTGGCTTTACCGTATCGTTCATTGCTGGTCGCATGGTAGACATCCTAGGGTTGAAACATGTTAGGCTTAATGTACATTTAATTTTGAGTACTGCAGCCGGGATAGGGTTTACCCTAATAGTGTTATTGAGGGATGTCTGGTCGAGATAGATGGGGTAGAGCTACCTGCTGACTTTAGGGTCCTTGAATTCTTGGAGTTTGACGCGATCTTAGAGATGGACTGGTTAGCAACATACCACCCTCATATCGACTGTTTCAGTAAGATAGTGATATTTGAGATCCCAAGGCGTCCGACATTCACTTATAGAGGTAATTCAACGAGGACAGTGGGTACGAGAGGTCGAACTGCGACTAGTGAAGAGATGGAGGCGTTGATCTCGCTATACACTGTACCAGAGAGTCGGGGACCTAGGTTGGAAGACGTACCAGTGGTGAGAGAGTTTCCTAATGTGTTTTCGGAGGATTTACCTGGTTTACCGCCACCGCGATCGATTGATTTTATTATTGAGTTGGTACCAGGTACTAAACCGATTTCCATACCACCGTACCGGATGGCACCAAGAGAGCTAGAGGAGTTGAAGACTCAGCTTCAGGATTTATGACAGAAGGGATTCATCACACCTTCCATGTCGCCATGGGGAGCACCCGTCCTTTTTGTGAAGAAAATGATGGTACCTTGAGACTTTGTATCGACTACCGATAGTTGAACAAAGTCACAATTATGAACAAATATCCACTTTTGAAGATCGACGATTTATTTGATCGGCTGAGAGGAGTACAGTTTTTCTCCAAGATAGACCTGCGATCAGGGTATCATCAGCTTAGGATCAGGGATGAGGATAGGTCTATTACAGCTTTCAGCACGAGATATGTACATTTTCAGTTCACGATCATGCCATTTGGGCTGACCAATGCTCCAGCAGTGTTTATGGATTTGATGCATCGGGTTTTCAGACCATTTCTTGACCGATTCATGATAGTCTTCATTGATGATATATTGATCTACTCGAAGACGAGGGAGGATCATGAGCAGCACCTCAGGGAGAAGTTGCAGACATGTTGTCGGAGCAACAGGAATATCAGTGGATCCGACCAAGATTCAGGCGATTATGGATTGGCCAGCACCGACTGTCGTGACTGGGATCAGAGTTTTCTGAGTTTGGTGGGGTATTATCGCCAATTTGTGAAGGATTTCTCGAAAATCGTTTCACCACTTACGAGATTAACCCAGAAATATGTTAGATTTGAGTGGAGTGAGGAATGTGAGGAGGCATTCACTCAGTTGAAGAGATTATTGACTATTGCGTCAGTGTTAGTGTTACCAGAGGTTGGACAGGGGTTTTCAGTATATACTGATGCTTCTCATAGAGGCCTGGGATGTGTGTTGATGTAAGGTGTTGGTCCAATAGCTTATGCATCCAGACAGTTAAAGATACATGAGAAGAATTATCCGACGCACGACTTGGAGTTGGCAGCAGTAGTGTTTGTATTGAAGATATGGAGACACTATCTGTATGGAGAGAAATTTACGTTTTTTACTGATCATAAGAGTCTGAAGTATCTTTTCACACAAAAGGATCTGAATATGAGACAACGCAGATGGTTAGAGTTCTTGAAGGATTACGACTTTTCCTTGGAGTACCATTTGGGAAAAGCGAACGTAGTCGTTGATGCGCTAAGTAGGATAAATGTTGGAGTTGCAAAGATTCCTACTGAAACTCATGTTAAGATTTACGCTCAGATGAGAATACAGACCGTGTCTACACAGAGAGTGTTAGAGGGTCAGAGGACCGACAAGTTGTACTCAAGGTTTAGTGAGTTAGCGTAGAGTGTCGATTGTGTTGATTGGATGGAGACGTCTCACCAGTGTTTGAGATTCAGGGGCTGACTGTGGATATCATCAATACCAGAGCTGAGAGAGGAGATTCTTGAAGAGTCACACCGTTCCCTATTCACCATTCATCCAGGCAGGACTCAAATCTACCACGACATGAAGAGGCATTTTTGATGGCTTGGGATGAAGGCGGATGCGTAGAAGTTTATCAGGAACTGTGAGATTTGTCAGCAAGTGAAGGCTGAACATCGCAGACCAGGAGGATTGCTACAGCCTTTTCCCATTCCACGATGGAAGTGGAGGACATTGCTATGGATTTTGTGAAAGGATTGCTGAGAACCGCCCGGAGACATGATTCCATATGGGTTATTGTTGATAGATTGACGAAGCCTGCTCATTTCCTACCAGTGGCCGCGCATTGCACGTTTGATCAGCTGAATATACAGTTCGAGCGAGAGATTATTAGACCGCATAGGGTACTAGTGACTATTACGTCAGACAGATATGTTATGTATATGTCCAGGATGTGGCGGAGTATGCGAGAGCAGTACGGTACGCGCCTATAGTTTAGTACGGCTTTTCGTCCTCAGACTGACGGGCAGACTGAGAGATTGATTCAGGTTCTCGAGGATATGTTGCGGGCTTGTATTTTGGAGTTTGGAGGACATGGGAAGAGTACCTACCGTTGTGTGAGTTTGCATATAACAACAGTTACCATGCCAGTATTGAGATGACGCCTTTTGAGGCTTTATATGGTAGATCGTGTTGCTCGCCATCGTGTTGGGCTAAGCCAGAGGACCGGGAGACCGTGAGGCTTGAGATTGTTATTGATCTCACAGAGAAGGTACGACTGATTCGTCAAAAACTCAAAGGAACCCAGGATCGACAGTGGAAGTATGCGAACAAATATTGCGGTAATCTCACATACACCGAGGGATCCTTTATATATTTAAAGATTTCCCCTCGGAAGGGTCTTCAGATGTTCGGTGTGAAAGGTAAACTTGCACCAAGATTCATCGGACCTTTCAGAATTTAGAAACGGGTCGGAAAGGTTGCATATGAGCTCGAGTTACATCTACAGATGTCAAGAATTCATCCAGTCTTTCATATATCCATACTTTGGTTAGCTGAGTCGGGAGCAGGTGATCGTCCGACCGTCGATTTGATTCAAATAGACCTGAGTGAGGATATTTCATATAAAGAGCAGCCTGTGCAGATTTTGGATCGATTGGTACAGAATTTGAGAGGAAAGTCTATCGCAAAAGTACTCGTCAAGTGGAAGTTTCACGATGATACGGAACTCACTTGGGAATGGGAGGACTATATGCGAGATAGGTTTCCGTACCTATTTGAGTAAGGTATAAATGGTAGTTCGACTTCAAAATTTCGAGGACGAAATTTTCATTAGTTGGGAAGAATTGTAACGGCCCAAAATCGTTAATCGTGTTTACTTCCTCAAACAGGATCAACGACCCATATTGTGGAACCCACACCATGATATGTTAATTGACCGAGGCAAGGTCCGAGGTATATTTTATTTGTGTTCTGATGTATGCCTAGTGTATTATATATGTGTAGACTATAAATTCAATTTTATACGGGTGTATATGTATCGAGACGAGCGAGGACGTACCTCGAGTCGCGTGTCGACCTGGGACCGAGGTAGCGGCATATTGGGATAAGTTTAATTTATTTGAGTTAAATGTGAATTTATGTTGGTTTATAAGTGGCTAATGTGGCCACATTGAAAAGAACATTAAATGTGCCTATAGTTAGTGAAATAAAACAACAAGCACATGATGTGCATCGAGACACGTGATAACTCATCAAGAGACAAGGTGTCCAATTATCGAGTCACTCAAAGGTGACTTGAGGGACAAGTGGGACAAGGTGGTCCATGAGATTGATGTTGTATAAGCGTAGAGCGCAGCTCCGCTATTTGTGTGAGATATGTTGAGCGCTGCTCCATATAGTAGTGGGAAATGTTAGGTGATAGTTCTCACCGCCGACCGGACGTAGATCATCTCGACTTAGCCTGTGTCAGTCTCTACATTTTTAACTGTGGTATTTACTTGCATTATTTGATTCAGCAATTCTTTCGCTATGTATGCTTTTAAATACAAGTCTTTTATTTTGAAAATGTGGCATAGAATTCTCCAGTTATTACTTAAATATTACTATACTCACCGTCTAGTTTGTGACGATGGATGTAGGTCCATCGAGCAGCCGCAAGCCAGGGAAGGAGAAGATCGGCGACTTTCTCTGAGCATTTCAGCGACTCTCCTATCTCATTTTGTATGGCTCGACTTTTAATGTATTATTAAGTTTATGTCTTTACTGTTTATTTTTGGGTTGTACATTGGGTTGAGTGTATAGTTCCCCATTTTTTAGACTCACATAGATACATGCATGTGATGCTTTATATTCCTGATTTTCCACACGTATGCATTTTGAATAATAAGAGCTTCCGCATAATCCTTAAAATACATGATAATAGGTAATAACATGAAAATGATAAAGAAATTTTAAATAACTCTGAACGTTATAAATATCTGAACATGTGTGTTGAGGAATATAGGGACGAAAGGCTGACTAATACGTAATTAAGTCTTATATGGTTAGGATTAAGGCTTGATTACGGGATTAGATCGGGCGGTGCCCTGTTTAGTAAAAGGGGCCGCTATAAAACTGTAGAAATTCGACTAGGTAGGGGTAGACCAAAATTAACATGGGATGCATTAATTATGAGGGATTTGAATGGTCTGGAAAGCTCACTATCGATTGCACTTAATCGAGCACAATGGAAAAGTTTGATCCATGTAGCCGACCCCTATTAAGTTAGGACTGAGGCTATGTTGTTGTTGTTGTTGCACACTGAGAAAAATGTTTTTGACAACATTTTCAACACAATTATGAGTGTGCCAGGGAAGACTAAAGATAACGCAAAGCCTATGGAGGATTTAAAGGAGATTTGTCATCAGCCAGAACTATATTACGATCATGTATCTAAGAAATATCCAAAAGCACGATACGCCTTATACAAGCAGAGAAAACAAGTGTTGTGTAAGTGGATTAAAGAATTGCGCTTCACTGATGGTTATGCATCTAATATCGGTCATTGTGTAGACTCTAAGAAGTTGAAGATATTTGGAATGAAAAACCACGATTGCCATGTATTTATGAAACGATTGCCGCCGATTGCATTTCGAAATCTCTTAGAGGAGGACATTTGGATTGCAATCAGCGAGTTTAGCGTTTTCTTTAGAGATTTAACAACTAGAAATTTAAATGTTTCAAATATACGACTTTTGCATGAAAATATTCCTAAAATATTGTGTAAGTTAGAAAAAATCTTTCCGTCAAGTTTTCTCGACTCATGGGAGCACGATCCTCAGCACATGCGAGATGTATATTGAAATCAGTGGAAGGTAACAACTTTTTACCAAAAGTTGTTTCTTTTACTAATTAGAATATATAAACTACATTACAATATTTTTGTACATAGCTTTCTTTTGACTGGGATCCATCGGATGACTCGGCTATTAGAGAGGCGTATGATAGGCAGATTGCCACTCGTTACTCCGAATTCATTAGCGAGATGTGCTCCAAGGATAAGAAGTCGGGTCATGTATCTACCGAGATCTTCGACCATTACAAGAAGATGCGATCAACCCCTGACTTCAAAAAGAAATATGAGCGAGCAAGCAAGAATAGGAAAATGGGGATAAGGGGACCCGGTACGGGTGTTGTTGTGCATACATGTGGTTCCATATCCATCTATCAGCACGAAAAGAGGCTGGTGAGTTGTGTTATAATAAGTTCATACATAAATTCAATGTTACTTAATCCTAATTAAATATATGTTTTGTAGGAGGAGAAATTAGGTCGACCGCCGACTGCGTTGGAGCTATGCTTGTACTTCCACACCAAAGATCATGACGACGTCACTTTCATGGATGACAGAGTAAAGCGGATTGTCGTAAGAAAATAGTTTTGTAGTAATTGTTTGGTTAATTAATGATAGGTACTAATGACTTATATTGATTATTTGTGAATGTTTAAATTCTTATTTCATACGGCGATACGCAACAGACGCATCGAGCTCACACAGTCGCAGCCTGAAGCGCCGATAGATGAAACTGAGTTATATTTGTCCATCGTGGAGCGTGACAACAAAGGACGGACATATGGATTAGGGTGGACATCATCAGGGTCGAGACGTAGACATGCTAGAGCTGGAGCTGGATCTTCTCGGCTTATTTCTGCTCACGATGAGCCCGTTCATCTGCTGAGGAATGACATTAAGGAGATGCAGACAAATCTTCTACGAGTTATCCCAAGATAACTCCTTAGGCCGTGAGGAGTTGCGAGAGGTGCATGAACCGTTAGGCCGTATGGAGCAGGCTCTAATGAACAAACTAAAGATTTCATTCGAGCCTCCAGAAGATGCTGATGATGACTCAAAGATCAATCACGATCTCGACGATTGAGTATGATGTATACACTTGTACCCACTTTAGACTTTATACCTTTTTTCATATTTTGTAGTATTTTTATTCCATTGTACAGTTTATATATACATGTACTTCTTTTGTTATATATATATTTCATTGAGTGTTTTATTCATTTTAATTGTTTACTTAAATTTGTTTATATTTATTTGTGAGATGAACCTTCGAAAAAATTGTTTTTTTCACCAAAGAAAATACTTTTATATTTATTTACAATTTTTGGTAATGTTAAAATAACTAAATTATTTTGGTATTAATTTTAATAATAAGAAATAATTAAAATTGTTCCATAATGTTTTTCAATTAAACAAAACCAATTTAATATTTATTAAAATAAAAAATCATTTCAATATTACCTTTAATAAATAATATAAAAACTACTTATAATTTATTAATTAATTATTATAACTAATAATTTATTTAATAATTATTATGGTTTATAAATTATTTAATAATTATTAAATTTAATACAATTTATAATTTATTTTATTACAAATAACAAAATGGTTTAAAAAAATTAATACCAAAATAGCGACGAGACGCCGTCGCTAATTTCCTCTTACGTGGCTTTGTATGAGGCCACGTGTCTCGGATGGCCACAGGATTAGCGATGTGCTCCCGTCGCTAATTTTGGTGACATGGCAAGAAAAATTTGTTGACCAAATACACGCGTCAAAATAGCGACGGCTGTTGGCGACGGGGTTAGCTACGAGTTCCCGTCGCTATTCTCTGACACCCGTTGCCAAAAAAATAGCGACGAAGAGATTAGCGACGGGTTTCCCCGTTGCTAATCACGTCGCTAGCCCTCTTTAGCGACGGGTCGTACCAAAATAGCGACGGGTTTCCCCGTCGCTATTCTGATACACTCAAGATGCGCGTGGTTACATCTCGAGGTGCATCACATGGCTGTCACATCGTTATGTGCATACGATGTGCATTTTGATGTGCACATCACGATGTACGCCTAGAATTTTCCAAGTATATTAGACTAGAAACGCCAACAATAGCGTACACTCAAAAGAAAAGTAGCTATATATATAGTTAATTACGTAGTGAATTTCTACAAACGTAACATATGTATGCTATTAATTAACTGATACTAAACTTATTTCTATATCTAATAATTTTAAAATATGCTAAAGCATTTTTTTGGTCATGAGATGGATGAGGCGTCACTTATTAATTAAAAATCTTATATATATAAAAAAATTACTAATTAAAAGGCAAGGTTAATTGGCTGTGGATGTCTCAAGCTCGACTCGTATTGGAGTCAACACTTATCTGAGAAAATAAAAACATTAATTTATATCATGTGGAGCGTTGTATCCATCGATCATTTTAGGTTTTCTCTAAAAATAAAAAAAGGTAGGAAATTAATGCTTTATCCAAAAAAATAAAGGTAGGAAAAGCATATGTCTTCTCCTAAAGTTACAAGTTCATTAATTTTGTCTAGTTCTTCTTTACCATAGTGCAACTTTTAGCGATTAATACTCAAAAAGTGCTAATTTTAGTCTGCAATGCTAAAAAGTCAAAAAATTCGGGTTCAGTACCTAATTACATTCTGCACATCAATCGGAATTAAACTTAAAAAATATGCTATTCCTTTATATACAAAATGCACCTAACAAGTTTTTTTCCTAAGGTGGTGATGATCAAATGTGTGGCTTGTACAATTTCTTTTTTCCATTTTTTGATAGCTTTTTCTTAAACCTATAATTTACTCAAGAAAAAGTTCTTAATTTATAAAATAAATAATTTGAAACGGTTAAGTCCTTTACACGCCATTTTGAGAACTCGCTTGGTTTGTTTTTGTCAACTTACAGTGCTAGCGGACTCATAGTGAAATATCATATTTTCATGTTTGGTTCAATTTTAAACTTGTAGAGAAGTAGCAAATTTTTAAATAATACTCCCTCAAGTCATTAGTATATGACGTTTTGGGTAGTCAAAAATATATGACGCTCTCACAAGTTTTTTCAAATTTACCCTTTGTTCCCATCCGAGTAATTAAAGCCTAAATTTCAACATATTTCCTTATTTTCTATGAGGACTCCAAGTTGGCTGATGAAGATGATGCAAGGCATCACAAGGAATGAGAAAGGTTTTAATTTGCTATCCATCCACTACATAATCGAAGAAGGATTCATGCTCAAACGAAAATTAGTGAAGAATTGTTTGAGAAAGAATGTGGAATTTTAGTGTTCAAAACAACAATTTTAAGGGTAAGAAGAGAGGATTAGTGAATTTAATAGGTCTATGACAAACTTTCATAAGAACAAAGGATTGGTATGAGGCGGTTCTCAAAGTCATGAGTGGTTCAAAAGAAAACAAAGAAAAAAAAGAGTAACAACAGCCCCTGCACTTTTGCCTTGTAATTGACCAAGTTCAAAACTCATTTGGTTAATCTTTCATTGTCTCTTATGACAACTTTTTTCTCGTTTTCCTATAATGGTTGGAAACCAAGAAATTTTAATAGCACAATTAAAGATTATTTTCTTTTTTATTTTTCTATCGATAAATCTACTTGGACTCATGAGTCCGGACTCATAGAGGTGTTTTTAAAATTTTCACAAATATTTAAGGGGTATCAAAGAAATTTTACAAGTAATTGTATTTGTTTCATTAATTACTTGATGATGACTTTGAAATAAAAAAAAAATTGAGTCCGGACTCATGAGTCCAAATATCACTACTCTTTTTCTATTAAGGGCAATGCAGTAATCTTAGCCCTAAATTTAAGCCTTCCTTAAAATTCATGATTTGGTCAAAACGTCATATAAATATGAGAGGAGGTCGATTTCTTTATAAGTGACTTTTTAACCATTTTGAAATATTTCACAATATCTGTCATTTGATAGTTTCAAGACATATTGATTACTTAATTGACTTTTATACCCTTCATAAAAAAGAAAATATATTAATTACACATTAATAACTAATGTATGTAAAAGTTGTGAGGTTAGGAGAAATAAAGAGTGATTTAGTCATTTAACTACCACTTTCACCTCATTCAAGATAATTAAATGACTTTTTTAAAAATTGCGAACAACCTTAAAATGACACTTAAATAGAAACAGATGGAGTATAAATTGACATAAATATCATTCAAACAAAAGATATGGATGTGGGTAATAAAAGGTAATTAATAATGGTATATTAATAATATTAACATGTAATTTAAGGACTTCTTAAATCCGTACGTTATTCTTAAACCCTTACATATATGATTGAAATGAGTGATAAAAAACCTTCTATGTAACCAAAAAAAAAAAACCATTTAATGCCGAGTTAGGATGCTAAGTCATCAGTACTCCAAATTACTCCCTCCGTTTCTTTTTAAGTATATTTTTAGCCATTTTGAAATATTTCACAATATCTGTCATTTGATAGTTTCAATACACATTAATTACTTAATTGACTTTTATTCATAGAAAAAGAAAGTCTAATAATTACACATTAATAATTAGTGTATGTAGAAGTGGTGATGTTATGAGAGATAAGGGTGATTTAGTCATTTAACTCACACGTTCTCCTCAATCAAGATAATTAAGTAATTTTTTTAAAAATTATGAACAACTTTAAAACAACACTTAAAAAGAAACGGAGGGAGTACCAATAATAACAGTGGAATGGATGGACAATTAACAGAATGGGCCGAAATTACCCTCGCTATTAACTAAAAGGGTTGGATGGCAGAATCAAGGGGGTAATCTGGCCCTTAGTGTTTAGTCTCCTCATAGAATAGGACTCGATTTGAATTCAAAGCTCAAGAAGATTCCTTTGAAAGTACAAGAGAAAATTAAGCTCGCAAGTGTCAAACCTAAGTGCAGCTATTCATTGAAACTAAAGTTTTTGAAAAATGCTTTCTTGACCCCAATCTCACAAGTCATTTCCACACGCACTTGTTTATGATTACTCCCTCCTAAGGATGTAAGCGGGGCGGGAAATCTCCGCTGGGGACAGGGATTCCCCGCAATGAGGATGAGAATGGAGAATTTAAATGGGAATGTAGGTATGGATAGAGATGGAGAAAAGCTCATACCCACGCGGGTATGAGTACGGAGATGGAAAAAAAAATATATTCGCGGGGATCCCTACGGGTAATCTCTATTGGTAATCTTTATGGGGATCTCCATGAGTATCCCTATTGGGGATCTCTGTGAGGATTACTCATGAGGATCTCCTCTGGTATCCCCATTGGTGATCCCTATAAGGGATCCCCGCTGAGATCCTCGTATATATCAAAATATATATATATATATATCAATTTTATATAATACTACAAGACTTTAACCCAAAACATTAGTGATAAACAAACTCTAATGTGATTTATAATTTTAACTTGTTTGATTAATTATATGTTTTATTTTGAATTGTTTGCAACTATATTTATATGTTATTCTTTATTTGGTTAGAATTTTCAACAATTGTGATTTATATATGTGTACAAATACTTTTTATAAATCTTTTTGAAAAAAATAAGTGAAAAAAATATTTCCCCGCGGTGGTTCTTCGCAAAATCCCCGCGGGGATCTTCAATGGGGAATGAAATGGGGAAAGATTTTTTCTCATGGGGATTTCCCATCTCCGTGGGGATTAGACGGAGAAGGAATGGGGATGAAAGTTCATCCTCGCGTGGGGATAGGTATGAAGATGGGGGTGAGTTCTTGAGCGGAGATGTGGATGGAGATGGGGTCCCCATCCCTTACCCTCCTCATTTGCATCCCTACTCCTCCGATCAAAAATATAAGTCTTTCTAGCAAAAACTTCTTAGTCAAAATTATGGCCTCGTTTGGTTCGTTTTGCTAACTTATAGTGTTAGTTGGGAGTTCTCTCCTTGGAGTTAATATTTTCATGTTTGGTTCAACTTTAAACTTGTAGGGAAGTTTCAAATTTGTAACAATAAAAAAAATATGAATTGACATAAATAGCCTTCAAACAAGAGAGAGATGGATAATAAATGAGTCATTAATGAGGGGTAATTGTGTCAATAATTCCTGAGAGATAACTCCCTAATGGGGGTAGTGGGAAGATATCTCACACCCTAAGGTGTAAGTTGGGAAATGACTTGTGTGGCGGCCCTCGCCGCCCCAACGTGTCTCCGTGTACTCCTTGCCAGCCGGCCCAACTACACATGTACGGCACTCGCTCGTCCTTTTATGTCTCGAAATTTGTATCCACTTGTGTGTACAGCGTATAAGTGACATTTTCAGTGGAAGTCGTACTTTATACCATTAATTCAAGAGATATTAATAATCAAATAAACAAATCATATTATGGAAAAACCCTGAAAAGTACTCGGTATAGAGATAGACAACTATACCATATAGGGTCTCTACATGTACAATGTCATGATACTCCCCAGTTCCCAAAAAAAATCTAAATATCAAAAAAAAAAAAAACACACGTACAAGTAGTCTTCGACAGTCAGAGGTAGTCGCCTAAGATCCCCTTGCCCTTACTTGTACTCGGATCTGCACTCAATCATTACAGAAGAAAATGGATGACGAGTCAAGTAAGTAAAATCCCAAGGAACTCCTCTGAGCATTCAAATAAACAAGTGGAATTCAATAAATATTGTTAAATAGACATGCGGAATGTAAACAGACAACTGTAAGTAGATCATCACATGCATAGATAACAATAAAGTGCAAATGTATATGCATGTTCCAGTCAGACTAAACCATACTTCGGAATACCCTTCCAGGATCCCACTAGTGTGTGCACCCAACTAGCTATCACCTGGTCCCTCTCGGTGGTCGGCGTAGACCTACAACGCACCGACACATGTAGCAGTGCATTAGCTCGGGTCGTTATCCACCGAGAACTCCTGATACACATGCTATGGTCTAGACTGCATAGACACATAACGGAAAATCCGGTGGGAGTAACTCAACCAACCGTCCAAACAATGACAAGATATAGATGTAATAAAGACCACAAGGAATACTGGAAATGAATGGAAATACAAAGTGAAATAAATACTCAGAGTTTTTCAATTGGGTTTTACAAACCTCACAACGCACTCCAATACCCCGTAATCAATCCCCGAGTCCAAGTCCACTGAGTCCTTGGTCGCCAATTGATCACCCGTGTCCACCTATGTCCATTTATCAATAATTTCGATTTAGTATGACAATTTACGACTAATTTCTAAAAAATTTAGGCCAAATTGCCCATTTTGCGCTTTTCGAGGCAAAATCCCCCGCAAAAGTCACGTCCGAAATTCCCAAATATTTTATTTTCCATAGAAATTCATCAATTTCTATTTATTTGATTGAAATATAATTTTTTCGGAATTTTCCCAATTTTTCTTTTTTCCTTTTTTTCTTTCTTTTTTTTGTTTAGTTTTGGTCGGTGTCGGGTCGACCAAAATGGGTCGGACCCGACCCTGGACCAGAATTGGTCCAAGCTCGGCCCATGTGGGTGGGTGCGCACGCACGCGCGCGTGTGCATCCCTCACCCGATCGAACCGGGGACTTCCCTGGTTCGATCGGAAAAAAAAAAAAAAAAAAAAAAAATTATGTTGTTGTTGTTGGGGTTGCTCTCCACCCCAACCCCAAAGTGGAATCGATGGCGGGGAGATGCCCCCGCCTTCTCCACACCTCGACCTCGGCCTCCATGGCCGCCTCTCGGCCACCATGGCCGAATCACCAACACACCATATAAATCAACGCCGACTCACCTCGATCTTGACGTTTCCACCCTCTCTTCTCTCATTCCCGGCTTCTTCTCCTCCTCCTCCTCTCCGTTTTTTCTTCTTCCTCCCGATTCGGTTGCGTGTGTGTGTGAGTGGAAGATGTGAGAGAAAAGGTGGTGGGTTGATAAGGTTTGTTGACTTATAAGTCCACTTGGCATCGATCTCCACTCACATGTGCATCTCTATGCATCCACAACCCTCCTTTTACTCCAACATAACACTTCCTTGACTCCAAATGGTGACGCGTTTGGGACACTCGCCTGTGTTTTAAGCACAAAAATGTCATTTTCGGGCGTTTCGACGCCTGATTTCTCGTCCGAACCGCGATATACGTGTATCGCCTCGTCACTAGCCACCTAATACCCATTCCATATAGTTACTTGGCCAATTTTTATTTAATTTGTGTGTTTTAGTTTCCCCAACCTAATATTTGGTCCGTCGCTACCGTGCACCGCGTCGACACGCATATCGAGGCGAATACGGTTCACACAATTTTGCACGTATTGTTATGCAACATACACACATGCGATGTATTTCAATAAATTGCACCGCAAATAAGCATCCAACACACAATAAACTATCATACTTAGGTCCCCGTGTGTCCTAGCCTACCGCGGCGTCCACGTAGATCTGAGCTGGCGTCCACGTCTGTGAATTCGAGATAATTAACGACATTAATAAAATGGGATGTTACAACTTGCAGGTAAGTTCGGCAACCAAACAAGATTAGTTATCAACTCCCTAAGTTATCCTCGAGAGATAACTCCACCCCTAACCAAACAAGGCCTATAAGTCGTTTTCGGAATTCGAGAGTATATTTATTATTTTTTTACCAGTTATACCCTTATACAATTCAAATATTTATTATTCTTCAATTTTTCAATTCATTTAATGTAAAAGGGCATATATGTAAATTACACTTGTAATTAAGGTTGTCTTAATTCTTGTGCCCTTACGTTAAATGACTTATTTTTGTGACCGGAAGGAGTATTGATTTACGCATCAATTTGTGTGCATACAAACATGAAATTGAAATTGGATTGGCATGACTTTTCCTTTTCATGAAAGTTTCCATCTTGTTAAATATGACTATAAACAAATTAATTATTGAGAGCGAGTAGTTGATAAGACTGATAACCTTCAGAGATGAGAAAGTTTTCTTTTAGCGATCTTTCCTATAAAAAAAAAAAAAAAAAAAAAAAAAACCTTCAGAGACCTCAACCCTATAAAGGTCGGAGAAGGTTTATTCAAAGAGATTGAAGTTTAACCTTTAAAAAAATCTCAAAAAAAAAAAAAAAAAGTTTAGCCTTAAAAATTAAGCATAAATAATGTGAGTACTAAATTATTTGAGTAGCTTAGACTCAATAACTCTTACTACCATTGTTTGCCCCTTTTAATGTGTGATTTCTTGCAATGACAAAAAATACCTTCACAATTGTCTATTTGATTGAAAAATATTATCTCAAAAGATCGACTTCAAAAACTCACCTTATCACTTAAAAACCAGCAAAATATCAACATTCGCGGGAAGTGAACTTCTTAACTAGTTGACTTTGTCGTAATATTACTAAATTATTTGCTCTAATGGGGTTGTATTTGGTCACACAAGTTTATGTTGCCGTCAGAAAGTGTAGTCCGATATTGTGGATCTTGGTCTTGTAAATATACTAGCTATGATCTTGGTCACACAATGTTGGTCACAATAGTAGATGTTTTTCATAAAGCAACAGTGACTTCTATTTTACTTTTGTGATATTAGGTGCGCTGTGTTCCTTTTTTTTTTTTTTTTCCGTTTTGTCCTTGAACAACTTCATTTCATGTCTGATAACATAAGAAAAGATAAATATGGTGAGTAGGGTAAGAGAACCAATATTCTTGGGTGTCCAAACCTTTTTCGTCCCTCGGTTTATAAGTCTCAGACTCATAAAGCAGGAAATGTCAAAGGAATATAATGTTGATACTACAACTAGAAGGCAAAACATATCTTCAGATACTTCGACTTTGAGTTTTTTATGTTTTTGCGAAACTTTCATTAGCGTGCATTTGGTCCTTAAACTTTTATTAGGATACATTTGGTCTCTGAACTTTTGAATTTTTTATGCTCTTGATCCCTGAACTTTGAGTTTTTATACTTTCGGAGAATTTGAATTTGAGTCATCCGATTTAATAATATAAACCACTTTACTCTTTTAGCTAGTCACGTTAGCGGGATTTAACACCTTAAACGGTGGAAGAACCAAATGCACATTTTTACGAAAGTTCGAGAACCAAATGTGTAGTAATAAAAGTTCAAGGACTAAAAGCATAAAAAACACAAAATTCATGGACCAAATGATGAGTTTTGCCTCAGTAGAATTCACAATCTTAGCCTAAGTCATAACAATAGTGCTTATCTTTGCTTGTGAGGGCATCGACTGCATTAGATCGAGCTTATTGGAAGCATCGAATCCATGTAACCGATCTCAACTAATTTGAAATTGAGACATTGTTATTATTGAAATACAAAAGTTGAAATGACGAGAAATCAAAGACAGATTCAAAAATTCCATTTTATGACTCGCAAGCATGCAATGGAATCACAAATGAAGATCATGGATTTTGGAAAAAAGCTTCCCTGAAGTTGTAAGGTTTACATGTTAAAACCATTACTATAAACCATTCACATTCTTGTAATTAGATACACGTAAAGATGAGAAAGTCTGCAGACCTTCTATACAAGGAGACTATCGGCCTGAGGCGCAGTCTCGTTTCGCCTGGAATTCGCGGTTTCTAGCCAATGTAAATCTGAAAACTCTCTATAGACAGTATGATCCTATTTGAACTTGAATGGGACTCCATTGTTGTCAGCCTGGAAGAGCATCTTCTTGTGCTGATTGACATTAAAACATAGAATTGTCATGAATAAGGAAATGTCGAACCCTTGATAATAATGAACAAACATTACAGCTGAGTCGAAAAGCTTACTGCTCAGAATAAAGCCCTGAAGCAGGCTTTGAGCTCTCTCAGCCTGCTCTGGGGTGCCCGATATTCGAATCGTCTTTTCAGTTTGTTCGGGTCTATCTTCGACAAGGCTAACGCTCGCTCCTGATAACTGTTGCAGACGAAAGATATTGAGAAGTGAACAAAGCAGACCACCACAAATTAGCTTCCTATACAAGTTCGTTATACAATGCACAAGCGCACGCGCGCAGACACACAATGACAAGATGAACATTTGATTCCAAAGTTAAGAGGATTACCTCACTGATCTGTGCAAGCTTGTTTCTGACTATGAGCTTAGGTATTGCATGCTCTGGAATGATTACTTCCAGTGTGCTTTTGGTGACGAGAGGCACAGACAATCTGTCGGACGAGGGGGAAAATAAAACTGAGATTATATATACATAATTGATAAAAAAAGCTAAACTCAATCGAGGTCGCAGAAGGGAATTGCGAAGTTCACAAACCTATTCAATCCACTAGGTGCGTCTTCAGAAGCATCACGCTCCTTTCTCTCCAATCCACCTCCAGAAGATAAAATATCCTACAATAATCAACGTCGGGTTTTAAAACAATTAGGTAAAAAATTATAGACAATAAAATAAGATAAACCATGGAAAGAAAAGGCTAGGTAAGACCATACAGAGTAAAGACATCGAATCGTCAAAATTTTAGAAGAACTGAAATCAAATAGTCAGCAGAAAACACTGCCTAGTATAGGGATATTCACCTTCGACAGCCGAGAAGCAGCTCCAGTTTGTATATTCTGATAGCTTGAGGCTGGAGCATCATTTCCCGGATGACCTTCACGAAATAGATTACCATTAGCAGAATCAGCTTCTGCCACATTTGTACTTCCAGTATGGACTGATGTTGAAATTGATGATGCTGGCAAGTCCTTCTGAAATGATGCATCTTGAAACAAGGAACTTCGTAGCTTCAATGTCACTTCGACAAGAGCATCTCGGGCAGCTGTTATCTCCCCAACTATCTGTAAATGCATGACATTACTAACAATGTTGAACAATGAATACAAACTAACGATGAACTAAATTACAGAGACCTATCTTATAAACCATAAAGACAGCCAAACATCGTCATAGCCATAGCCATGGCATACGGGTGAAGCGTAATCTGCCGCTTTCTCAGATATTCCCCATCAACTTTATTTCGAGGCGGTTTGTTCTGAATATTTAATATCACAAGAGATCTTATCGTGCCTGCTCACATTCAGGTTCTAGTATCTTAGGAGTCTCCTGGTCCGTGTTCCTCATTGTGAAGCATCATATCCAATATGCGCCATGCATATGGCTTTTCAGCCAACTAGATTTGTGCATGTTTAACTCATAGATTCATTATTGTGTTTAAGACCATTCTTTACATAGATACGCAAGAAATAGTAGACCTTCTTCACAATGCTGAACTGCATGCATGGTTCAGCATTCATTGTGCGGCCTAGTTTCAAAGAATTTCAATAACGACATGCTGCCAACTTAAAACAATTTTGGAAATGACACTGAAGAACTCTGAACATCAAAGATCACAAACCTGCACAAGCTCATCGTCTCCCCTTGTACCTAATGGATGTTCTTCTCTAGGTAGGATCTGTATGTTTGCACCGGTTAATTTTCTCATCTCCAACAACGATCCATCTCTCCCCTCCAAACACCCAATTTCATTAGATGGAACAAGTAATCTTGTCGTAATGATATTATCCTTATCAGGACCAAGTTCTACAATCTGACTCTGGATATGCAGTAATGCTTCTTGGGCGGGGAACAGTTCATCATCTGGACCCTATAATGCGCATAAACCAGGAGTAAAACAATCGACATTTAATGACATATAACATGTTAGTTGCTGATAGTTGAGCAGTCGAGTCATGTTCAAAGCCATTGTGTCAACAGATAAATACAAGAAAGTCTCCAAGTACAGGACCCAAAGAAAATGTCACCTTCTATTTGGCCAATTATCAATAAGTAAGATTAGCTTCTCAGGGCTAAAAAAAATGGCAAGATTTAGTTTCTAAAGGAGCCCCTATCTGCAAAACTTTTAAGATTAATGAATAAACTTTATTTGACGTTATGCAAAGAAGCATGCATCAATGACCATTAGTCGAACTGAAACACCATGAAATGCATAGTGTGACCAAGAATATCTGCCCTTCCTGTGTGTGAGAAGGTTTTTATGTCTACCACTAAAATGTGTAGGCATACAGAAGAAGACCCTAAACCAGGAAAAGAATAAAAAATGACTCCAAAACCAAGCTCAATCATGTAAAGCATTTGGAGTTCAGACAGGCTTTGAATAATAAAGTGGACCACCACTTGGCCAGTGAATCAAAACTAAAAACTAGTGTTTGCTCACATTTTCAACCAATGTAAAAACTACCTTTCAAGTTTCTAGATCAGAAGAATGGTTGGAATAGTGAAGCACTACAAGGTCTGCTCTCTATGACAGGACATTCATAAAAAGCACTAGATTACTGTACATCCAAAGTATAGAATGACATTTCTCAGAGTCCACTGTATGAGTTCTCTTTTTTCACCAAAAAGCCTGCTTTCAAAACAAATAGTATCTGGAGGTACATGTTTCAATTTAAAAGCCCACATCAGCAATATTAAAATACATTATGAGCTTCTAAATACTGTCTCCATGCAATCGGTGTTTTAAGGATAGCTTCCATCTAGGTTCAAATTGTCATCCCATACCCGTTAGCAATTGCATAAATTTCCTTTGTATTTTTTATTCTTTTAATCAACATGATGCAGGGACATGGCTAATGTGTCACATGAATAAAAATGCCTTCCTTTTTTAATTAATCATGCTACTATTAAGCTGGACTAAAGTGGAGGGGGCCGGAGAGCGTTTGGATACTCACAATTCTTCATTTTAAATGTTCTTAGTTCAAAGCCTTCTTCTATCTTTACTAGCATACTAAATTTACTCTTCAGATAACGACTCTCGATTGGTATTTATACAAAATAAAATTGTTTTGAGGATTTTTTTTATTATTTTTTTGACTGAAGATAGAGATTTTGTTCATTTGAACCTCTTGATTTCGCTTGCACAACAAATAGACATTATTAAATATGCTGTCAATGCTTAATTCTAATCTTAGCTTGTAAGTCGAACAATTCAACTGAATAGAACAGCATTAACGAATTAGAAGAGATGTCGAAATGAGCTTCTTGTGTGAGAATAATCACTTGAACGATTAATTTTTATAAAAACTTATCAGAATAACTTGATGAGATTATTTTCGCAAATCAAAGAATGATACATTTCTACATGAATGACTAGTAATGGATGGAAATTAAGCCAAAGGATGTGAGCCTATCCACTTATAAATGCAGGAAAAAATAAATGAAATAAATGCAAATGGATACGACAACAAGCAGGTGGGAGTTTGACAGGAGAAGAGAGTACCTCATCAGATGAGATAGTAATTATCCTCTCATTTGAACCTGGTATAGGATCTGAAATCTTCACTTCGACACCAATTTCAGCCCGAAGCAACTCTAGTATTCCATCTGTTTCACCCATAACTCTATCAACTTTATCATTTGGACAGAGTATTTGAAACACGATGTCTTCATATGGGAATGGTTGTGCATCAGCCATGGGAGAAACTCCTGATTCAAAAGCGTAGCCAGACGAACGTGAAGCACTATTTCTTACATTCGTTGGACCAGAAGAAAATCTTGAACCAAAATTTGGCCCTTCTGTAGAACCACGGCGCGAAACAGGAGTAAAGTCTTCATCAGGAAAAAAGCGATCTGGGGAGTGCAATCTTCCATGAAAATGACTGCGATCACGAAGTTGGCTCTCTCTCAATCGTGCAGAAATAATTTCTACAGCTTTCTTCACGGCATTGATATCACCAACAATCTGAAGGGATAATGATGAATCAAATGGCGTACAACTAGTCGCTTGTCATAGAATTTTCAAGAACGGCATAATTTCACCAATTGCATTTGAAAATTGAAACAACTCAATGACACATTATGCTTGCAAAACAAAAACAACTTCCAAAGCGGAATCACCTATCAGAGAAAGCAATGCATAAACCATGAGCGATGTCAAAGTGCACACAAGATATGTACATATCTTTACATTCAGAATATTTGATATTTCAGTGTATATTTATGTATTTCATGTATAATAATAGTCAGATTGGTTTGAGAGTTCAGAACAAGAAGCATTAACAAAGTAACAAGAAAAAAGAATTAGAATCATTTGGTCTCAATCCCAAAAGCATATCTGAGGCTACAAAATCAAGATCCTTCAGAAAAGTATAGCATGTTATAATCGAGATTCGCCACCATATAAGGATGGGACTAGAACATAATAGCTGGCCTAAACATTTGTGCCCTCCAAATTCTAAACATTGAACTAAGGCCAGCTACGAGGTTCTTGTCTCGAAGTCGCATCCACCTAAAAAACCAGAAATCAAGTTCGAGTCCATAAAGAGGAATTCTCAAAGGCAATCATGGCACAAAAATCATTAACGATAATACCAAGCATTACTAATAAATTTACCAATCAAAGAATTGCTCGAGATTGCATCTCTTAAAGAACCACTAAATGTTTGCCCTACATGCCATACCATTACAACTCCCCAAAAAAAGGGTATGAAAAGAAGAATACAACATCAAAAACACTTACCTACAATGAATCTCAACGCTTATCAAAATTGCGGTAACCTTGAGCACCTAACCACGGGAAACTAAAATGTACCTTCTCCGTCTACTCAATTTCTTCATGTAACATTCTCCGAAACATTACGTAATTAGGCTCTTCACAAATTCTTACACAAAAAACACATACACAAATCATCATAGCAATGACTATAGGATTAAAACCACCTAGTCAGTGTCTCTCTTTCTTCTCGGTACATGACTAAAATGATATTTCTTGTCCACCTTCAATTCCATATCGACGAATGGATTCCATCTACTACCATTATTTTAATGCCATAGGGTCTTTCTTTCTTTCTTTCGATCTAAACCACCGGCATCCAGACTATCCGACTACTCCGATTTCGCCCCGAGTTGCGCACAGTATAGGCAAGTGGAGCTCCCAACATTGGTGTTTCCATTCCCAGGACTCAAACTCAATATTCACTTCTTAAGGGACAACAACTTGCTTCCAATTGTGCCAACCTAGCGTCGGTAATGCCAAATGGTCTTTCATTTATACTACTCAAACCACTCGAAATTGCATACTATAATAAAGAACATGAAGATTCAAAATCTTGAAATTTCGAAAACACAAACAAACCACATTCAGAGTAAAATCACCTGCACAATCTCCTCCGACATCGAAACACACCGCGGAAGCGTATGATCCCTCGGCAAAACCCTAATCTGCGTCTTCGTCTCCACCCGCATTTGCTCAATAATCTTCCCCCCTTTCCCCAACAAACACCCCACATTCGGCCTCGCCACGACCAGCCTCGTCGAAACCCTCCCCCTCCTCCCCCTCCCCCTCTCCCCCCACCACCATACTCCTCCTCCTCCTCCCCCCACTCCCATACCCAAAACTCCCATCACTCTCCAAAATCCTCTCATGGATCATCAGCAGCGCCTCCTGCGCCGCCGAGAACCCCCCCATCCTCCCATCCCCATCGCCCCCACCGCCGCCGCGGCGCCGCACTTCCGAGATCTCTATAATCCTCTCCTCGTCCCCCGGCAGCACCTGATGCACATTGATCCACGCCCCCGTCTCCTGCCTGATCGCCTTGATTATACTCCCGGACTTCCCAATCACCCCTCCGGCCTTCACGTCATGGCATAGAATCCTATAACTCACTGTCGCCGCCGCCCCCGCCGCGGCATTGTTCGCTGAATTCTCCATTCCCTTGCTCATTCTCCCCCCAATCCCTCCCCTCCTAAAATTGTTATGATTATGCTGCTGCTGCTGCTGCTGCTGCTGATGGTGATTTTGGTGATTCTGGTGATGATGTCTCTTCGCCCTCTGCGGCGCCGCGAACGATGATTCGTACTCCTGATCGTAGTAGTAATTCCTCTTCGATCTTGACCTTTCCATGTCTCACTCAAAATCTAAGCAATATCTAAGCAAGATTAGCTAACTGCGTTACTGGTTCACCATTTCATCGTCGAATGACTCGAATTAGGGTTCAGATTTCAACAACTACTACTACTACTACAACGACGACGACGACGACGAGGAGGATTGTTCTTGATCTGATCGTTTCGGTAGATCTGCGGTTCAGATTTCGATCTCCATTTCGGAGTTAGGGTTTTGAGGAGTCTGTGGAGCGGAGCAGATGAAGTGAGGATGATAGCCTGTAACGAAGTCACCGAGTCACGTAGCGCTGCTGCCTTTGCTTTGCTTTGCTTTATATCCCTTTTTGTGCTGGTCCAGTCCATGCGATCAACTCAGGAAGACTGTCGTCCTCTAGTGATGTCTGAAGCGCTTATCTCGAGGAGGGTCGGCGGTTGGAGGGGTGGGTTTGGTGTTTTGGTTGACTGGAAGGTCAAACTTTTTTCCTGCGTATTTGAGAGTGTATTGTTGTTGTTGTTGTTGTTCTTGTTCTTGTTTCTTTTTCCACGTGACGGGTTTTGAGAGTTGAGGTTCGCGGGTGTCGCACCACGGAATCATTTCAAGTTGAGGCCCTGTTTGGAAAGGGTAACGCTCTTGGGTTTCAGGTTACTCTAGCAGCGTAAGACAACGTCGTCTTGAGTTCAAGAATTTATGAACGCAGAAATCATCACTGGGAGAGCTTTACATTTTAATGGGTCGATCCGGCTAAAGCTCGTAGTAGTCGGTTAAGTTCAAATACCAAGTGGTCTAGACCAAAGAAGCCATTTTTGTGGAGGTTGTGGGTGCCTGTTTGACAACGATATTAAAAAATTAATTGAAAAGATTTTAAGTGAGTGTTTTGTGCAGTTTAAGAGAAGTCTGTTAAAGTGAAGGTAAATTAATAATAGAAAAATCAATATCGCTCTTTTATTCTCTTCATCAAATGACATATGGCGCGTTGCGATTAGTAATTGTGTAAATCTTACAATATATTGATAATTGTAAATTTTACTATAATCCCTCTAGGTGTTTCTTAAATTAGCTCCCAGTATTATACATACCATCATATACCAAAAAAAATAAAAATATATAAAATACAGACCATCTTGTCAAAATAGGAAAATCTTGGTGTTCCTTGGAAAGATTCACTTTTAGGGCACTAGTTACATGAATAAATCTCTATTCACTTTGATTAAAAATAAATAAAAATCCCGGCCATTAATGACAATTTTAAGAATTCAATTCTCTTTGTGTACATTTTTTCCTATTTAATTTCTTTCACCAAAAGTTGTATACCCTGTAGAATATAATTTATTTCTTTTTTTATCAATGAATAATTTGCAATATTTACTTCCTTATTTTTTATATTTGAGATAAAGTGTTGGCAATATACACACACTATTTATATTAAATTAGTAATTAAGATGGCCATGTAGCTAAGTAATTGTCCTTGACTTGAGTGGTCTCTTTTTTTCTTCAACAACAAACATATATAGGTAGTTACGAAAAATAAACATAATCCTCAACTTTAGGTGAGGCATATATTTGATTGAGAGTAATACTTAAAGATTTTGCTTATAATTAAGAAAACCCTCTTCATCTTTTTCTCATTGACGTAGTATATAGCTCATGACCTAACTTATGTTTATGTTATAAATTATAAATCTAAACAACCTAATTACTATTTTTTTTTCTTTGAGTAATCGGGTATCCAAACACTTTGTCTGACTAGTCCCACGGGCCTTGAGATTGCGCAACGAGACAATCAGTAGCCCGACATTTGGCTGTAGTGAGAAATCGAAATCGAGGTCGTCGTGCACCTAACTCACATGCCAACACATACAGATGAGAAGCCATTGAAGATCAAGAACACAATCTGAGGAACTGTGTTTTCTCTCATCAGTGAAAACACATCAGATTTTTCATTTATATATCCACATGGAGTGTTTTACAACCACACGATGTACACCATCTCAACCGTTAGATCCAATATACACGGATCGATGATGTGTAGAACACCACACCACTTACACAGTTGTCCAACACATACTACAAATACAATTCAGCATCCACGTCATCTAGTGATTCTTCTTGCAATCTGTATCACACAACCCTGTCTTCGTCCTTACTACTATTTAGCCACACCCGTCCAGGTTAACAACCTAATTACTATATATATTATCAGCGTTACATGTAACGTTACAAAATCGTCATCGTTACACACGAGAGATTTCCTATGGTGCAAGCATGGCATCCTATATATATATATATATAGTATAAGTGCTACATTGCCTTTTATGTTGACATGGACAATGAGAGCTTCAAATGAACCTTCTCTCAAATTTATATAAGATCAGATTCCTCATGGTCCCTACCTATACTTTTGACATTTTCTTACACCAATTTAGTATGAAACTATAGAGAGAGAGAGGTTATTGCGTATGAATTCTTCTAAAGAAAATTAAAGTAAAAGTAAAAGATGCGTTAACGTTATTATAAATCTCATGTACACCTTTAACACTATTTTGTGGCAAAGATAAGAGATGACATCTTACAAAGTAGAGCAAGAAAAGTGTTGAACCCCGTGAATCAAAGATGCCTTGTATGGGAATCAACATAATTTGTCATACTCTAATGCTTAAGCTTAGACCTGTTAATGAGCCGGGCTTGGACTCTGGTTTAAAAACTTTAACGCAAGCTTGATTCATGCGCTATATATATATATGCTGGTCTATACGTAAGCTCAAATTCAATCCATGTAAAAAATGAAAAGCCCACGCCCAACCATCAAGGCCATATATAAAATATTTTAATATTAAAAATATAAAAAATATTTATTTATTTAATAATTATTTATTAACTTTTTCGACACCACGTGTGTTTCTATATGTTATGTGTATATTCATAAATTATGCAAAAAAGAGGTGTAGCACAAATAGTAAGCATCATTCTATGTGTGCATTAAGTCATAGGTTCAAATCTCTCCTACAACACTAATAATTTCAAAAAATATATTAATTATAAACTTATATTCGAGGGCTTGGATTTTTTAAGGTGGTCAAAGCCTAACTCATTTTAAAGTGGGCCTAACTAGGCTCGGGCTCGGACTCAAGCTGAGCTTTTTTTGAAAAAAGTTGCTCAAGCCTAGTTATTTATTCTCGGGCGTAGGCGAGTCAGGAGGGCACCTGAGTCCATGATCAGGTCTACTTACGCTTCTTTTTCTTTTTTTCTTTCTTTTTTTTTCAATTAAAATGTAGCAGGAGAGTAAGAAAATTAAGTGAAGGGACGAATTTTAATCATAAGTTAAAGAAGTAGAGTAAAAGCAATCGAAGATAGTATAAAGGTCAAGGCCAAGGGCGGTTTACCCCTTAATTACCTTCCATTTACCAGTTTGACTTATCGTTGTAGTAGGTTGTGACTTTTGGTAATGCCTTAATTTTACCTTCCAATTTAACTCGTTAGTAGTGAAATCAACACTTGAGCTTTGAAGAATTTTCATAAAAATGATGAGGTGATTTTATTGGGATATCCGGTTTTTGGTGCACATAAAGATTGATACGGAAATCAACAAAAACAAACAACCATATTGTTGTAAATTGAGTTGGAACTTGTTAAGAACTAGAGAAGGAAAATAGAAGACTAAGAACTTCTACTACTACAAACTACTACAAAGGAGAAGAGAAGAAAATAAATAGTTGGAATGAGAAGTTTTCATTCAACTTGGTGTGTGAATTACAATGGGGTTGGCACCCTTTATATAGGTCATTTGGTGATGATGATAATTGTACTTATACAATGTGTACAAGTTATACATACACCACAAGTCATACAACACATCACAAGCAACATAGACAATACATGGAAGATTTGGTGTACATTGGAGAGGATTGCAAGTTACATGACAATACATAGACAAGTGGAGGTACTATTAAGTGAGAAATACAAGTTACATGACTACACAATATGTTGGTGTACATGCATGGTCATCCATATTCCACAACACTCCCCCTTGGATGACACTTGCTTAGAGATTGTGCCTCGTTAAAACCTGTACTAGAAAAACCCTGTGGGAAAAAAATCTAGTATAGGAAAAAGAGTACAATGTTCTCGTCAATCTTGATTTGTAGTATAATATTGTTGATTGCCTCATTAAAAACCTTGTTAGGAAAACCCAGTGGGATAAAACCATAGCTAAGGAAAAGAGTGCAACACATCGATACACTTTGAGAGAATATATATATGCCTCATTAAAACATTTACTAGAAAAACCCTCTGGGAAAAAATCTAGTATAGGAAAAAGAGTACATTATTTGCTTTCATAATTTTTTTTTTTATATTGAGTATAATAATGTTAGGATCGCCTCATTAAAAACCTTGTTAGGAAAACCCAGTAGGATAAAACCATAGCTAAGGGAAAAAGAGTGCAATGCACTAATCAATAACTCCTTTTAATTATCCCCCTCATGTTCACATGGGTGAGACATCTTGTGCATTTTGTTGCACATGGACATCGTTTTCTATATGAATCATTTAATGCTGAAGCATATGATTGTCACTCTTTTGTGTATAGTACTCGCATCAAGTAATTGATTCATAACTTGTTGCTACTGAATGATCCTTTGAACTTTGAGTTCATATTATGTTATACATAGATCATAATACAACAAATTTAATGCAATTTGATGTGTTTCAAGCAATTTCGCACCATTCCTTTTGAATTGGCTTATATCTCCCCCTAATGGTTGGAAAATTGCTTCATCAAAGTGACAATTAGCAAAACTTGCTATAAATAATTTCCCTATTAGGGATCCAAAGCATCTTATAATATAATTAATGGAGAGTTAAATCAATATACATATCCTATTGATATGCCTTGAGATAATCTCCAGCTGATAAAAAAAAATCAGTTCGATAAAGGATGTCCGTGCGAATTTACGATATTTTCGCATTATCGATGATTATGGATAATCAAATAGATATTTCCACAAAATGAATGTCATTTGATTTATGACGACATTCGTTTTAATGTGCCTTATATATTCCAGAAGTTAAAGCTGATAATATTATACTCAGATTAAATCATATTCATATAGATAAATTTTCTATTATTCTGAGTAGACTTCTTCTGAACAAGACATTAACAATAAAATTGTTGTACCAGATATTGCCTGAACATTAGCCTCCGCTAAGTTCGAATTGAAGAAATACTCATTTTTTTATTATAATGTACATGTATGTAGCACGATACACAGGACATAAACTCATCGCCCATATTTAGGTCACGATTTAAACACATGTCGATGTGCTTGTTTTATCGAGCCATTTTCAATGATAAAATTCATGTATAACGGCCCGTTTTATAAATGTCTCTTCCAGTTACAGACGTGGACGCCAACTCGGATCTACGTGGACGCCGCGGTAGGCTAGGACACACGGGGACTTAGGTATGCTAGTGATTGTGTGTTGGATGCTTATTTGCGGTGAAAGTTATTTAAATACATCGCATGTATGTATGTTGCAAAATAATACGTGTGAGGGTGTGTGAACGGTATTCGCCTCGATATGCGTGTCGACGCGGGTGCCGGGTAGTTGACGGGACCGAACATTAGGTCGGGGAAACAAAAACACACAAATTGAATAAAAATTTGTCAAGTAAATAATATGGAATATATATATTGAGTGACTAAATGACGACGCGGTGACGCGGATATCACGATTCGAACGCGAAATCGGGCGTCGAAACGCCCGAAAACACGGGCGAGTGTCTTATGTGTCACAATTAGGTGTCACAAACACCATCACACTTGTTGAAATCAAACACACTTGTCCCATTTCCCCCACCACGTGTCACCACCCCACCTACCCACTTATATCACACACACACACTCACGCACACACTGTTCACACACACACACACGTAAAACCACACACGTAGCCGGGAGGCCGAGAGCGAGGAAGAAGAAGAGAGAGAGGAGGAGGAGAAGCGATGACGCGCCGGGAAGGAGAGTGGAGGCGTCAGTTGAGGTGAGTCGTTGTGGTTGTTGTTGTTGTGGGTGGTTGGCGGTGGATGGCCGGGAATGGCGGTTCGGCCTCCATGGCCGAACCCCATGGCCACGGTGGTGATGGCAGGGGTGCCTCCCCGCCATCGGTTCCCACCGGGGTTGGGGTGGAGAGCCACCCCAACCCATCACAGAGAAGAAGAGATTGGAAAAAAAAAAAAAAAAAAAAAAATTATGTTCCGATCGAACCAGTCGATCGGGAGGAAGAAGATGGCGCGCATGGGTTGGGCCCAGAACGGGCCAGAGCTCGGCCCATGGACCGAGCCTGGACCGTTCTGGTCCAGGGCCGGCCGGGTCCAACCCGTTTGGGTCGACCCGACCTGCACCCAAACAGATAAAACAAGTAAAATAATAAAAAAAAAAAGAGAAAAATAGAAAAAGAAAAGAAAAATGAAAGAAAATTTGGGAAAATTCCGGAAAAATTGGGAAAAATTATATTTCGATAAAATAAATAGAAATTGATAAAGTTCGATGAAAAGAACATATGTGGGAATGTCGGACGCGACTTTTTGCGGGGTTTTGTCTCGAAAAGCGCGAAATAGGCAATTTGGCCTAAAAGGTTTAGAAATTGTTGTAAATTGTAATGCTAAATTAAATTATTGATAAATTGACATAGGTTGACACGGGTGATCAATTGGCGACCAAGGACTCGGTGGACTTGGACCGGGGATTGATTACGGGGTAGTGGAGCGCGTTGTGAGGTTTGTAAAACCCAAAGGAAAACTCTCGAGTATTTATTTTGTTTCGTATTTCCATTCATTTCAAAGTATTCCTTGTGCTTTTAATTACATTCATATCTTGTCATCTTTTGCACGGTTGGTTGAGTTACTCCCACCGGATGTTCCGTTGTGTGTCTATGCATTCTAGACCATAGCATGTGTATCGGAGTGCTCGGTGGATAACGACCCGAGGAGGAACTCGCTACATGTGTCGGTGCGTCGTAGGTCTACGCCTAGGCCACCGAGAGGGATCAGTGATAGCTAGTTGGGTGCGCCCACTAGTGGGATCTGGAAAGAAATCCCGAAGTATGGTTTAGTCGACCGGAGCAGACACACATATTTGCACTTTATTGTTATTTATGCATGCGATGCCCTACTTACACGGCTTGTCTCTGTTTACATTCCGCATGTTTATTTAACAAGTATTTATTGACTTCCACTTGTTTATATGAATGCTCGGAGGAGTTCCTTGGGATTTTACCGATTGGACTCGTCATCCATTTTCTTTCGTGATGATTGAGTGCGAGATCCTAGTACAAGTAAGGGCAAGGGATCTTAGGCGACTATCTCTCGATCGCCTACCTCGAGGATTACTTGTACGTGTGTTTATTTTGATATTTTGATATTTTGATTCTTTTGGGAAGCGGGAGTGACATGACCTTGTACATGCGTAGTTTTATATAGTACGGTTGTTTACTTTGAAATGTTCGTGGTTTTTCTCCACACTAGGTTTTGTTAAATTGTTTCATGAAAATGGTTGCATTTAAAATACGACTTCCGCTGAATATATATATTAACCTACTCAAGTGGATACGTAATTCGAGACAAGGATAGGACGGGCGTGTGTACGTACACGTGTAGTAGGGCCGGTGGTGGCGAGGAGTACACGGAGACACGTCACCCCGGGCGGCGAGGGCCGCACAGTTGGTATCGAGAACCTTGGGAAAGTTTGGCTTAAGATAGTGTGACACCAACGCCACAGTTGGTATTGGCCAGGTTGCTTAAGATATTGTAAAGTAAGAGTAGAAGAAGAAGTCATAAGACAATAAAACTTAATTAATGAATTTAGATGTGGAAACCCGAAGTAATTGCCTTAGAACTTTAGTTGGGAAGTGATGTGAGGTGGGTAGAGTTATAACTTATATATGTGTTATATTTTCATGATACTATATGGTATACGTATATACCTCGAGACCGATCGGAGCACGTTCTCGATGTAGATTATGGACGGACGATCGGTGCGCCGTTTGAGACGCAGACTGGACTAGCGATGCGACTAGGGATGTCCCGATTAGGCGAAGTGTGGAGGATAGACTTTCGGCCCGGGAGACACGAGATGGCCGAGGTATTACGGCTATTACGCGAGCAGATCTATGATCTTGGCGACACTCACTTCGCCTAAGGAGCTGTAGCATATCAGATCTCCCATCGGCGGAGACAACTAATGTTCGGGGATACCACAGCACCGGTTCGGGGGTAGCGGCAGAGGCACCCATGATATAGCTACCGCATGATTGTTCCTTTGGGGACGTCGACTCTTGCACCTCCACACACGACGACGGACCTGTTCACGCCACCCTCGCCGCCGACACTCCTTCGACATCGCATTTGTTCCGGCGCCGAGGCAAAGTTATTGAGAGAGTTTTGAAGTTCCAGCCTGGATTCTTTTACGGTAGCGGTGATCCCGAGGCTGCAGGGAGATGGATAGTGTCCCATCGCCGTTTCCATAAGCTGATGAGGAATGTTGAGACAGTACAGGCGCGACTTTCGGGAGCCTGTTTGAGAGGAATGCGCAGCCCCGGTGGACGACATATACGGATACTCATCCGAACCGACGACATGGGCCGAGTTTAGGGAGCTATTCTACGATCGTACATACCGATGGAGGTTAGGTTGAGGCGAGGGAGGAGTTCTTGGCCCCTGCGACAGGGAAGTTGGACTTTGATGCGATACATGGAGAGGTTCCGACATTTGTTGCGATTCTCTCTAGATGTTCCGGGACGAACGCTTGCGATTTATTATTTCACCGAGAGGGGTTGATGACGAGATTGCGTCAGCGATTGTCTCGACCGAGCCACGACATTCGGGAGATCTTTGACAGGGCATTGGCTCATGAGACGTATATCTTGCAGAGGGGTGGCATACGTTGATCGAGCGAGGAGGTACAGTCAGGGCATAGTTTTGGGTCGACTCAGAGGCAGAAAAGACCGATGGAGCGTCCGGATAGAGGCTGGAGAGATGATAGACGGGAGAGGGGCAGCCGGGACGATTTTCAGGGCAGTCAGTTCCGATATGAGGAGCCACAGCCAGTTCATGCTATCACCTCTGCACCAGTTGATCGACAGAGGGCACAGCCACAGGAGTACCGTCAGGGTCGAGGTCAGATGGGACATGACTGGGGTCAGGAAGACCGGGGTCAGGGTTCAAGATCTAGAGACAGACAGACGGGTAGACTGGAGAGCCGTAGATGTCACCGGTGTGGGCAAATGGGACAACGAGGGTCGACGTCGGACACCACCATCGCCACGACGAGCATCGACCCAGCCGAGAGATAGAGTACATGCGTTAGCACTGACGAGATAGCGGGCGACTAGGCAACTCGTTGAAGGTACATTACTTATACTTGGTCGCCACATGCATGCTATGTTTGATTCGGTAGTACTTTATTGTTTCTTGCTGGACATATTGTTGGATTGTTAGGGTTAGTTACACAGACACTAGAGCCACATCTTGTCCTCAGGACGGCTGCTGGGGATAAGATATCCCCTAACCGAATATGTCGAGACGTGATGATATAATTAGATGGATGGATCTGCGAGTATTGGAGTATTTAGAGTTTCGCTCGGGATGGATTAGTTAGCATCCTATCATGCACGGATAGATTGTTACGGCAAGACGATAGAGTTTCATATTCCTGGAATACCGGAGTTCGTATTATTTGGATCGGCAATTGACTTACCCATCACGAGAGGCTGACTAGCTACGGCGTAGGAGATGGAGGCGTTTGCGGCGATAGTTGAGCGGAGGTTCGAACGGAGGTCCGGATTGAAGACGTTTCGGTGGTTCGGGATTTTGTCGATTTATTTATCCATTGCACGACCTGGAGCTTGCAGCGGTCGTCTTTGCACTGAAGGCTTGGAGGCACTATCTCTATGGAGATCGATTCATGTTGTATACAGATCACCAGAGTTTATGATACATTTTCACTCAAAGGGATCTGAATATGCGCCAGCGGAGATGGCTGGAGTTGCTGAAGGACTACGACGTCGCTATTGAGTATCACCCTAGCAAATCGAACGTCGTAGCAGACACATTGAGCAGGAGTGGACTTGACAATCAGACTGTTCTGCAACGGATGACACGTGAGCATCACTTATTACATGCATCATCAATTATGTACATGGCCGAGTTGTCGACTATGGGCGAACGTCACATTTGTTGTCAGTTGAGGATACCGACCGTATTGATTGAACGGGTTGCCGAAAGTGTCGAGGGTCGATGGGCTCTATGAGTGGGTCGATGGTCCGTCTCGGAATCCGAATGCACCGATTGGGCGAAACCACAGATCGGTGTTTGATATACCGAAGAAGATTGTGGATACGCGGATCGGAGATACGGGACGAGATTCGGAAGATGCACGAGGTCTCAGACACGAGTAGGGCATGAGATAGTTGTTGATCACACAGAGAAAATTCGACAAATTCGTCGGAAGATGCGAGTTGCACAGATAGACAAAAGAAATATGCATATAGATATCGCGAGGGTCCGAGCTACGCCGAGGCGATATGGTGTATCTCGAAGGTTTCTCCTTGGAAAGGACAACAACGATTTGACATTAAGGGAAAATTAGCGCGAGATACATTGGGCTATACCGGATTGCACGAGAGAGTAGGCACCGTTGCATATCGATTAGAGTTACCGCCGAGTTAGTCGGGGTTCATCCGATCTTTCACATTTCCATGTTGAGACTCGCTAGTCGGCCGAGACCGACGATTGAGTTTGGACAGTGGAGATACGACCTAACGTGACTTATAGGGAGAGACCAGATAGAGATCGTTGACCGTCGAATACGATTCTCCGAACAGGGAAACTCGCGAAGGTCCTAGTTCGTTAGCGCATCATAGGACGGAGGACTAACCTGGAGCTCGAGTCGACGATGAGGACACGATACCCTCGCCTATTCTCTCAGTATGGGACTTTAGTTACAAGTGAAATTTCGGGACGAAATTTTATTTAGTTGGGAAGAACCGTAACGGCCCGTTTTATAAATGTCTCTTCCGAAGCTGAGACGTGGACGCCAACTCGGATCTACGTGGACGCCGCGGTAGGCTAGGACACACGGGGACTTAGGTATGCTAGTGATTGTGTGTTGGATGCTTATTTGCGGTGAAAGTTATTTAAATACATCGCATGTATGTATGTTGCAAAATAATACGTGTGAGGGTGTGTGAACGGTATTCGCCTCGATATGCGTGTCGACGCGGGTGCGGGGTAGTTGACGGGACCGAACATTAGGTCGGGGAAACAAAAACACACAAATTGAATAAAAATTTGTCAAGTAAATAATATGGAATATATATATTGAGTGACTAATGACGCGGCGGTACGCGGATATCACAGTTCGAACCCGAAATCGGGCGTCGAAACGCCCGAAAACACGGGCGAGTGTCTTATGTGTCACAATTAGGTGTCACAAACACCATCACACTTGTTGAAATCAAACACACTTGTCCCATTTCCCCCACCACGTGTCACCACCCCACCTACCCACTTATATCACACAGACACACTCACGCACACACTGTTCACACACACACACAGAACCGACACACAGAACCGGGAGGCCGAGAGCGAGGAAGAAGAAGAGGAGGAGGAGAAGCAGTGACGCGCCGGGAAGGAGAGTGGAGGCGTCACAGTTGAGGTGAGTCGTTGTGGTTGTTGTTGTTGTGGGTGGTTGGCAGTGGATGGCCGGGAATGGCGGTTCGGCCTCCATGGCCGAACCCCATGGCCACGGTGGTGATGGCAGGGGTGCCTCCCCGCCATCGGTTCCACCGGGGTTGGGGTGGAGAGCCACCCCAACCCATCACAGGAGAAGAAGAGATTGGAATGAAAAAAAAAAAAAAAAAAAAAAAAAAAAAAAAAAATTATGTTCCGATCGAACCAGTCGATCGGGAGGAAGAAGATGGCGCGCATGGGCTGGGCCCAGAACGGGCCAGGCTCGGCCCATGGACCGAGCCTGGACCGTTCTGGTCCAGGGCCGGCCGGGTCCAACCCGTTTGGGTCGACCCGACCCAGACCCAAACAGTAAAAACAGTAAAATAAAATAAAAAAAGAGAAAAATAGAAAAAGAAAAGAAAAATGAAAGAAAATTTGGGAAAATTCCGGAAAAATTGGGAAAAATTATATTTCGATAAAATAAATAGAAATTGATAAAGTTCGATGAAAAGAACATATGTGGGAATGTCGGACGCGACTTTTTGCGGGGTTTTGCCTCGAAAAGCGCGAAATAGGCAATTTGGCCTAAAAGGTTTAGAAATTGTTGTAAATTGTAATGCTAAATTAAATTATTGATAAATTGACATAGGTTGACACGGGTGATCAATTGGCGACCAAGGACTCAGTGGACTTGGACCCGGGGATTGATTACGGGGTAGTGGAGCGCGTTGTGAGGTTTGTAAAACCCAAAGGAAAACTCTCGAGTATTTATTTTGTTTCGTATTTCCATTCATTTCCAGTATTCTTGTGCTTTTAATTACATTCATATCTTGTCATCTTTTGCACGGTTGGTTGAGTTACTCCCACCGGATGTTCCGTTGTGTGTCTATGCATTCTAGACCATAGCATGTGTATCAGGAGTGCTCGGTGGATAACGACCCGAGGGAACTGCTACATGTGTCGGTGCGTCGTAGGTCTACGCCGCCACCGAGAGGGATCAGGTGATAGCTAGTTGGGTGCGCCCACTAGTGGGATCCTGGAAAGAAATCCCGAAGTATGGTTTAGTCTGACTGGAACAGACACACATATTTGCACTTTATTGTTATTTATGCATGCGATGCCCTACTTACAGTTGTCTGTTTACATTCCGCATGTTTATTTAACAGTATTTATTGACTTCCACTTGTTTATATGAATGCTCGGAGGAGTTCCTTGGGATTTTACTGACTGGACTCGTCATCCATTTTCTTCTCGTGATGATTGAGTGCAGATCCTAGTACAAGTAAGGGCAAGGGGATCTTAGGCGACTATCTCTGACTGCCTACCTCTGAGGATTACTTGTACGTGTGTTTATTTTGATATTTTGATATTTTGATTCTTTTGGGAACTGGGGAGTGACATGACCTTGTACATGCGTAGTTTTATATAGTACAGTTGTTTACTTTGAAATGTTCAGGGTTTTTCTCCACACTAGGTTTTGTTAAATTGTTTCATGAAAATGGTTGCATTTAAAATACGACTTCCGCTGAATATATATATTAACCTACTCAAGTGGATACGTAATTCGAGACAAGGATAGGACGGGCACACAGTGCCGTACACGTGTAGTAGGGCCAGTTCCAATGGTTGAATAATGGCGAGGAGTACACGGAGACACGTCACTTGATTCATTAATAAACCCGTATGAGTTGGTGGGCGGCGAGGGCCGCCCTTTCAATGTTTAGCTTTATCGAGGACAAGACTTACCCACTATCAACTCAAACTTATAGCATTATTTGTATTATGAAATCAAGAATAGAACAATAACTAATCGTTTGTAGTTTTAAGAGCAAAAATATATGTCACACATTTACTTTTGATTTCTGATGTAGAAGATCGTACAAGACGCAGCTACAGAGCATACTTTCGTAGTCGGTGACGTTACAATGCATAATGTATGAATAAAGTACATTTACATGATTAAATATGCATGTAACAAAAAAGAAATTAACCATGACAACATGAAAATAAATTGAACTTATTTAAATTAATAAAAATTATACCTTCTTAGCTTTATATCTTTGAAAAGCTTCTTGATCTTCAAGACCTCCTTTTGTAGAGCAACTTCATGCTGATAACGTGTTGTAAATTGAGTTGGAACTTGCTAAGAACTAGAGAAGGAAAATAGAAGACTAAGAACTTCTACTACTACAAACTACTACAAAGGATAAGAGAAGAAAATAGATAGTTGGAATGAGAAGTTTTCATTCAACTTGGTGTGTGAATTACAATGGGGTTGGCACCCTTTATATAGGCCATTTGGTGATGATGATAATTGTGCTTATACAATGTGTACAAGTTATACATACACCACAAGTCATACAACACATCACAAGCAACATAGACAATACATGGAAGAGTTGGTGTACATTGGAGAGGATTGCAAGTTACATGACAATACATAGACAAGTGGAGGTACTATTAAGTGAGAAATACAAGTTACATGACTACACGATATGTTGGTGTACATGCATGGTCATCCATATTCCACAACACATATGTCCATTTTAAGAGTTCCAAAAGTAAACAGATTGCCAAATCGTTTTTCATTTATTATAATGTTTTGATTTTGTATAATTTGTATCGTTAGTTAAAATATCCCAAAAATTACTTGGACAATCAATTTTTTTAATGGATTGTTTGGGTTAACATTAGCGTCATCCACGTGGCATTTTAAAAACATTTTTAACTGTCGCATTATTGATTTTTTAAAATTCTTACCAAATATACAATTTATCTATGAGTCTTTTATGTTCTGTCAGATCTGTTTACAAGATGTTAATATGCACGTAATTTGTTCTTTTGAGTTTGTAATTGTGACGAATATACCTCTTAAGGGGCAGACATGCTCCTTGTGAGTTGTGAACTTACAATCCCCTATTTAAGCTTAAAAAAAAAAAAAAAAAAAAACGTTTCCGTAAATTTACCAAAATCTAGACATTAAAATACAATTACTAAAATCTTTAAACATTGAGATAGTTTTCCTCATAAATTCTAAAAAAAAAAAAAAATCTTGATGGATAATGCTAATATTTTGAAAAAACTTTTGTGCTCTAGCAAGGACACGCTCACTCGTCGGCTCGAGCATGCACATATCTCGAGGTGTATCGAATGATCACACGATGAGTTCAACGTGTCCGTGTTGAGCCACCCTAGCACTCCTAATGTTTTATCTTTGAGAAGTGCTAGAATGACAATAACATATCACACCATAAGACACATTGATTTACAAAGGTCATTTATGTGCGCCTCAAGATGATGGCATATACAGATTAAGAAGCATAACACGCGGATCGATACATATTTCGAGGTGTATCGAATGGCGGACTTATTCAACCATAATAGTATGAACAAATGGATAATAAGCAGAGTCCCCTGTAGTGAGAAGAAGCACAAGTGATGGCTCTGTCAGCAACTCTGCACTTCATTGCTTCTTCTTCTCCTCCTTCACTTCACTCTTCCTCTGTAAGTTCATCTCTACTCATACAACTGACTCTTCTCTTACATAAACCCTAATTTCTTCCTCCCCAATTCATCTTCTTCTTCAGAGATTTCAATCCATGCCTCAAAATCCATGGACTTTGAGCCTAACCATCACGGCCAAGGTCAGCAATTCCATCTCTCTCTCTTTGTCTCTGTCTCTGTCTCTCCTGTATGTGTTTGTTTGAAATTGAGAGTTTCTAGTTTTGAGATTTGGTTATGTTGGTTCAATTGATTGCAGAGATTGTCGCAAAGTGGGAATAGTCATAGAAGGGTGTGGCGACGGAGAAAACTGGTATTTGGTTTCAATTTCCCAATTCCCATTTTGTTAGTTATATAAATTGTTGCTTTTTATATTTGTTTGATTCATTTCATGAATTGTGACAAAAATTTTACGCTTGTTGTCAACCTGTCGCAACCCTCATCCATTTTTTAAGAATGAAAAATAGGCTTAGGCCTCCCTCCCCTATTTTTCGGGTATGTAAAATGAATTTGGGAACTCTCTCACCCATTTTCTGATATGGAAAATAGGCATCAGAGTCTTCCTCCTTTATCCGAACTTGAGACCGGCTATGTAGCGCACATAGCCAGTCCCAAGTCCGGCTAAGTTGCTTGGTGCGGTTTGGTTTGAAATTTTATGAAATGAAATTAATGAGATTTTCCTCTTTTAGACCATCTCTAATGGTAAATGCGGATTGTAGGTGTAGATTGATGCCACGTCTCTCCCATGGCAGATGTGGATTGCACTTTCTATTTTTAAAATTTTATTATTTATATATATACATTTTTTAGAGAAAATTGCTGACGTGGCTATCGTTTGCACCGTATAGAAATAGATATTATCTATTACTTTTCACGGAAAATACTAGAATGACAACAACAATATTACACCATAAGACACATTGGCTAACAAGAGCCTTCCATACAGCCTCGACCGTGCTTTATGCGTTGAGGTCTGTGTATGGCCACATTCCGAGGCGTGCATGAATGACTCTTGTGAGCCAATGTGTCTCGCAGTGTGATATGTCGTTATCATTCTAGCACTTCTCTTTTTTCACGCTACGTCAGCTGCACATTATCAATCCATAGTTGCATTGGAGAATGTTTTTTTTTTGTTTTGTTCCAATGTCAATTATGTCATACGTGGCACACATTCTCCCTCAATCCACATTTGCATTGGAGATGCTCTTAGATTTGGAATTTTAGAGTATCTAATAAAGATACTATAGAAGAATTCAGATTTCTTTTCTTCTTCTTTTTTTAAGAAGAATAAGAAATACGGAGATTCATAGAAAAGTAGGGGTAGTGTCAATAGATGCAAAAATTATGGAAGAACAGTTGTGGTGGTTTAGGCAAATCCGAAGACCACCCACAAGTTTCTTATTTAGAAAACTTGATAAAATAGAAATTGAAGGAATTCAAGAAATAACATGGGATGCTTTAATTGAAAGGATTTAAAGACTTATGAAAGCGCATCAACTACTTTAAATTGAGATATGCATATGTGTTTAATCCATGCAACAGTCCCTAACTCATTTGGGATTGCGACTTTTTTTGTTGTTGCGTGTTTTTTTTTTTTTTTTTTGGAACTTGTAGTATAGAAGGCCTTTCTTCTTCCTATTTGAATTTGGTAAAATGGATTAGGTACAAGATAGAAGGTGATGATATGAATACTGAAGTATCTTGAAGTGAGCTGCTGTCACCCTTCCAATTGATTCATGATTTGCCTACCCACCTATTTGAAATTCATTAAAGATTGCTTAAGAAAGCTCTTGTTTGGCCAAACTACTGTTAGGGATTTTGTGTACCATTACTTCAAACTTTTTGGAGGATATATTGCACTTAACACTTCCAAACTACTTGGAAGAAAAAATTATTCCTTGATTTACATTTCAAAAAACCTTTAAAACTGATCTGCGAAAGTCCGATTTTCTTATCAAGTCTATCCCATCTGATCTGAGTTTTGATGGAAAGGATCCATGAATCCTTGTTCAAAATCTTTTTGCTCCGCCTTAGCAAATAAACGTGGGCAAGAATTGGCTTATCGACCCCTGAACAGTATCGTAAGAATCAGTACTTGACATCCCTTCAGTCATAGTCTTAGATTAAACAAATGAAATATTAAGCTGTTTTGAACGTCTTTGCGACATATTTTGTGGTAGGCGACGCATTATTAGTTGATATAAATTGTAAAACTAATAGATAGAAGAGCTTCGTAGCTAATCTTTATTACTTGTAGTTATTTCCTTGGTTTTTTGTTGATTTAAGCTGACTTTTCGAACCTTTTAGTTTCTGAATTTGAATTCCAGTTTTTAAAAGGCTTTTATGAAGTGAGGGGCTTTTATTTCAGACTAAGAAGGATGAGAGGTTGCAGCACAGTATGAAGAGAGTTCCATTTTTAGAAGAGCAGGTAAGGAAGATAAGAGAAACCGAGAATCTTGTGACGGGGGACATAGCGAGGTTGTTGCTATCAGAAGAAAATCGGTTCGACTTTGTAAATGAAGTGGCAGCAGAGGCAAAAGCATACGTCGAGAACAACCGGGATGAATATGGGAGCAAGAAAGCCATCCTTCATGTGCTTAGCAATCGAATGAATGATGCTGGGTTCGAACGCCCCGAAGCCTACATGGAAACTGATCCTTTCAATCCTGGGCAAAATTATCTTAGAGAAGTACTGTAACAACTTAAGATGGTCTGCAACTGGAAATGGCAGTATTGGTGGTTTCATTTTGTCAGGTTTGGAATTTCATGCTCATTTTTCTCAACTATTTGCACCAGTTTTGTATTTGTACATGCTTCCTCAAGAGAAGCCGGTCAGCGCGCTATGTTCTCGATTAATTTCAAGGGTTTTCTTGCATAGAACCTCTGCCTCGTCGAATTGCAAAAAATCAAAACGTTTAGGTATTTTTGTAAACATCAAAATGTCGAGATTTTTTTGCAATAACCATTGAAATGTTAAGATATATTTGCCAATTAAACATTAACTATCAAATAAACGGAGACAATAATTGGCTTAACAGCTACAAACAAGACATTATGCGGTTTGAATTTTTTTGATTGATATAAATAGTATCAGTATTAGATGGAAGAATTTCCTGGCTTATACATTTTACTTGACATTCATCTCCTTGGTTTTTTGTTGATATAAGCTTAACTTGTTGAACCTTCTAAGTTTTAGTCTCTCAATTTGTTAAATTTTTATGTTGGGCTTGCGAGCCCGTAGATCTCCGCCAGTACCAAAATTGTTTTCAACTTAACCACTTTCAACTCATAAGTGTAGAGTTTTAATTCAAAAGGCTTCGGTGCTAATTAAAGAGTGATCCACACTTATATATTCCATTATGAAGATTCGCTTAACCGACGCGGGACTATTATTTCGGTCCACGCATCTTCCACAAAATTTGAATTCTAGCTGGTACTAAAAGCTTATATGAAAGAAAGAAAAGGAAAATATAATTATTTATAACTCAATCTCAGAGTTGTTTCTTCCCCCCTGGTATTTAACAGAACTTCAACAACATAACACAAATGAAGTGGAAAAAAATCAAGATATAAAACAAATGATTGTAGGGAAAGCCAACCAAATAACTCTTTACACAATCTTCTTCAATGCCATGGATATATAGCAGCAGCAGCAGCATATGCAGTGTGTCAGCCAGTGAGAAATAAGTGAATGAGTTCCATCTTAGCTTTTGAACCATCTCCTTGTGCCCTCTTTCTTCATCCTCTGAGAGTTGGAATCAATTAGGTTCAAAAGCGATTTCGCTTTCCGGTTTCTTGACCTCCCCGCTTCTTTCAGGAGCTCTGCGAGCCTCTTCTTCTCATCGTCGACGTCAGGGTTGGCTGTGCCAAGCTTTTCCTCCCTCACCTTCAGAATACTCTCCAGGATCTCTATTGCATCTTCAACCCTGAGAACATAACCAACAAAGTTTCATCGAAGCGAATTTCCATTATTTGCCTTTGGATGTTATAAAGTAAAAAACCATGAAATCGAGGATAATAATCATCTAGTTAATATAAATCAAATTCTACTGACAATGAGAAATTTAACTAAATTTTGAATAAAGATCTACTCTTGCAGTATCCCAATTGACCATCATAGGTGTGTGAGTTTGCCGAATTACGCCGCAAGTTTATAAGTGGCTAAAACACTAATGAAGGTAGAAATGAAAGCTTAAATGTAGAATGACCTTGTAAGGGAATGCTCACCTTCCCATGGCGTCATAGATCGCCGCTAGATTGCTATACACACCGAGTGTATCTGGATGGCACAGGCCACACTCCTGCTCCAGAATCCCTCTTGCTTCTTCAAATAGCTCTGCAGCCTCATCAATCTTGTAAAGCTGCACACAAGCCAATCCCATCTGGTTCAACATAACTCCAAAGAATGCAGATTTCCTTTCCCCGCTGGCTCTGAGCTTTTTTATAGCACTCTCGAAGGAACTCCGAGATTCCCCATACTTCCCGACCATGTAAAATATGACACCCATCTGTGCTTCTATCCCTGCAATCGCACTGCGCTGTCCCGGTACATCCTCCAGTAACTTCATTGCCTTCTGCAATAACTTTAATGCTTCGTCGGGCTCATTGACAGCTTCATAGATTGCAGATATTTCGGTCAACCCACTAGCAATCTCCTCAACAGTAGTCCCAGGCACAGGTTTAGCATATATCCGTAGAGCATTCTCGCAATAGGATTTCGACTCCCGAAATTTTCCAGTCTTGTAGTAAAGGTCAGCAAGGCGGACATAGACCGATGCAACTGATGGGTGGTTGTCGCCTCGTGTAGATTTGAATACTGTGAGGCCCTTCTGGTAGGAGAAGACGGCTTCATCAAATCGGCAAAGGGACATATAAACGTCGCCAATGCTGACATCAATAGCAGCAACCTCGCCATCTTGCCCATTAGCAATCATAGCCATACTAGCTAGGACAAGGTGTTCGAGAGCTGACTCATAGTCCCCTTTGGCCTCGCAGATAATAGCCATCAAACGACGATCAGCTGCCTCCTCAAGAGAAGCCGGTGCACTATGCTCTCGATGAATTTCAAGGGTTTTATTGCATAGAATCTCAGCTTCATCGAATTGCATTGCTTGAACATTAGCTTCTGCTAGGTACCTGCAATTAGTAGAATTACCATCTCAGCGTGAATCCGAAGGAAGGATTCCAAAAATAAAAAGACACCGTGAAGAATAATATCAAAGAAAGGTTTGACAAAACTATAATCAAATCTGTTATGGAGTTGCTGATACATTTTCACCTGAAATCACTTTTGCCACCATCTAGGCAGGTGTGGGGGTTTCTAAACGATTTCTAACATTTACATACTGCTAGTAGTTCTACTTTCCAAAAAAAAAAAAAAAAGATATACTTCTACTACTACTACCACTACTACTACTACGACAAGAACAACATAGCCTCAATCCCAATCATTAGTTGGAGTCGACTGCATGGATCAAACTATTACATACTTCTAATAGTTGTCAAAAATATTTGAAAAAAAAAGGAAAAGGAATCTTGAACTTTTCTTCCTGCATGCTATGGCTCAATTTCTAAGCACAAATAAAAATAAGACAAATACTTAATTGTTTAAGATTCTTTTTTTTTTTTTTTTGAGGGAATTGTTTACGATTCTAAATCTTAAATAACTAATCTTTGATGTAAAAGTATTACAGTATTGTGTATCTTTTAGTATCCTAGCAATGTTAAGGCAATTTCTAAGTACCACCCCATCTAGTAAGTTTCTAACAAGGGTAACACTCCTTGATGATGTAATAGAATTTGGGAGCATTTTATTGCATTGTAATCCTTTGTTGGTCAAACAAATGGAGTCGCACATGCTATGGCTCAAAGCTCATCTATATGAGCCACTCTTATGCAATGAGTTTGCATGAATGAAATCACCAACATTTCTTAAAGACAAATTGGTCCCTGAGGTAACGAGGTTTACTATAATATACACTTTAGTCCCTAAGGTTTAAAAAATATGCAATTTGGTCCCTCCTACCAACTTTTTTCTAAATCATGATTGAGTTAGTGTGAAAAGACTAATCTCCCACTACAAAAGAGACAAACACACAAAGAATGAAGACCCAGTACTTTCAAATCATGACTTTTTTATAAACTTTTTTTAAAATAATTTTTTGATAATTTTTTTGTATGTATTAATATATATGGAGTTACTATTAGCACCCCTATATGTTATATCAGCCCCTCATTTAATTTAATGTTATTTATAACCCCCAATAAGCTAGTTCATGCTCTAAGCACCCACCTTAATTGTCATTAAACTCTCCATTGTACCCCTAGTTAATATTTGCCCCCTCTTTCTCCAAATAAAGCCCTCTATTCATCTTTGTGATCTTTAACCTCTAATTCCTTGTTGCACATCCTTTTTTTCTCCCCCTTAACTAGATTTGCTCCATATGCATTCCAAAATTGATTCTTTAATCCTTAAAAGCTAAGATTCAACACAAATAAATGATTCCAAACCATTCAAGAATATGAATCAAATCTCAACCAATTACTATAATTAAGATATTGTATGTGATGATGAATTGTTGAGTGTATGTACAAAGAGATGAGAATGAGCGTAGATATTAGAAAGTAAAAGAGAAAATGAGATAAGTCTATGGTTTAATATGGGTGAGATACAAAAAGTGAAAATTAAGTAGAAGATGAAAAGGTGAGTGTAGTGAGTGAGATATGAGTTGGAAATGAGTTTAAGATTTCATTTATGGAATGATGTAGAGAATGAAAAGTAAAGTTGAGGAGGGATGTAGAGAGTGAAAAGTAGAAGGAGAAAAAGAAATGAAATAGGTTCATGATTTAGAGTATGGCTATTTATGTAATTTTGTCTAAAAACATTTTAGTTTAAAAATGTATTAAATTATATGAGAGGCTGGTATAGGGTAGTAGGGGGGTTAATAGTCGCTCCTTATACATATATTCTTATTAATTAGCATTTGATTTTAGTGTTGATCTACTACTTTTATAGCCTTCAATAATATTTTTTGTATTTATTTTTACAAATTATAAAAAGGAGTAAATTGAAAAAACAATGCAAGAATTTAATTAATAGTTTTTTCTTGGGTAAACATAAAATTACACATCTTTTAGCACATTTTTTATTTTAAAAATAATAATAAACAAATAAATAAACATACTTGCATAGTTTTTCTTTTTGGGCATACTTACATTTTTTATTATTTTTTTCTTGCAAAATATGATATTGATTAATTTAAAATATATATAAACAATTCTTAAACAAATAAATACATATACTTATGTATACATAATTAAGGGACTAAAGTTGATAATTTTTTAAACATGGTGTCGGTTAGAAAAGAGAGAATTTTTCAAAACTTAAAGGATATTGTTGGATGTTGGTAAAATGAATATGCCACGTCATCACAAATAATATAATAATAATAATATTTAAATTTAACACTAACCCAAGGATATTTTTGACTAACTAGAAGTAAACTACAGGGATCAAAGTGCATATTTTTGAAACCTCAAGGATTAAAGTGCATTTTATAGTAAACTTTAGGGACCAATTACCCTTTCTTAAAGAAAAAAAAAAAAAAAAAAAAAAAAAAAAAAACAGCACTTCATATACAGGATCCTGCAAATGTAACCCATGAACAACACACATGAACCACTCGCACTTGTTTTTGTCCCTTCGATGCACATCGGCATCCTTGCGTACACTCATCGAAGTGAAATGCTAGAGTTACGTACTTTGCATACAACATTGATGAGGTCCATTCAATACGCATTGGAATGTGTGTGCACACCTCTCGATGCATGTTCCAATGGAACCATCAACACTGTACCCAAAGGAAAATGATCAATTCACCCACTTTAAGCATCGACTTAGGCGCACCCACCTATGGGCGTTGTTCGAAATCAACGTGACACACATCTCGAGGTTACATCGTGCAACACTCACAAAGTCCATGAGCCTAACTCGGTGCTTAAAATGGGTCAATGTTGCAAATCCGTAACAAAAGTATGTACCCTTGCATTTTCCTTTAAAAAAAAAAACAAACAAACAAAAATTGCCACTGAAAAATAATAAATAGTACTAGTACTTTCCCCCAATAATCGGCTGACAGACACGACAGAAGTCACTCACATGCCTCGGATCACGTGTTGTCGTCCATTCAGACAGCGCACGTTAGTCTCAACTGTCCCCTCACACTAACCTACGCTCAAATCGCCAATCTGGTTTTTTCTCTCGAACTCCTTCCTAAACAGTAAACAGTAAACAGTAAACAGTGAAAGCAACGCGCTCACATTAGACACCCTTCCCTCTACCCGTCTAACGTACGCCGGCGACACACCACCTGACATACCTGCAAGTCTCGGCGACTCTGGGATCGGAGTCCCCCAGCGCCTGGATCTGGATCTGCAAACCCGCATCGTAAGACGCGATCGAGCGGTCGAGGTGGGCGAGCATCGAATGCGTATCTCCAAGCTGCATGTATCCCGAGAAAGCAGCGAGGGCGTGGTCAGGTCCGCCGCTGGCCACGTCAGGCACCTTGATCGCCCGCTCGAGCACCGGCACCGCCTCCTCGAACCGCCCCAAGCTGCAGTAGATCGCCGCCACCACGTGGAGACTCATCGCCAGCTCCAGGCCCAGGCCCCCCTCCTCCGCGCACCGCTCGAAGGACCTGGACGCCCTGATCGCGTAGTCCAGGGCCTTGCTGGCGCTGTCGCCGGATGCGATGGTGTCGCGGGCGAGCTTCAGGAGGAAGGGGCCCAGATCTGGGTTGTCCAGGGCCGATTCGTCGGTGATTGGGGACAGTTGGGGCTTCTTCGTCTTTGGGGAGGGGGGTTTGGTACTGCGGGAGGTGGATGGGGAGGGGGACTGCGACTGGGGGGTGCGTTTCGGGATTGGGGATCTGGGTATTGTTTGTGCGGTAGTGGTCTGTGTGGTTGTTGATTGTGTTGGGGATTCATGGCTGTTGTTGTTGTTGTTGTTGTTGTTGTTGTTGTTGTTGTTGTAGTCGACGACGATGCGAAGAGGGGTTTGGTTTGGGGGGTTTTGACGGAGACGAGGCCAGGCATGGCTGCTGCTGCTGCTGCTGCTGCTGCTGCTGAGGCAATTGAAGATCAAATTTGATGAATTGGGGGAGAGGAATTGGAGATCGATCTGAGAGAGTTAAAAATGGAGTGACAGTGAGTGAGGGATTAGTACTGGGTGGGTGCACCTTTGCGTTTGCTTTCATGGTTGCTTGAAAGAGACTTCCTCGTCATGTTGGGTGTTTATTATCCAGAGAAGGATCGGACGATGGAGATCTAATATCTGAGGTTACATCAGATAAGGAGGAGAGACTGATGATGATCACTGGTCAGGCTCTCTCTCTCTTCACAGCCTGTTGAGTTGACGGAATTGCCCTTCTTCTTTACGTTGATTTCCGGGATTGTACCAGTGAAATCTCTTGTCCGAATCCTTTTTTTGTCGGGATGTGAGGTTTTTCTGGTAATTCAATGACTAGATAATTGTAACTTGAGATTTCTAATTAAAATTATTAAGAGTGTCTCAATTTCTTTTCTTTTTTTTTTTTTTGTCAAAGGTGTCTCAACTTATGTTTATGGCAACTAATTACCTCCTAAAATTTAGGTCTTCAGAAATTAAAAATTAGTATATTAGATTTTTTTTTTTTTATTTGAGTGGGAGTTTGACTCCAACTTCTTCGAACTTTATCTTTTCATCAAGTGATATCAACTTCTAGTGATGCTTTGATTTAGTGACTAAATTGTTAAAGCTGACTAAAAGTGTCAATTTAATTATTTCTTACTTCAATAATGCTAATTATGTATGAGGAAACGTAGGTAGAAAAAGACCCTCAAAAAAATTGTCGAAAAAAAAATAAATATACATAATATGAGTATTGCAGAGACGAGACCGCTTTGGACGTGATGAAACTCATAATTTATTTATTGATAATCATATGCGTCCAAATCATTTTCAGCTTTTTTATACTTTAATTTGACTAATCTTTTGAAAGTTAGTCGGATGCTTCAATCCAAGAACAATCAAGAAAATATAGTGTCCACGTCAAATTATAAATCACTAAAAAACACAAAATTAAAAGGGTTTTGAAATCTTGCTAGGTATCATTGGTGATCGACCGCTTGTGTTTTTTTAATATTATCAAGTTATATATGAAAAATAAGCCAATTATAGCTTTGAAGTATGATCATCAAGAATGCAAGGTGGAAAGGATATGTCAGAAGGATAATTAATATATAGGACCCCTCTTGTTAATTAGCACCTTGTCTTTGTGTTGAGTTGTACAATGCTATGAGCATTTGGTGCATCCCTAGGTACATTAAAATCAATGACATACTTTTGGTACACACATCGGTGATGTTAAATTTCAATAAAATAACAATAATTCAAATTGATTAGGGTAAACTAAAAGAATCAAGTTTTTTATTTCTGGTGACAAAAAAAAAGTTTTTTATTTCACTCGATTTAATGCAATAATGGCGAGCTTCAAAATCTTATAAATCTTTTTCAATCAATAATCATAAGTTATGTCAAACCTATTCTTACACAGTTGAATTTTTTCAATTGAGATTATATCAAATATGTTGATTAACCGTTGTACATTTGCAAGCTTTCTTGAAATATGTAATGTCAAAATTAATTAACCATTATAATTGATCTTTTCTAATTTTAAAATTAGCGCTTTAATTTTTTTTTTTTTTGAGTCTTAGTATTTCTTATACAAGCATGCATTATTCAAAATGATGTCAAATTCTTGTATAAATAGTTAATGTACGTATAAATTAAACAAATATATTAATGAAGCCAGGTTGGATACACATATGCACATCTATATACATATGTGTTTGCATTGATTTTTCATGGACTGCTGAGCTGTGGCTTCTTTGTGGATGATATACTACTAGGGGATGACAAAAGTGCAAGCAAAGTTGACAGTGTAAAGATAATTAAGGATGCTATGATTAGGGACAATTTAAAGGGTATGTAGGAAAATGTCATGATTAAGATCATGTTTGATTGGACGGAAAAAAAAAATGTTCCAAGAAAAATGACAAATTTTGTGTGAAAATGCATTTTCATGCGTATGATAGTCAAAATTTTATCACGGAATATTTTCTCGCAATTGGCAATTTTTCATATTAAGACTCATATTTTTTCACCTATTATGATGAGCAAATTGAATTTTCTATTGATAAAATATGAGTTTTCATATTAAAACACATTAAATTTATATTTTAAATATAAAAATTAATATATTAAATTTTTATGGTATGTTTTAATATTTATTTCAAAACTTGTTGTTGGTAAGTTTTGAGGGAAAAAAAATTCTTATATGTGCAATCAAACACATATAAGAAAATTTTCTTTTAATTTAAACATTTATCATGAAAAACTTTTTAAAAAAATTTTTTTTCTTATGGAACATTTTCTTTGTAATCAAAGAAGACATAAGTTTATAAATCAAAGCATGGATATGGTATAAAATTGTGATGGTTGAACTTATAATTAGGCACCAATTAATATTCACACGATGAATTAATTAATCAATGTATGGTATATACAAACAAGGAAGTTGGAAGTCGATCCAGGATTCCGTGTGCCTCGATTTTTTATTTTTTTTGATAGGAAAGAAACAACTTTTTGCACCCATCAAGGTTTGAACCATGACCTCTCACTTTCAAATCTCATACCAAATTATTGGGTCACCTAATTAGTTGGTACCGTGTGCCTCAATTTTGAAAAAAGCTTTTGTAAATCAAGAAAAAAGCACTTGCTGGTGTCCTTTGATTTTTGCCCATATGTGAGCATGCACGCATCTTGATACACATCGAAGGGACACCAACAAGTGTGTGCATGTCTTTCTTGAGTGACAATAGCAAGGTCGCTAAATTTTAATTTGAACTTCTGAATACCGAGCAGGGGCAAAATAGTAAATTGAAGTATCAGCTGCGATTATTGTAAGGAAGGTTAAAAACAAGAGAAGTGCTATAATGACAACTGCATGTCACACTACAAGACACATTGGCTCACAAGAGTCATTCACGCGTGCCTCGGGATGCAGACATTTATAGATCTCGATGCATAACACTCGTTTGAGGTCCCATGAAAAGCTTTTGTGAGTCAATGTGTCTTGTGGTATTACTTTATTGTTGTCAATCTAGACATGTTTATTAGCCGCTTTTGAAGCCTAAAGTTCTAATCTTACTTTTACAATTTTTTTCTTCTAATTTTTATATTGAAAATGTATTTTAATTACTTAAAAAGGTGCGCTGGGCCGAGTAAACTTAAGCCCATCCCAAGCAAGATGGGCATGAACAGATACTCACGTGAGCCTGTGAACTGGTCTACTAAAGCGCGCATCATATTTTAACAAAAAAAAAAAAAAAAAAAAAAATTATTAGAGGATATATACTTTTGTTACAACATTTGAGTCCAGCATCATGGGGTCCATTGGCTCATGCATCGAGATGTATTTGCACACATTCCAATCTGTATTTAGTAGACTCGATCAATGTTGAAACCAAATTAAAAGCTCTACCAAAGTATATGAACCTAGTCACTTCATGTGTTTTCAGATGCACCTCGATTTATGTGCTTCTCACATGATACGAGATAGATCTAACAACAAATAATGGCTTGGAGGCGATGTCCATTCGATGTCAATATTGTAGCAAAAATGTAGATGCAAGTCTTTGAGGTATGTTAGATTTGATGATGTATTTTTCATCGATTAAAGTAGTGTAATTATCAATGCACATTGCAACTCTAATTAATGAACATATTTATAGTACCTTGTACCATACTCTATCAGGAAAAATAATTGGCAAGTCGAGTAAGGCATTTGTGTAATAACTGTTAATTAATGCATTTCGTTCCTAGCTACCATGCAACGAGACTACATTCATATCCGACTCTATTGAAGATTGTGATTTACTAATACTTAGATTCGCCCAAAAAATAGTCTCGTTTGTCTTAAAAAATTACTTAGGTTCGCCTAAGCCTCAATCTTTAACTTGTAAGTACTATATGGCATTTTAAATGCTATTACCACAGTGATTCCGGAAATTAATTCACACCGTGATTCATGAATGGTGATTTTTAATTATTTTGAGAGTAAATTCAATAAAAGATTAAAATTACATTTATAGTGAATTTTTCTAAAAAATTTAAGATTTCTATTAATGCACGTGTCTCCTTGGGTGAGGTATACTTGTTTTCTATGAAATATATATTGTCGTGTTTTTTAAAATTTTATTTATTTATTTTTTTAATTTGTAAACAAATGTGACAACGTGAGTTTTTCTTATTTTCTCTTCATTTTTGCCTAAGAACTGTGAAAGCAATGTGTTATGTTTAATAACACTTGTATTCTGTTTGTTGTTGAAATACTTAGTAAAAACTTAAGCAATATATAATCGACATACTATATAGCATATTATTAATCTTGAATATTGATATGAAATGATCAATCAAATAATATAGGCTTAATAAAATAGTATATATGATCAACCCATCACAAATTCTTTGTTAAACTTATTTTTAAAATTAATATATACTTATGATTAATTATGTGTTTAATAAGCTTTGACAACACATTCATCAACAACATTGTTAGATGCTATAAAATATGTTTATTACGAGACCCATACCCTCGAGACCGTCGTTCTGACCCTCTCGAATACCGAGCCCATAAAATGGTGGTCTAGTAAGCTTTAACTTACCCATAAAATGTCGGACCCATGTTGTCTGGCATTCATCAATAACGTTGTTAGATGTTGTAAATATGTTTATATATTATGACGACCCAAATCCCTCGAGACCCGGGATGCCCAACCTAGATCGTCGTTCAGACCCTCTCGAATACCGAGCCCATAAAATGGTGGTCTAGTAAACTTTAACTTGCAGAATACAACAACAAACTATCTACAAATAACAAATTTACAACAAATATATATATATATATATATATATATATATATATATATATATATATATATATATATTTTCCTTCGCTATAGCAAACGACGAGACACACTGGAGGGGAAAAATGGGTGAGCAAAATATCAAAGGGCTCAGTAAAGCGAAATTCACTACAAGAACATGGTGGAATAGCATCAAAAAATTGTGACAGACAGAATCTGTTGCTAAACAACAACAAATCAGCAACAGTTCTGCATCAGACAGTCCGTTTGATTCGGTTGACCCAAAAGCAACAATTCAATGACAGATTTGTGACAAAAATTGTGACAAATTGTATGTTGCCACAGATCTGTCTCTGATTTCTCCCGCCATACATTTCCCGAGGTTGTGACACAGATCTGAGATACATCGGATCGACGAGAATCAAGTATGTCGTCGATGATCGTAGCAAAAAAAAAAAAAAAAATGAGGCGTGAAAGATCTTGACTTGATTTTTTGTCGGCGATCCGCGACGGATCGAATCGACAATCGGACGACATACTTGATCGTCGTTGATGATCTCGTCGCAACATAAAATTTTATTTTACTCTATCTCCGTCCTAACGATCACTCCCTCTCCTCTCACGTGCTCTCTCTCTCTCTCCCCTCTCAAACCAATCTCACTCTCTTATTCTCTCTCTACCCGAAAACAACTCCTCCATCTCTCATTTTCTTTTTACTCTCCTCCACCACTCACAACTCTCATCACTCACCCCTCTCGGCCTCCTTGCGGCTCCGGCGGCCACCGTCGCCGATGACGCCCTTCCACCACTCTCGGCTCCTCTCTCGGCGACGGTGACCACCCCCACTCGGGCGACTCCTGGACCGAGGGAGGGGAGCGGAGGAGTCGGCAAGGCGTTGGTGGAGCACTTTTTGGCGGCGGCGATGGAGGGGGACTGGTATTCGACGACGGCGGTGGTGTTGTCGAAGAGGGCGCGCGGCGAGGCCGTGGCGGAGCAATTTTTGCGGCGGCGAAGGTGGGGACCGGTATTCTTCGGGGCGTTGGCTGTGGTGTTGTCGAAGGGGGCGTTTGGCGGTGGCGACGGTGTTATTGAAGGGGCGTTGGCATTGGCGAGGCGTTGGCGTAGTTGCGGGGCGATGTAGTACGGAGAGGAAGCTCATCGGTGAGGAGGAGGTTGTGGGTTTGGTCGGGAGTCACGAGGACTCGGTGGTGTAGGGTTTTGTGTATGAGGTGTCAATTTCATTGTTGAGTCGGCTTCATGACAATTTTTTGGGCTTTTGGGTTTGGTATTTGGTGGGTTTGGGAGCTCCGCCATCTCCTCCTTCTTCTCTTTCCTTTCGATTAAGGTGGCGTTTTTTTTTCGGTTTGTTCGGTGTTGTTTGTTGAGATTTCTTTGTGTGAAATTTTGGGGGTTTTAGATTTTGTGTGTTCTTTATTTCCCCCTTATTGTTTGGTTTGATTTTGTGGAGTTTGAAATGTTTGTTGTGGTGCGGGCATTTGATGCTTTTATGGAGCTGATTTTCTTGGAAGATTCACAAGGTATGTTCAAAGGGTTTCAATAGATATTTTTTTTGGATGGTTTGTCATGAATTCCTAAATTATTGTAGGTTAATTCAACTTTTAGATTTTCTTGTACTTGAATTTACTCATTTTCTAATGCTCAGTTGTACTCTCAATGTGTTGGTTCTATTTGTTTTATATATGTGAAAATGTAATTTTGAAGGTTGTCCTAGTTTTAATCATTTTTAATTTATTGTTTTCTTCTTTTTTATTTTTTCCAATTTCTTCTTTTCATATTATCTTAAACTTATGCCCATATTTATGTTGCAGCCATGAGTTACCAGTGTGTCAATGCTAAGTTAATTCTTTTATAAGAACTCTGGTTGTTGCCATTAGTTTTGTTTTTAGCTATCATTTCAATTCCATTATTTAAAGTTTTAATTATTTTTCCAGTGAATGTTTTTCTTTTACTCATATTCGAAATTATTTATAAATGTAGGTTGCTTGCATCTTATGATTTGTTTTATGCTTCATCTAAGGATTTCAAACTTAAGTATTATTGATCCAAATTAAACTCTTCAGGTTAGTGAAACCCAAGGTAGCAGGTTGAGAGACAGATTCCAACTTTTTCACCTTGGCCTCATTGTACTAGGTGAGCTCAAGATACATACACTATTTTATTGTGTTCATCTTTTTCTCTAATGTATTTTCGGACCTCGGAAGAAATTGAGAAAAAAATAATCTATTTATTCTAGGATCATGAAGATTTTCTTCTCCATATATGTAATGAGATTTCACTTCTATCAACGAGCTAACACATATAAACACCTACTTGTAAGGATTGTTAACGTATATTAAATAATCTATTGGTCTTACGTTTTTATGCATGTTCCTAATTAACACGGGTTGGCTGCAAAATGTTACATCTCTTATCACCTTGGCCACCTCTTCTCTTGCAATCATTCCTTCCTCGCCATCTCATCCGCATCCCTTCACTCTATTTGCTTCCAATCCTACACCCAACTCCACCACCAATCTTGCATTCATTAGCTGATCAATGTGCATAGACATAGCTATAATGGGCACTCCAAACAAGGTTCCTCATGTGTGTCACTACATCTTTAACCAACCTCTTTTCAAGTATATTTGTATATTTTTTATGTTCTATTTCAATGTGTTGGGTTTCATTCAATAATTAATGTCATGAGAAGGACTTGGTCCATTTGTAATAGCCTATGTTCTTTCATTTACCTACCTTTCAATGTCTTCTATTCATGATTTTTCATGCAGTGGTAATTTTTGTGTGTGTGTATTGGCTAAGGGCTTGTCATTAACATTATTTCTTCTAATTGTTCCTTTTTATTGATGTTATGTAGGACTTATGAACAAGGCTCCTCATGTGTGTCTTTATTTCTCTTACCAATCTCTTTTCAACTACGTACATTTGTATATATTTTTTATTATTATTATTGGGTGCATAATGTTGCTCATTGAGTTAGTCACTTTAGTTATCTATGACAACGCCTATCTGACCTCCATATCACTTCACCATAGTTGTGGTACAAACATGTTAGAATTATTTTTCTTGGATTTGTTAAAAATAGTTTTATATTCTATTTCAATGTGTTGGGTTTCATTATACTTAAATGTCTTACTCATTAGATCAGGATTTGAGCATTACATTCTATTTTTTTCTTGGATTTGTTAAAAATAGAGGGTATGTGAACGGGTTTTTTTTTATTTATGCGTGAAGTTTTTTCTTTGGTTTTGGATGAGCAATATCATATGTACATCATGGGTCTTTATCTCTATTTCTAATTCTAGAATTATATATATATATATATGTTTTGTTGGTGACAGATGCTTGGTCTTGTATTATAATTACTCTTAGTAAATTATTCGGCGGCATTGCGCCATGCTACCACTTATTCTATACTTCTATTAACCTATAATTTCTAGCTTGATTAGCTACCCGATGAAATGGACACTGCTGCGAACCTAATATATCCGAGATGCATGGTCTTTTATTTAGTATGTCATTAGCTTAGCAATTTCTTAAAGTCAATGTTTGCTGATTTTTTATTGATTTTAGTCTTGTATCGAGATAGTGTGCTCTCTTGCTACTTGCTAATATATGAATTTTTGCAGCGCGGAGGGTGAAAAAAGCGAAGCGGATCAATTTGGGCAGTTGATTTTAGTCTTGTATCGATATAGTAACTCACACCATTAAGTTGGAACCTAATTTTATCTATATGATGCGAATCGAATTTCAGAATTCATTAGTCAAGTTTGTATATGTTACCTTTCATCCAAATAATGGCTTTCAGCCTTATTGTTTTTATAAAATAAATATTTGTATCTTTTAAGTTGTTTTTGCAAATTTTGCTGCAGGACATTTCTTATTTTTACTTTTTACTGTTTTCAGAATTAATTAATTTAAAAATTACTTTTTTTCTTGGATCGATCAACTAAACGACAACAGATTTTGACAAATACAACAAGGTTGATCTTGTAGAGCTGACAATCAATGACAGACGTTGTCTATCGCTGAACAACAACAAAGTTGCGACAGAACGCGTCTTTGCTGACTAGGCAAATCAGCGACATACAGTGTCTGTTGCTAAATAGCAACAGATTTGCAACAAACACGTCTTTGCTGACTGGACTTCCATAAGCAACAGACTCGTTTCTGTTGTTGTCAAACGACAGACGTTTGTCACAAATCTGTGTCAAACAAACAAATAACAGAGAATACAAAATGTCATTGAGTTGCACCAACAACAAAGAGTTAGAACAACAACTACTATCGCTGATTTGTTGCAGAGTGGTTTAGCAACAGAACTGTACCAATTCAGCATCAGATTAGTTTGTTGTTGATTTGGTTTTTTTTTGTAGTGATTCACTCTACCATTAATCATCCAAGTAATACTTAATGCATTCATTACTAGTATGCAAAAATATTTAAGATCATGAAATTTATTACCATTTCATACATATTCGAGATAACATAATCATACTGTATAATATAAGGTATAACAATATTGCTTAAACATGATTATTCAATAAGGATAAATGATGAATCATGAATACTACAAAGTCAAAAGAGCGGAAACTAGATATTTCAAACAAAATATGATTTAATTGTTGCATGCATACTCATTATGAATATAAATGGACATCTGAGTTAGTGGTAGAGGCGCCTCCTAGAATCCAATTTTTGACCCTTCATTATGCTCTTGATCATATTCATAAATACCACCATAAGTAGCAAAATTTACCATTAAGATCCCTTCCTCTTTACAAATATCGGCCAATGTCAGTGTTCCTACGACATTCGTTCGGATTGTTTTGAACTTGTGTGATTGGGACCAATCTGTATTTGAGACCAATCTGTATTTGGCATTTCAGTTACACCAGCAACATTAAACACATGAATAGGCTTCACCCACTTAATATCCTTTGTGATTAAACTTTGATTTTCCAATCTACCGTTTCCATACTCGAATTCTATCCCTTTTCCTTACAAACCCCTCATAGCAATCCTCTTATCCACCCTGTCCTCCATAAATCAAGAACTTCAATCTCGAGTTACTTGTTCCCAATTATGAGGCCTCATTTCTCCCTTTAAAAGAATCACATTGAAAAGAGTATGCATCATCAGAGGGCATCACGATGATCGACATCTTAGGGTGCGGAAAAAGCGCGCCGCTCACATCACTCCACTAGTTAGGGTTATTTGTGTACCATTCCATTGTAATCCTCAGCCCTTCCTCCCAAACAAGTCATCTCCTCCCATCCTATCTTTTGAGCTTTTGAAAGGACGATTTTCGACAAATTTTGTAGCAACTTCATGATCTAGTTCAAATACTTTACAAATATCTTCGGGGACATCAAGCACTCGTCTCTCACGCTGTGTACCAATGATGTTTATATGCCCAATCACAACTTTGTGGAGCATAGCCTCAAATGCCTCGGCGACATCTTCTTCAAGATAAGAAAGTTTATCACATTTGATCCATCTCCATGTATGGCAATTGCTGGACCTTCATTGCAAGCAAGATGAATTTTAGAATGAGTTTCTCAGGAAACTAATTAGGTCCATACACATTGTTGCTTCTTGTGGTGATAGTAGGTAGGCGGTAAGATTGGCGATACGCCATTACGAGCATATCAGCTCCTGCCATGGAAGCTGAGTAGGGATTATTAGGTAGAAGCTATGAGGCTTCAACATTGCCATCATCGGCATCCATATCAGTCTCGCCGTATACCTCACCGGTGCTCACATGAATGATCTTTTGATGCATTTAGTGACTTTGCACGCCTCGAGTAGAACATGGGTGCCGAAGATGCTATTGTTGTTGAATTCAAAGTAGTTATCGAATGAGTTGTCAACATGAGCCTGCGCCGCAAAATGCATAATAGTGTCAATATCCTCATTGATCAAGAGATGGTTTACCATGTCGAACTAGTAATGTCTCCCTTGACGAACTTGAGATTTTTAAGGCTTGAACAATAGTCGAGCTTGTCAAGTGCTATGATCTTATAATTAGGATGGTACTTGATCAACTTGTTTGTGACATGAGAAGCAATAAAACCCGCCGCACCCGTCCGCACATGTAATGAGAATGTTCTTCGAAGTGTATGCATCCGATTCTGAAGCTATTGTCGATGATTTGTACACTTGAATTAGTTTTCTCTACATCCAAAACCATACAGTTAGTAATTCTAACCATCTTGCATAAGTTATAGTAAGTATTTTTTTAAAAACACATGTATGAAGAAACTTAACCTAAAAAAAAATCTCAACAAAAAGTGTTATATATGTTCCACCTTCTCAAAACAATTTGGTAACAACGTGCTATCATCATCTAACAATAAAGATTTCAATTCATTGAAAGTGTATAATAAAATACCTATCGATTGACGATGTGGAAACCTTTCTCTCTCAACACACAATAACATAAACATTTTTTTGAAGTCGATATACTTTCATTTAACTTTGATCAGCACTAGGAACAAAAGATAAAACATGTGGTAATGAAGATCCTTATCAGTCATAAGCACCTGACACAGAAATAGAAACCCTAACAAAGCTACGAGCTAACTAATTTGCATACCTTTTAACCAAACATAGCATCAACCTAATCAGTTTCAATAAGAAACACCACAATAACACAAACATTGACAACAACAAAAAAAAAAAAATCCTTTTTGTTTCCCTAATTGAAAACAAGTGATCTATCAATGCTAATAAGTTTTCAAAATCTGATTAGGGCTCTCTAAGCAATGCAAATTGAAAAAACAAATCTCTTAATGTATCAAAAACATATGCACGTATCAAAACAATGAGAAATTGAAATTTAAGAGGTTTTACTCAATGCTATGGAGGATTGAAAGTGACCCATCAAAACTTATCAAACAATAATATCTTTGATAATCACATAATTAAATTTATAGAATCACAAAAATTTAGAAACATGACTGCATGAATCATCAAAAGTAATGAAAAAAATAATCTTAAAAAGAAAAAAATCAATGGAGAAGAGAGAGTACATTTAAAGAGATTGGTGAGAGTTGAATTCTTTAACTTGGAAATATTCGAAATTTTTTTCTTCTTTTTTGAGGTCGGAATAAATATTTTGTAATCTCTGTCATATAAATCCCCTTTGATTTCATCAAATAAAATTCATAAAATTCGGTGGCTTTTTTTTTTTAAAAAAAAATTGGAAGTTTTTGTTTAATAGTTACGATTAACCAATCAAATCCAAAAAGAAATCGGGAATTCAAAGTATATGTGATGAATTGCAAAAAAAAACTTAGGGGCAACGTCTAAGAAAACATTTTAAAATAACTTCTTCTAATTATTTAGTTTTTTTGTAGCAGAGATCAGAATAAACTTCATTGCTACATATTTAGAGTTAACTCTCGGGAGATAATTTAGAGGAGAGTTGGAACTAATCTTGTTTGGTTGCCCAACTTCTCAACAAGTTATCTCTCGATTAATTCACACCCAAAAGTGAGATATATCTCCTTTATCAGTAGAGGAGTTATCTCCTAGAAGTTTCTGGACAATATTACCCCTCATTAATTATCTTTTAGGATCCACATCCATCTCTTTTGTTTGAAGGGTATTTATGTTAATTCATATATTTTATTGTTTAAAAATTTGCAACTTCCCTCCAAGTTTAAAGCTGAACAAAACATGAAAATATGATCTTTCACTATGGGTTAACTTCACTCGCACTTTAAAGTTGAACCAAACATGAAAATATGATATTTCACTATGAGTTAATTCCGCTCGCATTTTAAGTTGGCAAAAATGAACCAAATGAGATAGTTATGTGTCAATGTTTAGGCATTTTGTTTTAATTTTTTTGTGTGTTTTTTTTTGTCGGGTTTTTTACATTGACAGACAAACAAATAAAACACAAAATTCAATTTATTGTTCACAAAAAAGAAAAGAAAGAAAACATACTCGCATCGACTAAAAAATCTAAAAAAAAAAAATCAATCTATTGATTATGTTCATATCACCAAAAGTGTTATGGTCCATCTTCTCAAAACAATTTGGTAACAATGTGTTATGATCATCTAACAAAAAAGATTTCGATTCATTGAAAGTGTACAATAAAAACATCTATCGATTGACGACGTGGAAACCTTTCTCTCTCAACACACAAACATAAGTAAACATTTTTTTTTCAAGTCGATATACTTTCATTCAATTTGGATCAACACGGGGTACAAAAGATAACATGCGAGGTAGTAAAGATCCTCATCAATTATAAGCGGCTTACACAGAAATAGAAACCCTAACAAGATTATGAGCTACCTAATAATTAACATAGCATAAATTCAATCAGTCTCTCCTTTGAAACTTCAAATGCCCCCAAATTTCCATAAAGTTTCCAATTCCACCATTATTAAACATGTTTATTGGTGGCTTTGAAGTCTAATTAAAGTTCAAATCTTACTTTTACACTTTTTTTCTAATTTTTATATTGAAAAATGTATTTTAATTACTTGATGGGCGAGCTCGGCCGAATAAACTTAAGCCCGTCCCGAGCAAGGCAAACATAGGCGGATAATCATGCGAGCTTGTGAACGAGTCTACTCAAGCATTATATTTTTACAAAAAAGAAAATTATTAGGGGATAGATACTTTTGTTACACAACATTTGAGTCCAGCATCATAAGTTCCATTGGCTCATGCATTGAAATGTTTTTGTGCACATTTCAATGTATATTTAATAGACTCGATCAATGTTGTAACCAAAGGCTAGACCCAAAAGTATACGACCGTAGCATTTCTCGAAAAAAAAGATGCTTTCACTTTTTTTTTGTGTCAAAGAAAAATCAAAAAAAAAAAAAAAAAGCTTCACTTTATTACTAGGACATCAACCATGTCACTTGTGTTTTCAGATGCACCTGGAGTTATGTGCTTTTCACATGTTACGAGATAGATTTGATGTCAATATTAATGTAGTAATTAAAAATGTAGATGCAAGTCGTTGAAGAATGTTATATTTGATGATGCATTGAAGTGTTTTCATCGATATTAATGTAGTACATGCATGGATTATCAATGCACAACTCTAATTAATGAACATACATATATCTTGTAATATAACGTCGGAATTAAGCTTTTCTCCATCAGGAAATTAATTGGCAAGTTGAGTGAGCCTTTGTGTAATAAATGTTAATTAATTAATGCATTTCGTTCCTAGCTACGACCAAACGAGACTACATTCATATCTGACTCTAATATTGAAGAATTCACACCATGATTCATGAATGGTGATTTTTATTTTGAGAATAAATTCAATAAAATGATCAAAATCACATGTATAGTGAATTTTTTTTAAAAAAAATTAAAATTTCTATTAATGCACGTGTTTCGTTGGGTGAGGTATGTTTGTTATGAAATATATATTGTGGTGTTTTTTTTTTGTTTTTATTTTTTTTTGGTAAGTTTAATTTTTTAATTTGTGAACAAATGTGACAACGTTTTTCTTAATTTCTCTTCATTTTTTGCTAGGTATTGTGATAGCAATGTGCTATGTTTAATAACACTTGTCTTGTGTTCGTTGTTGAAAGCTACGAAACTTAATCAATATATAATCGACATACTATATAGCATATTATTAACCTTGAATATACATATAAAATGATATATCAAATAATATAAGCGTGTAGCCATGTACTAATTAATGTAATTAACTTCCAAAACAAAACAAGTACTTTGAAAAGGAATTAATCTATTTTATATATGTATAAGGATTTTCATTTGAAAATTGTAGTCTCAAATAGTCAAAATCTAAGGTACAAATAGAAGGTTAATTTACCTAACAAAATGCATTTATGTCTCCCATTTCACATGCATTGATTTTAACCATTGATTTTTGTATCAATAAAAGTACAAACGGAAATCGATGTGCACATAAGGGACTCCCAATGAGTACGTACGAAATTAACGTGTGAACTCAGAGTTAGACTAACATCACTAAACCTAGACACCACACCAAGTAAGTTCTAGTGACTTGTGAGTGTGACATTGTTAAGCATTACCCTTCAAAACATTTCTTGTGGAGGCAATTTGCCAAACAAAGTTCCAAAAATCCGACGGTCGAGATCCTAGATTTCATCACACCATCATATTACCATTTGATCATGAGGCCAATCTTGTGGCCTTAATTCAACAAGTACGAAGTGGCGCGTAATCCAATCCGTTGAAACGGTTAGAGGCCAAGCTTTGCTCTCACTCTCTCTTATCCTCATTTTAACGTTCAAATTATCACTTCACAATTTCTAGGGTTTCTCTCAGACCCTTCAATGGCGTTGCTGAGCCAACAACAATTGCAGAGATTCCTCTGCATCAACGCCGCCGCCGCGACCGCCGCGACGTCCTCGCCTTCGCTATCCCCTCAATTGAAGGCGAGGAGGGTTAGGGATCGGAGCCGGTGGAGGTGCTCCGCGATTGCGATTGACGCGGCGGGGGCGTCGCTGACTGATGTCGCGGGGATCCGGTGGGGTTCGAGCAAGTTGCAGGGGGCGAGGGAGGAGATGGAGGACGACGTGGTGATTCGGTCCGGGGATCTCGGGGGGTTCTCGTTCGCCGCGGTGTTCGACGGCCACGCCGGGTTCTCGTCGGTGGAGTTTCTCAGGTGAGAGTGGCGAGGGGATGTTGATTTTTTGGAGGTTTTGGTTCTGTTTGGTGAAATTCTTGATTTTGGGAAAGTTGGGATTTTGATTGAAGTGAAGATGGAGTTTTTGTGGAATCTGAAGATTGAATTTCATTTTGATTCATTGTTCTATGTTTGCATTATTGATTGATTGTTAGTGATTGGCACTTAAATGTTTAGCAATTGGTATAGTAACATAAAACACTGACACAATCATGGTTCGAAACTTCTCCGAACTTCCACGAATTAATTAGATTTTTTTCAAACACCGGATTAATAATTATATGTAGACAAAATTTTACAAAACTTACATTGAATTGGGGGAAAAACCATAATTTGCAAATTTTAGTGCCATCTTGTGAGTGAAAAGTTCAGCCAGTGTCAACTTCCTACAAGGGAGTTTTAACAGGAAAATTCTAGGATGACCCTTTTTGGGGCTCCCGGTGATAGTGTCCATCCATTTGCGCATCGATGTGTGTGTGCACAAATCCCGATGCATGATGGATGGACATCATCACCGGGTGTCCATCCCCGGGTGTCCCAAAATGGGTCACCCTAGCATCTCCCATTTTTATAATGTAAAACTAGAAATTAATGTCAAGTACGGGGAATATTTGCGAAAGAATTAGGGGGGAAGTGGGTATAAGAAGAGAAAAGACATGTCATGCTATGACTAACATGCTTCTTAATGTATCTTGACAAAATCTAGCTCTTACAAGCAACAAGGTGAAGTGATTTAAACTTTTCAATAGTGTCGAAAAAACTTCGTTCTTTGAATTAAACTTCCTCGAATTACTTCCGACTTTTAAGTGACCAAAGTCGTTAGCTAAGTTGCATTTTCGATCCTTGAGTGCAATTTGTAAAGGATTTATTGAACTCCATTGATGTATGCATGAAAATAGAGGTCACACACCTCTCTGTGCTTTGGCAAAAAGGAACTGATGTATTTGAATTCTCAGGCACAATTGTTTTTGTTTAATTGTCGGTGCTTAGTATGTCCTAGTCATTGAACACTCATGCTTGGAATTTGGCACATATTTCTTGAGCAATATAGGCTTACCAGGATATGTATCTTCAATTTTGTTTGTTTTTGTTCACATGTTTGTTCTAATTATTGTATGTGTAATTAGGGAGGAGTTGTATAAGGAGTGTGTTGCTGCGTTACAAGGTGGGCAACTTTTGGGCAGCAAAGATTTGAGGGCTGTGGAGGAGGCATTGCAGGAGGCTTTTGTAAATGCCGATACAAAGTTGTTGAACTGGTGGGGTGCAACCTACTTTGTATTGCAGGTTCTTGAATATTTAGAGTAGTATTTTAGTTGGAAAGTTCGTAGCTAATGTTATTTGTCAGATCCTTATGTGGTGTACTTATTGTAAAGGCTCGAAGGGACAGGGAAGGAAGTTGAATCTGGTTCAACGGCGACAGTAATATTAGTTGGGAGTAATTTGTTGATTGTTTCACATGTTGGAGACTCATGTGTGGTATTAACCTGCCCTTCAACTATTATGTCGATTTATGGTTAAAAACGTATGAGACATTCAATACAATAATTTTTCTTCATGGCTTAATGCAGGTTATCTCACGCTCTGGTAAAGCAGAGACGTTGACCAACGCTCATCGACCGTATGGAAGCAACAAGGTTTCACTTCAAGAAATTAGGCGAATCAATGAAGCAGGTGGATGGGTGTGTTTTTTTGCTTATCCCTATTGATTTTGACCAGTTACTAACATTCTACGCAAACAACTTATAGATTTCTTTTAAAATTATAAGTGCTATGGGAAAGCCATCGTCACAATCTTACTTCTAAAATTAATTAACTATTAGCTTAAAACCATGTAGTTTAGTTTCAACACTATGCCATTCAAGCATTTTCACTTCAAGGAAATATTATTGCATGTTCTTTTACTTAACATTTAATTACTGTAAATTCATTTCTTTCTGGAGAGCAATCAGGCGATATAATTGGCTTATTCAGTGTTCTTGTTTTATACTTTTGACCTTACATTATTCATGCTTTTCATTGTGGAAGATGCTTGGGTGACCCATTTTGGGCACACAATTTCGGCACGCAGTTATTTGCGTCCTTTTGATTCGTGCATCGATTTTTGTGCGCACAAACATCGATGCACGAATCAAGGGACACCAACAACTGCATGTCCTAAGTGCGTGCCCAAAGTGGGTCACCCTATCATTTCCCTAAAAAGACGTTTCTATGGATGACCTTTTATAGTTTTTCTGTGGAACTCCATATTCAAAATGCCTTGTTCCTCCAAACATTTTTTGTTGGATTAAATGAATTGACAGGATGGGAACCATTTAAAAGATGAGGGAGATGTCAATTTTGCACAAATGGGCACTTCTACTTGGATATGCTAATTTTTATGCAAATTAATACAATATATAGAGGTTTTCACTTCTTATAGAGTCGAACAAATTTGAGGAAAAACCGAGTGCTGAATATTTTCCTCAATGAATAAAGTCTTAAATTTGAGAAGATTCTAGTACATTTGTTTTGGTGTGCAACAAAATGTCTTTCTTTTCTCTTGCTCGCACAATCCACCATTTTAACTGCTTGTCTGCCTGATATGGCGGTGTCAAGTCTTGTCCAAGAATTGGCAGAGAGACTTTGATCCTCAAGTTTTACCATAAATATTAGTACTTACATCATTCATCTGGTTGCTGTAGATCTCGAATGGAAGGATTTGTGGTGACATTGCTATATCTCGTGCTTTTGGTGATTTAAGATTCAAGACAAAGAAGAATGAGTTCGTCCCTTGTACTTACTTTGCACATCATCTTAAAGATCACCGTTGCTTTGTAATTTCTTTTTTCATTTGAATTGATGAGTTAAACTTTTGTCCTTCCTGCTTGCTCCTCCTATTTTATGTATGGAAAGAATGCTGCAGAAAGGAGTTGCTGCGGGGAGATGGTCCCAAAAGTTTGTTTCTCGGTATGCCATCTTTAGCATTTATAATGAGCTGACGTTGTTGATTTAATTTTTTTTATAAGAGATGTTGATTTATGATTAAGCTTGAACTGGAAATTTGATCATAATTGGGTAGTAAAGGATACTTGGCACGATAAGCTAATGTTGTTGTTGTTGATGATGATGAGGCTTGGATTGAAAGTTCGATCCTCTTAGGTTAGCACGCAACGATAAGATTACCTCCAATTGTCAACTTGTGGTCTGCATCGGAGGACCAATTGTCAACTATAACCCTCGAATTGTCTAATTCAAAAAACTTAACTACTGAGTGATTAGTTTGTGGATAAACTGAGGAAAAATATTGAATTTTTGATGCTGGCTAAATTTCTGTACATCAATTATTTAAGATATGGAGTCTTTACTACTGTTATCTGAAACTGTTGATGTAGATAAATGACACTGCACTATTATTTATTAGACACATTGTTCCTACTTCCTACTTCCTACTTAGACTAAGCTGTGTCTTTAACCGTTTAAACTTTTGGTTTCCTAGGGTGCAGTTCAAGGGAGATCTGGTCAGTGCTTCTCCAGATATCTATCAAGTTCCACTGGAGTCAGATGCAGAGTTTATAATATTAGCTTCTGACGGCCTATGGGATTACATGAACAGGTTAATTTATGAGCCCCATTTCCTGAATCTTGTGGCAAACATGAAACAAAAATATTCTTCTGTTCGAAGATAACTGCCCCCTATTATTTTTTTTTTATTTTGTTTTTTTTTACTGCCATTGCAGCTCAGAGGCAGCAATGTTTGTTAGGGATCAACTTCGCCAACACGGTGATGTTCAGGTAATTAAGTGACGCATTCTAAGTTTGGATCAATGCTGTATCAAAATCTCTGCAAGTCATCTATTTTGTTCATGATTTAGTTATTCCATTTTTATATTTCTAACTTTTCTTTTCTTTTCTTTTTTTTCATTTCAGTTGGCTTGTGAAACAATTGCGCAAGCAGCTCTGGTATTTTGTTCTTTAAATTGTTTTCTTCTAACAGATTTTATTAGTAAGACTCGTTGGCAATTTTATTGACCTATAATTTCGTGTCTTTCTAGGATCGAGGATCACAAGATAATGTCAGCATTGTCATAGCTGATTTGGGGTATGTACCTTTTCTTAGATATTACAGAATTCTTCATTATATTGATTTGTCTTGAATTATCGCTGCATTTGTTGTTAATCTGTAAGATATTTTTTTTTATCATTAAACTGCAAAAATTCTAAATATTAACCATGTAGAAAACAGAAAAAACCAATTGGTAGTAGCTCAATGGTTTGGTATGTGGTCTCTTTTGCAAGTGATCCAGGCTTCGAGTCTCCTGTGTGCAAGTTTGAGTGAGGGGTGATAAATTGATTTCTTAAAAAAAAACAATGTAGAAAACAGAACTAGTCTTTCTGATTACTTTCTTTTAGTCATTATCTCTGGTAATTTAATTCACACTGAACTATATTGAGAGATGAACAGATTACCCTATACTTTAGCATTCGTTTGTTATGCTAGCTGTGGCTAATTTTCATCCACGTTTTAACCCTGGATTCATGAATTCATGCATCATTATCGATTCTTACATCATTCATGGGCCTTTTTACTATTTATAAATTTCTTCAGTATGTTTGATCCATGTTTAAAGTAATGTTTTTTTTTTTATCGGACATGTTTAAAGGAATCTTAAAAGGATGTTGTGCCACCTTTCTTGGGAGGGAGGAAATTAAAGATTGATCTTTGCTCTCTTTTTTTTTTCCCTCTTTTTGTTGGAGATGTGTGGTCCGAAATAGTAGTCCCACACCGGTTAAGTGAAGCTTCATATTGAAGTATATAAATGATCTCCCCTCAAATAGAACCGAGGCTTTTTGGAGTAAAACTCACCCCTATAAGTTGAAGGTAGTTAAGTTGGGGACTATATCGGTACTAACGAAAATTCACGGGACTACGCCCGCTTGCTTAGGCGGGCACAACATAGAAATTGACACTCTTCTCCAGATTTCTTGCTTTTGCAAGTTTCTTATCACAAAAAAAAAAAAAAAAAGAAAAGAAAAGAAAAAAAAAGTTGGATTTTAGGTGCATGTGTGGTAAGACCCATTAAGATAAAATACTAAATACAAAGATTTAAAGAAAAATACTTGTAGCACCAATAGATGTAAAAACTAAAGAAGAGTGGTTGCCGTGATGCAGGCACATTCAACAGTATCAAAAGACCTAAAATAACTTGGGATGCATTAACTATGAAGGATTTTAAAAGATTATTAAAGCTCATCTTCAGCTGCATTAAATTGGGCCGAATGGAAGCGTTTACTTCATGTAGTTGACTCCGACTTAATTTTGGAATTGAGGCTTTACTATTGGTTAATATCTTTAAACTTCTTTTCCACTAGGCGGGCAAAAGAAAAGCGTCTTGTCTACTTACACTTTCCAATTACTTATGCTTGCTTTGTGTTCTTTTTCTAATATTAGTTGTTTCCTATTATTTTTTTCTATATGACTCCAACACGAGTCGAACCTTGAACCTCCCGGAACCTTGTCTCTTTCTAACATTAGTTTTTGTGTGTTTCATTTATAGTAAAACCGATTGGCGGAGTTTGCCGGCTCAGCAGCAAAATCTTGTATATGAAATAAGCCAAGCAGTTGCTACAATTGGCATAGTTTCAATAGGAATCTGGGTGACATCTTTTATATCTTTGTAAACTCAAAGCCCTTCTTCGCTGCAGTGTAAATAAGTTGCCATGAACATTGTTGTATTGTATAAATGTATACCTCAAAACTTTGTAGTGTTGATGTAATACATCTTAGAAATTAGTTTTACAAAATTGCTCTATACCTTCTCCTTCTCTCTCTTCTTAGTTCAGCTTGGCTTTTAATTTGTTCATCTTTGTGTGATTTCAAGTATATATTTCTCTTCCTTTGTGTCTGTGATACAAGGCTAAAGCAATATCTCTCTTTCTTATTTTCTCAATACTATTTGAGAAGAGATCCACACACTTATATTCTTTATTCGAAAGTCATTCCTAACCTATGTGAAAGCATATTTTAGTCAATGCATTTTCGACATTTGGGACCCTACATTTGGAAAAATAGAGAAATTGCATGGTTTGAATCTAGCTAGGGTTACAAAAATAGGTGGTAAACTAGCTAGTAAGGTTGCGCCGAGCCAAGTTAATGGTAAGGATCGACCGTTGTATTGTTGATGACTGAAACATCTCACACGCATTGTGTCCTTGTACCTTTTCGAGAAATTAATCTGGTTGATCAAGAAGTTCGAGATGGGTCAAAAGAAGCTTTTGCAATTGTTTTTTCTCTTACTACACTGGTAAGGTAATTTTTTTCGACTTTATTTAAAGAAACACATTGTTCCGGGCCATATTCTTTTATTTTTTTGGCTATAATATATAGAAACTTCTGTAATGGTACACAGCAGTGGTACTACTCAAATAATGTTTGAGTACTAGATGAGACCAAAGTTAGTACCCACCACACACCTACAATATCCATGACAACCTCATATAAGAAAAATCAGTACCTTTTGCATGGCTAGCTCTCTTTGTGGTCTTACTTTACAATTTCAAATAAAAATCTTACTTTCTAGTTGTACTTTTGGGCCATAATTAATTAGTGACACCAAAACTTTGTTAATTATTTTTGTGGGGGGAGTGAACCACAATTGGTGGGTGATTTCTCTTCTTTTGTATATGTTGATTAGGTTTGGTGTGCTTTCACAACCTAAACAAATTAAGACAAAGATACTGAATGAAAGGATTACAATTAGTGGGGGCACTAGCACACTAATTGTGTTTCAGAGTTACATTGTTTAATGATTTTTTTTTTCAACAAATGTTAAATTATTCTTGTCGACAGACCAGATTAACACTAATTAATGGTGTTTGTCAGGTAAAAGAGAAACCAAATGATAAACTAATTGCTTCCTCAACATCTACCACCACTTATTCACGATTTGTCTGCAGTACATATATGTACATAACAGCGAATCACTTGCTTTAGAATATCTAATTATAACATTCTAAATATCAGTACGTTAGTAGTATATATAATCATAATAGAGTTTGGTTAAAACAAACTCTATTTATGTTGTAATAACCCTTATTGATAAGTTCATCCCAACTTATTTTTTTTTAAAAAGTTGGTATATCATCTTAAAAATAATGCAATCTTCCCATTATTAGCATTAGGGCGTGCGTGAGGAAGATGTTAAAGGATGGGTAATCTAGAAAGATTACAAATTCAGTTTTTTTTTTTTAAATAAGTGGGGTGAACTTATAATAGGGGTTGTTACAACACAAATAAGGTTTATTTTAACCGGACTTATAGCACAAGTCTTAACATATTTTCTTCGAAGCTATTTTTTTTAAATTGTTTTTAAAAAATATTATAGCACAAGTCGCTTAAACATATATTCTTGAAAAATGTAAGTGATTTTCTTATAATTAAGTACAGACATGTTCAATTTAAAATTTTTGTTAATTTGGTTCCCTCTAGGATTACCTCAATTTTAGAGGAGGATGTAAAAGGTCATGGGTTCAAACTTTGGTAGAGCAAATCATGTTTTTTTCTTATAAAAAAACCTATATTGAAATATATACAAGATAGGAGTATCACCTCCAATTTTTTTTTAAAAAAGAAAGGTTGAATCTAAAATTAGTTTCTTTTTCACTTAAAAAAATTAGTTTATTTATTTATTAATTTATTCTTGAAGCCAAATAGTTTCTTTGAATCAGAGCACCATTTAAGTTAATTCAAAAGCACGGCATCCCAGCTTCACTGCACAGCCAGTTTTTCTAAAAGTCGGGTGGGGATACAATTTAATTCTCAAAATAATATGGAAGTTTACTTTTAAATTCTAAAAGTAGGTGATAACTCCTTTTGAAAATGAGTTATCACCGATGAGGTGGCATGCATGGTGGTGAGGTGGAAGACAATTGTATAGATAGCTCCTTTTGAAAAGGAGCTATCTATACAAAGCATGGTGGTGAGGTGGTGGTGAGGTGAATTAAGGAATTGTATAGATAGCTCCTTTTGAAAATGAGCTATCTATACAAAACTATACAATCTATGTATGACTCATTTTGAAAATGAGCTATCTATACAAAATTTTTTGCCCTATGAACGACACGTGCATATGGAGATGGACGACCCGCGTGGACCCGCGTTCCTCGCGTATCTCAAAGAAGACAACCAATGTAAACAACGCGCACGCATATCGAAGTGGACAACCAATGGAAACTTCACCCATGTATGCCGAGGTGGAGATTTCATGCAAATGTCAGGCACGTCAGTCGAGGTGGGCGACCCATGCAACCTCATGCAACTCATGCAAACATCACGCACGTGTCTCGAGGTGGTAAAGCCAATGCCAACGTCACACACGTATCTCCTGGTTGACAACACATGTAAACGCTACGCACGTATGTTGAGGTGGGCGAGCCGTGCATCTTCGTGCAAACCATTCAAACGTCAGACAACATATCTCGAGGTGTGGACAACTCATGCAACCTCGTGCAATCCATGCAAACCATGCGAATGTGAAGCACACATTTCGAGGTAGACAACTCATGCAACCTGTTGCGGTCCATGCAAACCATCCAAACGTCATGCACGTAACTTGAGGTAGATAAGTAATGCAAATGTCAGACACGTATCTCGAGGTGGATAATCCATGCAAACGTCATGCACATATCTCGAGGGGGCAACCCATGCATATCCACTACAGACCATAGACCCCATGTAAACGTCACGCACGTATTGCGAGGCGGACAACCCGTACAACCCGTGCAACCCATAGGCGCTATTCGGTCGACCCATGTCCACGTGGTCATCCTACGTGGACCGTCCACGTCAGCAAAAAATTTCAGCCACTCTAATAACGCCTTTTGCATAGGCGTTATTGCCTATTAAAAAAAAAAAAAACACAACCTTATTTTCCGAATTTAAACTAAAAACATTAGTACTTTTGTAATTTTTTCCAGCCAGTAGTGCATGACATACAACGTCTAGGTTTTTTTTTTTTTTTTTTTTTTTTTTTTGATAAGAAATAAACCAACTCATTTTGCCTCTTTTAGGATTCGAACCCCACCTTCTTATACCATTAACCTCATACTAAATTATTGGCCACCTAATTGGTTGACATACATCAAGGTATGTTTGATTTTGTGTATGTTCCTAGACGTAGGAACAGTTAGTACTTTCCCCAATGAGTATTTAACCTCGATAATGATATATACCAACCCTTATTGACAATAAAATAAAATAAATTTTTGTACCAATAAAAAATTAAAACCAATACTTTCTCAAATTAACTATAGTACTATACACCATTTAAAGACCAAACAAACAGTAAGTACTTTGTACCTTAATTATAGGACAGTCCATGTCTTTGGCAATATACATGTAGTCAAATTGGCATAATTAATTGTGCATATTTAGTAGAGCACTGAGAATTCAGTCACTATCTCACAAAGCCACACCATCTTTGCTAGAGTTGACTACTTGGCCTTCCATCTTTTCTCTCAACTTATTACAAATCCAAAAGCATTATTGTTATATATATATATACATAAAATGGAGCCCAAATATATACTCATATAATGAAAACTCTTCAAATAATGTTTTGTATTAAATATTTTGTGCATTTATAACTCATAAATTAATGTGTTAGATTAAAATTCAATGGTTATAAATGAGGTTTTCATGACATGGATATTTTTGTGGTTCCCATGATAGTAATACAAGTACTATCATGGGAACTACAAAAATACTCATGCTATGAGAACCGCATTTAATTACAATCATTGAATTCTAATTCAGCACATTAATCTATGAGTCATAAATACACAAAACATTTAATGCACAACACATTGAGGGGTTCCCATGATATGATATATATTTGGGTTCCATTGTAAGTAAGAGGTTGGGAACTTCAAGAATGTCCATGCCATGCTATGTTGTATTGATGTAAGTAATTAAGAGGTTAAGGTTTCAAGTTCTAAATGCGGAACATAAATTGATTTATTTCTTATTAAAAAATACAGAAAGCTTTTATAAGTGACATTTTATTACTTATAAATCAACAATAATTCTTACTTCTAAAAAAAATATAATTTCTATTTTTATCTTATATATAATGAAAATACCCTTTAAAATTGTGGTGAAGCCAAAATAGCCTTTATTACAAGTTTACTCTTACAAGTCAAGTGTAACAAATTTTCTTTTCAAATCATGTCCTTACAACAAATAAAGGCATATATTTTTTTTTTTTTTTCATGTCTAAAACAAACTAAATGCAATCGCTTGATGTGCAAGATCAAGTGTGGTGAGTGCCAGATGAATAGATGTAGGTAGAGATAACTAACTTCACGTGGGATAGGTGGTTAAAAAAAATTCCACTACTTCACAGCTCAAATCATGTACAAAAACAATTCCAGCCAATTCTATTTAATATACATATATGGTAATATTTAAGTTTTGCATTGAGATTATTTAATGTTAACTCAATGTCAACAAATTTATATAGGGTTACTTATAAATCATTGAAGTAGCACTTCATCAACAAAAAAGAATTCAAATGAACTTAATTGTTATTTCGGTGTCGTAAATAATATATATAAATAATGTTGCGGTAACCAAATTGACAGTGTAAAATTCGAAACAGAGACTTAATGCATTGATGAATAATTCATTAATTAATTAGACCGTCGTTTGATTGTTCAAAGTTGAATTTTACGTTTTTCAAAAATATGGGAGGATGAATATATCTTAAAACAATAAATAACACAAACATACAAATATCTTAAAATAAAAAATAAAAAATTGAGAAAATCTTAAAAATAAAATGGTGGAAGGAGAGAGCATGTGAAACTTTCTCTCTCCTTCAACTTTTTTATATATAGATAGATTTTTCTTTTTCATAATATAATTAAATTGTTGACCTAATATATAGTACTATAGTATATATAGCATTACATGTATTCTCTACAGCTTATTATTAAATCTATGAGCTATAGCCTTTAGTTGATCCTGATCATGTAAATCTTTTACTTATTAATCTCACATCACATTTTTAAAACATTATGCATTTTAATATTATATTCTTAAATGTGTAACCCATTAAGATTAAATGTTTGAGATATGATAATTAAATTTTTCATATTTAAACCAGAACGGATTGGTATGGTATTAAGGGCGAATGCAAGACCGTGTGGGTTAGGCACATGATCTAGAGTTCGATTTCCCACGACAGCCAAACGTCCAACCATTGGTGAGCTCTTTCCGCAATCTCAGGGCCTATAAGACTACTCAGACAAGTGTCCGAATACTCATGATTAATTAAAAGATTATTTATCAATTAATGGCACATTCTGTGCTATCATTGAGAAATCATAATGTATCAATTCAATGTAAATATTTTGTTATTAACAATTTTATTTTAATAATTAATGTTTGTTCAGCATTTCAAACTGCATTTCTTTTATGAAGTTATATTTCTAACTACAGATAATTAGTATAATCATTAATTGATCATAAAGTAATTATTTATCATTAATTCTCAAAGGAGTCATTTAGCTAGATATGGATACTAATTTATTTTAATAAATTAGTATAATAACAGTTTTATATATATATAAACCGTGCAATTGAAAATAACTATAGCTTTTTTTTGACAAAAAAACTATAGTTTTTTTAATTAGAAATCAATATATATTTAAAACATCCTTAATTCTAAATATGATTGAGTCAAAATCCCAACCTTGTCTTTGGCAAGGGTTGCCCTATCAATCTCAGTAGAGCTAGATGCTTTGGCGATCAAATATAATCAGTAATTAATTATTATAATTTTCCAATCATGATAAAAAAACAATGCATCCCTAAATTTGTTTAATTAACACATTATATATAGTTTTGAGGATGAATAGAAAGGAAGGTAATTAAACATATATTTTAGATATATTTATGAAGTTCAATCAGACAACAATAAGTGTATGTGTGATTGTTGATTTTCTTTTTTTTTTTAGATTGTTGGTTAGATATAGTTTGTTACCAACTAGCTATTATTATTATTATTATTATTATTATTATTATTATTATTATTATTTTGAGAAATAGAGACGAGCACCAAAAAGTTGTACTAATGACAAAGACACACTAGATGGTTTGCTTACCCTAAGTGGAGCCAGGATTTCAACTTCCCCTAAGCTAGATCAAAAGCTTTCACTACAAAAAAATGATCTTTTACAACACTTAATCATGTTGTTATACAATACACTGTTAAAACTTATTAAATTTGAATTAAAATATAACTTAATATTGTTTATTACAAAAAAATAATAGTTAATGATTGATTAAATATTATAAAACAACAAATCTCATTAAATTTATAAATCGTTACACATTAATTTCTTAATAATAGATAATTTTGTTGTATATTGATTACATATTAAATAAGTTTTAACAACGTAGTATTACAACATTTTTAGATGTTGTAATAATATTTTTTCATGTAGTGTTTGAGGTTACTTTTTTTTTTTTTGTACTAATCTTGTGTATATAAGAGAGGTCACAACAAGGTGCCATGGGCTACAACACAGTGCGCACCCTTGTATGCAACTAAGAGAAGCTAGATAACCCATTAGGGAAATTAGAACTAGTATATATTAGTTCTTGGGACTTGAAGATAGATTCATAGACGTTTTATCCTTTAATTACATCCATGCATGAAACTCAAGTAAGATCTACTAATTATTATAATTACAATTATCAACTAATTAAGACTTGTATATTTTTGCTCAAATTTATTTTGATTATATAATGCGGAACTCAACCATACACATTACACATTGATGATTTACATTATAGAATTACAAAAGAGTTCCAAATCCTCTTGATATGATTACAAAATTAATACATAACATTAATTTTCATCATATAAAAGACAAAGGAGACTCCTTGCAAAATAACATCTCCACACATACAGATCAAAAGACAACAAACCCTAAATCTTGGAGCACTGCATGGACTTTCAATACTGCTAGCTCTTTATTAATTTAAGAAAAATATTAAGATGACCCGTTTTGGAACACTCCAGAATGGACATCTGGTTGTTCGTGTCCATTAATTCATTTTTGTATCGATATTTAGATACACACAATGGAGTGCATGTGCATTGAATGGACATCAACAAAATGTAGTGTCCATTTCGCGTGTCCCAAAAAGATCACCCTAACATCTTCCTTAATTTAACTACTAATCTATTTATATCATGATCAGTCGATCACCATAAAGGTCACCTTAGCTAGCCTCCTGATCCAGGCTTTTCATGGCTGGTGTTGTGGTGCGGATCAGTATAGTCTAGCTCTGCGTTCACAAACTCCATCAGCTTCCTCACCTTCATCTGTCCATGGATCATATCCAAAAAAAATTAAATTAACATACACATGCATAAATCAATAATTGAAACACACATAGCTAGTCTATACATGTGTGTAAACTAATTAATTAATTAATATGATTAACTCACTAATAAAATGTTATATGATCTTAGCTAGCTAGATTATTTAAGGCACTAGCTTAAAATTAACTACGCCATCAGATGCATTAAATCGAGCGAAATAGAAGAGTTAATGTTTGATCCATGTAGCCGATCCTAACTAATTTATATAGGATGAAGGAGCTTGGTGGTGGTTGCTAATTATAATCTTATATTTGTTTTAGGGAAACACAACAATGTCTCTCGCCATAGTTAATTTGTAAGTATTTGGCTATAATAGATAATTAAAGTCTCGTTCCTATAAAAAAGTTAATTATAATCTTAGATAGCTCTTACATTTCACATGCGTGCTCATAATTAAGAAGAGCATTTATTGAGATGGCTTCATGAACATTCAAGTTAAGATCGATAAGGTAGTGTTAATAAATAATCCTTGAAAAAATTAAAAATAGGCTAGATAATATGCATATATATATACCTGATATCCTGGGTATGTGGGTGTGTTTTGTCCATAGAGAACTTCACCTGCATCCATAACAAAAAATGAATAAATTAACTCTAGTAATATATATATATATATTCTTAAGCCTAATTAATTAAATTAACATCAAATTTGACGTTAATAATATTTATATGTGTTTATATCATTATATGAATAAATGGGGATAATTTTTTATAAAAAAAATGAAGTTATATGTATAACCAGTTGAGAGAAGTATGAAGAGCACAAAGAGGGTCCTGATCTGAGAAGAATTAGCCATGGCAATGGCTCTATGCATGAATGAATGAAAGTTGGTGTTAAAGGGGGGTGTCCTTATATAGGAGATATAGGTTATAAATTGTCATATATGGTGTACCACACTAAGAGAGACTAAATTGAAAGAATGATTAAACGCAATACCACCAAAACCCCCACTATGCATTAAAAGTCAACTGCGCTGTATAACACACTGTTTGCATCAACATCATATCTCATATTAATTAAATGAAATTCATCCCTTAATTTAATTAATCTTTCTCCACCAAATCCAAAAAATCATGTGATTAACTCAGTCCCTTGCATGGCTAAAACTCTGCTTTGAAATGTATGGTTCATGACTTTTGGTCTCTTTATTAATTAAAAAGAAGTATCATTTGTGATAAGCACACTACAAGAAATTAATTAGCCCTATAGCTTTTCATCCCATAGGAAAGTTCACTATTATTATTATTATTTTTTTTCCGGATCATTATTTTTTTGATGCCGAGGAAAGTTCATTATGTTATGTTAGTGGTAAAAATTGTGGACTTTCCACAACCATATGTGATCTAGGATGTGCTTGTGAATGACGTCGAGAAAGCTTTTTATTTATTTATTTATTTATTTTTATTTAAGTGGGAGTCGAATTCACGACCTCCCCAAACTTTGTCTTTTGACAAGTGATGCCTCTACCATCTCACTAGAGATATTTTGACAGAAAGCTTTTTAACTATTACGAGTAAGGCTACTGTTGGGTTTTGGGGTTCATACACAACGAAAAATTCAAAACAATTTAAAAACCCCAATTGGATCGAAAATAAGTTACATTAAACTAGGTCTACAAAAGTAAACCATATTTTAATCCGTGATTTCCTTCTCTAATTGTTCGATCTCCAAGATGTTCAAGCACGCGTCCAATATCGAAAATCTCAGATACGAACGGTAACCACAATTTGGAGTGCTAGCCCCAAAAGAGATAGAAAACGTTTTTCTTTCTCTCTCAAAATCCAGAGAGCTCAAAAATAGCAAAAATGAAATCTTATTTCGTTTTTATGATTTCAACCTCTATTTATATGTGTAGATAAGCTCACTTAAAAAACCTATTCGTAATACAACTATTGTATTTAGGCAATTCTAGCAAATTACATAAATGCCCCTATTAATAAGTTATTATATAATAAATAATAAGTGTAACGGCCCAATATTTATTGACGCCGTTATTTAGATTATTTTCAGACTCGGTCGGGCCCACGTTGACGCCTCGAATAGGCCAGGACACGCCCGACTGGGCTTGAATAGTTATTTTTGTCTGTTGGGTGCTTATTTGTGATATTAATTATTATTTTATTCATTATTGCATCGCATGTGTGAGTTTATATTGACGCATCGTATGAGGACGTGAGACGAGTATTCACTGAAAAAGCGTGTCTACACGGGTATTGGGTAGGCGAAGTATAGGTACACTATGTCTAGACAAATGTTAAATAGACCAATATGACAATAAACAAGGCAAATGTGACATTTAATGATAATAAAACCATAGGCTAAGTCAAAATAATTAGGAATATAAAGGATTGGCGCGCCTCGAGATGCATGCCGGAACGCGGATCCATTGGGTGTCATGTAGTCGGGAGTTAGTGAGACCATAATTAAGTTAATTATGTGATCAAATACATTAACTATAAGGTTGTTGTACATAAGTTGGCTATTTAAAAAGAATTAAATAGATTTGATTTGATTTCGATTTATCCTTTAGTTAAATGGAAATAATCTAAGTCATTGATAGACATTAGGATGATCCTAAAATGTGAAACACTAGGCTGTATAGTATCTCAATAAAGTCATTAGTAGGTGTTTGACAACCCAATTAATAGCCTTTAGATCATCATCGGGATACGTGTACACAATTGATTCCATCACAAACTATAAATACCCCGCTTAGTGAGATTTTGATCAACAATACAACTTAAATGCATGTAAATCCTGAAATTTCAGCAACATTTGAGAGACATTTAGGATCTTAAATAGTGATTTAAGACTAGAATTCTTGAAGATCAAGGACTACAATCAAGGTAATTCACTGCATCTCCATCAATTTCATCTTCTTCAAGTTGTTTTTCCATAAAAGTGAGATTTTAAAATTTGATATTTTAATGGTGTTTTTTGTTGTTGTTGTTGAGTAATTTTGATGAGGAAGAAAAAAAAAAAACAAAAAAAAAAAAAAAAGATTTGGCTGGAGGCAGATACTGCAAAGAAGAAATGGGGGGACCAAAGTGGCCTAGGGCCCAAACCAATTGGGTCAAATCGGACCACCGAACCGGGCCCGGTTCAGGTGGGCCCAACCCCCATTAAATATTAAAAATTATTTAAAAATTTAATTAAATACATAATAATAAAATAAATTATAGAAAAATAGATAAAATTACTAAAAATTACAGAAAAAATCCAAAAAAATCAAAGAAAATATAAGAAATTTGGAAAAAGGTAGAACATTGGACTTCGAAAATTTTTCGAGCGTTTGGCACCCCGGTGTAACTCGAAAAATGTGCCACAAATAAAAATTTAAATAAAATTCTAATTTCAGTTTAATATTAATAATGTAACTTAATGTGGCTCTAAATTGATTAAAATGATGTATTTTGGGCTTCATGGGACTAAAGGGACCGTATCTCGGTTACCAGGAGCTAGGCAGGGTCAATTTCGAAAGCCACATTAAGTATATTCATTGTTGTTTTACTCTATCCAGTTAAGTATATTCATGTTTCATTTTTTATTCACTTCAGTTATCTATGTATGTATTGTTGTTTTGAACGGATGGTTGAGTCTACTCTCTCTGGGTCTTCTGTTGTGTGTTTATGACACACTAAATCATAGCATGTGTATCAGGAGTCTTTAGTGAATGACGACTCGAGCTACTTTTTCGGTACACGTGTTGGTGCATCGTAGGTCTGCGCCGACCACCGAGAGGACCAGGTGATGGGCCAGTTTGGTGCGCACACATTGGTGGGATCCTGGGGAGAGAATCCGAAGTATGGTCTAGTCTAACCAGGACGTCACACACACATTTGCGCTTTATTGTTATTTACTCATGCGATGGTCCCTTTATGTTTGTCTGTTTATTTTTCGCATGTTTATTTAATAGTATTTATTGATTCCTTTACTTTATCATATGAATGCTAAGTGAATTTCCTTAGGATTTTACTCACTAGACTCGTCATCTATTTTGTTGTGATGGTGAGTGTAGATCCTTCTACGAGTAAGGGTAAGGAGATTTTTGGCGACTATCTCGAGCTCGCCTACGGTTCAAGACACACTACCTGTAGGTGTTTATTTACATATTTTGTTATATATATATTGGGTTTATGAGAGACTTATGAGACACTTGCACTTATATATATTTACTTTTGTCGTATATACAAGTGTACTATATTCCAGGATTTCCATAGTAGGACTGATGCTCTATATGACTTGAAAGTTACTAAAAATTCATGTTTATTCTTAAAGACTTTCGTTGTACATTATTGGTTATCTACTTGCAACTCTATAAACACGAGTCATACTTTGTAAATAGTTAATTCGAATGAAAATACTGTAAATTTTAGCGAATAATATAGAGAATACGACTACTATCACGTACACCGAGGAGCATTGACGTGGCGACGGATGACGACAGGCCTACGGGACCCGCGTAGCAGCTCACCCGGCAGCCTCGGAGCGCGGGGCCGCCAAAGTAAGGGCTTTTATATCATGAATTTTATCATATAAAATTCATTACTCTGGACCAATTGAAATTGCGTAAAGTCATTCTTTGTGTGCGACACAATAAGTTCATGCGACGTTGGAGTGAACCGAAACCATTTTGGTACACAAGTCATAAGCGGTCTGTCACGACCCAAATTTTTAATCTCGTATTTATCCGTAATCAGGATCGCCGACCCATGACGTGGAACCCACATAATGATATACACACTGACCAAGGCACATTGCCGAGGTATATTTTAGTTTTGTTGTGGTGTTTTACCTAGTAGTGTATTGTATATGTGTAGACTAATTAAGTTAATTTTACTTATTATGTATAGGCGTCAAGGTGAGAGCGAGGACACACCTCGAGACGCGTGCTGACGTAGGATCGAGTAGAGAGTTGGGACCGAGTAAAGAGTTGCAGGTGAGTCATTTAAATTATCATATATGTTGATGGATCCATTTGTAGTGTTTACATAAGTCAAATGGATTACATATTGTAAATCAAATTGAAAGGCCTAAAGTTGATGACAAAAATTCTAAACACATAGACCAACCTCGGGATACGTACCACTAACTATCACAAGAAAACTTGGTGTCCATTTGTGTTAGTGAGCTGAATTTTAGTGTGTTTAGGAGTCATTTTAGGCCATGTGATCATCATAGAGATGTGGGTGTGTGTTAAAGATGAAAAACAAAGTATATAAACAAAACCTTAATGGGTTTTTTTTTTGTAGTTTTTCAAGTTGGCTAAAAAATTAGGGTTTTTCTTATGATTATGCTTTTCTGAGATTCAATGGTCAAGATGAGTTTGTTTTTGAAATCAAATGCTAAATTCGGATTCTACATTTCGTTCTAATAATTCTGCTATAAAGAAGTTTCTAATTTGATTTTGAAAATCAAAAGTCATGCCATCTTGAAGTTTTCAACTGTTCTTGAGGTTTTTGATGAAATGCATGCTTAAATCTTATAATTCTTGATGAATATATGATAAATCATGAAGTGCCTACCCTTTGTTGATGTTTGGAGGATGACATGGACCTTTGGCGGAGGTAAACGAGGGTTTGGGGGCGAAGAAGATGGCTATTCTCGTGGTTGGAACCCAAAATTTTGATTTGCAAAATTCGGGTTTCAACGCATCTAGCGCACTAAAAGGCACACATAGCCAGGCAATAGAAATTCAGAAAAAAAAAATAAGTTTTAATAATGAAGATTGCAAGAACTCATTTTTGACACACATGTTTCCGTTTTATGGGTTTTTGACTTATTTTGAAGAAATTAAGCCGATAATAGAGTTTTTTTAATAAATTTTGAGTTTTAAAGTGGATTTTGATTTTAGGAGTTAATTGTGATGGCCCCAGTTCCCACAAACTGGGCCACGCCTGACCTAGACCTACGTGGACCCCTAGTCAACTCTTGCAAGGTCAACGCAAGCTTTGTCAGCCTTATTAGACCATTTCGTCGTTAGTTTTGTGTGTTCATGTTGAGTTATTAATTTTGCAAGATTTAAATTAGTAAACAGTGGAAAGAAAATAAATGAAGCAATTCAAATAACTCTAAAACACGTAAAATATGACAACCTATGTGTGGAACCCTGTAATATATATCATGTATAAGTACGGTGGCAAAAGTGAGCATATACATGTATCAAAGTGTCGCTCAATCCTAGTATCCTAATATTCTACAAAACATCAAAATAGATAAATATAATACAAAAACCTACAATATCGCAAAATGTATGAGTCATTCCAAGAGTTCTCAGAGGTAATCGCCAATCACTGGTTCCTTGCCCTTGGTAGATGAGGGGTCTGCAATTGTCACCGAAAAAGAGACAATTCCAGTGAGTAAATCCAGAGATGTCTTAATAGTACTTCAAGAATTAAGTAAATAGTTGATCAATCACGCGGGAATGTAAAAGAGCAGGAAATAAAATAAGTGCATGATAAATAGACTGAAAATAAAAGCAGTGAAATGAGAGTGTCGGGAAACAAAAGAGAAGCTAAGTGGTCCAAAAAATCCATCGAGTTGCGACTCTACAGCCACAAGCTCGATTTCCTAGAATCGCGGCAACGCCAGCAGATTCAAAATTGTCGTCGCGAACGTAAGGGTATCAACGGCGCCCCGAATACCTTACTTCCCGTCCAAGACCCAAATCCAGTAATCCGGGGTATGGTTTCGGTTGTGAATCGGTCGCCATACCTAAAAGATTACCTTCCTGACTCACTTAACCCTCAGACACTCTAACTAGGAGTGGAATTTCATAAATGGACATAATTAAAGAAATTAAATTCAAGAAGTAGAAAAGAACTACTGATAATGCTCCTACTGGTTTACTTATAAATAACCATGTAAATCGCCTAGTCACGTAGGCCACTCGACGTACTCGAAGTCCGTACTATCGTCTCACATTTGGCGCGTCCGAATTCCCTAAATTATTTTACGATTTTTATCAGATTCAATTATTAATCTTATTTGTACTTATTCAAATTACGCATGCATTACGAGGTTGATCTCGAAGCGAATCGTCGTAGAAGCACTTTCAATCATTGCACGCATCTCAAAAAAAATTAATTATGGTATTTATGGTTGGACCAACGCCTATTCAACGAGTCTCGTCGATATTTCAGTCTGTAATTCTTTTTGGTCCAAAAACTAATCTAAACAATAATTTATTTGGTTATATTTTCTCTCCATTTATCTCGGTTTCCAAAATATTAGATTTTTCTATTTTCGACCACATTCGTCGCGTCTCGGGTCGACTCGACTAATTTTCTCGAATTTGACCTTTATTCTTTTTTCTCCTTAACAAATTGATTATTATATTATTTTATTTATTAATTATATCATACATAAAATATACTATATATAAATTTGTATAATATAAATTTCATATTCATTATAGAGGGCCGCTAAGGGCACCCCACCATTTCATGAAGGCACCCAACTTATTTGTAAAAATTCCAAAGCAAAAATGGAAAAGACCATTTTGCCCCTGTATATATATAATGGTTCAAACCCCACAAACCATTTTGACAAGGAGTTAGGGCACCCCACTAGCAAGCTTGAACCACAAAGCCACGGCCACATTAGTTTGGCGAAGAGGCGATCGATTCTTGCGGATTGACATCGTCCGACGACGAGTAACAATGTTTGACAACCATATTCGGGTTTTTTAGAATTTGTTTAGTTGTGTATAAGCGTGAAAATGATGATTTGTTTGTCAACGTAGGGTTTGGTAATTTCTTCAAATCCGTACTTGTTTCCACTATATAATGTAGGATTGTACTGCTATTGTGCAAGAGGAGGTCGAACTCACGGAAATTTTGCAAATTTATTGTGTTTTTTATGCGGTTATCCGAAGTTTCTGTGGATGTGCGCGATTGTATCGGCCTCGCAGGACCGAGATTTATGGTGATATCTCGGTCATAGAGGGCCAGATAGGTGTACGTAGGTCACGGAATGGTAAAACGAGAGTACTCAGTAACTCTCGGTCGTTCGTGAGCGAGACTTCGAAGAAAGTTTCGGATATGTACGACCGAGAACCTTTTTTTTTGGGTCTTTTCGTGTTTGTGTTGTACATTTTGGTTGAATTTAAACAGATCGCTTCTAAATGTTCGTCATCTACGGATCTGTTTCGATGATAACATTCGGAATCTTTCGATGCGGATTTGTGACTATTTGTGAAGCTCCTACGGTTACCATGAATCTTGGCATTCATCATCCTTTGGTAGAGTTCATTTATCAAGAATTATTCAACAATGGCGTTGAGATTGTCGGAATCCTCCTCAGGCGGCATTCGCTCAACATTTTCACATATCATATCGGCTATGTGTGGACACAAGATGATATTTGTCTTCTACTTGCCTTATGGTATTTATTGGGATGTCCCATTATACGTGTGTATATTCATTTTCCGACTATGATGCGGTTCCACGATTATGTGTATCTTTGCTCTCGGGGAATTTCTCTATTTTTCCCCGCATCATCACATTGCATTATCCGTTACCAAGGACCTAGCGACTAATCGGGCTCATGCCATCCTCGCATCAAGCCCATGCTTCATAGACGTGTCTAGCCATCAGGCCCATGCTTGCATGATGCTTTTGCTTTTGGTCTCTTATTATGTAAAGTAGTAGTTACTATTTGCTTTCACTTTGTTTACTTTTGTCTGGTTGTAATTATTATATATTTTGCTTTTTGAAGTGGCTTTGCTTTTACTAAAGCAGATTCCTCATGACGCTTATGATGTAGGACTACCTTTCCATCGCTTATGATTGTGTTCTTTGCGGTTTTAATCATCGAGTCTTTTTATTATCTCTCTAATGTTCCTTGGTATTTCATAAGATCACCTAGTGACCACGATACTAAGTATCCTCATCTTTCCTTTAATATCATCCCTAGTCCCGGTGCCTTCGGACGAGCCATACACGAAAAAAATTACAACATATAAGCGCATGGAACAGAACCCAACAAAAAATTTACAAAAAGTAATGTTCAATTTCATCCATTTTCGATGTCTCGGTCAACGGGTTCGTGAACCGGCCCATGTTTTCGGTCACCCATGGCCGACAATTGCTCCAATATATCGGCGGTGTCCAGAGTCGATGGAAAGGTTTCGGTTGTGCACCACCGATATGGGTTGACCATTTCAATTCGCCTTGCTCTCGTCAAGTCTCGGCGAGAGAACTAGAGTACTATCGGACATGCGTAAGCAGAGACAACTTTGTGAGACTTTCGGCCTTTGTGGCGAGGCTGCGACTTCCCAAAAATGTAGCTTCCTCTCGGCCATGCTTGGCGAGACACGGTCTTAACACGATCTCGGCTGTGTGGCGAAACCGCGAATTCCCATTTTTTAACTATTGAACAAACCACCACTTGTAAATCACAACTACTCTACCAAATGTAACTTAATTACACTAAATAAGGTGTGTCAGACGAACTTCAACCGAACCCTAACTTGGAGACGAAATCGGCTCACACCACGACCTACGACGCAAAAGCGTAAACCGAAGGAGAAACACAAGGTGAGACACGATTTCGGAGATTCCTCTCTTTGGTCGGTTCAAACCAAATGGTTTCTTGGAGTCAAGATCGGTGAAGGTGGTGGAGGGGGTGGTGGGGTGCGGCGGGTTTTTTTCGTGTTTGTGCGGGAGGGGTATTTTCGGGATTTCGTGTGTAATTTTTGGGTGCCCTTGGTAATTTGTTTTGTGCCCTCAATAACGGGGTGTCTTCATGAAATGGTGGGGTGCCCTTAGCGGCCCTGAGAAAAGAAATAATTAGCGTGTAATTAAAATTTTAGTTTTTTGGCCCGTTACAGTCTTCCCAACTAATAAGAATTGCGTTCTCGAAATTTAGTTAATTAAGTTAAAAAAACTCATTAGCATCGAACATGTAAGGAATTGATTGTTAAGTAGTCTCTTCTCGTGAGTTCGTCCAAATGTGACCAAGTGGACTTATATAATCTCCAAATTATGGGCTCGCGACAACTTCGAGATAGCTTAGAGCTTTATTTATTGATTTAAGAACTCAACAAAGTCGTTTTAGATAATTTGACTTCCCAAATAAACTGCAAACTCGCACAGCGTCGCTGCATATGGTTCAATTTCTTAATCCATCAAACTGCAGGTCTCGGGTACAGTTTAACTTCCACATTGAGCTGCGGATTTAGTCAAGTTACTTCAAACATCATGAGAATAGGTCCATCAACTGTAGCTTGAGACTCAACGTAATGCCTCACATGAATATTAACAACATTTTGAACCATCGTCACATGCATAATAAGTAAGTAAATCAAAATCATACCATCTGTACGATTGTACGTCGCCTTTAGATCTGGCTCTGCAACGACATGAACTCTCTCTAGTCTGTGACTGAGCCCTGCCTAACAGAGGACACCCGTCCCTGAAGTGCCCTGGTTGTATGCACTTGAAACAAGCCCTTCGTGGCCCTGGTCCTGGAGGAATCAATCTCTGCACTTGTCCTTACTCGTATCTATGTCCTTGATGTCAGCTGTTTATACCCTTATCTCTGCCCTCGGTACCATGCTCCTGGCGTGGTACTGACGGTGTCGACAGAGGTGGTGGGTTGGCATAACTCAGTGCTGGAGGAGATGAACAATGGTACGTGCTAGATGTGCAGGTGGTGCCACTACACTCTGAGTCTTGAAGTCATTCGACACAAAATGGTTGTTCCACTTCCTCTTCCTGTCTGACTCAGATATGTGCCTCGATTGTGCCTTTACTGGCCCAACATTGTCGTCATCTGGGTGCGTAACAAGATAAACCTCTCTAGTCAAGCTGCGCTCGTAAGCTCTATCCAGGATATTCAGCTCGGTCGTAACAATTATTCCTCTGATGGCAGGAAACAACCCATCGCAAAAGAAATGGACCAGGTTTCTGTCAGTGTCGGCCACTTCATCGGCAAACGGTAACAGCTGATGGAATCTCCCCATATACTGAATAACAGACTCTCCTCGCCTCTGTCGAATATGCATGAATTTCGACCTTGACGATCATCACTGAGGGTGGAAAAAACTTCTGGTTGAATAATCTCTTGAAGTCCTTCCATGTATGTGGCTCTCCCTGGGTAGCTATTAGGTTAGTCCACCAAGTGCATGCGTCCCCTGAGAAGGAAAAAACTGCAAATCTAGGCTTCTTGCTATCATCTAATCTCAGAAGTCTCTGGATCTTCTCGTGACTTTTAATGAATTTCTCTGCCTCCAACACATTAGAATCTCCATTGAGCTTCCTCGGTCTATACTTCTCGTACTCCCTAGTCAGTGTGACCTCAAGAGTCAAATCAAAGCCACTATCTCACTCAGTCAATACCGCAACTGATGACACTGCTATATCGGGTAGCGTGGGGACTACGACAGTAAATGGTGTTGCATGTACCGTAGATCGTGACGGAGTCGCCTGAGGTGTGGGCGCACTCATGTCCTGTGTGGAAGCCACTATAGGTGTCGATGGTGATGGTAACTGTCCCCTGAGAAGAGTCAAAATCTCATCCAAACGTCTATCCTGTGAAGCAACCCGCTGTGTCAAGGTCTGAAAGTCAGCTGGATCAATAGGGCATGGACCTGTAGCTCCACTCTGATCATCGGTGTCCCGCTGATCGGCCATTACGGTCTGCAATATATATTACGAGTCTTGATAAACTTTATACCTACCGGTAAATAATATAATACAATAAACAATTAACGAGTATATCAAATTAATCATTTCCCAACTCATCTCACTTCCCAACTAAGACTTTAAGTCAAGATCATAGGGTCTCCACACCAAGCTCATTGTCGTCCTAACTCTAAATTCGTGTTTGTACCTTAATTGGATTGTGGGCTTATCGAGAGTTGATGTATCAACCTGTCTCTGGTACTAACTGTGAAGGCCCCGGTTCCCACAAATTGGGCCCCGCCCGGTCTAGACCTACGTGGACCTCTAGTCAACTCTTGCAAGATCAACGCAAGCCTAGTAAGTCTTCTTATACAATTTTATCGTGAGTTTTGTGTTTTAATGTTGAGTTATTAATTTTGCAAGATTTAAATTAGTAAGCAGCATAAAGAAAATAAATGAAGCAATTTAAATAACTCTAAAACACATAAAATAAGACAACCTATGTGTGGAACCCTGTAATATATACCATATATAAGTACGGTGGCAAAAGTGAGCATATACATGTATCAAAGTGTCGCTTAACCCCTGTATCCCAATATTCTACAAAATGTCAAAATAGATAAATATAATACAAAAACCTATAATATCGCAAAAGTATGAGTCATTCCAAAAGTCCTCAGAGGTAATCGCCAATCACTTGCTCTTTGTCCTTGCTAGATGAGGGGCCTGTAATTGTCACTAAAAATGAGACAATTCCAATGAGTAAATCCAAAGGAGTCTTAACAACACTTCAAGAATTAAATAAATAGTCAATAAATCATGCCGGAATGTAAAAGAGTAGGAAATAAAGTAAGTGCATGATAAATAGACTAGAAATAAAAGCAGTGAAATGAGAGTGTCATGGAAACAAAATAGAGAAGCCAAATGGTCTCAAATCCATCGAGTTGCGACTATATAGCCACAAGCTCGACTTCCTAGAATCGCGACAGTGCTAGCATATTCAAAATCGCCGCGAATGTCGGAGTATCAATGGTGCCTCGAATACCTCACCTCCCGTCCATGACCAAAATCCAGTAACCCGAGGTATGGTTCCGATTGCGAATCGGTCTCCATACCCAGAAGATTACCTTTTTAACTCACTTAACCCTTAGACACTCTGACTAGGAATGAAGTTTCATAAATGGGCATAATTAAAGAAATTAAATTCAAGAAGTAGAAAAGAACTACTGATAATGCTCTTACTGGTTTACTTACAAATAACCATATAAATCGCCTAGTCACGTAGGTCGCTCGACGTACTCAAAGTGATCTGTACTATCGTCCCACATTTGGCGCATCCGAATTCCCTAAATTATTTCATGATTTTTATTACACTCATTTATTAATCTTATTCGTACTTATTCAAATTACACATGCATTACGAGGTCGATCTTGAAGCAAATCGCCTTAGAAGCACTTTTAATCATTGCACGCATCTCAAGAAAAATTTTGATTCTAGTATTTATGGTTGGACCCCAACACCTATTCAACGAGAGTCTCGTCGATATTTTAGGTCTGTAATTCTTTTTTGTCCAAACACTAATCTAAACAACAATTTATTTTGTTATATTTTCTCTCCATTTACCTCAGTTTCCAAAATATTAGATTTTTCTGTTTTCAGCGACATTCGTCGAGTCTCGGGTCGACACGACCAATTTTCTCGAATTTGATCTTTATTCTTTTTCTCCCTAACAAATTGATTATTATATTATTTTATTTATTAATTATTTCATACATAAAATATACTATATATATATAAATTTGTATAATATAAATTTCATATTCATTATATATAAACACATTGCATATATATTATATATAGCTAGCGTTGTCAAGAGGGAGGAGAAAAGAAGAGAAAGGGGAAAAAAGAGGGACATAATACGAGGAGTTTGGGGGGACAGAGATAGGCGACCTGTGGAGGGGAAGGGAGGAACAAGAAGACGAGGAAATGAGGGGCACGACGGGACAGAGGAAACAGGTGGGAGAAAAGGTAGAAGCGGGAAGAAGAGAGGGGCAGAGAAGTGAAGATGGAAAAAAATAAGATGAGAGAGTAGAGAAAAAAAAATGTTTGTACTAATTATCAGTAAGTAGAAATATAACTTCATAAAAGAAATGCAGTTTGAAATGTTGAACAAACATTAATTATCAAAACAAATTGTTAATAACAAAATATTTACATAGAATTAATACATTATGATTTTTCTGAATGATAGCACAGAATGTGCCAATTAATTGAATATGATAAAAAAAAAACTTTTGATTAACCATAGGTTATTTGACTAGTTTCATGGACTCTGAGATTACGGAAAGATTCCACCAATGGCTCGACGTTTGGTTGTCGTGGGAAATCGAACTCTAGTTCATGCCCCTAACCTACACAATCTCTCATTTGCCCTTAACACTAGTCCATCTAAAATGTCTTTTCGCACATTAACTTTACTTTACCCTTACTTTATTTAAAAGCTCATATATTAAGGTCGAACTAAGCGTGTGTGAGCCACTAGTTCCGAGGATTAAAATGTTTAAGTTGTGTGGTGGAGCATAAAATTTTATAAGGGATATATCATGATTCGAGTCTTGAACAATTAGTTTAGACTCGCTACGACAACAAATGATTCTTTGAGTTTTCAGTATATTATGTTTTCTCAACTAGTCTACAAGAGAAGCTTGAAAAATTAGAGCAAAATCCACATAGCCAACTCAGATAGAGTTGGATTTTGTTAAGTCCAACTGGATAAAGGGATGCCCACACCAGGAAAATAACGCAAAACTTAACCCCAAGAAGAAAAAAAGTTTATCGCGGTTAAAATAAATAAATAAAGATTTAATCATTTCATTAATAAGTTAAAGACTCTAAATACACTTTAAGGATGGAGAGTATGATTTTAACTGTTGTAGTCTGAAAAAAGATATTTAGAGACAAAATTAAAGTTAGTAGGATGACTTTTGCTGTGAGAATTTGGTCTGACATCCCGACAGGAAACGAAATAGGCACGCTGCCTATGGATCGAGAATCCATACATGCACGACTATTCGGAGAATCAAGGGAAGCAAGGGTCAACCTTATCGTGTGAGTAGTTACTCTCTTTAGGTCCTGGTACACACGAGGTACGACCTAGTTAGGTATACGCCGCTGAGAGGCATTATGAGACAATATATGACTTATACATGAAAGTGTGTTACTCATGACGAACGTAGTCGCAGACTTGTTATGATATTGTTACTGCCTATTCATACGCATGTGCCCAGAGAATAACATTGTTTGGTTTTTATCCGATGCATAAGTTAGAGTCGGCGACAGACACTTCATAGCGACGTAATTAGTCGACTCAGATTTATATCACCAGGGTTTAAGCACCTAAACAGGTTTGATTCGATGTCAACTACTAATCTCATTTAAAATTATGTATAGGATGAAACACTCTAGGAACATGATCATATTGTGCTGCGGACTCAGCAGAAGTTTGGAAGTACGGCTAGGGCAGTCGATGTTAGAGGTAAGGCATGAGGTCGCGCGTTTTCGACCATGTTCGAAAATCTAGAACTCGCTGTCATATGGGGTCAAGCATATGCGTTTCGAATGTAGTTCGATAGTCAAACCGTGTTTGTTTAGTACTGCTAAAGAGTTTTGAATACCTTAAAGGTGATAATAAAGCGAAATGACAAAGAAATGTCTGATAACATTTTCACTATGATCGAGTAACTTGACAGGTTTTTGGGTAGGACATGAGCCGAGATGATATGTTGTAGGGTTTTCAACAGAGATGACAGAAAGAGCAATGGTATCGCCGCTAAAGTTTTATTCACGTGTCAGTTTGGCAAGCACCTTTATATCGATAAAACATGATTACCTCCAAATTTGGATATAAGGGATTGTGTATATGTCCAGGGCGCCCAATTGTTGTCAAGTGACATGGGAAAAATATGATTTGTGTGAGCGCGTAAAATGAGATTTACCTGTCGCGGATTGGTCAAAAAGAAATTTAAAGGCTTAGTAGTAAAGACTATATTGAGGTTTCATACGATATCAGATAATGCTGACAGGTTGAGTCAGGATGAAACCTCGAGATGCGCATAATCACAAAGGTAGGATCAGACACATACACTAACGTTCTAGACTGTTAAGCGGGCATGAAAGAAATACGCGAATAAGTACCGCGATGGGCTGGGCTATGAGGTAGACCACTGGTCTATTTGAAGGTTTCTCTCTTGAAGGGACACAATAGATTTAAGATCAAGGGCAAGCTCACGAGATTCACAAGGTCGTTTCAGATTGTCCGACGAGTTAGGGATGTCGCCTATCAATTGAGATTGTCGAGCCAGTTAATAAGGGTTTATAACGTTTTCCATATTTTTATGCTGAGGTTGGTCAGATCAAGATTAAGACATATGGTTGATGTGACTAGGATCGAAGTTAGACTAGACTATATGTGACGTATATGAGCACCCCATTACGATAGTGGACCACAAGGTAAAAACAAAAAAAACAAAGGAGGAAGGAAATACTGCTAGTACTCGATCGGTGGTAGTACCATAAGAACGAGGGACTTACTAGGGAGCGATACCCCCAGCTGTTCCAAGGTAAAGTTTTAACTTAAGTTTGAATTTTGGGACGAAATTCCTTTTAGTAAGGAAGATTGTAACGACCTGCTTTAATTAATCTCAATTAATTGGATAATTACAATTTAAGACCTTAAGCTCGGACCCACGTGGACGCCGCAGAAAAGTCTAGGGCACGCCTAACGAGGTAAATTGTGGTTATTTTTGTGTGATGCATGTTAAATTATTGTATTATTTTTAAATATTCACGTCACACTTGTGTTAGGGTTTTATTGGTCGTATTGTGCGCGTATAGTTACGAGAGCGTAAGACGCTGCGGGGTGCGCGTAACGCGGATGTAATAGTAGTCGGGGTTTAGAGGTCACATCCCCAATCACATTACTCATCACATCACTATCCCCACTTTTCTCTCTCTTCTCCAAATCAAATACATATTTTGATCCCCCCTTTCTATACTCGAACTCTCTCCACTCCCTCTCATGTTCTCATCTCACCTCTCGGTCTCACTCACCTTTCCTCCATAGCCTCAAGATCTCGACTTCCTCTTGATTCGCGTATATCTCGGCAGTGGGACCTCCCTCATCGGCGACCTCTTTGTTGACCGAGATGAGTGGTTGTTGATGTGAATTTTTGGAGAAATCGAGAGATTTAATGATGTTAATGTTGTAGTGTTGTTGGTGTTGTTGGGTTGTTGTTGTTGTTGTTAGAATGAAAAGAAAAAAAAATCAAATCAATCAAAAAAAAATGAATGAGGAAGAGTCTCTAGAGAGACAAATTCATTTCATCTCTCTAGAGACAAAAAAATAAAATAAAATTTGGGTGTTGGGTTGGGCAAGACCATGCCCGACCCGAGTCCGACCCAGTTAGGTTGGGTCGACCCGGGGTCGACCCAATTGGGTCAAACCAGACCCGACCTGGGCCCAACCGCCATATTAAATAATAATTTATTTTTTAAAAAATAATTTAAATACAATTTTAAATACAATAAATTATAGGAAAAATATGATAAATAGGTAGAAAATTATGAAAAATTCCAGAGAAATAAGAGAAAATATAAAAAATGGAAAAAATTTAGAAAAGTAGTTTCCGAAACATTTTTGGCCGTTTGGCACCCGGTGTTACTCGAAAAGTGTGCCACAACTAAAATTTGGAATAATATTCTAATTTTTAGTTTTACATTATTAAATCATTAAATGTGACACTAAAACATTTTATAATAATAAAATTGGACACCAGGAAATTAGGAGACTAGTCGAGTGTTGGACGCGCAGTTCGAGGCGCGAGAGGAGAGCGAGTCTTTTCGAAGCGATTTTACAAGCGTCGAGGTAAGTAAAACCCACGAGAAAGTCAACTTAGAATTTACTTATTTCCTTCTTAAGTTATTTATTTCACATTTACTTTTTGCTAATTCGGCTTCCATATATATTTACTATATTCCCGCGTGTGTCTGTGTATGATCGAAGGGACGATATGACCCCTTTCTAGCTCTCTCGTAGGTGACGATCCGATTGTTGCTACGATGTTGGTCATACCTTAGACTATGCGTGAGATTTCTATCTGCAAGTCGATGATTCCAAGAATGGGTTGACGTGAGGCTCGCCTCCATCACAGAGTTCCTCTCATTTGAGGCGTTGGGCGGAAGTCTACCTTCCGACCAACAGAGTTCCTCATTTCGACCGTGAAGATGAGACGAGAATTACCTTGCCTCCAGGGCCTTCTCAATTTAGTATTGGCGTCCCGGGGCTCGACAGCCATACACTACACTCGCGTCCCATATTCTTGATTATCTCAGCAACTTATATTCATGTTTTACATTTTTGTTTATTTACTTTATCTGCATGAATTGTAGCCCTTTTTTTGGATTTCATGTGAATACTAACTGAATTTCTCTGAGATTTACTCACTAGAACTTGTCATTGTTTTTCGGCAGCAAGTTGCAGCTCGTACGACGAGGCGGATATAAAGAGCCACAATAGCTTCACTTGTAGGCCTTTTTCCTTGATTATTACATTTGGTAGTAAAAATTAGCAATAAAATACACCCACCAAACTATTTCCAAAACTAACACACTTGTAGCCACGTCGCGCCATTTGCCACTCACGCGCCATGTCACGCGTTAAATTTTTTTTTTTCCGTCAAGAGAAGTCGTGACTTGTAGTCACGACTTCCATTGCAAGGAAGTCGTGACTGCAAGTCACGACTTTTGCAAGGAAGTCGTGACTTGCGATCACGACTTCCTTGTGGAAATTTTTTTTTTTTTTTTTTTGAAAGCGAGTGAACCAACAATAGCACTTTGAAAATGTATTTTTTGTAGCAAACGAATACTCAACAATAGCACTACTAGTGTGCTTGCAAACATCAACATTTGAGTGGTTCTCATACCGGTTAATTGACATGAGCGCAAAAAATTGACATAGCACATCAAAATTGAATATATCTAATAACTATACAAAACTATACAAAACTTAGTTCAATCCAAAACCATAAAAAATGCAACAATAAACAAAAAGGGACAACAAGAAATACAAAACATCCCAAATAATGAAAAAGGAGAAAATGACTTATAACAAAGTATAAAAAAGTTCTAGTCGACCCCAAATAATGACTTCCGAGTCCACACCGTGTTCTCTTCGACGACGCGGACATTACGGTTTAAAGCAAGTGGAATATCCGAATGACCCACATCGCCAGATTTTGAGCATCTTCGGTTGAATATCATCGTTGTCCCGCATTCCGCCATCATGAGTACTTGTACTCCCGGATAAATTCATCATTATTGGACTTGCATGAAAATGGCGCGAAGATGTAGGTGCCGTGTCAAATGGAAAGGCTTCCATAGACTCGAATGTCATGTTGGGAGGAACCGAAGGAGTATGTGGAGTCCCAAACTCGTTAAGAGGCACCGACGGAGTATACGATGGAGTGGCATGCCTCGAAGGTGTATCACCATGGGAAGAATGATGAGAAGCTTGAAATGAGCTGGGCATATTATGTATCCGATAATCTGCGTGTATCTGCGATCAAAGTCGATGCGGCTACATCTCTAATACGTGCAATAGATACATCATCACCGGTGTCAAGCGATGAATTGAAGTAATGCCATGTGCCTACATATGAAATATTGATGAAGTTTTATGCGAAAGGAGAAGGAAAACAACAATTTGTCAAGGATTCATGAGTGAATAAAATCAAATTGTACTTACAAGGCCTCAAGAATAGCTCCACGGGGAGACATGAATCGTCGTGTAATGCGACGATACCATATCATATACGGGTCGTAAAAGTCCATTGGCTCCTCTAAGCTTTCATCATTTGCAATATTGGAGGCACGTTCGTTCCACATGAAGACAAAAGCACTATGTTCTGCGCTCCAATCCTTATCCGTCTTCCCTCTCAAGTCAATCTTATGTAGCTGAATGTTTGTGCTCTGTAAAGGTGGTATCATTTGCTTGAGACCGAATTGGCGCATGACTCTATCGGGATGATACATTTCAACTACACAGAAGAAAATCAAAGGTGCCTTCGTTCTCCAAATTGCACGGTCACTGGTACAGTACGCAGGTAGGTCCATTATCACTGCCTCAGGATATGGTTCCCATATTACCTGTAGTCAACCAAAATATTTTGAAATGAATAAGAAACGCATTTTAGGTAATGTTTACAAAAGCACTACGTGGAGAAGTAATTATGTATATCTCTTACTTCATCGGGTGTTTGCATGTCAATAAGTTCCCTGTACTTTGTCAGTACGTGCATTGATGTTCCCGTTGTCTCCAAAGCATGTTTCCACCTTGACAAATGAAAAAAAAAAATCACGCAATGCATGTATGTCGGCACATGTACGTAGATATGAAGAAATTGAAATTATAATGTGAGAAAATAGTAATTACCTATGACCAAACGGAGGAGGTGGAAATAATTCTTCGTTTTCTAATATAGGGTCTCGAAGAACGTTACCCATTATTGGTGCAAGAAACGACAACCTATCCCATGCCCATAATTGCAATAAGATGATTGGACCTGCTATCTCGGCTCCATCAATGTCAGTACGCAAGACATAATTGTACGTATAGGTGAGCCGAGTTGCGCTACCCCAACCGTATCCGTCCCGCCGCCTCGAAATCTTCCAAAAATTGCAAATATGTGATGTGAACGAGGTTGTTCGACTTGTCTCGCAAATAGTGTTCCCCCAAAGTTGCGGGATGTATGCTCTCGCATAGCGTTGCACTTCCACATCATTAGCATTGTCGGGAGATTAGGAAACCACCTTGAAAGTTGCCGAATTTGTATCCGCCCTCCGATTCTGTTATTTTCGGGAAAGGAAATCCGAGTTGTGTCAAGCACAAGGCATCGTAATCTTGGTCGACGCGCCATCGAAGAAATTGGTAATCCATCGACCGCAACCCCAAGATGATTTGTAGGACAAGATAATGAGCCATCATCGCTATGACTCGATTTAACGCATATCGAATCATGTCGTCATCAACATGGTGACCATCATCCCCTTCATCGTCGCATCATCATCGCTACTAAATTCACTAGTATCCCCGTCAGTGTCGCAATAGTCATCATCTTCACTACTATTCAAATCATCACATGAATGAGGATCCTCATCCATTTCGAGATTTGGGGTCGTCAAAGGCGATGCACAATGACTATGCTCATAAATTGGTTGAGTGCTAGGTCCAGCTCCAACTCCAGATTGTAACACTACATTACAATTGGAACTACGTACGGTTGCCTCGGAACTAAATCAATAAAGAGCTCCATGCAATGCGGTGGTGGTAAGTCTGCCACAAAGTCCCAAACCTCTTTGAGACTCGACTCATCATCTATTCGCAAAGGGACGAAGTTAGCAGATCCACTTCCAATGTCTATTTGGATATCTATATGTGATGTTTAATCTCGTAAGTCATTGTCTATCGCAATGAGTTACAAATATATCGCACAAGTTCATTGTAGCCTAAACCCATCTTCGATCGAGATGTCGAATGGGAGGTTTTGTGTACGAAATCCCAGATGGTCCATCAACTATGTCTCCATTCATATAACACAACAATGATACTCTTCGATCAACCATTATTCAACCTATATATGTAGAATATAATTTTTACTAAATTGATAAAGACCTTCTAATCAAAGTTACGACTACGCTATAAATCTCACAATCATCCAATCACGATATAACATTAATCATTATATAAAGAATTCAAATAAACATGTCAAATTTATATGACCTTCATATAATTGGTTATGCACCCTAATTGAATTGGTGTTAGATATTGGATTCGACTCATCACTTTTTCTTAGTCTCTCATATATTCTTCCATCTCAATGTATCTACAAATGAAATTACCTATGTCGTTGCATCTTTAGAGTTTTGGCAAAAACTAACTATATAGAAAGAGAGAACGCATGCCATGACGAAACTTCAATCAATTTAGGCTCAAAATACATATACAAAGTGCATATAAAATCAGCCCCTAAATCAAATTTATACGTCACCTATAACAAATTAAAACAACCCCTAAAAACAACCCCTAAAACATATAAAATCAGCCCCCTAAAACAACAAATTTCCTATAAACAGCCCCTAAAACAAATAATGAAGGCCCCGGAGACAACAAAACTAACAACAAATTTAACATCCAACATAAGATAAACAACATGAAGCATAAACACATATAATCTCAAAACAAATTGATCTTACAATCCGAGTCGGTTGGGGTTTGGATCTAAAGTTGATGATGGAGATAAGTGAGCCAACAATGGAGCCAATCTAGTGGAGTTGAGGGGATGAAGAGTGGAGCAACGTTGGGGTTGAAGGAGAGCAAGAAACCAAGAGAAGAAAAAACCAGATCCGGGATCTGTTTTCGGGTAGTTGTGGGAGTGAAGTCGTGACTTCGGATCACGACTTCACTTTAAGTGAAGTCGTGATCCGAAGTCACGACTTCAATTTAAGTGAAGTCGTGACTTCAGTCACGACTTCACTTCGTCACCCGAAATCACAACGGGACGTGGCGCGTGAGTGGACGTGGCGTGTCTTGCGACGTGGCTACAAGTGTGTTAGTTTTGGAAAGTTTGGTGGGTGTGTTTTATTGCTAATTTTTACTCCCAAATGTAATAATCAAGGAAAAAGGCCTTCACTTGTAGGTGTATGTATTTATGTTCATAATACTTTTTGGGATCATTTTGGGAAACTTATTATCTAATACATGTATATTGACACTTATCATACTTTTTTATCGCCTTTATTGATATACATGGTATCCTCTTGCTGAGTTTCTACCCCATAGGTTTCTTAATCAATGCGAAATTCGTTTACATTAATATTTGCATATTATTAAGACTTCCGCTATTAAAATAACTTAAATAAATCAGAACAAACAAATTAAGTCGTAAAACCTTATAACTTAGTATATTTTTTGACAAAATAATCTTTCAAACATTGAAATTGACTAAGCTGGATCATTTAATTATTAGTTCGCGGGCCATCATGGACAGGTGTGCAGGTGACGTGGCAGTGCCCGGTTTGCCTCGGAATTTAGGGTCGTCACAAAGACACCCTAATGACTTCCATGTGATGTGGCGCGCAGGCCCTACGTAAAAATGAGTGTGCGTAAAATAGTTTTTGATGCATAACACGCGTAGTGTCTATCTCGAGGCGCTCACACGATGACTCCCATAGATGCGGACCCACCCGCCATGTCATAAGGGTGTCACTTGGGGTGTCATTTTAGTATTTTCCCATTAAACATATGTCGATCCTGTTTCACTTTAAATTAGACAACTCCTAATTCGACGCAAATTTGAATTAAACTCACGAAACTATATCTTCTTCATATCCTAATTCCAATTAGACAAAAACACACTTTAATGGGAAAATACTTAGAGCTGTACCTTAGAGATGCTGCGCGCTAATGATGAGGCTGAGGCTAAAGCTAATGATCATGAGGACGCCTCATCCATCTTACCACAGATGCTTTGACGAATTTTTTTTATTTTATTTTAAGAAGGGTTTATAAGAATGTTTTGTTTTTGTATTTTTTTATATCAGAAAGAGACAATAATGTATGGTTACAAATGACACATTATGGGAAAAGATTATGATGATATAGGATAAGTTGTATATAATTATAGATTATTAGCGGTTAGAATAAATTTAATGAAATTTGTTGTTTTATAATATTTAACCAATTATTAATTATTATTTTTTGTGGTAAATAATATTAAGTTATATTTTAATTTAATTTAAATTTAATAAGTTTTAATAATGTATTGTATAACATGATTAAGTGTTGTAAAAGATTATTTTCTTGTAGCGAATGTAATGTCTAAGCTGCCCTCTAGTTTAAACGAGCTTTAAATCCGGGCTTCGCCCCTAATATGTTGCATCATTCTTTTGTGTTCATAATATTTTTTTGTAAATAGCATACAAAGGTTAAACAACCCTTATAGTGTACGTATATAACTTTGTGATTAATACATTTTTTTGGAGCTCTACTTTGTGATTAATAAAACTTTCTTGAGCTCGCCTCTATTTCTTTAAAAAAAGTTTAATAGCTAGTTAATAACAAGCTATATCTAACCAACAATCTACTCAAAAAAACAACAATCACACACACATACTTATTGTTGTCTGATCGAACTCCATAAATATATTTAGAATATATGTTTAATTACCTTCATTGTTTTTTATCCTCAAAACTATATACAATGTGTTAATTAAATAAATTTGGGGATGCATTGTTTTTTTTTATCATGAATGAAAAATTATAATAATTAATTATTAGTTATTTTCTATTGCCTAAGCATCTAGCTCTACTGAGATTGATGGGACAACATTTGCCAAAGACAAGGTTTGGGTTTCGATTCAATCATGTTTGGAATTAAGGATGTTTTAAATATATACTAATTTCTAATTAGAAAAAACTATTTTTTGCCAAAGTGATTTGTATGGAAGTGTTACTAGTCAAGCCGGACAAGCATCTATTACAAATAGATTTTACAACAATGAAGCACGAAACAAATTCCGAAAATGCTTACAATATGGTGAGACCCTAACCCTAGCCCTAAGGCAGGGACAATCACCCCAACAATGGGGAAAACTGTCCCAACAATGGGGACAACCATCACACGTAGGCGAAGATTAATTCTAACTAAATCAAAAATATTAGAGCGTAACCCACACAAAGAAAGAAACATGAGATAGACTGGATCTTAGCTGCTTCAACGACAAACGCCATCGCCTAGTACTGCCTCCGGTTGCACAACTTCGCATGAAACATAAACTCGAATCCATTTCGTCGGCTTCCTTCATGTAGATCTACCCCTAGCCAAAAAACAACACACAGTATATGGGGGACTAGGGCACGCCAGCGGAAGGCGCGGGCACGCCTTGGCGCGAGGCGCGGGCACGCCTTGGCGCGAGGCTCGGGCAGACTTAGGCGCAAGGCACGGGCGGACTTAGGTACATTCCTTGGCACGAACCTTGGCAATGGCACGGGCAAGGCTCGGGCACATTTCCTTGGGCACGGTTGTGCCTTAGGCATGAGCAAGGCTTAGGCAAGGCATGCCTTAGCCAAAGTTGACAAATCTTGACCTGGGCGTTGACCCTGGTCAAAGTAAGCTTGGTATCATTTTGGGATGTTTCCTATTGGAGCTGAGGGAACGGTTTAACATCTACTATAAGGGGAGGTGGTCTCTCCTAGGGGTGATGTGTGCACGGTAGCAAGGTGGACCCTCGAGCATGCCTTGGGCACCATGTCAAGGCAAGTCCCTCGAGCCCATGCTCCGACCACCCCGAGCCGGTGGGACTCGACCGAGCCCCGGCTAGCACCGACATGCCTGAACGGACTACTGCCCTAGCTAGTGTTGTCAAGAGTGGAAAAATTCCTTAAGGAAATAAGTTAGTCAGCTAGTGTTGTCGGCGGGGAAAGAAAGAAAGGGAAAAAAGAAAGAGGGACATTAGTAGGTAGAAATATAACTTCATAAAAGAAATACAGTTTGAAATGTTGAACAAACATTAATTATTAAAACAAATTGTTAATAACAAAATATTTACATAGAATTGATACATTATGATTTTTCTCAATGATATCACAGAATGTGCCATTAATTAAATATGATAAAAAAAACTTTTTGATTAACCATGGGTGTCTTGTCTGACTAGTCTCATGGGCATTGGAATTGCGGAAAGAGTCCATCAATGGCTCGACGTTTGGTTGTCGTGGGAAATCAAACTCTAGTCCGTGCACCTAACCCACACAATTCATCCTTCGCCCTTAAACACTAGGCCAACCCGTCCGGATTTAATAAATATGATTAATTTAATCTCTCATATCTAAAAAAAAAACATTTAATCTTGATGGTTTAAATGCATAATGTTTAAAAAATGTGATGTGAAATCAATAAGGAAAAGATTTACATGATCAGGATCAACTAAAGGCAATATATACTATAGTACTATATATTAGGTCAACAATTTAATTATAAGGTATAGAAATACATGTGATTCAATTAATTCATGTGTCTAAAGTCCTACATGATCATCTCAACCAACTATATAAAAGTTGACGTATGCTTTAATTAATTTCAATTCATATATGACATGCATGATTTATACATTCTGGAGTATAAAGTGTATACAAAACTTGACTGATTAATTAAGTGCTAAACAATATAATTTGTTGTGGAACCAATGCCAAGATCAGCTGCACTGATGACAAAACGGTAAATTTATATATATATTTCGACACATTGAGATCTATGACATGGAGGGACACTCAGAGCCCACTAAATGTTTGTCCAAAGTGTATTAGCAAAATGATGATTTGTTTGTCAACGTAGGGTTTGGTAATTTCCTCAAATCCGAACTTGTTTCCACTATATAATGGAGGATTGTCTTGCTACGGTGCAAGAGGAGGTTGAACTTGAGGTAATTTTGCGAATTTATTGTGTTTTTTATGAGGTTATCCGAAGTTTACGTCGATGTGCGCGATTGTTTCGGCCTCGCAGGACCGAGATATATTGAAATGTCTCGGTCATAGAGGACCGAGCCTACTCTAACCCTCTCGCCAGTGTACAACCGAGAGTAGGAGAAAATTCTCGGTTGTACACCACCGACGCCACATTACCTATCACTAATTGTAGCTCTCGTCATGTCTCGGCCGAGATAACTGAAGTATTATCGGCCATGCGTAATCGAGACACCGTGAACTCTTCCGCCTTAGTGGCGATATCTGCAGTTCCCAAAAATTTAGCTTCTGTCTCGCCAAGCATGGCCGAGACAAGCTTAACACGATCTCGGCTGTGTGGCCGAGAAAATCATTTTCCATTCAAATAAAGTTTTCTTGACGCGTTTTCCTTAAAATTGACACATGTGACCTACCCATCTAGAATGTCTTTTCACACATTAACTTTACTTTCCCTGTTTTTTTCTCCAAGCCCCATTTGAGCAAAAGAAAAAAGTAGGGAAGATAAAACATAGCGAGGAACGATGAAGTCAAAGTGACATAGGTCTTGTATAGTTGAAGGTGGAGTTAACTCCCGAGAGATAATTTGAAGGAGAGTTGCAACTAATCTTATTTGATTGCTCAAATTGCATACGAGTTATCTCTCAACTCACTTTCAAGTGTGCGAAATACCTCCCTACTCCCTAGAGGAGTTATCTCCTTAAAATTAATATCATTAATGATTATGCAAGAATGTACTACATGATTTACCAATCCTTAATGAAACGACATTGGATGCACCTAGGTATCTAATGGTGCACTGTTTAATACACCTTGAGATACGTGTATGAGGTGTATCTAATGGCTCGCCTAGGTCGGTGCCTTTATTCGGATACCCAAAGTGGGTCTCTCTGGATCATTTTTCTAGACAGTTTTTTTTTTTTTTTTTTTTAAATCAAACTAGGAAAATGCTAGTATGACATCCCAATGGCATCCTTGCGACGTGGCGCGCGAGCCATACATAAAAATAAGTGTGCGCAAAATACTTCCTGATGCATAACCCGCGTGGTGTGTATATCGAGGTGTGCATGACGACTCCCATATATGCGGACCCGCGGACACGCGCGCCATGTTATTAGAATGTTTCCCATTAAAACATACATATGTCGATCCTATTTCACTTCTAATTACACAACTCCTAATTCGACATAAATTTGAAGTGTTAATTTTTTCCTAATTCGACATAAATTTGAAGTGTTAATTTTTTTAGATAACTCACGCCACTATTGATCATATCTTAATTCTAAATGGAGGAAACCACTCTTTAATTAGCATTACCAATCCATATAGAAATCGGAATTATATATGTCGTAAAGTTGTAATCGGACTACTTTTGTGTTTAATCTATATAAACCAATTAAACAACCTCTCCTTTCATCGATCGATCACACAAACTCATGCAAGTCTTGAGAATTTACCGACTCGGCCTACTTTTGTGTTTAATCATAGCGGGTTCATGGATAAATATTCATGGGTCCTGGATTGTATCGCTCACCATTATGATTTGTAAGTGTTTTTTATATGGTTTTTGTTTTGATCAAACCCTTAATTAGTTCAATTAATTTAGAGACTAATTGCCTTGTTTTGCTTAATCGATCGGCGCCTTTTAATTTTTTTTTTACCTTTTTTTTTTTTTCGTCAAAACTATATACGAAGATGTTTTTCGATTTTTTTTCTAGGCTTGATAGGCAAACATGTCGTAACGTTTGTCACGTTTCAATTTCATTTAAACTGTATATATTCTTGTTTGTGTGTCCAAACTACGATCCAAGTGATGAATAATGATCACTAGATTCCATACGTACCCATTGCATTATATGAAATATTACTCCTAATATTGTGTGTATAACTTTTTATATTTCTAAGTGTAAATCAAAACATTACGATATTTTTGCAAAAATTTTAAAACATCAGGATATATTTGCATATGCATTAGACCTTTTTTTTTTATTGAATTGTGTCTAACTTTTTATGCAGCGATTTTATCTACGTTTGCTGTCACGAAGAATGAAAGTCCAAAGTTGGGGACAGTGATTGGTATAGACCTTGGCACAACTTATTCTTGTGTTGGTGTCTACAAGAATGGACACATTGAGATCATAGCCAATGACCAAGGAAACCGAATTACGCCGTCGTGGGTGGCGTTCACCGACGGCGAGAGACTCATCGGTGAGGCCGCAAAGAACCAGGCAGCCGCTAACGCTGAACGCACCGTCTTCGACGTGAAGCGGCTCATTGGAAGAAAGTAATTACATGTCTTCTCTTTTTTATTTTTTTTGGTCCAATGCACCCAATATCCGGATTATCCGACTACTTCTCTTTGACTCGTTAATTAGTTTGTTCTGTCTTTTTTTTTTTTTTTTTTTTTTTTTTTTTTCTTCATGTTATGTGTACAATAATGTAGAGTGTATTAATAGTGGTACTGATGATCAGTGAACATTTTTCTTTTGTATGTGTTTTGTGTAGATTTGATGATGAAGTAGTACAAAAGGACATGAAGCTTTTCCCATACAACATTGTGAACAAGGATGGAAAGCCATACATAAAAGTGGAGAAAGATGGAGAGAGCAAGGTCTTCAGTCCTGAGGAGACCAGTGCTATGGTTTTAACCAAGATGAAGGAAACAGCCGAGGCGTATCTAGGGAAGAAAATCAAGGATGCCGTCGTCACTGTTCCCGGTAATTTCGATGCGAAGACGACACGTTAATGCGCCGCTTCGCCATTTTTTTTGTTCTGCTATAGCACTACTCTTATATATATATATAGAATGCTTGTTATAACATAACATTCATGATTCTTATGTTATATGCAGCTTACTTCAATGATGCTCAAAGGCAAGCTACCAAGGATGCTGGTGTGATTGCTGGTTTGAATGTGGTGAGAATTATTAATGAACCGACTGCGGCAGCTATCGCCTATGGCTTGGACAAGAAGAGGGAGGACAAGAACATCCTAGTGTTTGATCTTGGCGGCGGAACGTTTGATGTAAGTGTCTTGGCGATGGATAATGGAGTCTTCGAAGTCCTCGCCACCAACGGAGACACTCATCTAGGAGGAGAGGATTTTGATCAAAGATTGATGGACTACTTCATCAAATTGATCAACAAGAAACATGGGAAGGACATTAGCAAGGACAACAGGGCTTTAGGGAAGCTAAGGAAAGAGTGCGAGCGCGCAAAGAGAGCGTTGAGCAACCAACACCAAGTGCGTGTGCATATCGAGTCTTTGTTCGATGGTGTTGATTTCTCCGAACCACTTTCCCGAGCACGCTTCGAGGAGATGAACAGCGATTTGTTCAAGAAGACCATGGCACCAGTGAAGAAGGCTTTGAAAGATGCAGGACTAGAGAAAAACCAAATTGATGAGATTGTTCTTGTTGGTGGAAGCACTAGGATTCCCAAGGTTCAACAACTTCTCAAGGACTTCTTTGATGGGAAAGAGCCCTCTAAGGGAGTGAACCCGGATGAGGCAGTCGCTCACGGCGCCGCCATCCAAGGAAGCATCTTGAGCGGAGAGGGCGGCGACGAAACAAAAGGTATGTATACATTTATATATACATATATACATATGCAGTATGTTCTATGTTCTATGTTATGCTTCCTAATGTTCTGCTTCCTATCTAACTGTCATAACTGAATCCAGTACTGCCACTAAAATTTTTGCATGACATTTCAATGTGCTTATCAGATATCCTTCTGTTAGACGTCGCTCCTCTCACGCTCGGTGTCGAAACAATTGGCGGCGTGATGACCAAGATCATTCCAAGGAACACTGTCATTCCTACAAAGAAAACTCAAATCTTCTCTACTTCTAGGAACCAGCAAACAAGTGTGTTAATTAAGGTTTATGAGGGTGAAAGGAGTTTAACTAAAGACTGTAGGGAACTCGGAGAATTCGAGCTTTCCGGCATTGTTCCTGCTCCAAGGTTTGCATTGCTTTCACCTTGCAAATTAAATACTAATTCTTTAACTTCTCTAACAAACTATTATGCTATTATATATATGAGTAACAAAGCTGATTTTTTTTTTTTTTTTGTGGCTCTTTGTATGTATGTAGGGAAGTTCCTCAAATAGAAGTCTCATTCGAGGTGGACGTCAACGGCATTCTCCATGTCCAAGCACAGGACAAGGCCTCTAAGAAGTTTGAGAAGATCACAATCACCAACGACAAGGGTCGGCTTAGCGAGGAGGAGATTGATAGGATGGTAGCCGAAGCGGAGGAGTTTGCGGCGGAGGACAAGGCGGTTAAGGAGAGGATTGAGTCAAGGAACTCATTGGAGCATTATGTGTACAACATGAAAAACCAGATGAATGACCAGGACAAGCTTGCACAACAGCTTAAATCGTCGGAGAAGGAGAAGATCGAGACGGCATTGAAGGAGGCCCTCGAGTGGATGGATGATAACCAAAGCGCCGAAAAGGAAGACTACGACGAGATGCTCAAGGAGGTTCAAGATGTTTGCGACCGGGTTGTCGCGAAGGTGTACTTTAGAGCTGCTGCTAATGCTGAGCCTGATGAGGCTGAGGCTAAAGCTAATGATCATGAGGAGGACTGAGAATCTCACTCTCATGCACATGATGAGTTATGAAGAAGGCTTTGTACATGCACACAACAAATAGGAAAACATACAACACACAGGATTTTTTTTTTTTTTTTTTTTTTTTTTTTTGATGTCGGTAGGATCTCCCCTTAAACCTTGTATTTTGGCAAGTAACGCCTTATGGCGGATTTTTTTTTTTTTTGATATAGGATAAGTTGTGCATATAATTCTAGACTGTTTGCAGTTTAAATAAATTGAATTTATTTTTTTTTTTTTTTTTTGAATTCTTGGCCTTTATCTCAATTTGGTTTTACATTTTTTGAGAATGTTTTGATCAAGTACTTTGTTTGTTCATTATTAGGTTTGTGAATTGAAATGTCAATATGACGTTTGACGAGCACGAGATTTTAGGTTTCCTTTCAAAAAAAAAAAAAACCAATCATATAAAATGTACATGTCAATCTACTTCCTAATAACTTTTTTACCAACAATGCAACATAAAATAATAATAATAATAATAATAATAATAATAATAATAATAATTGAACAAAAACAATATAAAATCTCCAATTCTAAATTAGTTGGGATCAGAAGCATGGATAAAATTATTTCATTCCACTTGATTTAATGCATTTGATGGCAATCAAACCCTAAACCAACACCACCAACCTACATATCATGGATGAAGAGCTTAGCAGTGTTTTGAAATCACCAAACTCGTGTTCTTAGATTAGGTTCTTAGATTGAATAAAAGGGTAGTGCTAGATGACCCGAAACAAACACTCAATTGTTGATATCCCTAAATAGACATCAATTTGTGTGTGCATAAACATCGATGCGCATATCAATGGACACCAATAACAGAGTGTCCAAAAAGAGGTCACCCAATCATTTTCCTGAATAATATGTCTGAGTTTAGCTGAGAAGTGAGAACGCATAATCCACCTTTCATACTTACAGTTCAAGCATAATTTCTCTCTTACTACATCAAAAGGCTTCACTGCCTCAAATTTAAACAAACATGCTATTTTCAGCACAATTAACTCAAGCTCTCCTTGCCCAACTCATCTTATCTTTACAACTTCAAAAAAAAAAAAAAAAAAAAAAAAAAAAAAAAAAAAACAGATGCACCTAAATTAGAAATTAAAGGCCCAATAAAAGGATAAAACAACCGTAATTATCGGCAGAGGGAGACGCTAAATATATACTCTGGTGTAAGCGGCGTAGAGGGTTATGTATAAATACATCGAGACTTGAAGAAAGCTTCCATGCTGAGTAAAAAAGGCATGGCATTGATCAATCGATTTTCCTGATCCAGGGCCAAGCTGATTCACAAAGATCAGAAGGGGAGCAGCCGTCGTTATCCTTTGAAACTATGTCTGCATTTTGCTTCACGAGAAATTCAGCGATGGCTTCTCTGTCACACATTGCAGCATAATGCAAAGGGGTTTGGCCTTCGTCATCCTTGCATTGAGAATTAAAATAACCATCAGTATTAAGTGCAAGGTGGAAAACCTTTACCTGCGAGAAGTCTATTTTGTTTGATCTCACTATAAGCAGCATCACTTGAGGTGAGATTTAAAAGGATCATTCAGCGTCACCATGCAGAATGAGGAACACCAATTCTCAAATCACGAACCTTTGACACAATAACATCAAGTTCGAACGATGTTTTTCCACCGAAATTTGCTCAAAAAATGAATCAGTAGAAGTAAAATAGTAGCGCCTGCATTACCTTGGCATTGACATCAGCGTTGTTGCTAACTAGGAGCTCGGTAACTTCAAGATGCCCTCGGTCAACAGCCCAATGTAATGGGGTCCGACCCTCACCATCTGCATTGATATTGAAAGTAACATGTCAATGGGACAAGATTCATAATATACTTCATCAACTCTAAAAATTTTCCAGTTACCACTTAGTTGAAACTTAGACTTAATATCTCAACAAGTAGATGCTAGGCAAAAGAAGTTAAACCACTTTAGTCCCTGTAAAAGCAAAAAATAAAAAGAAAGATGAATTTTCTTCACTAGAACAATTTTCACACTCCAAACCAACACTCAATCCACACATCACACAAATATATGGCGAGGTCTCAAAGCAGAACTACTTCTTTGCATTTTTAATCATAAAGCCGCCTTTCTTCTCTAACTTCAAAGAGATGCCAAACAACCAATTTTTCCATGGTATGCGAGCCTTGGATAGAAAGGGTACTGGAAAAACTCAGTGAAGAGTTAGGAAGAACAGAAGTAGCTCCAAGCAGGGTTGAAGCTGAAGAACAGAAACCTAAATGAAAGCACAACAGAAATTTGTTGATTGACCTTACTTGTTCTCACGTGCATAAGATTTAATCGCATGAACTGATACTGAGAACAAATATTTAATTAAGACAACTTCCTGAAGAAAGTTGCAAAATGTATCTATCAATATCAACTAAAACAAACCTTACTTTCTGCATAATTAAATACTTCTCAATTAGCATCATAGAGATCCAAATTATTTAAAGATAAGCTTGAAGAAGCATTACTAGAATCCTATGATTATAAACAATAAACTACATAAGAAATGATAAAAGTTCTACCCATAATTATGTTGTCAAACACTCAAAAACAAGGATGCAGAATAGCACAAGAAAATATAGCAAATCAATATATGTACAGCAACTAATAACCTAAACAAAAACAGGGTCCACGACTGACAGAATTCTAGGATATCTTATTAAAGTAGATGACTGTAAAATTATATACACGAGATACTTGGAAAATTGATGGAGAAGCTTTTCTTGCCAATTTTCACATGAAAAAAGTTGTCTCACCTCTCAATTGAGAAATTGATTTTCATGGCATAGAAATGAACAACGAATTTTCAACTTTACTCCAACCCCTTTTACGATTCGTACCTTCTAAGCTCTTCTACACCTCAACCTGTCACCCCTTTGTGTCCTCCCATTTAAAACATAAAATGTTCACCTTAACCTTCTTCAAAAGACAAGTATAAATTTTTAACTTGCAACAATTAAATGAATAATACCATAAAATGCTAACTATTATAATTTTTTCTCTATTAGTTAATTGGTTTCTAAACATGTGCAATATACGTGCATGCTTGCTGGTATCTATTGAATTATATCCAAGTATCCAACAGAATGATGAGCAGCAATAACAATCTAGAAGGCAAAAACAAACTAGTGAATAGCAATGAGACCATCACGAGAAGAACGTAATGTAAAGAGTAATTAAAAAAAAATAGACACAGACATACCCTTCAAATTCACTGATACACCATTCTTAATATATTCAAGTATGTTATTAATATCTCCTTCTCGTGCAGCAGCATGTATTGCATCCAGCTGCCTGAAATAAAATAAATGTGAAGATAGCATTATTCATAAAATCCTAGTAACGACATAATCTCACTAATATAATTCATAAAACCAAAGGATCCAATATCTTCTAATGTAAATTGCAAAATTGACTTGTTCTCCTAGACTGCCAGTGCCATCAGATATCCACTTATAATCCATAAAAAAAAAAAAAAAAAAAAAAATCCAACATCTCTTAAAGTAAATCACAAAATTGGCGTAGTTTGCTTTGCATAATATATAATACAAAAACCAAATACTACACTATTAAGCGAATCCAAACATGAATTTCCAAAAAAGACACATGTCGCTAGATATTTACATAAAAAATTTTATTTAGAGTCATAGCGTTTTTCTAGGTTTGCATGTGCATGGTAAAAATTTGCAATAGGTTAAACAATAATCACTGATCGATCCCTTGCCTCTAGCCATAGCTTTTACAACACAATTCAATGCATGAAGATACTAATACGCTTTGTTAATAACATCAATCCGCAAAGAAGTGGCATCTCTCCGGACATAGTGAAGAAGAGATGAAAATATTAAGGTGAATACGTGCAAAATTAGAGAACATTATATCACTGTAGTAGTTATGCAATAGATCCTCAAACATGCTATTAGAAATAGAACACAGGCAGAGTCAACTAAGGTAATTAGAGGGAGAAAAAAAATTCAAAGATATAACCATCTAGGCAATAAAAGATCATCAAAATTTTAAGCAAACAGTAAGAGGTTAAAGGGAAATAATCCCGGTCTAGAAGAAACACGAAATAGATAGGAAAAATAGCATCACATGTCAAATTGACCTTGACGTTGATGTTGATGTCAACGTCTGTGTTTCTAACTGTGTTAATCCCGTTACAGGCGAAGCCAACTAAGAAATTGAAAAGTCACCCTTCTTCAAGTGTAAATCTGGATTTTTTTTTCTAACTTTATTACAAAGGCACAATACTTCTCTTTTTTTCCTCTTATGATTCAATTAACGAAATACAGTGCACGTTTTGCTTCATCACTTTTTGCCAGAGAGACCTTTTTTGTTTCTTATAGGTCAAAGTCTAACTGTCATTCCTGCTCATTCCTCTAGCAAACAAAATTTCCAAGTACACAACAACACAGAAAAATTTACATTTTACCTCCTCCTACACTCAGTTTTAGGCAAACATGCATCAAGATACAGAAAGTGTCATTGGCATAATATTAAACCACATTGAAAAACCAAAAAGCTGCATTGACTGTAAAAGAGATAGTTTGAAGACCTTACAGTTGATTTTCGGGCTCTTCCTCATAAACAAGGGAACTGAAAACTGGTCCCATTGTACCTTTAGCACCTGAATTACTAGAATCAGAATCTCCATCTCCATCTCCATCTGCGCTTTTCTAAATCATATCATATATGAAAATTGCAGACAAGTGAGAAAAAAAAAAAAAAAACTTGAACAAGCAAAAATCCCAAGATAAAGATATCCATGTCAAATGAAATCAAAAGAACTTACAGACGTGGAGCCACTAGCCCAAGTAGGATACAGCTCGGTAACAATTTCAATATATTTCTGCATCGCTTCTTCCGGATGCATAGTACCCAACTTTTGCCATGCATTCCTTCAAAATCACATAAACAAATTTACGATTTTGTTACTTATCCATGAGAGCATTTTCTAACATTATAATTTATACATAGAATTAACAACCACGTGAAACACAAATAGTAATACCAATCACTATACAAAAGCCAGTTTTCAGTGTTTTTAACACATTAGATGAAACATACCACATAAAATCCTAAAATAGGAGCAAGTGACTTTCTCAACAGGACTTTATAAGACAGTTCCATATGTATAAGTAAGGGGATAAATATGAATACAACAACAACAACAACAACAACAACATAGCCTCAGTCCCAAATTAACTGGTCGGCTACATGGATCAAACTTTTCCATTGTGCTCGATTAAGTGCAATTGATGGTGAGCTTTTCAAACCATTCAAATCCCACCTAATTAATGCATCCCATGTTAACTTTGGTCTGCCCCTACCTCGTCGAATTTCTACAGTTTCTATTGAGTCAAGTTTTCTAGTTGGGGCATTTGTAGGCCGTCTTTGCAGGTGACCAAACCACCGCAACCGCCATTCCCTAATCTTTGTATCAATTGGTGCTACTCCTACTTGTCTTTGAATTTCTATATTTCTTATTCTATCTTTACGAGTTTTACCACACATCCACCTAATCATCCTCATTTCTACTACGTTCATTTTATGTAATTGTTGTTGCTTTACCGCCCAACATTCACTTCCATAAAACATAGCTGGCCTAATTGCGGTCCTATAAAATTTTCCTTTTAACTTAGTATGAACATTTCGATCACAAATCACACATGTTGCACTCCGCCATTTCTTCCATCCAGCTTGAATTCTATGTGTAACATCATTCTCAATGCTACCATCATTTTGTATGATTGATCCTAGGTATCTAAAGTGGTTTACCTTAGGAACTTCTACTTCCCCTAATTTTACCACTCCGTCATCTCGATGTTTAGTGTTTCTAAACTCACAGTGCATGTATTCGGTTTTCGTCCTACTCAACTTAAAGCCTTTAGATTTTAATGTATTCCTCCAGAGTTCTAATTTTCTATTCACTCCATCTTTAGTTTCATCCACTAAGACAATATCATCTGCAAATAGCATACACCATGGTATATCCTCTTGAATATGTCTAGTTAGTTCATCCATAACTAAAGTAAATAGATATGGGCTTAAAGCCGATCCTTGATGCAGTCCTATCGTAATGGGAAATTCTTTTGTAGCTCCTTCAAATGTCTTTATACTCGTTACTACTCCATCATACATATCCTTAATAGTGTCTATGTATCTAGCATGCGCTCTTTTTCTTTCTAGAACCCACCAAAGAACATCTCTAGGGACCCTACATATGCTTTTTCTAAATCTACGAATACCATATGAAGGTCTTTTTTCTTTTCTCTATATTTTTCTAACAATCGTCTTACAAGGAAAATCGCCTCCATAGTTGACCTCCCAGGCATGAAACCAAATTGGTTCTCTGATATTGTTGTTTCTCTCCTTAGCCTATTGTCAATTATCCTCTCCCAAAGTTTCATAGTGTGGGATAAATATGAATAGATATGTCATAATTCGGTCAGATTTTACTAACTTGGTATGCAGAACTCAAAAAAAGCCAAGACTTTATAAGAGGTTTACAGAATTATACAGTCATAGTACTCCCCAAGTACATGAGAAACTATGCTTAAGAACAGAAACATTCAATGGGCAAGAGCTGTAGCCAATCACACCTTCATGGATAAGTAAGATTAACAAAGAAGTTATCCAAAGTACAGTCATTAGTAATAGTATGGTGAGTGAACAATACGACCAAAGAATGCATCTTCGATTTAATCACTAACAAAAACCACAATGAACTGTCATGGAGACTAGTATCACTTAATACAAGTGGTTACCATTTTTTCCAATCACAATGTGTTATGCCAGTCAAGATGAACTAATAGGATCTCTTTTCGATACACGAAAAACTATAAAGCTAATCTTGGAAATTCACTTAAAGACTTTAAAAGGGAATTTATGCTCCATAATTCTCCATTGAATTGAAATGCATTGTACTTCAAAAATAATTTAAAGAGAAAATCTTCCAAGCTCAACATTATCAAGTAAGTTTTTTATACCATTTCGCCCTCGCCGTCATCTTAAGCGCCGACGGCTGTGGAGCATTGCAAGGACCCTCAGTGGAAATCTTATACATCCCATAAAGCTGCAACTGAACCTCACTCGAAACCTTCGCAGACAACCTATCCGCCGCAGCCGTAGCCACAAACGCCGTCGCGGCACTAAACGCCTCATCAAGCTCAGTACTTTCCACTCCCTCCCAATCATCCTCATCTTCCCCCAAAAAGCTCTCACCCCTCCTCTTCACATTCTCCTCCTCATAAACCCTAGACTCCCCAACACTCCCCAAACCCCCCAATTTGTTAACAACCAATGGCTCTCTCTCACTCACACGCTCTTCGGCATTCAAAGACTCCATTGAAGTGCCTTCTGCGGGTTCTCCTCCACGAACGACCCTCAAATTCTCTTCCCTGAACGACATCACCACTGAAATCAACTTCGCGACCAGAAAAGCGAAGATCACACCGATGAGGACTGATTGCGCGAGCTCCTGCCAGTCGCCCATTGTCGAAACCCTAGAAACTCGATCGGACAAAGAAACCCCTTTTTCTGGGTCGATTGGGGGCCGATTTGAGAGCGACAAGTGACCAAATTGAGCGCGGAGAGTGGGGGATTTTGGGGGTTTCGTGGAATTGAAGAAGTGAGAGTGGGAGAGGAGATTGGTGAGGCGAGGAGGAAACCCTAATTTGAGAAGGATTTGTGATTTGGGGGTTGAAGAGGTTTTGGTTTTTTTGGTGGTCTGTGAAGAGGAGGAAGAGAAGACGACGATGGGGTTGTGCTGTGCGAATGGATCAGCGACGTTTGATGTCAATCGTCTTCGTCAACGCCACGTGTCCTCATTGTATATTATACTTCCTCCTTCCGTTGCCCTCTCCTTCGTCTCTCACCGTCGTCTGCCTCCATCTCCTTGATCTCACCGTCGTCCGCCTCCGTCTCGCGTCCGGCGCAACTAGGCTCCACCGTCCGTCCGCCTCGTCGTCCGTATCCCGTCGGCCGTTGCATCGACTTTGACGCGGGGAAGTCTCTCGGTAGTGGTCGATTTCACTCACGCGGTTCTTTGGTCCTTTCTCGCCGCCGCTGCTGCTCGCCTCCCGCCGGCTGCTGCTCGCCTCGCAGTCGTTGGTCGGTCTCGCCTCCCGCCGGCTAGCTGCTCGCCTCCATTGGTCCGGTCATCACCTCCCGCCGAGTTGCAGTTGCTCGCCTTCCCACCTTCAGGTCTCTTTTGTATTGGTAAAAATCTTCCTCCAATTGTGTTAATTGATGAATTAATTTCGCAATGTGTTTTCTTTGGGGTCGTATGCTTGATATTTAGCATTAGAAGAGTATGTTAAATTGATGAATAAAAGTGTGCTTTGGTATTGTGCTAGTATTTAATTTCCCTAAATTTTGTTTTCTGTCTCAAAGTGAATAAAGTGTATAAATTTAGAAAATGTAGCAATACATGACACACGTCAATGAGTTGAAATCATGCACTAATATGTAAGAGCATTGAAATCATGCACTAATATGTAAGAGCATTTTATCCTCCACCGTAGTCAACTTAACTGTCAATGCATGATGAATTAATTAGAACTTTTGCAGTCTCGTTGGTGTAATATTTATATAAGGTTTTAATAAAGTAATTGGGACTTGTCAATGCATGATGAATTAATTGGAACTTTTGCAGTCTCGTTGGTGTAATATTTATATAATGTTTTAATAAAGTAATTGGGACTTTTGCGGTCTCGGGTTCGTTGGTGCAATATTTATATAATGACTTGATGAATTAATTGAGACTTTTGCGTCAATTGTGTAATTTCTTATTTTAAATTATAAAGAAAGGCATCGAATGGTTATCATAGTTTGGGCTCGTTTTGATAGACATTGTAGTTTGATCGACAAACATTGAATGGCTCGTTGTTCTATTGTTTGCATCAAATGTGTAATTTCTTATTTCTTGCAAATTGATTGATAGTTGCTTCCCTATTTGAATTAAATAAAGAACTTAAATAAAATAAAGTATTAATACACGATGGAGCTTGTTAAGTTTATTTGTGCTAAGCGAGTGTATTAATTATCATCACTTCTATTGATTAACAATTATATTCTACATATATAGATTTCATAATGGTTGATCGAAGAATAACTTTGGTGTGCTATATGAATGGTGTCATGGTTGATGGATCATCTGGGATTTCGTACACGAAACCGCCTATTCGACATCTCGGATCGAAGTTGAGTTTAGTGGTACGAGGAACTTGTGAGTTTTATCTGTAATTCCTTGGAGATAGACAATGAAAAAATGATATTGAACATGATATATAGATATCATGTGTACATTGAACCGAACGTACAACTATGTCCCTTTGCGAATAGTTGATGAATCAACTCGAAAGATGTTTGAGAGATTGTGGCGAGAATTTCCACCACCAAATTGTATGAAGCTATTTTTAGATTTAGTTCCAAGGCAATCATATACTGCTTCCAATTGTAATATAGTGGTAAGTGTCGAAGGGCCTAGTACTCAACCAATATTTGAACATAATCATTGTGCATCGCCTTTGATGACTTCAAATCCCGATGTAGATGAGGATGCTCGTTCCTGTGATGGTGTGAATACTGAGGAAGATGATGACTATTGTGGTAGTGATAAGGATACTAGTGAAAAGAGTAGCGATGATGATGTCGATGATGTAGGGGTTGATGCTCATCATGTTGATGATTGCATAATTCGATATTCATTAAATCGAGTCATAGCCGATAATGGCTCATTATCTTGTCCTCCAATCTCGAACGAAGTTGGAAATGATGATTTTTTCGATCAAGATGTTCTTGGAATTGATGGTGCGCATGTGGGTGTAGGTGAATTTGTCGTACCTTCATCAAAAGTATTTATGGAATTGAGTATTGAGGCAATGCAACATATCCATGAGAATGCAATGATCCCTTCTACGTCTTTATGGAATGAGGCATCGAGAATTTCATGTAGGCATGTGGTTCCTTTCTAAAGTAGATATCCAACATGCTTAGTGAAATTGTACAACATTAAAGGACACGGGCAATTTGTGGTAATTCATTCAACACCCAATTTATGGATTGTCGTTGTAAGAAACATTTAGATAGATGTGATTGGAGGTTGCGGTGTTCGAAAAGAAAAGCACATGGAATGTTTGAGATCGGTAAATAACGAAATATGCGGGACCACATACATGTATCTATGCAAAACTATCCAAGGATCATGCTCATTTGGACTCCACCGTTGTATGCCGTGAAATTGAAAATGTGGTGAGAAGAGATCCGTCCATTTCGGTTCGATTCTTCATCAAATTATCAAAGACAAATTCAGTTATGATGTTAAATACAAGAAAGTTTGGTTGGGGAAGAAGAAAGCAATTGCTAAAATCTTTGGGGATTGTGAAGAATCATATAAAATGTTGCCGCGGTAAATGATCGCTCTTCAAGAAAGCAATCCAGGGACACGTGTCGATTGGAGGCACGGCGAGCCTAATGCCAACAATGAGGTTGTATTCAAATGGGTTTTTTTTTTTGGCATTTGCACCTTCTATTGCAGGTTTTTGACATTGGAGACCAATTATACAAATTGATGGCACATTCTTGTATGAAAAATACAAACAAAAACTCTTAATAGCCACTTTTGTTGATAGTAATAGTCATATATTTCTCTTAGCATTTGCCATTGTTGATGAGGAAAGTCAAGACAGTGGGAATGGTTTATGGCTTGTTCGCGACATCATGTGACTGATCGAGATGGTATATGTGTCATTTCTGATCGACACCCTGGTATATTGTTGGCAATGAATAATCCTCAAAATGGATGGACCCATGAAAGAGCTCAACACAGATTTTGCCTTCGTCATATATGCGTAATTTCAACATGAGATTTGGGAGCAAATAATTAAAGGATATGGTGTACTTAGCGATCTGCACAACATCAACCACGAAAATTTAAGGCATACATGAAAGAACTTCAACAAATTAATGCGGAATGTATTGCGTGGTTTAATGATCTTGATCGAACACAATGGACCAACGCATACGACAAAGGATTTCGATACGGATGGATGACTACAAATCTAGCGGGTATTAATTGTGTCTATATGTTCATACTATTATTTATTTAATGTGTTTGATTTATATTACGTTTACAAGCAAATACTTACATGATTTTTTTTTTAACAAATGTAGAATGTTTTAACGGTGTCCTTAAAGGCGCACGATTTTACCATGTCACCGCATTAGTGCAACCGACATTTTATCATGTGATGGCTTACTTTAACAAAAGACGTTACGAAATAGGTTTACTAGGAAGGGGCGAAAGGTACACAAAGTACGCAACTTCATAAGTTGTCACATTGGGGAAAGGCGGTGGAGGGCACAATGTTACATTAGTGAATCGTGAAAATGACACATTTGAAGTCATCATCGCGAAGACGTGGCTATCATTTGAGAAAAGGGTCTAACAAGCAAGTGGTGAAATTGGAGGCTCGTAGATGCACTTGTATGAAGTTGCAATGTTTTGGCATTCCATGTTCCCATGTCCAAGCCGTTTGCGCTAGTGTTGCCATAGATCACTTTGTCGGTACATTGAGTCATACTACAGATTGTCCGTATGTGAGTCAATGTTATGCTACGAATTTTCAACCCATTACTCACGAAGATTATTGGCCTAACACTAGATTTCCACACACCTTCACGCTGATCCATCTCGAAAGCGAGTCAAAAGAGGTCGTCCTCAAACAAGACGTTTGCGAACCGAGATTGATTGGAGAGGCAATCAAAAACAACCACGTCATATACAAAGCGAGAGAAGGAATGGAGAGAAACACCAACAACGTTGCGATGTAGTAAGTAAAGCGGGATGGACACAATATGCACACTTGCTCTCGTCGTCAAGAAGAGCAACCACCTAATGGTTCATAGTGAAAGGCGTGTCAAGTCTTATCTTTGGCATTCACTCATATTTTCCTTATATTAGTTCATTTTCTTATGACTATGCGGTGCATGTACTTTGTTTCAATTAAATCATGTTTTCATATTATTCACACACTTTTGTTTTAATTTTATTATTTCTTGGATGAACTGTATCGCTAATTGTATTGTTTCATCATTGATTTTTTGTATTAATGACAACATTGTTAATGATTTGTGGTTCAAGCGCGATATGGATCCTGGACCTATAGATGATTCAAAGTTGTTGACTATGCAAGCTCTACATAGATCTACTCGCGTTTGGAATGGACCTAGGTAGTACTTCTTTTTGTAGTTAGCATTTTTTAGAGCTTCGTAGCTACATTTAAACTAATGTAACTTAAATCTCGTATTTGCATAGGATCTTGGTATATTGACTATCGGGCGTAATTCAAGCGAACATTACATCGATTGGTCCCACTAGATGAATGAATAGTTGGGCATCTTGAGGAAGTTGGGTTTTATGGGACGGCGCGAATAGGTTTCATAGCAATTGATTGACATCTCATTACCGCACTTGTAGAGAGGTGGATGCCGAAACTCACACGTTTCATTTTCCGATTGGCGAGATGACTATTACCCCTGCAAGATGTACAAATAATTTTAGGGTTACCTGTCGATGGATTACCAATCATGGTCGTGTAGAACAAGATTATGATGCCTTGTGTTTGACACAACTAGGCTTCCTATTCCTCAAAACAACAAAGCGGAGGTCGGATCCAAATTCGCCAACTTTCAAGATGGTTTCCAAACCTTCCAAATAATCTTTGGTGATGTAGAAGTGCAACGCTATGCAAGAGCGTACATCTTACAACTTCTTGGAGGAACTTTATTTGCAGACAAGTCTAACAATCTTGTTCACATCACGTATTTACAATTTTTGGAGGATTTAGAGGCGGCAGGACAATACGGTTGGGGTAGTGCAACTTTGGCTCACCTATATAGATTGCGAGGTCCCGGTAATGTTATTGCAATTATGGGCATGGGATAGGTTGCCTTTTCTCGCACCAATAATGGAAAATGTTCTTCGAAACGACATCATACCAAATGATTTATTTCCACCTCCTCCATTTGGTTATATGTAAATAGAATTTTTTAACATAGTCAATAAACTTGAGTCTATTTATCTACATGTACATTCATGCATGTTTTGTCGTTTTTTACATTTTTATAGGTGCGAGACATGCCTTAGAGACCACGGGAACATCAATGCACGTACTAACAAAATACGAGAAAAATGATTGACATGCAAACACCCGATGAAGTAAGAACACTTAATCAATTTTTTCAAATACCCTTTTGTTCAATTGTGAAATGTGAATTTTATTCATTTCAAGTTGTTTTTCATGACTTCGGGTAATTTGAGAACCGTATCCTGAGACAAAGTGATAAGGGACCTGCATGCGTATTGTAGAAAGTGGTCATGCTATTTGGCGAACGAGGGCACCTTTACTTTTCTTCTGTGTTGTTGAGATGTATAATCCTGATAGTCATGCGACAATTCGGTTTGAAACAAAGGATACCGCCTTTAAATAGCACAAGCATGGAGCTACATAAGATTGACTTGAGAGGGAAAACAGATAAAGATTGGAGTGCAGAACATAGTGCTTATGTCTGCATGTGGAACGAACGTGCTTCTAATATTGCGAATGATGAATTATTGGAGGAGCCAATGAAATTTTACGACCCGTATATGCAATGGTATCGTCTCATTACACGACGATTCATGTCTCATCGTGGAGCTATTGTTGAGGCATTGGTAGGTACAAATTTTTATTATTCAATCATGAAATCTTTCAAATAGTTGTTTTGATTTTATTTTCGCAAACAACTTCATAAATATTTTATATGTAGGCACATGGAATGACATCAATTCATCAGTTGACATTGGATGATGATGTGTCTATTCTACGTATTAGAGATGTGGTTTGCATCGACTTTGATCGCAATACATGCAGATTATCGCATCCATAATATGCCCACTTCATTTGAAGCTTCTCATCAATCTTCTCATGAAGATACATGTTCAAGGCATGACACTCCGGTGTATACTCCATCCATACCTCTCAACCGATTCGAGACTCTATATACTCCATCAAGTACCTCTCAACGAGTTAAAGACTCCACATACTCCATCAAGTACCTCCCAACATGGCATTCGAGACTACGGAAGTCTTTCAATTTGATAGGACACCTACATCTTCACGTCATTTTAATGCAAGTCCAATAATGATGAATTTATCGGGACTACAAGTACTCATGATGGTGGAAGGCATGATATAAATGAAATTCAACCGAGAACATGCTCAAAATCCATTGCGTCCCGATGTGGACCCTTCGAATGTGCCATTAACTTTAAATCGTAATGTGCGAGTCACAAAGAGAACACGTTGTGGATTTGTAAGTCATTATTTGGGGTCAAACTAGGACTTTTTTTGACTATATTATACTTCTGAAAGTCTTTTTGAGTTGATCCAATCTATGTAGTCTAATCTGTAATCAATGAGAATAATTTGTGTGTTTTTTTTTTTTTTTTGACAATAGAATAATGTGTAAATATAACACAACTTTGGGGTCAATAAATGATATAGTTGTACGAAATCTTCTTTATGTTATGTTCATTTTATTTTATTTTAATTATTTTATTTTATTATATTATAAGAAGGAAATAAGTTAAAAACTAACTTGCACATAGTAAGACTTGAAACCCGAGTGCGGCTACATACATAGTGTAGTGTGTAATTATAGAATGTTAAGCGATCGATTCCCAATATGGAGAAAAAATTATTAACCTTATTTCCTATCAATATCCTTTCTAGATTTTAAGAACCAAATTATAACTTGACAAAAAAAAAAGAACCAAATTATAAAAACTATATTAACTTATATATATAGGAGACCAACTTTAATTCAGCAATCTCGATGTTTTGTTGATCTCTTGAACATCAAAAAAAAAAACTTTATTGTGCATACAACATAGAAATTAAAGTAGTAGTTGGCCTAGCTAGTTTGATGAGGCCGTGGACGCAGTCACGCACAGCAAGTACACCAATTGTTAATACATATGGCTTTGAACTCTTTGAAACCAGCTTTTTCATTGCAGGGAGGGCAATCTTTTGTAGTCTTGCAAGGTATGTCCGACGGTTTTGTACATACAATTGAAACAGTGCCTTCATAAACAAACAATGCAAACATTCTATAATTAGATAAAACCATATATACCTAATGTTCTAATGTAATAAGATAATATATGTAAAATGCACATACCTTGAGGCATGGTGGAGAGGAGTATAGAAAATAAGAGAAGAGTAGCTATGCAAGACAACTTAGTCTTCTCCATCTCCTTTGGCTAATATATAAGTCTACCAAGCTTTTTCTTTTTCTTTGGTTCAATAATCAAGCAACTTCTACATGTATTTATATATTTTTTCCACCTTGCTAATATTTATTACAATAATTTAAATTTTATGGGAAACATCCTAGAAGATTTTTGAAATTAAATGTGAAATTAATAGGAGAGGATCTTACATAAGTATTAGACCCTGTTTGATTACAAAGAAAGTGCTTCATAGGAAAGAAAAAATATATAGTTTTTTAAGAAAGTTTTCCCTAATAAATATTCAAAATAAAATTTTTCTATATGTGTTTGATTGCACATATAAAATTTTTGGAAAATGCTAGAATGACACCCCAAACGACACCCCAAGTGACACTTTTATGACGTGGCGTGTGTCTCCCACGTAAAAATATGATGTGGCATGCTGGCCCATATCTATAGGAGCTGTTGTGCGCGCTTCGAGATACACACCACGCTTGTTATGCACCAAGAACTATTTTGCGCACTCTTATCTTTACGTGAGACCCGCACGTCACATCACGTCACTTGGGTGTCATTTGAGTGTCATTTGGGGTGTCATTCTAGCATTTTCCAAAAAAGATTTTCCCTTAAAACTCACCAACAACAAATTTTGAAATAAATATGAAAACTTACTATATATATTAAATATATTAATTTTCATATTTAAAATATAAATTTAATGTGTCTTAGTATGAAAACTCACATTTTCTCAATAGAAAACTCAATTTACCCGCCATAATAGGTGAAAAAATATATGTGTCTTAATATGGAAAGTTGGCAATTGTGAGAAAATGTTCCGCGGGAAAGTTTTAGCTATCAAACGTATGAAAAAAAAAATGTCATTGTTCCATGGAATTTATCATTTTTCTTATATTATTTTCCTTTTCCGTCCAATCAAATATAGCATTAATATATTTTATATCTCCTAAAGATTTTATATATTATAAAGAGGAATCTCGGGATAAATTGGAATGCGATTTCTTGATAAAAATGGAGATAAATGTGGTATTGATCATTAAAATGTAAATTTGTTTTAGAAGATTTAAAAATGCATTTCATTACGATTGGTACTACTCAAAAAAAGGAAAGATTTTTTAAAAAAATTTAATAACTTTTAATTAATTAAGCATAAACCAGACAAACATAGAAATTAAGTAGCTCTTGCACATTTAAGAGATTTCAAATTCAAAATGTTGCCAAACATGAATCGAGGCAGACACGGTAAGAAAATCAAGGGACATAAAAGTTATTTTAAATTCAAAATGTTTCTAAACCGGCTGCTCCTTATTAAAATCTTTGGTTTGTTCAAAAGGATTTACAACCGTCGCTATACCGAAATAAACAAATAGAAGAAAAAAAAAGCACGGGTTTATATAAATCAACAACGATGGATTAAAGCGACATGTACCCCGTCGCTATTTTTTGACCGATTAATAAAAAAAAGTTTTGTTTTTAAAAAATAGTATTAATTTTAAAATGAATAGTAGGAATTTCCCGTTTGTCAACGATTCGCTAACTTGCCCGTTGCTAATATGGTCAATAGGTCAACGGCGCCCCCGTCGCCAATTTCTTGCAATTTAACGAGCTATTTCTCGTCGCTATTTTTATCCATTATTTGTAGTGATTTCTTTTTTTTATTATTTTCAAGGTATCTGAAGCATAGCCAGATTAATCTCGGACTTGAGGAATATATGACCACAAGTGAGATGCATCTAACCAAGAGATTTAAAGTTTTCATTCTCAAGACTCGAACTCGAGATATCTTGTTTAGGGAGGAAGGACCGTGTCATTCCAACATAACCCCTCTTGATTAATTTTTGATTTATTTCTAGATTATAGAATGATTCATAATTTCTTTCATCATTCTTTAATTAGGAATATTTCAACAACAAAAATATCGAGCATTTTTTGAATTCTTGAAAATTTCCTTTAAAGGAATGTTGCTTTTCTTTCTTCTCATCTGTTGGTGGCTAGATCAATTCCTCGACGGGAACCTTGATTCTTCTAAATTATTAGACTGTCCTTCCCTTCTAGGGTTCAGGATTATTCTTTTGAAAAAAAAAAAAAAAACATATATCATTTCTTTTGGCAAATACAGATTTGAAATTGAGATTTAAGTCTTTTTACTGTTTCCTTAATTTTTTTTTTAGAAAGTTGATGAATATTTATAGGTGAAGAGTATGAACCAAAACAGGAATAGAACTTTGATTGATCAAAACAGGAGAATTGGGAAGAACAAGAACACAAAGTACTCTTCCGATAGGAATATAGCTCCCTAAAACTCTCTTAACAGCAATGTTTTCAATGCGGCGAGGCGGTGTTAGGCAGTTTAGTCCCACGTAGTCGAAGCGGCGCCTATGCAGACGACGAAATATTTACTTAGACCTCCCTAAAAAATAATTTAATTTATTTAGAGACACCTCAATAGGAATGGGCATACACCTACACAATCTCACCACCATATTTTTACCTCCACACTTTTTCACACATTTTGAAATACAAAAAATATTTTGTCTTGTTAAATAAAAAACCAAATCAAACACCCCAATTTCGACCACGGAGCTAAATTTGGAAAAACTAAGCATTTCAACTCAAATCAAAAAATTGAATCTTTAAAAATTCTCTCTGGTAATTTCTCATTCTAACAGGATGAGTGAAGTTAATATCATTAACTAAGAAAAATCCCCTTTTCAATGCTCTCCAATAACTTCATTTCCTATTCAGATACAAATCAATCACATTTCTTATGCTTTCAATTTATTAACTCCATCATTAGGTCTTCAACAACCTCTACTCCTGCTACAATAAAAGGAACGAAATTTACAAATAAAATCCCAAATCAGTGCACAAAACAAGATCTAAACAAGAAGAGAGAAGAGGTAAGTGCATGTGTTTGTGTCTTAAATCACCACACAACCACACAAATCAGAGAAAAAAACTACATTTTTTTTTTTTTTTACTTCAACACAATCAAGCCTTGCCTAACAAACATCAATTTTTATCAACGCCAAAGATTTCCTATCACATTCACAGTAGTCCCAACAAGATGATCCGTTAAAAAAATATCAAATCTGATGTTGAGTGATAACTTTGAAAAGAAACACAAAACCCTACATAAATTTTACGTCGTAACATGCTGAAGTGTAGATCGACCTCTTCTCACTCTGAGCGCCTTCTCACCACTGCGGATGTGAAGTGAAGATTTGAGCAAGTTTTTCTGGTAGTGTCTTGACGTGATTTGAGCAAGTTCTCTGGATAGTGTCTTCGAGGGGCGAGTTTGACTTTTTCTCAGCTTAAAACGCGTACATGACACGACGTGAAGAAATAGGAAATTGGGCGAGAAAGGCAAGAAGGCGTGGTTAATCGAGGGGTAGGTTTGACATGTATTTTTTTCCTCTGTCTCGTTCTAGAGTCTCCTTTAAGATGAGTTTTCTATTTTTATTTTCTTAAAAATAAAAAAAGTTAAGCTTATCTAGCAAGAATCTAAGACCCAACATAAACAGGGTTTGGAAGATTAATAACAAATTTTAATTTTAGAAGATTAAGAGCATCTCCAATGGTAATGTGGATTTAGACCATGGATTGGTGTCACATCATGGATGTGGAAAGAATATCTATCATACGTGGCACTAGATAAACATTTACCTCTTAAAATAATCTCCAATGGTAATGTGGATTTAGACCATGAATTGATGAGTCGACACTTTTATTTTTCAATTTTCATAATATTAATAAAAGCTTGAAAAAAATAAAAAACTTTAAAAGAATTGATAATACTGACATGGTAGTTTACCACAATGTCTAGACCTCCACTTTAATTTCATGCCACATAGAATGAACATTATGAATCAATGGTCCTATCGGACAACATTTTTTGAATTGGATGTAGATTGTATCATAGGCGAATCCATTTACACTCAAATCCATGGTCCCATTGGAGATGCTCTATATAATCGATGTTCACCAAAAAAACAAAAAGTCTAACTTATCAAATAAAAAAAAGATCAACTTATTTTAAAACCCCCAATCCATCCCATACTAATTTGAGTAATGCACAGTGCTATGTTTGTATGTGATTGTCAATCGTTGTCATCATCATCAATCGAACTATGGAAGATGAATATGAATTTCCATGCCCGACACTCTACATTGCGGTTTCTATCTTCATTTTGTTGAAGATGAGATGAAAGAGGCAACATTGGAAAATGCAAAATAACAGTTGTTTATGACCTTTTAAAATTTTCACTAAAATACACGTGGACTAATAGGACAGCCACACATGCATAACTTATACTAAACCAGTGGGCTACTCTGCTTGGTTGGTTCTATGTTGTGTTTTTTTTTTTTTTGTTGCTAAATATTACATAAATTCGATCAATTATTACATTGATACAATTTTAAGATACTTTGAACTAAATTCCGATACTCTTGACAATATCAAATAACAACGAAAACTAATTACAACAATAATACTACCATAATCGGAGGAGACACATATGACAAGACCATTTTTGACCCAGCAGCACCCACATCTCTTCTAATAATCCCTACCTCAGCGGCTTCTTTTCCACTTTCTCTTTTCTTATCTTCTCTTTTCTCGTCTTTTTTGACAGTCGATCTGGTATGGTCGATCGCTGGTGGGTTTTCGGTGTCGCCGCGACCGATGGCCCCTCTTTTGCTTGAGTTTTTGAGTCGAATGGAAGAGTGGCAATGAGAAAACTATTACTGGTCTCTAAAGCCTCCGGTCACGTACGTCGACGACCGATTGTACGATGCAAGCGAGCGGCGTCTTGGTGGCGTGTGCGACGGCAGTGGAGGGGCACCAGTAGTTTTACTGTTTTTTCTATCTTGATTTAGAAATTTAGGATTTTTTTGTCTCCTTTGTGGGTTTGTTGCCCCCCTACATGGGGTTGTTGTCATCCTTTAGGAGGTTGTTGTATCTCTGCGTGGGGTTGTTGCCCTCCCTTGTGAAAATGTTTTTCCAAGGTTCAAAGCATGTATTTTCTATTACTCTTGTTGTAATAGATTGTTGTACCCTTTTATCGGTAATAGAAACATCAATGCAACAAACTTAACAAAAAACAAAAAAAACAAAAACAAAAACAACAACAACAACAATTAATAGCAATGGTCACTGAGGCAGCTCAACAACACCTCAATGGGAATCCAAGCCCAGTACTAATTGAATCGCTGACGCGCATCAAATTATTGTGGAGTCAAAATGTGGCCGTTATGTTATCACACTATCATTTTGATTGAATTTCAATCTTTTATTCTTGACAAAAAAAAAAAAAAAAGAATTTCAATCTTATATATGTAGTGTAATGGGACTACTACGTAATATAATTTTGTTTTGTGCTCTATTTAAAAATCAAAAAAGAAACCAAAAGGCATCTTTGACTGTGACATCCATATCATATCATTTGTAAAGATTAGAGTTGATACAAACATTGTTTAGTTCTCTTTGTCTTTTAAATATTGAAGAAATGAAAATGATAACTTTCATTCGAACAAGACATAGAATCAAATTATATGTAAGGAAAACAATCATTAATTCTCATTAATTATTTTTTATATTGATTATTATTTTCTTATATTAATATAGGTTGATGATTTGTGGTATTTGTTTAAATGAAATGATTGATATATATGTTAAAGCATCTCCATCTCCTGTGAGCTGAACGAGACATCACATTGTCAAAAGGCAATGTTGGGGATGTCGTGGGTTTGACTTCCGCTAAAGTCACAAAAAAAAAAAATGTTCAATAGATATTTGAATATATAACTATTTTCTTTTTATTTTTTTTACAGATATTCGATAGTGTAGTGTTACCCCTTTAACATTCCTCCCAAACAGTTGGTGCCATTTTCATTTTTTCTTTTGAAGAGGGCGACGGTCTATGCAAATATTGATGGAATCAAAACAAGCATAAAGCAATTTCGCCCTAGTTTCAAATTAGTTGAAGGTAGCTACACAAATCTAAATTTCATAATTTTTTGGCAATTACATATCATATCACATCATCATCTGAGAAACATTGAGTAAGTTGGTAACAAAAAGAGTGAAACTTTAGTTCATCCGCGTTGATGGTGATATTGCCACCTTTAGTCTCATTTGCCCACAAAACTCCAATTTTTTGTCATCCATTAAGTCGATGATTGCCTCTCTTTTGATATGAAGTCAACATAATGTTCACAACAAACATAATATCAATACTAAGCAGGAAAAAGACTTTAATTGTGATGAGAAACTGTTAGGATGTGTGGACCAAATCCCACATCATTTAAGTGTGATTTAATAAAGAAGTACATGTGAATTGGTTCAAAGTGAAGTTTGTTGGGATGTGTGGTTCAAAGTGGCTAAGGTGGGAGCAATATCGAAACTAGTGAGATCCGCGAGCCCGCGGATAAAGCCGCAGGCGAGCCCAACAGAAAACATTAGCCAGTTGTTTGACATTGGCTTGTTAGCAGGTAAAGCACACATCTCAATGAAAAATTCAAGGCACCACAACAACATTAATTGTAATAATTTCAATGAGATCCTATATGATTAGCTTTCCAAGAAATTTCTTTTTTTTGATAATCGTGGGTATAAAGTTGCTATCCTCACTAATCCCATGAGACCTTGGTGCTTATCAATCGGGAGACGGCTCTAATGGCAAAACTCCACTTTTTTCCAAGAAATTTCTTATGAAACAATTTCAACGAGATCCTTCAATTTCTTGTGTTACTATGATCAACTTTGCGATGGTTTGGACACCTCTATAAACAACTTACAAATGCCCTCATTAAAAAACTCGACTCAATAAAAATTGAAGAAACTCAATGAGGTAAGGATAGACCAAAGCTAACTTAAGACACTTTAATTATGAATGATTTAAATGAATTGAAAGCTCACCATCAATTGCACTAAATTAAGCACAATGAAAGAATATGATTCATATAGTTGACATCAACTAACTTGGGAATTGGGATTGAGGGTGTGTTGTTGTTTGTTGTACTATGATCAACTTTACCCATTCCTCCATCCATGGATATATTGAATGTGTAAATTAATTTGACTTTGTTATGGAATATGGATGACCATGCATGTACACCAACATATTGTGTAGTCATGTAACTTGTATGTATCACTTAATAGTATCTCCACTTGTCTATGTATTGTCATGTAACTTGTAATCCTCTCCAATGTCACCAACTCTTTCATGTATTGTCTATGTTGCTTTTGATGTGTTGTATGACATGGGGTGTATGTGTTGCTTGTACACATTGTATGAAGTACATTTATCATCATCACCAAATGGCCTATATAAAGGGTGTCAACCTCATTGTAAAAACACACCAAGTTGAATGAAAACTTCTCATTCCAACTATCTCATTTCTTCTCTTCTCCTTTGTAGTAGTAGTTTGTAGTAGTAGAAGTTCTTAGTCTTCTATTTTCCTTCTCTAGTTCTTAGCAAGTTCCAACTCAATTTACAACACGTTATCAGCACGAGCTTGCTCTAGCATTAAGGAGATCTTGAAGTTCAAGAAGGCTTGTTAAGGATACAAAGCTAGGAAGGTATAACCTTTGTTATTTAAATAAGTTCAATTTATTTCTATATTATCATGGTTGCTTCCTTTATTACATGCATTACTTCTATATGCATACGTTATTCATATACTATACATTATAACGTCACCGATTGCGAAAGTATGCTCTGTAGTTGCGTCTTGTACGATCTTCTACATCAGAAATCAAAAGTCAATATGTGACATAACTAGTTTTCTCGCTATACTACAAACGATTAATTATGCTCTATTCTTGATTTTTTATATTGCAAATAGTGTTATGAGTTTGAGTTGATAGTGGGTAAGCCTTGTCCCCGGTAAAGCTAAACATTGAAAGGGAGACGGGTTATCCGTTCGAGGAGGCATAGCATTTAAGCGAGACTTTGTCTCGCCACCCAACCTGGAGGTTGTCCCACCAACTCATACAAATAGTACATTTGATTATTAATGAATCAAGTTGTGAACATATATTTAATCATATGCTATGTTTTTTTTTACATAAAAGAAAAGAGAAAATTATTTTATATTATATTTACTTTCAAAATATTAATCAACCATAGTTTGAATTTGTTACCTTATTATAATTCTTGTCATGATAATTAGATATTACAAATTATGAATAAAGCTTGTATCCATGCAAGGTTGTATGTTGTACACAATCATTCACCAATTTCTCTTTAGAGATTTGAAAAGTGAATATTTCACTTTATATATATTTTCACCTTATGGAGTTATATATATACATACCAAAAGGGTAATGCTCCAAAAAGCTCAAAATGAGTAATTTGGGTCTCATGCTACAAAATTTAATCAGTCAAACATTAATTATAATTCCACAATTTTAATTACCTCTATGTTGAGGCTATGTGGAAATATGTGATGAGACAATAAAAAGAAGGTCACGTGGCCCGCCTCGATTTATTCTTTTGCAACAAATATCGAGTGCGCACGTCAATCCAATAAATATTAAGGATTGATTTCTTGTCTCATGGTAGTTGAGTAAAATAATGAGATATTATAAATATAATATCGCTCCCGTCAATTAGTTAGACTTCAAATTAAGAAGCATATGTTGCATATAATGATCATGATCGCAATAATAAATTTATGGACGTGGAAAAGGTGAAAATATCGAGGTAAAGGTCGTATTGACAATTCCACAAAAAATTGGAATAAAAGTGGTGCACCACTACAAAAGGCAAATAATTATTGACAATGAGCGCTCATAATTGTGACATTTTTTGGTCATATATGAAAGGCTATTTTGCCTAAATATTGTCATATATATGCCCGAATATTTTTGTGACCTTTACCATGCCTTCAAAATCAAAGGCAAAATATTATGAATTTTATCATTGAAATATGACTTTTTTCGATTTGCCAAACATTATTTGTCCGAGATGGATCAACAAATCATGTGTTCAAGTCATGAATCAAATAAGAGCGATATATGCCTTTCTTGATTGTGCTACAACGTATACAATCCTTAAAAAGCAGAGAATATTTCTCAAATTTGAACTTAGTGAGGCTAATGTTCAAACAATATCTGGCATCTCCAATTTGATTAATGGCTCTGGAAGAGCAAATATTATGTTGTGCGAGGGAACAACAATTCATGTTGACAATGTCTTATACTCTCGAAAAATCCATAAGAAATTTACTCAAACTTTAAAGATATACGACAAAATGGATATCACATTGAAACCATGAACGAAAATAATAGAGAATTTCTCTATGTCACATTGGTTTCAAATGGGAAAAAAGAAGTGTTAGAAAAATTCTCGACTTTATCCTCGGATTATATTTTCTCATATAAGGCATGTCGAAACGAATGTCGTCTTAGAAAAGAAAATTAATGATCCAAAGACATTCATTTTATGGCATGGAGGCTTGGTCATCCAGGATCATCAATGATGCGAAGAATAATTAATAATTCGCATGGACATCCTTTAAGGAGTCACAAAATATTTTAAATTTGGTGATTATAATTGTGCTAGTTGTTCTCAAGGTAAATTGATAGTTAAACCATCCCCAAGTAAAATTGTTGTGGAATCCCAGTTTTCTTAGAACGCATTCGGGAGACATATGTGGACCTATTCATCCTCACTTGTGGACCATTTAAATATTTCATGGTTTTGATAGATGCATCAACTAGGTGGTTACATGTTTGTTTGCTTTCGACCCGCAATGTTGCATTTGCTAGACTTTTAGCACAAATCATTAAGTTAAGAGCATAATTCCACGACAACCCAATCAAGACTATCCGTCTTGATAATGCCTTGGGAGTTTCATTCTCAAGCATTTAAAAATTATTGCATGTCTATAGGAATTACCATTGAACATTACATTTCCACACGTGCATACCCAGAATGGTTTGGCAGAATCTCTAATCAAACGCATTCAATTAATTGCCAGACCTTTAATCATGAGAACTAAGTTATCAACTTCAGTTTGGGGACATGCAGTCCTTCATGCAGCATCTATCATTCGTTATAGGCCTACTGCATACCATGAACATTCCCCTATGCAACTCATTTTAGGTCAACAACCAAATATTTCACACTTGAGAATTTTTGGTTGTGCAGTGTATGTTCCTATACCACCTCCCAATAGAACTAAGATGGGTCCACAACGAAAATTGGGATTTATGTTGGATTTAACTCATCGTCCATTATAAGATACCTTGAGCCCTTAACAGGGGATTTATTTTGCACGTTTTCTTGATTGTCACTTTGATGAAGCAATTTTCCCACCATTAGGGGAGATAAGAAGTCAATTCAAAAGGAATGGCGCGAAATTGCTTGGAATGCATCAACTTTATCATATTATGATCCCACAAACAAATCGAGTGTGAACTTGAAGTTCAAAAGATCATTCATTTGCAACAAATCGCAAATCAATTACGAGATGCATTTAATGATGCAAAACAAGTGACAAAATCACATATTCCAAGCTGTAAATGCTCTGCAAGAATTGATGTCTGTGCAACAAAATGCACAAGAACCAACGAAACGCTTAAAGCGTGGAAGACCAGGTTGGTTCAAATGATACAATTCCTCGAAAGAGGAAAACGGGAGTAAAAATAAATACAAATCAAAATACTCATGAGAAAGCACAAGAATCATTTGATAAGGGTTTGTCGAGAACAAGTTGATTCGATGAAGAACAACTTCCTCTAGAAAAGACGAAAAAGATGAAAATAATGATATCTCAATAAATTATTTAAACTACGGTAAGATTTGGGATCGAAATGAAATTGTTTACGATGATATATTTGCTTTCAATGTGTCCTTTGAAATATGTGAAAATGATGATGATCCGAACCACGATCAGTGGATGAATATCAAAAAAGACACGATTGGCAAAAATGGCAAGATGCTATCCAAGCAGAGCTAAACTCGTTAAGGAAACGAGAGGTTTTGGACCAATTGTCCAAACACCAGATGGCGTAAAACTGTTGGATATAAATGGGTATTCGTACGAAAGAGAAACGAAAAAATGAAGTTACAAGGTACAAAGCAAGACTTGTAGCTCAAGGTTTCTCACAAAGACTGTCATCGATTATGAGGAAACATATTCTCTGTTATAGATGCAATCACATTTCGGTTCTTGATAAGCCTTGCGATATCGAAGGGCTTGATATGCATTTAATGGATGTCGTTAAAGCATATCCGTACGGATCCCTAGACATAAAGTGAGATATATATGAAAATCCACGATGGATTTGTAATATCAGATGAAATAAAATCAAAACCTCATAACATGCATTCTATAAAATTACAAAGGTCTTTGTACGGATTGAAACAATCGGACGAATGTGGTACAAACGCCTCGGTGATTATTTCTTGAAAGAAGGATATGTAAATAATCCGCTTTGCCCATGTGTCTTCATTAAAAGATCATCAACATGATTTGTGATTATTGTTGTATATGTTGATGATTTAAATATAGCGGGAAACCACGACGACATCGTTAGAACATCAGAATACTTGAAAAAGGAATTCGAGATGAAAGAACTTGGAAAAACAAGACTTTGTCTTGGTTTGCAAATTGAACATTTTTCAAGTGGAGTATTTGTCCATCAATCAAATTATATTGAAAAAATATTAAAAAGATTTTATATGGACAAGGCGCATCCATTGAGCTCTCAGATGGTTGTCGAGATCACTTGAAGTGGATAAGGATCCATTTCGACCTCATGAAAGTGATGAAGAACTACTTGGTCCAGATGTACCATATTTAAGTGCAATCGGTGCACTTACGTATCTTGCAAATTGTACAAGACTGACATTGCTTTTCTTTGTCAACTTACTTGCAAGATACGACTCATCACCAACTCGAAGACATTGGAATTGTGTTAAACATATTTTCCGATATCTTCGAGGAACAAGTGACATGGGTTTATTCTACTCGAGAGGGTAAAATTGAATCTCCAAGGTTATGCGATCTTTGGATTTTTATCGATCCCACAAGGCCCGTTCTCAAACGGGATATGTATTCACATGTGGTAATCTTCTTTGTATCATAGAAGTCGATAAAGCAAACTATGGTTGCTACTTCTTCCAACCATTCGAAGTACTTGCAATTCATGAAGCAAGTCGTGAATGTGTATGGTTGAGAAATATGATTGAACATATTCAAGAATCATGTGGATTGCCTTCAATAAAAGATTCTCCAACCATATTATATGAAGATAACGCATGACATGTATTGCACAATTAAGTGAAGGATTCATAAAAGGGGACAGAACAAAACATATTTCACCAAAATTCTTTTATGCGCATGAGCTTCGGAAGAATGGTGAAATTGATGTCAAGCAAATCCGATCGAGTGATAATCTTGCTTGATCTATTCACAAAAGCCTTACCAACTACGACATTTAAAAGGCTTACATATGGTATTGGCTTGCGTAAACTTAAAGACATTGCAAGTAAAGAAACCGAACAAGTTTCACCCATGTTCACATGAGGGGAGTTATTGATTAATGCATTGCACTCTTTTTCCCTTAGCTATGGTTTTATCCCATTGGGTTTTCCTAGCAAGGTTTTTAATGAGGCAATCTTAACAATATTATGCCGTCTTAATATTTATGAGAATAGTGTACTCTTTTTCTTTTACTATATTTTTTCCCATGGGGTTTCTTAGTAAAAGTTTTAACGAGGTACAATCTCTAAGCAAGTGTCATCCGAGGGGAGTGTTATGGAATATGGATGACCATGCATGTACACCAACATATTGTGTAGTCATGTAACTTGTATGTATCACTTAATAGTACCTCCACTTGTCTATGTATTGTCATGTAACTTGTAATCCTCTCCAATGTACACCAACTCTTTCATGTATTGTCTATGTTGCTTTTGATGTGTTGTATGACATGGGGTGTATGTGTTGCTTGTACACATTGTATGAAGTACATTTATCATCATCACCAAATGACCTATATAAAGGGTGCCAACCTCATTGTAAAAACACACCAAGTTGAATGAAAACTTTTCATTCCAACTATCTCATTTCTTCTCTTCTCCTTTGTAGTAGTAGTTTGTAGTAGTAGAAGTTCTTAGTCTTCTATTTTCCTTCTCTAGTTCTTAGCAAGTTTCAACTCAATTTACAACAGACTTCACATTTATTTGCAAGATTTTTTGTTGACCAAAACGATTAAAGGTTTTGCTTCATATCATCATCATTGGGCATGAAAAAAAAAAAAAAAAAAAAAAAAAAGGAGCATTTCTCACAAAAAGGACGAGCTTAGTTAAAAAAGCTAGTCCAAAACATGTTAATTAAGAATGGGTATTGAGTGAGTTATAAGTTAGGACGTGAAACACTACTTGATAATTTGGTGTATGCTCTTTTTTAACTTAAGCCTCACCCACTCCCTCTCCGAAGCTTGGACTTGGGTCATTGATCTTAAAAAAATTCTAATAAAACATAACCATAAAGGATTTCGAAGATTTTGAATGCAAGTATATTAAATCGAGCGGACTATTTGGATTTAATAGCTCACTTGCTCATATTATAAAAATTCTTGCAAATATTTGAAAACGAAAAAAATCAACAGAAAAAGTAAGGCCGTAGATGTACCAAAAAAAAGAAAAAGAAGAGAGGACCGTTCATTAAGGGTAAAATAGTAAATCAAAAGAGTTGTTAAAAAATTGATTAGTTATGTTTAAAGTCAAGAGAGAGAGAGAGACATAAGACCCTTAATTAATGGTAGAATAATAAATTTAAGTGACGATTGAAAGGTTTATTATTCGTGCTTGTTAAGTATAGTATAGTAAATATATAGATGACTCAAACTAACTTGGGATTGAGCCATACTGAGCTATAGCTAGCAGTCACAGAAAGCTTGAGAAAGGAAGATTATGCTAATGTGGAATGGAATGCATGACCTATTAAGTTGATCAGGAAAAGATTATTCCCTACTTAGCTAAAGTTTGCCCATGCTGCCACTTGACTACACAAATCCAAGGTTGCTTCACTCCCTTCATATTCCCTCTACTACTTTAACCTGCTACCTTAGGTTAAAAGCAAACCAAAAGCCTCATAAAGCCAGTAAATATTTCTCACTGAACCAGGTATCCATGCAGTTGTGAGAGTTAGAGCACTCAACAAGAAACCAAGATTCAAAAGCAGGCCAAGCTATCATTGAATCTTTTTCATGATCACTCTTGGAATCTAGGAACACCAAAGCTAAAGAAAAGCATATGCCTCCAGTGCTCTTCTTTAGAAATGGCTTCCAAGCATGAATTCGTCGCCATCACCTCGATAGAGACGCATAGATCATGGAGAAGCTTAAGAGTGGTGTCCCTACTGTAGCAATCACCAGGGTCTCCTCTCTTCTCCTAGTTTTCTTCACTGTTTTCACAGGTGTATAATGCATATGAAAGAAAGTATTTATGAAAAATTTGGGGACTTCATTTCAATGTCTAACTAGCTATATGCATTGATAATTGCTATCACAGGTGTGCAAGGAAGCATTGGTGTCAACTATGGCACAAAGGGGGACAACCTACCTCCGCCAGAAGAAGTTGCAAAGTTCCTCCTTCAAGCCACGACTATCAACCGAATCAGGCTCTTCGATGCCAATAATTCCATAATCCAAGCCTTCGCGCACACTGGCATTGAAGTGACCATCACTGTACCAGATGAATTCATACCTGACCTTACTAAGCTCTCCTTTGCTCAACAATGGGTGAAAAACAATGTTCTTCCTTATGTACCTGCTACAAACATAATCAGGATCTTGGTAGGCAACGAGATCCTGGCGACAGCTAACAAATTGCTCATAGGAAGCCTTGTCCCTGCAATGCAAAACCTGCACACAGCGTTAGTTAATGCAACTCTTGATGATCAAATTAAGGTCTCAACTCCACATTCCCTAGGAATATTGTCAAGCTCCAGCCCTCCTTCCACCGGAAAGTTTAGGAAAGGTTACGACACCGTTATACTCAAACCGATGCTTAGCTTCCTAAAAGCCACCAATGGCCCTTTCATGATAAACCCATATCCCTTCTTTGGCTGCTCGCCTGACACCCTTGATTACGCACTATTCCGACCAAATGCAGGTGTGCTCGATGAGAGCACACAGCTTAGGTACACAAACATGCTAGATGCACAATTGGATGCAACATACTCAGCTATGAAGCTCCTAGGCTATGAAGATGTGGAGATTGTCATTGCTGAGACTGGCTGGCCATCTGATGGAGATGCAACACAACTTGGTGCCGATGCAGAAAGCGCAGCACAGTACAATGGGAACCTGGTGCGACATGTGACATCAGGGGTTGGCACACCATTGATGCCTAAACGTACATTTGAGACCTATATCTTTGCTCTTTTTAATGAAAATCAGAAGCCAGGTCCAACATGCGAGAGGAACTTCGGCCTTTTCGAACCAAATCTGAGACCAGTCTACGATGTCGGGATATTACGGCCCAAAGTACGTATAAGTTCCGGTGGAATGCTTATGCCTGTCTGGTTCAATGTCTATGCATCTATGCTTCTCTTGTATGTAGCAATTCCACAAATAAGGCCCCTAATGGTTTGGATCTAGGCTGCCTCACATAGTCACATTCCCATCAAGCCTAAGTGCCTAACAAATAGCATAAGTAACTAGGCCAATATTTTGCTAAATTAACATAACACAGCTCAGCCTAACATGAAATTGGCTTAGAATCTAGTAGATTTTTTTTTTTATCATAAACCAGGTGTAACAGCATTTCCATTTTGGTATGGTAGGTCAACAACATTGGATTGAATTGAAATTGTAAATTTTTCATGTAATTTTTAATTTTTTGGATATTCAGAAATGAAAAATCTGAATAATCAATTTATGTATTCAATAGACAAGGCCAAGGTCCAAAAACATTTGTTGATCATTTATTTCTTTGACTTTGCCTAATTTGGTTCTTGCAGGGAAGAGCAGCAGTGCCTGGGTACCCTGGCCCAGTTGTAAATCCTGTAAGCCCCAAACCACAACATAGAGGAAAGAAATGGTGTCTGCCAAGAACAGGAGCTGACCCAGAGGCTTTACAAGCAAACATAGACTATGTTTGCGGAATGGGAATTGATTGCAGTCCCATTCAAAATGGAGGTCCATGCTTTCTTCCCAACACCGTCCGAGCTCATGCGGCTTACGCCATGAATGCATACTATCAATCTAAAGGAAGAAATGCTTATGATTGTGACTTTAAACAAACTGGAGCATTCAGTACAGTAGATCCAAGTAAGATTTAGCTTTTATTACCTCCTAATTTATCTTCTTGTATTTAAATTCCCCTTCCCTCTCCTTTCTTTCGCCTTCTGTCTTTTTATTCTCTTTCATTTTTGTTATTTTTACTTTGAGGTTTATTTTTCCTAACCAATGTCGGAATTTTTTTTTGCAGGCTATAGGAAATGCAATTATTTATCTTAAATATGGCCCCTCACATAAGGAGGTGAATAAGAGGATCCCTTACTGATGAGAGATGAAGATGAACTTAGGTTTCTCACGAGCGAATTCAACTAGTTTTGGTATTTGACCTAATTACAGTCCATGCCAGACTTGTCATCTGAACCATGAGACTAGCACGCCTTGCATCAAATCATTGAGGCAAGGGCTCAACCTACAAGATACATAAATGTGTGGTTTAATAGTTGTTTGGGTGATGGCAATAGGGTTTCAAAGTATACCATTAGATTGGATTTACCAATTTAGCAAGTTGGAAAAGTTTTACAGGATGTAACATCATAGAGAACATTATTTCTCAATGGTTTCAGAATATCATTCTTTTGAGAAAATAATATATTTGAAAAAATTTTCATCATAAATAAATTATGTTTGTTAACATAGTAACATAACAATCGTCTAATATCTGAAGCGATATATACATACAAAGTAAAAGGACCTAATAAGCCATATCTGCCCATAATTAATAGAGCTAAACGGTAAGTACATTTAACAATTTGCTTCAATTGAAATATAATATAAATGCAAATGAAACCAAAACTTGGTCTATAAAGATTGAGATTCGAGACAAATTTGAAATTTGACAAGGGTACATCGACTTGACAATTTTGTATCAAAACGTAACCATAATAATAAGTAAAGGACTTGAAAACTTTCAAATTGAGCAAGTTACATAGAAATGATGTTCATCATGTAGTGCCAAGTTGCCAACACTTGTGCCTAAGCAGGGTGAGACGAGGTTGAAATAAAACAGAACTTTTATCAGCATTTCCGTTAACTGCTAATCATTCTAACTACATTCTCATTAGAATTTCATTAGAGATTGCAATTACATGCATGATTTTTTGAAGTTTCATTCATAGTCTTAAGCATCCTCAGTTGTATATTACCTGTTGGAATAAATACGAGCTGCACCCATGAGTCAAATCCCTAGCAACTGTCATGAACTTGTATAGATTTTTAGAGCACTGTCAGCATCGTGCTTCATTTTTTGTCCATCAGCTGAGTTTTCTACCGGATTACATAAATTAAAATTTCCTGTTCTAAGCTTTTAAACTGACTGCCTGCGTCGTACCACTGAACATTTACCAAGACCTAGTGAATCTAAGGAAACACGAAAAAGTTTGTTTTAAAGTTAAGCCCATAATCTCCTATTCATACAATCCTACTCTGTGTTTGATTTGCACCTACATTTTTATGGTTGAGTTTTAAGCTCCCAACTAAAAAATAATAGAATTAGAGGCAAGAATATCAATTACAAATTTGCAACTCATTGAATACACCTGGGTATACTATACATTTTCATGGTAGGAATAAGAAAGAGTAATTCAATTGCAAATCATAACAGAGAGATGAGGAGCCAGAAACAAACCATTGATCTTGAGAAGAAAATGAAAAATGGTCACCGACATCCCAACTCAGCTCGTCCTTCAGCGTTAATTGTTGTATTTGTACATAGCTTTTGAAGATCGATGTAGCCAATGATGGTATCCTCAAATATCACATCCTCCAGCTGAGCATCATCAAATGTGGAGCCTGATAATACTGTGTTCTTGAATGATGCGCCTTGTAGATTGGCTTTTGCAAAGTTTACCCTATCTAGTACTGCGTTGGAGAAGTCTACACCTGAAAATCAGAAAGGTGACAACACAGTTATTATCTGAGAATTCATCTAAATGGTGCTGGAATTTAATTCAACTCAGAGCAACAATATCCTCTTGCAATTGCTTTTAGCAAATGTGGTTCATATCTCCGGTTAAACTTAGAGCTCTATAAGTCTGCTGCAACCAATTTTCGTTTTCCTACTGAACTCAAGTGTTATAGACTGCTTAAGCATTACATAGAATTCGTTAACTTAATACGACTTATGCATATGTTTGCCGGTATCATTGAACTGAACCTAAAGATATTTAACATCCTTCCTGTCTTCATCTAGGAAGGACAAATTGTAACATCCTCATTAAAAACTACAATGGAATAACGCAACTTCACAGGAACCTCATCCAACCACTTTTACCCACTAACGTCAGCATTATATTAAGAACCAGTCAAAAAAGATTATTCGGTTGTATTTTGTTAGAATTTTCTAGTAAGCAACAACTAATTGGTTAAAATGCAAGTGCAACTGAGCCTATGACAAGGACAAAAATATGGTATATTAAATGATTACCTTTGAAGCTTGCTCCAACAGCATAAGCCTTGGACATCACAACTTCTGTCATATCTGCTCCGTCAAACTTAGCATCAGACATCAAAGCTGCTGCAAGAGATTTCCCCTTCAAGTTTGACTTCTCGTTTGTATAGTCACAGAACCGGAGATCAATCGGCTTGTCATACACACCATTTGCTTGACCAATTGTATTCCCGACAAATGCACGCTCACAGCGATTAGGTTCTGTTGATAATGGAGGTAGCCGCTAAAAGCCATAGTCCAAAAAAAAAAAAAAACTACAGTTGGTACTTGGTAAGACACAACCAATTTGGAAGACAAACAACCAAGAGGCAGACACTCCCCCTCCTCTTCCACTAACAATCCCATAATTCATATGTTTTACGATTATAAAACTAAAAGAGTATGAGCATACCTGTAAGCCAAGTACATAAAGAATGCGCAGGATGAGCAGACTATTAATGTTTTGATATGTGGGCTAAGTCCCATTATAAAAAACTAAGAAAGCTTTCTAAATAATTCATCACTAGAGATTACTGCTAAAACTTTGATACTTTTCATTTTCCTATTAAATGTCCGCAACTTTAAAATTGTACCCCATGTTTAGAATTTTAAAATGTTAATGTCTATACAGTCCTACGAGAAATGTAAAGAACTAAGAGTCCTAAACCAGACAAACTAAATATTCCAAATGGAGAGTAAATCCATTTCCCCAATGATTGGAAGACATGTCGGAGATAGAATGCAAATGTATGTGCTAGTGCTTTGGGGAATCCACATTTACGATTAATTATGTTGTTCTTTTCAAAAAAGAAAGAAAGAAAGAAGTTCTTGCACTTCCCAAATAAATGAAATGATCCCAAGTTTTCAACATGCTTTATCTTCAACGAGATAAGAGCTAAAAATGATACAACAAAGGGAGCACTCTAAATGGAAACCTTGTAGAAAGTTTTGTTAAATGCCTCAATGGAGACCTCATTGGAACTAAAAAAATGGAGAAAAAAATGGCTGGGGAAAAGGCCTCCTAGGAAGGCCCAGAAATTACGATTATCAACTGAGAATAAATCTAAAAATCAAATATCCATGTGATCCATATCAGCGCTAGCGCTATGTCAATGGGTAGAAATTTTAAGAAATCTATTTTCTTACTGGATTAGCAGCAATAACAGGGGTGGCAGCTGTCACTGCCCAAACTGCAAACAGGCCACAAGCAACATTTTTCATGCCAGTAAATAAAGAGAAGCTCTGTGGTGATCCAGCTCCGCTATCGATAACTGCGCCAAAAAATATATAAATAAACACGTGATTTTTTTAACTTTTAAACATTTAAAATTCAAAATATAAGTTCAAACTTCAAATCGGGCATAACTAGCATCTATTAGGTTTTTATTGCAGAAGTATCATAAAAATAAATTCTTTAACTAATACTTAAACTAAATTTACAGCAAAGTAAAGTGCATCAAATCGTTACAAATCTAGTTCAAGTCACACTCTATAAAATAATTGTAAACAGTGAGTTTAGAAACACTAGACATCGAGATGATGGAGTGGTAAAATTTGGGGAAGTAGAAGTTCATAAGGTGAACCACTTTAGATACGTAGGATCAATCATACAAAATGATGGTAATATTGAGAATGATGTCACATAGAATTCAAACTGGATGGAAGAAATGGCGGAGTGCAACAGGGGTGATTTGTGATCGAAATGTTCCTACTAAGTTAAAAGGAAAATTTTATAAGACTGCAATTAGGCCAGCTATGCTCTATGGTAGTGAATGTTGGGCGGTAAAGCAACAACAATTGCATAAAATGAACATAGCAGAAATGAGGATGCTTAGGTGGATGTGTGGTAAAACTCGTAAAGATAGAATAAGAAATATAGAAATTCGAAGACAAGTAGGAGTAGCATCGATTGATACAAAGATTAGGGAAGAGCAGTTGCGGCGGTTTGGTCACTTGCAAAAAGGGCCTACAAATGCCCCCACTAGAAAACTTGACTCAATAGAAACTGTAGAAATTCGACGAGGTAGGGGTAGACCAAAGTTAACATGGGATGCATTAATTAGGAGGGATTTGAATGGTTTGGAAAGCTCACCATCAATTGCACTTAATCGAACACAATGGAAAAGTTTGATTCATGTCGCCGACCTCAATTAATTTGGGACTGAGGCTATGTTGTTGTTGTTGTTGTTGTTGTTGTTGTATTGAAATACAACAACAGCAACAACAAAGCCTCAATCCCAAATTAGTTGGGATCGGCTACATAGATCAAACTCTTCCGTTGCGCTCAATTTAGTGCAATTGATGGTGCGCTTTCCAAATCCTTTAAATCCATCTTAAGTAATGCGTCCCAAGTTAACTTCAGTTCACCCCTACATCATCGAACTTCTTCGGTTTCTATTGAGTCAAATTTTCTAGTGGGAGGCATTTGTAAGCTGTTCTTGGAGTTTCCCAAACCACCACAACCGCCCTTTCCCAATCTTTATATCAATTGGTGCTACTCTACTTTTCTTTGAACTTTTGTATTTCTTATTATATCTTTACGTGTTTTACCATTTTATAATGAGAGACAAAAGTTTTACGCTGACTCTACTCTTCCTTTATCCGGACTTGGAACCAGCTATGTTACAGTTTTCCAAGTTTTCTCCTTCTTGTGAGCAGAATTCAAGAACAAAAGCAAAAACAGTTGACAATTCAAACACAACACAGAAACTCAATCAAATCAAATCTATGCAATCACACACATACAATCCAAACCCTCGATTCCTAAAAACTTCAAAACACGATCAATTCGCCCAAATGAACCCTAATTGGAACCTTAAGTCTTTGTCAACTAAATCACAATCACCTACATAAAGAATCAAAATTGAAGTAATGAATTGCTTTAAAACGCCGATTTGATCTACAAAACCTCATCACATTCTTCAGAACTGCTACATTTTTGTATCGATTGAAACGCAGATTGAGCTAGGGTTTCTTACTAGGAGAAGAGCAAGAGATTCGAAACGGCGAGTGAGATTTCTGTGTCAGAGATGCGTCGTTGCGTTTCGGGAGATGGCGGTATACAGAGGAAGAAGAGAGGGAAATCGCCATTTTTTCTGCCTTCAGTGAAGCACTGTCTTTTCTCACTCTCTTTTCTATGTCTCTGTGTTTTCTTCTTATCTTTTCTATCCTTCCACCTGTCCAGATCTTTCCACGTGGCAGTACACGTGGATTTTTAATAATACAGAATGTGGTGATCACACTTGAAAAAATAATAAATAATGAAATAATAATTTTATTAATACGAGTCATGAAATATAGGCCCAACACGTAAATTAATAATTCGACAGTGGATTGGTTGGCGAGCTTTTGCGGCTCAACACTCGATTATTTGGTTAGCTCCGATTCTTAAAAATGATGTAATAGGTATTGCATTTCCAAAAATGTATCCTTTGTAATTAGGCCATTCTGATTTTTGTCTCTTCTCAATGGAAAAATACTTCCTTCGATCAATAATATAAGACGTTCTAGTAAAAAAAATTTGTTCAAAATTGTAAGTCGTTTTCAAAAATCAAGAGTGTATTTATTGTTTTTTTACCCTTTTACCTTTATATAAATTCAAATATTTATGATTATTCAAATTTTCAATTCATCTAATGTCAAATGACGTATATGTAAATTACACACGTTATTAAAATTGTCTTTAATTCTTGTGTCTTCACCTTAGACTTATTATCGAAGGGAGTACAAAAGTAGAGATGGGGATGGGAATCGCTTCTCGTCAATTACAAGATAAACCTTTGCCCATAGCTAGGTAGGCTATCTTATACGTAGAGATGGCGATGGGAATCATTCTCGTTTTCAAAAATGATTAAGCTAAAATTAATTAAGCTTACAATCTCTTTCTTCTTTTCTTTTCTTTTTTTTCTTTTTTTAGGAAAACAATCTCTTTCTTTTGGACGAGAATTTGGGGTTTTTTCAAAAGTAGGGTTAGTTTACAATTAATTTATCAAAATAGAGAGGATTTTTTTTTATTATTCGAAGTAGGCAATAGCGCCTTTTGAAAAGGCGCTATTGGTGTGGTTGGTTTGGTTGGCGGTGACGTGGCGCGAGCGTGTACGAGATAGCGCCTTTTCAAAAGGCGTTATCGTACACGTGGCCGCCACGTAACCGCCACCTCACCGCCAACTCACCAACATCCGATAACGCCTTTTGAAAAGGCGTTATCGTAGGAATCCATTTGGTGAGGTGGCGGTTACGTGGCAGCCACATGTACGAGAGATAGCGCCTTTTCACCAACATTCGATAACGCCTTTTGAAAAGTCGTTATCGTAGGAATCCATTTGGTGAGGTGGCGGTTACGTGGCGAGCCACATGTACGATAGCGCCTTTTGAAAAGGCGCTATATGTACACGCCGCGCCACGTCACCGCCACCTCACCAAATGGACTCGCCGATCTTTCGCCACCGCCGCGCGCCGTTGGTTCTGCGACGTCCCCGGACGTTCGTTCTTGCTTGCTGCGTTGTACTCGCGGCTCGGCGCTTTCGTCCTCGCGCGTGGCGTCGCGCATTGCGAGGCGGACAACCCGCACAACCATATAGCGCCGACCGAAACGCGTTACACGTAGTGCGCGCACGTAGTGACAACCGCATTGCCCAGGCGGACAACCACGTCGACCGGTTACACACAGGCGCGCATGCGAGGCGGACAACCGCGCACAACCCATGCGCGCCAAACCGCGGCCGATGTCCACGTCGACCGGGTTACACGTAGTGCGAGCATTGCGAGCGGACAACCCGCACAACCCATGGCGATATTTGACCCATCGATGTCCACGTGGATCGTCCACGTCGCCAAGGTTACACGGATAGCGCCTTTTCAAAAGGCGCTATCCGTGTAACCGGTCCACGTGGACGACTTTACACGAGATAGCGCGCTTTTGAAAAGGCGCTATCTCGTGTAAACCCGGCCCCTACGTGGACCGTCCACGTCGCAAGAACGAAATTTACCCACTTTGATAGCGCCTTTTGAAAAGGCGCTATTGCCTATTCTCGAAAAAAAAAAACACCACTCTATTTTTCGGATTTAAACTAAAAACATTAGTACTTTTGTGAAAACTCTTACTTTGTATCCTGATTTTTAAACAAGTTCACTTATTACTTGATGCACATCCTTAATTGGGTCAAATAACATCTAATAAGATGAGCAGTCATACTCAGACCTAGACTTAAACGACTCAATATATGTTACACATTAATTTGACTTTCTAACGTTATTATAATAGTTTTAGTTGGATATGAACCCTATGTATAATAGTTGTGGTTGAAAGCATATTCACATCTTATCAAACCAAAGCATATATCAAACTCTCTTTGAATATAAAATATCTAGAGCAATTTTTGATAAACTAAATTGTATATAGATGTTGAAACACCAACTTTTGTCTTCTTTTAAGGTCACAGCTTTAGCCAACTAAAGAACCTTCTGGTATTTGTAAGCAAATGAAAAATCCAAGCACTCACCATCATGATTGATGATACTCAATAATTTACAAGTCATGAATAACTATGTTCTCTTGCTCCCCACCAAAAAATTTAGTGCCCCCACTCAATTGACAAATGAAATAACATAATTATTCATTCATTCATTCATATTATTTTGTTTTTGCAAAACTCTTGTGTTCCATAATATTTATTACAATTTAGGACTTTTTCTAATATATGTAAGTCGCATTAGGAAAAAAAATTTAAAAACAAAAAAAAAAAATCTTTTTCCCATTATTATAAGAGTGCAATTTAGTTTTCAATTTAAGTTTCTAAACCCGAGTTATTTATTTTATTTTATTTTATTCACAAAAAATTAGCAGCTCTTAAGATTTTCGTTTATGATCTTTAAGATTAGTATCTCGAATTGCATGAAAGTCGATATCAAACCATCCTAGAATAGTTATAATGGTCAAAGTCTAATTTAAGATTATGATGATTATTTTTTATAAGAAACCAACAACTTCAACTCAAGTCTCAACATGAATCGAACTCACTACCTTCCTCAATCTTGCTTTTGGCAAGTAAAACTTTGTCCATCTCACCAGAGAAGCAATTCAGATAATTTTGTTGGTAAGTCGAGGCTCATTTAGGTATATGTCCGGTAAACTTCAATAAGCTGAAATTCATCCTCGTAATTTATAATTAGCACAAAAGATCTCAAAACCCTTAATGGGCTCTTGTCAGCCCCCTCGTCATTAAGACAATTGACCGACCTAGATTACCTTAATCATCTGATAATCTAGTCAGTCTAATCCATTCTTTCAACTTTGACCTCAAAATACTTTGCATTTTAATCCTTAATAAGACTCCAAAACTAAATTTATATCCTCAATGAAACTTAATTCATTATTTGTTCAATTGGAGCAAATTAGAATTCACATCCGTATTTAATAAAATTTCGACGGCACCTCCCCTAAAAGTGGCAAGCCGAAAAATTCACCTAATAGAAAACATAATTAAAGAGAGACCTAGAAGGACTCATAACTCCCCGCAGTTCATAATATACATCAATTTCAAATTAATAAACTAACTTAAAGTTTCCGATAACTTAATTTCAAATTTACAATCTCAAATAGACTTAAATTGAATATGAACCTTCTCAACTTATTTAAATTTCTAACTTAGGAGACTCTCATAACCATTCAATGTAACTTCACTCCTATACTCACCTCAAGAATCCCAAAACAATATGTATAAACTATTTACAACAAGAATTAAATTTTAAAAACTTAAAACATATCACAAAAGTCTTAGTCTTGTTCGTTCTTCTTTGTCTTCACATAGAATTTGACATCAACAAAAACAACTCGAAGATGTCAGGTAAGTAAATTCTTACATTGATCTGTACTCCTGCAATTGTTAGTCTGATACAAGGAGACATGTATTTGCATTTCCAAATAATCAACAAGATATATGTGTCAACATGACATGCAATCTACTATGTCGATGTCTCCTAACTATAATCAGACGTCGACTTCCAAAAATAGTTCAAAGACAGTATTAAGAGATCATGAAATGCAGAGATAACTTATAGGCGTTAGACTCTGCTAGTCTCACTTGACGGCGTAGAGGCAGGATTGAAACCATCAAACCAGACTCTGAAACAAGCTTATCCCCCTCACTCACTCTATGAATGAATGACCAAGATCGATAAAATGCAATGCAGACTATGATACAATCACAGGTACAAAGATATTCAATCAATAGTAAAGATCACTGTAGGGTTTACTTACAACCAACATAACTTTGAGATTAATTTTCGAGGTTCTCAGAGCGTCAGATCACCTTGAAAATGGATTCAATAGCTTTCCTGCATACCCAATTATATTATGGGTCAAGTTTTAAGAGAAATCAAATCACGAAACCCAATAAAAACTGCGGCCAAAATACGCTTGAGAACAGTTTCCAAGAACATTAATTTATATAACTGTTTCAACTGGCTTTCAACTAGTCAACTTGGGGTAACTTTTTAACCTTGAAAACCTTAATATTTGTCATGATGACCTAAAAGGAACTTGTAATACACATGTCATACTTTCCATAGACTCCAAGAACATTCAAATCGGATCACCGACGAAGAAGTTATAAATTTTCCAATACGGTTTGTCAACTAGACAAACTTTATTTTATTTTGAACTGAAAAAATTCTCCAAATCAATATTTTCGCAATTAAATTTTCAAAACTCAATAACAAACTCCACGAAACCACTCGATTCCAACATCCTCGAGAAATCGCGAGAATTTAAATTGAATTGAGGAAAATGTTTGCATCGAGTATTTACCTGGTTTTTGTCACACCAAAACCTCGAAAATCTCAACTTCGTTCACGACATACTAAAATCTTATGGACCAATTTTTTTACAATATTTAGCCAAATGTTCCCTAATTTGGACTCAATCTCGACCACGGCCACTACCAACTGATGTGAAACTTGAGACAATGTCTTGTACAACCTTCGTTCTCACATTAAATTACCACCAATCTCGACTGCATGCAAATCGAGACAAAATCTTCCCATGAGGATTAACACTTGGTTAATTAGTTTTCGAACAACTAATAATTTATTTTCGCTCGTGCCCCTTCAAACAAAATACCATGTAAGACAGCGCACAACACACAAAAATAAAATATATTTTATGATTTCTGGTTCATAATACGTGGGTCTCACCTCGAATACTTAAATCGCAAATTAAATCTGAAAATACTTAATTAGCATCATAATCAAGTTTACGAAATTCTCGGATGTCAAAGCTTTCGAGCTCGAGTAGTTCAGATATATAAAAAAAAAGAAGAAGATAAAGATACTCTAAATTTGGATATAACAAATAACTGTACTCAATGGGTGTTTTTCAAAAAATAAGGTGGATTACTTTAAAATTACAAAAGTAAGGTATGCCTTCTTTTGAAAAAAAGCTATTGATGATGATGTGGATGTATGGCGTGGTGTGTTTGATGAGGTGGAATGAATATCTAAATCTATACAAAATACAAAACTGTTTTAATTACTCCTTCTCAAAATGAGTTATTTGTTCAACTCGAGGTGGAGAACTCATGCAAACGGCATGTGCGTATCGAGATGGACAAGCTGCGTCATGTACGTATCTCGAGGTGGACAACTCGTGTCACGCGCTTATCTCGAGGTAGACAACTCATGTAAAGAACACGTACGTATCTTGAGGTGGACAACCCGCGTCACGCACATATCTCGAGGTAGACAACTCATGTAAATGACATGCACGTATTTCGACGTGGACAATTCATGTAAACGTCACGCGTGTATCTCGAGGTCGAGAAGTCATGCAAACGCTACGCTCGTATGTCGAGGTGGCCGACCCATGCAACCTCGTGCAATTCATGCAAACGTCACGTACGTATCTCAAGGTGTGCAATTCATGCAACCTCGTGCAATCGATGCAAACATCACGCACGTATCTCGAAGTGAACAACTCATACAACCTCGTCCAATCAATGCAAACCATGGAAAGGTCACGCACGTATTTCGAGGTGGGCAAACCAATCAATGCAAATCGTGCAAATGTCACGGACCAATGCACATAACACGAATGACGCATTCGTGTTATGAAACACTCCACGTGGCTTCCACGTGGGATGTTCAGAATACATGAATGACGTATATTTTCAACATTGCACACTAATGACGCGTTTTCAACATGCTAATGACGCATTTTCAAAACGTGTTTTACCTTAAGTTATGGATAAACTTTTATCTAAACTTTATTTTAAAAAAAAAAAATACTCACTTCATGATTTTTACACATTTAGGAGGAGGAGAGGGAGGGCGGCGGGGAGGATGCGGCTGAGGCAGCGGCGACATCGGTGGAGTCGACACCTACGAGCCCGTTCGGACAGCTCCCCACCGTGTACAACGTTGACTGCGGCGACCCCTCCCCTGCAAAACCCCTCCAAAATCAGCCCCACCAAACCAACATACACAAAAACCAAACCAATATTCAAACCAAAACATAGATTTTGCCCACCACCGACTCCACCGACGAGGAGTTGCCAAACGCGGCGACCGAGCCATGAACGCGGCAAGGAAGTCCTCCTCGTCGCTCTTCGTCTCCGTGGACCCCACCATGGACTCCACCGCGGAGGATTTGCCGAATCGGCCTAACCCAGAAGAGGGAGAGGACTTGGTGGTTCACTTGATCGAGAGGGAGAGGGAGACAGGTTGGGGAAAGAGGAGAGAGGCGGGGGGAGAGAGGAGAGAGGTGGGGGGTGGGGGAGAGAGGAGAGAGGAGAGAGGGAGAGTGGAAAGTTTATAAATGGGGAAGATTAGGGTTTGGTGGTGGGAGAGAGAGAGTGTATTGAGCGAGAATTTTCCCGCCCAACAATTTGCGACTGGGGGCCATCGCTAACCCCGTCACTAATTTGGTCAACAGGTCAACCAAAACTCTCATCGCAAATCCGTCGCTAATTGATGCATTTTTTGTAGTGATTTGAAAAAAAATATACGATTATTTTCTCCAAAAATAGTAATACTACACTTTTCTAGATTATAATTGTACACTTAATAAATGAAATTTCTTTGTAAAAAATCCTATAAAAATGTACAATGATGCAAGAATGAGATATTGTTAATAACGACATCATTTTCGTTTTCATCAATATAGACATTAGAGTATAATGAGTAAGCAATGAAATTCATGAGTTCTGTAGTGGTTGGAGAAGTTGATAAAAACAATTAATAAGAAAAATACCTTGTGAATAATGAAGTCCTTATTGAATAAGGGAACTAACAAAAATTAGAAGTCACTAAAAGTTTAAATTAATTTTTGCTGTACATATGTAATTTGTACTCAATGTGACGTTACATACATATCAAGAAGTTCCGTTCCGTTCCGTTTCGTTTGGTTTGCAAAAGAGAGGACAACAACAGCAACGACAACGACCACTTTCGTCTCTAAAGATCCCCAAATTCACACTCTCTCCTTCTCCAATTCAATCAATATATCCTCTATAAATCCTCTCCAATCCCACCAATCACTCTCTCAATCCCCAAAACCACTCTCAATCTCACCTCCCAATTCCACCAACTCCACTCATCATCATCATCATCATCATCACCATCAATGGCGAACTGCAGCTTCATCTCCTGCGAAAAGCTGGACAAGATGGCGAACTGGGTGGGAACGAGCGTTGCCTCCGCCTTCTTCGCCTCTCTCGAGCGATGCTCCTGCATAAACCTCACTACCCACGACTTCGAAGACGACGAGGAGGCCAAGGACAGGCCTCTCATGCTCGCGAACCCAGTTGTTCACGACGACGGCCCGAGTGCAGCCCAAGTTGATAGTCTTTGAATTTGATCTTGCCGTTTCGAATTTGGGGTTTAATGGGGATTATACGATCTGGGTGGGTCTCAAAATTTGATATTTCTTTGTGGTTTTTGTGGGTCTGTGTTACGGTTGTGTTAGGGTTAGGGTTTTGTCGATGATGAATTGGTGTTGGTGGTGTCACTGGTGTGGTGTTCTTGATGGGATTTATGAATTTGTGAATCCAATTGTAACTTTCTGGGCAGCTACTAATGAAATTCTTCAATTTGTTATCAATCTTTAGTTGCTGTTCATTGATCAAGAAACCTGTCTTGTTGAGTAGTGTAGTTGGTTTATGAGTAGGTCATGAATTTTTCTTTTGTGGGTGAATGTGAATTGTTAGTTTCTTGGTACTTTGTTTATTGGCGTTCCCTTCATTGTTGTTTTTCTTGATTTTCCTGATTTCTTTAAAAGTTCTGTTCTTTTGTTCTGTTGCAGGAAAAAATGTGTTCTTTTTGTGGATTCAAGTGTTTCTTTCGCATAATATGGGATCTTATTTGATCAATCTTTTTTGAGTCCTAGTAGTGACATAATGACATATGCAGTTCTCTTGAGTTTGGTTTCTTGATAGTTTTGTTGAGCCTTTTCGGAGAAGATGAAATAGCGATTCGCCATTGATGAAAAATCTGTGGACTACGATGGGAAATTGATAAATTGGGGATTGAGATTGAGAGGGGTTAAAGAGGATTGATTGAATTGAAGAAGAAATTGTGAATTGGATCTATCTTTAAGTCCTAGAAGTAACAGGTGCACTTCTCTTGAGTTTAGTTTCTTCGTAGATTTGATCTATGCATCTTTGAGTTTTGACAAATTATCTCTTTGCGGTGGGGCTTCACCGTCTTATGTTCCGAGACACTATCTTCATTGATAATCACATTGCTTTTTATCTTCTTGGGACTAAATCTTGGTTGATCAAATAGTCCTTCTTCGATTTCCACAGCCACGCCTCATAGTCATATTGTTAACTTTTGTAGATCCGTCTTGCTGTTTTTATACTGATCTGATTGTCCTTATGAACAATTCTTAGACTTCTATGGTGTTAACCATCTCATTTGCAATATAGTACATACTAAGCAGTCTTTAATTTTTTTTATTGTTGTATTCTCATCTTTTAAACATCCCTGATTCTAGGTGCTGATAGATGCTGCTATTATGGTGGGCAAATTATGCACTTCTTTTCTTACTGATATAGTTGGAGCTGATTTTTTTTTCCAACTTTTTTTAGTTAAAATCTTTAAAATTATTCCATATTTTAGTTACTTACTTTGATTGCTCTAAAACAAAAGTTTTTGGTTAAAGTAACATTCATTAACGTATAGAAGTGCTTTACCTCCCATCATTTGTTTTCTTTGTTCTGCTGAAAGTCTTATTTTGAAAAGAGTGTTGTTAATGTGAGAAACAAACTCTTCCACACGTAGTGACCTTCTCTTGATTTTATACCTTCTGTCACTGCACTTTTTATTTAGTATAATTATGGGTGTTCGAACCATTTTTCTTTTCTTTTCTTGATCTCTCTCTCTCTTGGTCCCTTCCTACTTAGGTTCAGCTATTCCCATAAGAATCAGTCGAACGCCACAATCTCATAACCCGTTAAAAACCAACATATTTAGAGTTTGATAGCAAGAGTACCTCATGACCTCTTGGTCATCAAGCGCATCTCAATAAATTTATTGATGCACCAATTCCATTGGGGGCTATCGCTCCACTTTTACATTGCATTTTGAATTAAACTCGTATTTTTTTTTTTCGAGAGTTGTGTCCTCTGTTATATTGATGAACTTGAAGATTCATTTTAAGTTTGAACAGCAAACTTATTATTTTATGACAAAGAACATAAGACAACCCTTTATAGAGTAGATTATGTTCATGCCATAAGCTACCTTAACAATTTTTTAATATAGAAACATAGTGACATGTTCTCCTAGGTTCTAAGATCTTGAAAATCCCATAATCTATCAAAAATCTAATCTTCAGGAATTCAGGGATATGTCAAAACTATACATAAGCTTTCCAATCATGGGCATAAAATAACTACTAGATACAATTAACATCCATGTCACTTTGCAGGAGAGAATTTGTCTGCCAAAGTAAAATAGGAGGGCTTATCTGAAAAATGATCACCGATTCTCTCTTTTTCTTTACCCGAAAACCTCGGGTTTCCCAACCTTCGGCCTCTTCGGGAACCCCGAATCTATGATCTCATAGACTGCTAGCTATTTTGTATTGTCCCTTGGAACAATCAAAAGACACATTTGAAGGTTAGAACAGAATCTGTGAATAAGAACTGTAAATCATGTTCATGTTACTGGAAGACCAGATCAACACTGCTTACTAGAAAGAGTTGCAGATATGGTTTGACTAGCACTCCTATAATCTGGGAAATATATGCTCCCCCTTCAATGACAGAAAAATAAAGCTGATGAGAAGAGCACTGCTTGCTTGACAGTACTCTCATGTAATGAAAATTATTACCATTATGAAGAAAAGGTGCTTTTGATGAATTAAAAATATCAATCTGATGCAAGTTGGCAACATGTGCATTTGATTATGACTAAGGTTACTAAAAGAGTACTTTGTTCACCTCAACAATAATTCAATTAAGGCAAAGTGAGCAGAGGTACAGCCCAGGCCTCATAAAAATAATGATGAATGATCAAACAAACATTCTCTGAGCTTTTTGCTGAATATCATGAAAGGCATTATTGCTAATGATGGTAGAATTGCATTTTTTCCCTCCATTTCTAGGGGAAGAAACTGCTAATTAAGAACATCAAATTCATAGGAGCTTATGTGAAATTCTCGGAACGAGTCGATGTATAAGACATTGAATAATTACTGTCGACGAAAAACTCTTGCATGATTCTTACACCAGAGATGACTGCAACGATTTTAGACACAAACTTCACATGAAGCGAAACAAGCAGGCGATGGAAAGCTGAAGTTGAAAAATGATTATAGTTTATTGTTCTTCCAGGCACAATAACTTAATTAGTTGTTCTGTAAAGAACTTCTGTTGCTATAAAAGTATTATCAAAAGGAAGCCTCTGACCCTTGTTAGTTTCCTGAATAATAATTAATTTCAGTACATTCATACCTGCCAAATACATGTTAGCTTACATGTTCAAAAGGTGATTCTTGAGCAGGTTCTGCATAACCCCATGTAGTGGAATTCACAATACACAGCATATATACACAGACTAAGTTCTACAAACATGCAAGAAGATCACAACTGCTCACTAGTTAAAAAAAAACACACACACACACAAAGAAGTCTGAACTCAACTCCTAAAAACTAACTCTAGCTACTGTGTTCTTCATCTTCACTACCTTTCCGAGACCGATATACACGACGGAAACATCTCTTCCTCACTGACCCTTCTCATGCTTCAATCTCCATGGTCTCTCCAACACACCAACATGAAAATGCAGCGGCGAATTATATACAGCTTCGCCCGCTGCTCCTTCAAAAACTGAACTCTTTGAATCCTAACTCTTGCTCTCTTCAACATAGGTGAGCCTTTGGAATCCATATTTGCCTTTACTACTGTATGCCTATCTAATGGTGATGAATTGATGATATCTTCTTGCCCTTTTAGCAAATTTGATGATTCTTTTTGTTACTATATAGATATATAGATAGAAAGATTCCAAGTAACATGAGGTTGGTGAGAGGGGTTACAAATAATAAATCTGATCCAGTTTCAGTTTCAGTGATTGCTTTAACTGATATTTGAAGAAGAATAAAAAAGATGAATAACCCGGGAGGCGGGGTCGTATGAGTTAAGCGCACGACCTCGGTTTCAATTCCCCGGTGTGGTAAGATTACTTGAGCCACTAAGGCACGTCAGGCCGATTGCACCAGGGTCTCGTACTAATAGTCAGACTCACCTGAACACCCACGGACATCAAAAAAAAAAAAAAAAAAAAAAAAAAAAAAAAAAAAGGATGAAGAGCAGAAAAGTGGGGGGAGAGCTGTGGACTGGTGTAAATGCTTTTGCAGTGAACCAGGACCAGGTTCTCTGGCACCACCAAGTGTACACTTTGGCATATTGTGCTCAGCTTCAGTTTCATTGTCTCCTTTATCACCATCTGACTGTGTTCATCACTAGGTCAAGGTGCAACTCTCTCTATGCCTCGTATGCTCTTTTTTTTTTTTTTAATCAGAAAAGTTTGTCTTGTATGTAATCGTTTGATCAACCTTGTTGCGTTGCTGTTGAAATAGTTCTGATTGTAGTTATGTTTGTGGAAAAAAATAGAGATCATCTTCAAGTTTTGGTTTTTCATGCAAGATTAAATTGAATAAAATTAAGGCGGTTGAGTTGAGTGGAGGGGACTTAAGTTAGCGCCCTTAAACCAGAAATCTCGATTTAGAGTTTTTGGGTATAGGAAAACCTTGTTGCGAGGCCTTAATTTGAGTCGTACATGCTCTAGCTCTAATGTATTAGTTGGTTGGTTCTAACTAGTCGAGGTGGTTGACTTCAAATACTTGTCGTAATGAACCAAAAGACTAATTAGAACTAATCACGGCTCTCAAATAATTAGGGGAAAATAAAAGTTCTTAAGATGAATCATTTTAGATATATGCGAATTAATTATGCAAAAAGATGTGGTCATATTGAGGATCACATTAAAAATAGAATTTAAGCTAAATGAAAAGAAGTTCGGCAGATGTGATATGGAGTCTTACTAATTTGACGCTAATTTCACATGTCAATTTCACATGCTTTTATTGAGAGTCCCTTAGATGTACATTGATTTTCGTATACACACACATCGATGCAAAAATCAACCGTCACAATTAAAGGTGAAAATGGCGTGTGAAAAAGTGAGTAAAAAAACATTTTTCTGTGATTAATTGTTAAACTAAAGTGAAAAACTTTCAGATATAAAATCATAATTAATCCGACTATGCTTTTCTGAAAGTAAATGTTAGGTAGTAAAGAAGTAGTATGTGCTAAAATAAGTGCAGCGGAAATAATGATGTTGAGACGGATGTGTTGTAAAACTCGTTAATATATAACAATAAGAGATGTTCAAAGAAAACTAAGAGTAACAACAATTTATGCAAAAATTAAGGTAGGATAATAGTGATGTTTTGGACATATCCAAAGACGATCTATAAATGCTCAAGTTAGAAAACTCGATATAGTAGAAATTAAAGAAATTCAATCGGAAACCTAAGATAATTTGAAATATATTGATTAGAAAATGATTTAAAAGATTTTTAAAGCACACCATCAAGAGCATTAAATGTAATAGATTGGAAAATTTATTTATGTAGCCGAGGTTAGTTAATTTGGAATTAAAGCTTTTTGTCATTGTGGTTAAGCAGCCATGTCAATGTATCTCGGTTACATAATTGTTGCTCTAGGCTCCAACCCAGCACCAAAAGTGGCGTCATACACATTGTTCCCCTTGTGCCATATTTGGAGCAATATATGATTTATTTTTAAAAAAACTGTTCTTAGTTTTAGGGCCTCATAAACTAATACTCACTCCGGTCATTTATATAAGTCGTTTTAGTAAAAATTTCTTGTTCAAAATTGTAAAACGTTTTCGAAATTCAATAGTGTATTTGTTGCATTTTTACCCATTTTACCCTTACAATTCAAACACATATGATTCTTCAATTTTTCAATTCATTTAATATCAAATGATATATATGTAAATTACACTTGTAATTAAAGTTGTCTTAATTCTTGTATCCTTACCTTAAACGATTTATATAAATGATCGGAGGGAATATAAAAATATTAAAAATAAATATTCTCTCAATAAAGTGGATTGATGTAAAATTTAGTGTTTTAGAATTGGAGATGGGAATCGTATTTTTTGTACTTCTTACATCAACTTGATGTAAAAGTAAAACTCGCACCATTTAATGCAATGCATGAACATGCCTTTAAAGAGCATCTAGTTGAGGGATAGGCTCACCTTATTGAAAATTATGGGGAGAATTCAATGACTTGATGTCACTAGTTGTAGCTTGTAGGCCTTCAGCCTTTGTGTCCTTCAGGGTTGCCAAAAAAAATAAAAAAAAAATAAAAAATAAAAATTAGGGGATGCTTGTGTCCCACAACCAATAAGATTGGGCTGAAAACCAATGGGCGCGGCTAAAGGCACCTCAAAAAAAATAACTATTTGAGGGATTAAAAGGTTATATGTATTTTTTTAATGAGAGGTGGATGTCTGAATTGTCTTGCCCCCTCCCGATTAAGCCTCAGCTGATCTCCACGAAAGTTAGGAGGGCGCATCTACTACTAAATCAAACGTCGAAGGAAAATAGTGCAGCTGCCGCGAATTGAACTCATCACATATATTTTAATCATAATACTAAAGCCTTATTCGTAAAGTTTAGTACACAAGAATTTTAATAATTAAATGCGTTAGTTTTGTTGCTCTTCAATGTACATGGGGTGTATGTTTTAGTCCCACATTGCTAAGGCACATTTGTCATCATTAAAGATACTAACCATTTAAGGGCAAATTATTTTTTTTAAAAAGACAAATATACGTTGTTTAGTTTAGTACACAAGAATTTTAATAATTAAATGCGTTAGTTTAAGGGGTAATATTTATGAAAAATTACAAATTCAACTTTTATAAAATTCAAGGTGTTTCCATTACGTTGATGAATAACTTTTTATGGGACCCTTCCAACGCAATTTTTTTCATCCACGCATCAAGAGAGCTTAACAACGTAATAAACAAAAAAATAAATTCATAAAAGTATTTTTTATTTCAATGTCATCCTAAGTAATAAATGAAGCAAACACAATAACTTGTAAAATTTTTTTGAAGCATCTCCAATTTGATTAAGCAAATATTATGTTGCCTGGGGAACAACAATTCATGTTGACAATGCCTTATACTCGAAAAACCGCTAGTGAACGAAAATATGTGCACCTCAATTGTTTACGAATGCACCCCAAAATGCATGTAAATTAGTACACTTTTGGGGTGCCCTCATAAATATGTACTTCCATTGGTCTCGTGTATTGTCATGTTCTTTGTAACCATTTCAATGTACATGGGGTGTATGTTTTAGTCACACATTGCTAAGGCACATTTGTCATCATACCAAATAGCCTATATAAAGGATACTAACTTCATTGTAAGAGCACACCAAGTTGAATGAAAACTTCTCATTCCAACTATCTTATTTCTTCTCTTATCTTTTGTAGTAGTATAAGTTCTTAGTCTTCTAATTTCCTTCTCTAGTTCTTAGCAAGTTCCAACTTAGTTTACAACAAGTTTAAGGGTAATATTTATGAAAAATTACAAATTCAACTTTTATAAAATTCAAGGTGTTTCCATTACGTTGATGAATAACTTTTTATGGGGACCCTTCCAACGCAATTTTTTTCATCCACGCATCAAGAGAGCTTAACAACGTAATAAACAAAAAAATAAATTCATAAAAGTATTTTTTATTTCAATGTCATCCTAAGTAGTAAGTAATAAATGAAGCAAACACAATAACTTGTAAAATTCTTTTAGAGCACCGCTATGTGCACCTCAATTGTTTACGAATGCACCCCAAAATGCATGTAAATTTACACTTCAAAGCCCCATAAACACAAGGGTGCACATAGCGCCGCTTTTCTTTTAATGCCTCTTGAATATTTGTAAAAAATTTGAAAACCTCTTATGAGTCCAAACTCTTGAATCCAAATAGATTTATTGTTAATGAGATTCAACTTTACTTCATTAAAAAAATAAAAAAATAAAAATTCAACTTTAGAACATCTCCAATGATAAACGTGGATTGTAGGTGTGGATTGATGTCGCATCAGCAACGTGGAGAGGATGTTGTGTGAATAAGCATAAAAGTTCAAAAGTACTCTCCAATGGTGAATGTGGATTGCCTAAAAATTTATTATTTTTCTATATATTTTGGAGAAAATTGTTGACGTGACTATGAATTGCATTGTCTAGAAGTAGACATTCAAAATAGACAATGTCTACCAATTTCAGCTCGACATTCAAAATGCACATTCCATTATCTAGATTTTTTTTTACTCCAGTGTCTATTTAGTCCTAAGTGACACACATTGACATTCGATCCACGTTCCATCGGAGGCGCTCTTATAATCCATCACGTGTCGCCTCCTCAAAGCACTAATAATGTCTACTAACTTCAACTGAACATTCAAAATGCACATTCCATCGTCTATATTTTTTTCACTCCAGCGTCTATTTAGTCTTAAGTGGCACACATTGACATCTCCAAGTTCCATCAAATGTGCTCTTACAAACCCAACACGTGTCAGCCTCCTCGAAGCTCTAACATTGAATTCCTCTCCAACAAAAAACTTCCAAACCACTTCCCTCCAAAATTTGACAACGGCCTTCTCCACCATGTCAACTGCCCAAATCACAAACCCTAAATCCCCAAATCCCAACAATGCCCAAATCACAAACCCTAATTAACCCTCTCATCAAATTCATCTCCCTGTTCATCATCTCCTTCAATTCCCTCTCCGATTCGCCATCCACCGCGATGTCGGCGATCGCGAACCCCTCTCTCCCCTGCCCGGATTCAGGGCCGATCAGGCCATCCACGCCTCTGATCGAGTTCCTCGAACGGGTTCAATCGACCGCGCTCGCGACGTTCGGGGACCGCGATTTCGATCCCAAGCTTTACATGGACATGTCGCTGAAATTCGATCTTGGGAAGGCGAATTGGGCTTTTGAGAGACTGCCCAGATTGGGGAGTGGGGTGGTGCCGGTTAGGGTTTTTGAGGGGTTTGTGAAGGAGTATTTGAATGAGGCGGGGAGCGATTTGGCGAGGCATGATCCGGGGGATTACGTGGCGGTGCCGGAGGGGTTTTTGTCGAGGGTGGAGCGAGCGGAGGTGAGGGGTTGGGCGTTGGAGGTGCATTCGTTGTGGAGGAATTTGAGTAGGAGAGTGGCGGTGGAGGAGCCGGAGTTGCACACGCTCTTGCGGTTGCCGGAGCCGGTGATGGTTCCGGGGTCGAGGTTTAGGGAGGTTTATTATTGGGATTCCTACTGGGTCATCAGGTATTAAATTTAATTTTGATACAAAAATTGTAACACGCGTGAATTAAACATAAATGTTACCTCGGATTGCGATGAATTACGTGTTTCGCCTTTCGTCGTTAGAGTTCCTATGGCAATGATCGAACTACCATTATGGAGTACGATATTGTATCCACAGCCTAAAAGCGGAAGATGAAGTGAGAACACACACCACTCGATTCTCTAGAAACTCAACCAACAAGCAAGTTCTTTATCTCTCCTAAAAGATATTTATAGAATCCCAAAAGGTAGGAATCAAAGGGTGTGAGTGTGACCTTTGGTAGAAATTCAATGAATGTGTATCTCTACATGTACAAAAAGATATTTATAGAAGAGTTTGATCTAAGTGGCCGATCCCAACCAAGTGGGTGTGTTCGATTGACACACAGAAGATACTTACGAACATATTAGAGGGTCTACGAGTGAAAATCATGGGATGGGACTCCCCAGATGGTGGGGTGGGAAGGCCACGTAGCTGTAAATTGATGTAGATAATTCATGATTTCGTCAACAACAGCAAGAAGATTGAGTTTGTCCTCAGCTGGGATCGGCCACTTGGATCAAACTCATCCCCTCTGCTCAATTCAACTTACTTTTTTATTTTATTTTTTTGAAGCCTCAATTCAACTTATTGAGTTTGTCACTCGGTTTATAATTGGCATTAATTCAGATTTTTGGTTGGTCCTCAAGATTTTTATTTTCTTTATAATAGTTACTGCTCAAGATTTTTATTGAGTTTGTCACTCTGTTTATAATAGCTGTAAATTGTTGTTGTTGTTGTTGTTGTTGTTGTTGTTGTTTAGCTAACATACAAGTCCTGCAGGGGGTTGCTAGCAAGCAAAATGTATGATACTGCAAAGTCTATTGTGTACAATCTTATCTACCTCATGGATACATATGGAATTATTCCAAATGGCGCAAGGGCATATTACATCAATAGAAGGTAATCTGTTTCCTTAAACATCTTGATAGCAAGTTCATATCATTTGGAATCCCTTGTTTCATTGAAATACAAATCATTGGACTTTCTGCAGCCAACCACCACTCTTAAGTGGAATGGTATTGGACCTATACAATAGGACTGGCGATCTGGCACTTGTGGAAAAGGCTTTGCCTGCATTACTCAAAGAGCACAATTTTTGGAATTCAGGTTTTTAGGGAAATGTTCATTTTCAGCCTCTTGATTGGTTCAGTCTGTTTTCTGATGCCCATATTCTTCAGATAACAATATAGTTGTGCTATTTATTTAATCTGTGGCTCGACTTTTTAATTGAAATTTTCTTTTTAAAAGGAATTCATAAGGTGGTCATTGCCGATGCTGATGGTTGCAAACATAGTTTAAATCGGTATTTTGCAATGTGGAACGAGCCCAGGCCAGAAACTTCAACTATTGTATGTCTCGCTTGCAATGTGATTCAACTTTAAATCTTGAAAGAAACTTATGTGGAGCGGTGTAAAATTATCAATATTAATTGTTCTTTTTTTCCCATAGGACATAGAATCAGCTTCAAAGATATCAAATGATTCTGAAAAACAACATTTTTACCGTGAACTGGCATCTGCAGCGGAATCTGGATGGGACTTCAGCTCCAGATGGATGAGGTAAAGTATGTTTCGTTCATTGGCTGTTGCAGTGCAGCTTGATGTTTACATACTGTTATCAGCCATTCGGAGTGAGGATTATGGCATCCTTACCATGCAGACACGGAAATATCTTCTTATGCGTATGCACATAGATGCCCGTCATTTGGCAATCCTATTAGAAAAAAGAATAAAGATAATAATGGAGGTACATGCACATATTTTTTTTGAGTCACGCTGTAGATACTTATACTCATCATCATAGGTTGTGATTTTCTATCTGCTAAAGCTGTAATAAGATGGCTTACTATTTCAGTGTGATTTGAAACTGCAAATCTTTGAGTACTTATTATTCAGCAAAATTGAAGGACATACTTGCGAGAGAACATGATTGAATCATGTAAAATTGGGAAAACTATCAACATATTAATTGAAAACAGAATGCCGTGTAAAAAGATTGATGTTGGGCTCCCATTTTGCACTAATCTTGTCTTTTACTCTTTTTAATAAGCCAATAAAGGCAACTAGGGCAATAGTATAATTTTACGGATTTGAGCTTTCTGACATTCATCACAGGAATCAATCAGATATCACAACATTGGCAACAACATCAATTATACCAGTGGATCTGAATGCTTACATTCTCAAGGTTTATTGTAGTTTTTACAGATTTTAACTCAGTTTAACTCTAGTACTTCTTTACTATGAAGGCCGTGTGAATATAATATGCTGCTAAAAAATCTGCACAGATGGAGCTTGATATAGTCAGTTTAGCAAGAGCAACTGGGAAGAAACGTGTTGTTGAACAATTCCTGGAAGCCTCTCATCAAAGAGAAGACGCTATCAAGGCAATACTTTGGAACGACAAAATGGGGCAATGGCTCGATTACTGGCTCAGTGGTACCAACTCGTGTGTGGTATAATCCACAAATGAAGTTTTTCTGAAGTGGCTCATATATTTTTCTTTTCTTTATGTGTTTTTTAATTACTCATAGGACTGTCACTTTGTGGTTCCAGGAAGGTCACAAATGGGAAGCTTGTAACCAGAATCAGAATGCTTTCGTGTCAAACTTCATCCCGATATGGATCAAATCGTTTAGAACAGGTAAATGTTTAATGATCAAATACACCTTAAGCTTCAACCAATTTGGATTGCTGTCTTTTTCTTTCTTGTGGACAATGTTATCTTATTTATGTTTGGCTGATAAGGACTTTTTGGCTGTGTTTTTTGCACATAAACTATTCGTATAACTGTCGAAAATGAGAACCCCATAAACTAATGGGGTCTTTGGTACATTATAAAACTAAAACCAAACAAAAAAATTAAATTAAGGAAAATTTTGCTGGGTAACCTTTTTGCAATTGCATGTTGAAGAAATATAGTAATTACATGGAAACTGTGACGGCTCCAACTACTAAACAGGGCACTGCCCGGCCTAATCCCGTAATCAAGTCTTAATCCAAATCACATAAGACTTAATTACGTATTAGTCAGCCTTTCGTCTCTATATTTCTCTGAATTCATGTATTGATCTATATTATCATGTTCATGTAGTTTAAAGATCATGTGGAACCTATTATGAGTCAAAATCCCAAAGTGTAGAAAACCAAGAAAGACAGCATCATATACACGTATATATATGACACTATTCACTCAACCCAATGTATAACCTAAAATGACATAACAATAATAATACAACAAAAGTCGAGACATACAAAATGAGTGAGGAGAGTCGCCGAACTGTTCAGAGGAAGTCGTCGATCTTCTCCTTCCCTGGTTTGTTGCTGCTCGACAGTCCTACACCCACCGTCACAAACTAGACGGTGAGTATAGTGATATTTAAGTACTAACTGGAGAATTTTATGTCACATTTCCAAAATAAACGAATGGTATTTAAAAGCATAAAGTAGCGAAATAAATTGCCGAAACAAATAATGCAAGTAAATACCACAGTTAAAGATGTAGAAACAGAGACACAAAGCTAAGTCGAAATGATCTACGTCCTGGGTCGGCGGTGAGAACTATCACCTACCCTTTCCCACTACTATATGGAGTGCGCTCAACATATCTCACATAAATAGCGGAGGCTGTATTCGTGTGGCCGCAAAACCCGAGGTCGCCACGTGGGGAGGCGCTGGCCCAGCGGTCCCGTCTGATCCTTGACCCACTGGGTCCCACGCGCCACTGACGCCATTTCCTACATCACGACTGCTCGATATGCGTGTTAACTCCCTTCGTTAAGCAGTTAGTTCGATAGTTTAATCATTAAAACAACAGCGGAAGTCTTAAATTTAAAATAAGTAAAACAATTAAATTCATTTTCATATAAAACATTATTTATAAGAGCAACTCCTATTGTGGAAAACCCGGAGAAAGTACTATGTATATAGACGACAATATTAAACAGTAATATATACAAGTACAGTATCTAATCAGTCTCCCATTTCCCAAAAGTAAGCAAAATATCAAAATCACACGTACTAGTAGGTCCTTGACCGCAGGCAGTCAGATACAGTCGTCCAAAATCTCCTTGCCCCTACTAGCAGGGTCTGCACTCGCCCATCACAAAAAGGAAGATGGGGAGTACAGTTAGTAAGATTCCAACAAAGTACACCAAGCATTTATTACGAAATATAGACATATACCAATAAACATGTCAAATAATCATGTGAACTAAACAGGCAACTGTGCTAAGATCATCACATGAATAAAAAACACGAGATAAACAAACCGTGTACTCCTCCCGGTCACACTAAACTGTATGTCAAACCCCAGGATCCTTTCGGTGAATGCCCCACTTCCTTTCACCTGGTTCCCAAAATGTAACGGCCCTGCCCAGTAACAGGATACCCGAAGGCCCAAACCACCGGTACTGGGTTTCCATACCCCCAGGATCCTTTCAGTGGAAGCACCCACTTCCTTTCACCTGGTTACCCGCGTACAGCCTAGTGTGCCATAAGTACAACAAGAATAGCAAGTATGTAAACGGCCCGGCCGGAAGCAGGATACCCGAGCCCAAACCACCGCATCTTTGGACCCCAACCCAAATGCGTCATGGAAATCAATAACAAAGAATAGGGGGAATAGCATCCAACAACCACAAATAGGCAATCAATGATAGAAAAGTAAACCCTCAGTGACTTTCAGAAGGAATCTTACGTACCTCAAAAACGCACTCGCACACATCTCGATATGCGCACCCGACACCTGACTATAGCATCCTAAGTCCTTGGTGTCCGTTTGTACCATTTAGCTAGTAAATCATGCAAATCATGAAAATCACAATTCAAAATTAGGTGAAATACACCTCACCTCAATCGCGTCGTCGACATTCGTCGATTCACGCCTCCGATCGGTCCGACAACGCCCTCGCGTTGTTCACCGCGCCGCTGCCGGCAACACCGTTGCGCCACCGCCGGCCGTTCGCCGGCGCCGCCTGCTCCGCCGTCAAACCCTCGCCGCGCCAGAGCCGCCGCTGGCCGCCGTCGTGGCGGTCGCTGCCGCGACCGCTGCCGCCTCTGCTGTCCATTTCCTCGCCTTGCAGCCGCTGCTGCTGTCGTCCGTCGCCGCCGCCGGAATCGTCGCCCTGCTGCTGCTTCGCGGCACCTCCTCGCCGCTGCCTCGACTGCTCGCCGCCATCGTCCTCGGCCTCGCAGGCCGCGCCTGCCGCTGAGCCGCCGTCCGCGATCCCTGCTACCGCATCGTCCGCTCTCCGCGCCGATCGCCGCCGCTGGTGCTGCGCCGTCCGCTCTCCGCGCCGATCGCCGCTGCTGGACTGCTGCTTGTCCTCGTCGGTGCCGATCGCCGCTGCTGGACTGCTGCTTGTCCTCGTCGGTGCCGATCGGCAGCCGCTGGCCGTCGTCGTCGCGGATCCGGTCACGCCGCTGCCAATCGCCGCTGCCGAACGCCGCTGCTGCTGTGCCCACGCCGCCTCGTCACGCCTCCTCGCCGCGTCGCACAGCTCCGCCGTCGGCCACCACTGCCGGGACCCGCTCACCAAATTCCTCGCGTATTCGTTTCTCAACAATTAGTATCTCCCTCGAGATTCGGGCGCTTTACAACATCAATCACGTCAGTGAATTTTTGTCGTTACACCACGCCTAGTCAACATCAATCTCATGCTTGTCGACCACCCCGAGTCTCATAACTCGTGTGCCGCGCAAGTGTAGTGGTGAGTGCCGGATCCCCGGTAGACCCATGTCCTCGTGAACCGCGCATCTCTCGTGCAATGGACACTAGATAATCCCTACTTTAATTTCAAAGATAAATAATTCCAAAATTCTAGGATACCAAGATAAGTTAGGCTATAAAGCCCAAAGAAAATCGAATACAAGTCTACTTAAATCCACATTATTCCATTAGCATGATTTTTATCTATTTTGTTCAAGAATGACATCAAGTGTAGGAATCAGAGGCAACGAAATAATTCACAAGGCATCATGTCACAATATTCATCCATGAATAGATACAAGAACAAAATGATGTGCAAGTTCAAGTAGTAATGTCTACCAAGAAACCAATAAATCAACAAAGATGAATGAAATGAAATATAAAATTTTCACAGTTGTACTTACAATTCACATGTTTGTCCTAGTCTATTCGATCCCTCGACACTTCGAAATGTGTGCCCAAACGCCAGAGTTCTCCCCTTAGTTCCCTAACATTTAATAATGTAGCACTTTAGGCTAAATCGAAGTCGAGACAAATTTCTAAAATTTTTTATTTATTTTCGACCAATCTGCCTATTTCGCGCTTTTCGAGGTAAAACCCATGTAAAATGCTCGTCCGAAATTTCAAATATTTTATTTTTAATAGAAATTCATTATTTTCTATTTATGTTGTCGAAATATAATTTTTCAAAATTTTTTCCTATTTTTGGATTTTTTTTCCAATTTTTCTCCAATTTTTCTCCAATTTTTCCTTTTTTTCTCATCTTTACTCTTTTTTTTTCTTTTTGTTTTGGGTCGGGTCGACCCGTTGACTCGGCCCGTTTGGGCTCCTTCTTCCCAACGAACCAGGGACTCCCTGGTTCGTTGGGGAAGAAAAAAAAAAATTTTCTCTGTTTTTTGGTCACGAGTGGGGTTGGCAATCCACCCCAGCTCATGTAGGGAAGGAAGACGACTCTCCCGAGTCGTCTCCTTCCTCGGGAGCACGGAAGCTCCCGAGCTCCCTCCATACACCCCACCGACACCACTCCACCCCATCAATGTAACAACAAACTCACCTTGATTCGTCTCGGGTTCTCTCCTTCTCCTCCTCCAGCGATTCTTCTTCTTTCCTTCTCTCTCGGTTTGGTTGATGTTGGGGATAAGAAACCCATTTAGTATATATATATAATTTTGGTTTAAATTATAGCCTTTGATCTTGATGTGCACACGTATCCCGATGCTTATCACATGGAGCACATTGTCCCGCTTGTCCCCCAGTCACTTGTGAGTGACTCAACAATGTGACACCTTGCTTCATGATAGGTTAACGCATGTCTCAATGCACATCCTATGCCTCATGATTTATTTTCCTAACTATAGGTGGTTTCCTTATTTAATTCCATGTGGCCACATTAAAGCCATACATTACCCAAAAATTCACATTTTATTTAAATAAATTAAACTTACTCCGATATGCCGCTATCTCGGTCCCACGTTGACACGCGACTCGAGGTACGTCCCTGCTTGTCTCGATACCTACACACTCGTAGAAAAATTAACTTAATAGTCTACACAAATACAATACAATACATCACAAGAACGGACATATCACTTGTATGGGTTGACGCGTTGAAACTGTTTCAAAGACATAAACACGGTTAAAATTTTGGCCCATTACATAAACACGTTGCAATTCTAAAACGAATTTTCGTATTTATTATTTTGCTGTTTTCTCAAAGGATGTCTATCTAAATTACTGGTATATTTCCGCAGGACTTGCGTAAACTTCAATCTTTTTTCTAATGAATCCACTAGAATGTATGTCTTTTATATTTTCTATTGACCAATATTTGAAATTCCTTTGAATTGTCAATTTCTTTAAAAGTAATGACAGTGACAATTAATACCTTGGTAACCTTACAGATGAAGCTACAGTCAAGAAAGTCGTGACAAGTCTCAAAAGTTCAGGTTTGCTCTGTGATGCTGGAATTGCCACATCCTTGTCGAACACAGGACAACAATGGTTAGTTATCTATCAAGAATTGAAATTTTACTGAAAGTTGGATTGTTTCGAGTGTCGTCTACCTTCTCTTTGTTTTTATACATTCTAAGGCGTGGAATGTAACAGGGACTTCCCAAATGGTTGGGCTCCCCTACAGCACATGATTGTTGAAGGCTTAGCAAAGTCTAATTCTAAAGAAGCGAAGTCCTTGGCAGAGGACATTGCAGTAAAATGGATTAAAACAAACTACGCGACATACCAGAAAACAGGTGCAATGCATGAAAAATACGACGTTCGAGCTTGTGGAAGGATTGGCGGGGGAGGCGAATACAAACCTCAAGTAAGTGCCATTACCAATACTACCTGATAGAAGATGAATGGTTGAATTGCAGTTCTAGAAAATTTACTAATATTTGCAAGTTTGATATGCTAAAGTTTTTCCCTGTAACATCTTGTGCTAATTTAATTCGCATGTAACACAGACGGGCTTTGGATGGTCGAACGGAGTTGTTCTATCATTCCTCGAGGATTTTGGATGGCCTAGAAACCGCGAAATTGACTGCTAGGATCTAAAAGAGGCATTACTATAGTGAATCGTAGTGGTATAGTAATAGAGAGTGATTTTGAAGACTCCTGACCCCCATAATTTACCAAGGACATGGTCTTACATTCTGTGAAGATTGAAGCTGTTCCTCCAATAAGACTGTAGTTAAGGACTTGGGCTGGCCTGCTAAACTGACTCAAGCTATTCTGCTTGGATTGATTATTAGCTTTCATGCTTATTGTGTGAAGATTCATTGTATTATACATTTTACTTGATCAATTAATTTATATTTATTGAAATGTAAGTTGTGGATATTCCTACCAAGTTAAAAGAAAAAATTTATAGGATCACAATTAGGTCTAGCTATGCTTTGTGAAAGTGAATGTTGGTGGTAATTAAAGCAACAACAATTATATAAAATGAACGTAGCATAAATGAGGATGCTTAGGTGGATGTGCGGTAAAACTCGTAAAGATAAAATAAGAAATGTAAAAATTTAAAGACAAGTTGGAGTTGTACCAATTGGCATAAAGATTAGGGAAGAGCGGTTGCGGTGGTTTGATCACCTGTAAAGACGACCTACAATGCCTCCACTATAAAACTTGATTCAATAAAAACTGAAAAGACTCGATGATGTCGGGTTAGACTAAAGTTAACTTGGGACACGTTAATTAGCAGGGATTTGAATGATTTGAAAAGCTCGTCATCAATTGCACTAAATCGAGCACAATGGAAGAGTTTGATTCATATAGTCGATTTCAAAATGAACGTAGCAGAAATGAGGATGCTTAGCTGGATGTGTGGTAAAACTTGTAAAGATAGAATAAGAAATGTAGAAATTTAAAGACAAGTTGGAGTTGTACCAATTGACACGAAGATTAGGGAAGAGCGGTTGCGGTGGTTTGATTACCTGCGAAGACGACCTATAATGCCTCCACTAGAAAACTAGATTCAATAGAAACTGAAAAGATTCAACGAGGTTGGGTTATACCAAAGTTAATTTGGGACACATTAATTAGGAGGGATTTGAATTATTTGAAAAGTTTGCCATCAATTACACTAAATCGAGCACAATGAAAGAGTTTGATCCATATTGTCGATTTCAATTAATTTGGGACTGAGGCTATGTTGTTGTTGTTGTAGATATTGATCATAAGATTCAAAATGGTACTTTTACCTTATTTTATTGAGTTTATTTGATTATTAATGTTAGAATTGCGACATGACTTTAATTGAGGCATCCATCTTGGATTTAATTCTTGGTAGCTACATTATATTCTTTTAATTTTTCTCTAGTTATGGGGTTGGGCGTCCAACTAACTCTCATGAGATTAATCGAAGCAAATTAAAAAGGGTATGAAAAAGTTCTTTCGTTACAACTTATATTACAGTTGCACAACAATGAATCCCTACTTGAGAAATGTCATTACCTTATACGCAAATGTTGAAATATTGAGTGATTTTGCGAATATTTTTAGATACCCTCATTTTAATTAGTATTTGATCTCTTACCATTTTATCACAATAAGATGTTGTAATTAGGATTGACTGACAAAAAGAATTCAATATAATTAGGATTTTCTTCATCATTATGATGGGATACACAATCCACTATAGATAGTGATTTGTTTTCAAAACCCAAAAAAGAAAATTCATTACTATATAAAAGACAATCACAACATTTATATATATATATATATATATAAAGAACAAGACAATCACAACATATAGAGAAATCACAATTAAAAAAAAAAAATGTTAGGAACAGTGAAAGAAACCATAAAATACCTCACAGGCATAGTAGGGGAAAGCGGCTTTGGCTCCAAATCAACAGTTGATGAGGTTCTTGAAGACACCAATTTAGGCACCATTACAGCCATCATCACAGGTAAATCATAAAGCTTTTATGATTTATAACCCCCTCTAGTGGTGAAAAGCTTTCTTTCCTTTCTTTTTCTAATTTTTAAAGAGCTTTCAATTTCTTACCATTAAACTGTAATGGTAAAACCTCTTTAATTTTTTTTTTTTTTTTTTAAGAAAAACAATTAAGACCCTGTTTGATTGGATGAAAAAAAAAATTCAAGGAAAATGACAAATTTTGTATGTTTGATAGCTAAAATTTTCTCCTGAACATTTTCTCACAATTGCCAATTTTTCATATTAAGATCCATATATTTTGATATTTTTTCACCTATTATAGTGGTGAATTGAGTTTTCTATTGAGAAAATGTGAGTTTTTATATTAAGACTCATTAAATTTGTTGTTGGTGAGTTTTAAAAGAAAAAATTTTATACGTGCAATTAAATGTATATAAAAAAATTTTCTTTTAAATATTTATTGAGTAAGAATTTTTTTAAGAAAATGTTGTTTTACTGTAAAACATTTTCTTTGGAATGAAACATGACCTAAATTAAATATTTGACCAAGTCAACTAATCCAATTTCTCGGTAGGTGCCACGTCAGGCATCGGCCTCGAACTCGCCCTCGCCTTAGCCAACCGCAGTGCGACACTTGTCCTCCCTACGCACCACCCCCATACGGCAGACACCATAATATCACGCATCGCATCGGACTTTCCAAACGCACAGATCATCGCTCTCCCCCTGGACCTCAGCTCGCTCTCCTCCGTCCGATCTTTCGTCTCGCGCTTCGAGGCCCTAAATCTCCCTCTCAATCTCCTCATGTAGTAATAGAACCTCACCTTCTATTAATTAAGCCTCGATTTCTGTGTTGTTGTTGATCTGATGATTCTAACCGTTCGATTTTATCAGAAACAATGCGGGGCGGTTTTGTTACGAGTATGAGAGGTCCGAAGACGGAGTGGAGATGACATTTGCGACGAACTATTTGGGGCACTTTTTGTTGACGAATATGTTGGTGGAGAAGATGGTCGTGACGGCGAGAACTGACGGCGTTGAAGGGCGTGTGGTCAACGTTACTTCTCAGACGCATGCGTGGTTTGACGGGGACGGAATCCGTTATCTTCGGATGGTTAACGAGGACGGAAGGTTTAGTTGGTTGTTTGATTGTTTTTAAGTCACGCTATAGGAACCCCATCGCTTACTGAGGGCACCCCATTTTTGGGCATCTATCGATTTTCTTTGGGTACCCTGACTTTTTATCAAAATACATTTTATGTCAAGCATCGTACTCCATCAACTTATTTGAGAGTCGTGAAGTGGTCTCGGTCATGTATTGTCGAGACTCGTATTAAAGTATCGATCTATATCAACCGACACCCAACTCAATAGGTGATCATCGAGATTATACAAGTGGTCTTGATGGCCTTGTGCTGAACATATGTGTATATCTTGGTTGACACCAACCAACACAACAGCTTATGTCTCAGTCATATGCGTCCGAGATCATAGATTCGACAATTTCCCATTGAGACTTGAAACATAGTGTCAGTTGATGATAATCGACACAACCTATGTCTGAAACGTGGTGTCGCGCTATCGGCATCTAGTCTTGTATAAGGGCACTCTATTGTTTGTGAGGGACAAATATGTCATTTCCATTGGGAACAAAAAGTTAATTCAAAAATGGTGGTGCCCTCAGTAAACGTTGGGTGCCTATAGCGCAACTCTTTTGCAGGGAGGGATTGGGGATTATGGGGTTTGTTGATGGGGTTAATTGGCATTACGTAATTTATTTTTTATTTTTTTTTTTTTTTGCTTTTTGAAGATTTTATAATGCAACGCGAGCTTACGAGCTGTCAAAGCTGGCTAATGTGTGGCATACTACGGAGATTGCTAGAAAATTGAAGGTAGTCTTTTCAAATTTTTGATTAAAATCAAAACTGATACCTATACTTAAATCCCAAATTAGTTGAGGTTTATCGCTTATGGAAGGTGGTCAAGGTCTAGTTTAATTTCTTTATGGGAGTGCTAAATGTAGACTTTTAGTCCGTGTCTATCATGGATCTTAATAAAACAATTTAGTTCCACTATGAATCGCGATAGTTATGCAAGTCCGTTCAGCATATCAGGCCCATTAAGTTCACTTACGTTCTAAGTGTTCGCTTTGACCCACCCCACTTAGGTTCTACGGTATGCTATGACGGATTAGATTTGTCCACTTAACTTTAATAAGACTGATATTTTCTCATGGCTTTTTTTTCTCAAAAAAAAAAGGCCATGGCAATGGTACTGATAGTATCAATTGTGTTGGTTTCTAATTCGAATAAATGAAGAGAATTATAGTAGGTTGTCACTCACTGCTTATGTTTGACAAGCACAAACTTACTTAATTATTATCTAACATTTTAAGTATATAATTGATTAACCCTAAATTGTTGGATGATGTGCCTTTTTTGACAAATTAAACTACCTGATGATAATATGGTTGAAAGATAAAAAGCTAGTAGCTTATGTAACATTCCCTTGTTATTTTGTAGATTGAAAAGGTGGATGTTGTTGGTGCTATTGTTGTTTGAAGATTTCATGTAACATAGTTCCATTGAAATCTTTCAATACAAATAAAAGTTTATAAATCTTATTTAGGGATAAAAAAAAAAGAAGAAGAAAGAAGATGTGATATAGAAATGTATTGCTACTAAATGAATTACCATGCTTGTAAATTGGCTTAAACAAACAACAACAACACAACTTTAGTCCGAAATTAATTGAGTCGACTACATGGATCAAACTCTTCCATTGTGCTTCGATTTAGTACAATTGATGGTGAGCTTTTCAAACCATTCAAATCCAACTTGGCTTAGACAAACGAGACTCAAAAACAAATTGTAATAAAAATGATGTTCACATTCAAAATCACTTGAAAAGGGTGATGATACATGAAGAATTGATTTTGATATAATTCATTTTTGTTGGTTGCTTTGGCAGAAAATGGAGGCAAATGTTACAGCAAATTGTGTTCATCCGGGCATTGTCAAAACAAGGCTCAATAGACAGCGTGAAGGATTAACTACTGGTATGCTTTTGTTTTGTTTATATATACATTAATAATTCATATTTTATAAGAATAATATTTAAGCATTAGAAAAAACTGTTGATCGATCTTTAAATAATTTAATTGGACTTTGCAGATTTGATATTTTTCTTAGCTTCAAAGCTTTTGAAAACAATTCCTCAGGTGAGTTCTATATTCTTCTTCTATGTTTACATACATGTTACATGAAGCTTTGCCAATAATCATATACATTCTGCAATGGTAATTGAGAAAAACCTCCATGAATCCATGATGGTGATTTTTTTTAATGATAATCGATTCAATATATTTTTTTATCCTTTTTTTTACTCGAGATTTTGATGGCTACACTAGATTCTTGGCCCTGATTAGATGTATTCGTCATTCTCGCCCCTTTATGGTCGACACACACTCCCTATATAACAAGTGTAACATTATCAAAAAAATAGTGTATTTTTTTCTGAATAAAAAATGATGGATTTATAGTGTCTTGAGTGTGGCATTTTTTCTTTTTTTTTTTTTGTTATGTTTAGTTTTTCATGCTAATATATTTTTATTTTGGAAAAAAAAGTTAAGGTCATAATAGTTCGCCCCCCTAACAAAATTTTTTTAGTTCCGCCACTGACCATGTTAATAGGAAAAATGCTTCGTATTCAAGCTAGACATCAACCACGCACACGACACTTTTTTGTTGTCAAATGTGTCTCGAATCATTTATGGTTGTGTGATTCAAGGCGTGCATGACAACATAAAAAGTACCTTCTACATGCATGACTACTATAACAACGACCTCAACCTTAAATTAGTTTGGGTTGGTTTCATGGATCAAAAGCTTAAATTCAACTTGATTTAATGCAGTCGATGATGTGTTGACTCGACCAATATAATCCTAATAATAATGCGACGTTTTATATATAAAAAAAAAAGGTCCTTTGAATTCAATACATGTGATAATGTAGTACTTGATCTTGATTTAGGCTGCAGGGGCTGTTTGCTATGTTGCAACTCATCCAAAGGTTAAGGGTGTATCAGGGAAATACTTTGTGGATTGCAATGAAGCAGCTTGGCCTTCAAAGTTGGGATCAGATGAAAATGAAGCTGCAAAGATGTGGGATTTCTCTGAAGCTCTCATTGCTGAGAAATTGAAACTAGGTCTTAATTCAGTCTATTCATTGTAATCTTTAGATTGGATAAAATATAAACCTTGATAGCTCACAAGCAGGGCAATGCTGCTTTGGTTAATTTGTCAATATTACAATAAAGTTCGCTTGGGTCTCTACAAGTCTCAAATTCGTATCTCATAATTTTTCGAGGCATATCTTTGGTAGGGCGAGATATGTCTCCCGTAGAATAGTTAGGAATAATTTAGGACGCCATGGTATTAAAAAAAAAAAAAGGGAAATAGTATCATTTGGTCCCTGAATTTTCACGTTTTTATTGACTTGGTCCTCGAACTTTTGTCAGTTTATTTTGGTCTCTTAACTTTTATTTTTCACTACTTTTGGTCATTTTGTTAAGTTTTAAGAATAACGGTTCACAATTGATTTTTTGGGTTGATGAATTACTTGTGAGCCGCCTGTGAATTGTTCGTGAAGCGTATTGTTAGTGGTCATTGTTCATCAAACTTAACAAAAAAACAAAAAGTAAGAGGAAATCAAAGTTCAGGGACCGAAAGTGAACTGATGAAAGTTTGAAGATCAAATTAACAAAACCTTAAAAGTTTAGGGACCAAATGATACTTTATACCTGTAAAAATGTAGTAGTATAGCACGATGAATGGCTAGGTGGAATTTTGCTGAATGCAGGTTCATGCTTCGTCTTCGATGCTAAATTGTGGGGTGCTCTTAAGGGCCTGCAATTTGCATGGGATAATGGATTTCAAAAGGTGATTCTTGAGATGTATAACATAAAGGTTGTAGAGATTTTGAATGGACAAGGAGTGGTGATGAACAAGCATAAACACTTAATCTCCTTGATTGAACAATTCTTTGCTCGCCAATGAGAAATTCAAATTCTACATGTGCATAGGGAAGGTAACCGAGCTGCGATCTGGATGTCAAATTTTACTTTAATTAATACTTATGAAATTTTTAGTTTGTCATGTTGGACTTCAATCCATTTTAGAAGATGATGTAAGAGGCACCCTACTACCTCGGGCATGCCCAGTGTAATTAGTAAGCTATGCCTCCTCTTAATCCCAAAAAAAACACCCTATATTTTGTGAAATTTTATATTATGAATTTAATTTTTTTCATTGCATGATTTGCATCACCTCTATTGATTGCACAATTGTCTTGGTGCTGTGATTGTGATCTAACAACAACAAAGCCTTAATCTCAAATTAGTTAGCATTCGAACCCTTTCATTAGACGTAAAAAAACAAACAAACAAACAACAACAACACAACCTCTTCAGTCTCAAATTAATTAGAGTCGATTACATGAATCAAACTCTTCTATTATGCTCAATTTAGTACAATTTATAGTGAGCTTTCCAAACCATTCAAATCCCTCCGAATTAATACGTCTTAAAATTAACTTTAGTCTTCCACTACTTCGTCGATTTTCTAATGTGGACATTCGTACGACGTCTTTACAGGAGACTAAATCACCACAATCACCTTTCCTCAATCTTTTGCGTAAATTGGTACTAGTTGAATTTCTATATTTTTATTATATCTTTACGAGTTTTACTCCACATCCGAGCTTAAAAAAAAAAAAAAAAAAAAAAAAAAAAACTGAGTGAACCGATTCAACTCAACTTGACATCCTCCAATTGTTTGTAAAACCCTAAACCCCAAGTGTTCTCCAAACTCTCTGAGGAACTCTCCAATGGCGTCGTCTTCATCTTCTCTCCTCCACGAATCCGCCCAGAAAATCTTCACCCAAGAAACCCTCCGCGCCGCCGCCAAGCAATCCCAAGCAATCCACATCGTCCCTCTCCGCCTCCAACGCGCCATCAAACGCTTCATCACAGGTAAGCACACACACACAGTGACACAGAGACCATTTCTATATTTCAATTCCGATACTGCCCCTCACCTTCTCCTTCAATTCCCACTCGCGCAGAGCACGAAAAACCCAATATGCAGAGAAGGGTCCTGAGCCTCTCCGAGTCCTTCAACCGCATCAAAGACGTCAACCTCCGCCTCGCCGCCTCCACCGCCAGAGACCTCGTCGAGGACCCCTTGAAGTCCCTCGATCACCAGTCCAAGCGGTGGAAGATCGAGACCTGTTATGGCGACGTTGGCCTCAAGTACAGGGACGATGAGACCGTTGCGTATGTCGCGTCGCGGATGCCCGCCGTCTATTCGGCTTGCCACAGAGTGCTTAGAGAGGTGAAAACCCCGAAAATGTCGAAAAGTTTCGATCTTGGAGTGTTTTTGGTGTGGAATTTTGGTTTGCTGAATTGGGGGTTTTGGTTTTTTTTTTTTTTTTTTTCAGGTGAAGAGGAGATTGCCGGGGTTTGCCCCGTCGAGGGTGTTGGATTTTGGGTCTGGTACTGGTTCTGTGCTTTGGTGAGAAATTTAGATGGTTTTGTTTGTTTGATTGATTTGTCTTTTTGTTGAGTTTGGTTGGGGAATTTGATGTGATTTGTTTTAATGGAAGAAATGTCGCAGGGCAGTTCGAGAGGTTTGGCCTCGTTCTTTAGAGAGGATTAATCTAGTGGAGCCATCAAAGTCGATGCAGCGAGCAAGTCAAAGCCTTTTACAAGGTAAATAAGCAAACTGTTCAGTGAGATCCGGAATTATATGTCTTCACTATTAGCCATTTTTAGTTAAGAGGATAATGCCTCGGTCAGAAAACTCGACTCAATAGAAATTGAAAAAAACTCGACAATGCGGGGTTAGACTTAAGCTAACTTGGGACGTATTGATTAGGAAGGATTAAAGGATTTAGAAAACACACCGTCGATTGCACTAAATCGAGCGCGTTTAATATCTTGATGAAGATTAATTTCAGCGGCCTATTCTTTGATTAAAACACCAATCAAAGAACCTTCAAACCGCAAATCGTCTCTCTCTATTAAAACACAAAACACATGAATTTTGATTTAGAAAAAGCTTGTTTTCTCTATCAAAAGACTCCTCTATTATAGATAAACATCTAATTGTCCAATTAGTGGACATGAGTTTTTCCATAACTATCTAATTAGTGGTCTTAATTAGTGTGCCACTAATTGATAGTTATTTAACTCCTAATTCGAACTTAGCAATCTGTTGGTGCTCTTTTGTATTATTTCAAAAACGAAAATAAAAATAAAAAACGAAAAATAAAAACTATGTTTATGAATGGCTAAGTCTTGAACAAACCAAAGCCCCAAAGGCCCAAGGCCATTGTCAAAGATTATTTAATTTGGGTGATTTCCTAGTGAACCCCATGGTCCACTCATTCTAACTCACTTCTCACTTAAACAATAGTGAAGTGAGTTGGAACATATATTAAGTGAGAAAACCAAACCTTTCTCTCCTATGTGGGACTAAAGGTTTTGTTCTTTTCCAATACAAAACTTGAACTTCAATGTTCAACAATACCCCACTTTTGTATTGGAAATTGGAACACCCCATATGTCTTAACTTTGCCAAATCATAAACAAAAACAATAACTATACACGAGAGAGAGAGACATGATCAAGTCATGCTTAAAAGGAAGAGTGTCGTAAAGACTTGAACTAACCTTAGTAAAGCATATCGGGTTTACTTTGTGACGCAATTGATGTATTTATTTATTTTGAACTGTTCACTTTTATAGTAAACCAAGACAATATGTCTTACTCATGACTTGAATCCAAATGCAGTTCATACGTTTTTGTTCATTTTGGTCCTGAACAGATCCTGGTTTCATGATAGCTTTAGAGAACTTAGCCTAATTTCATTCTCATAAATGCGACCCCACATTTACTACCATATAGGTGACATTACTATGTCATTAAATGCATATTGCATACCCTAAACATCTTATCAACACACTTACTACATCATAGGAACGAGGTAATTGTGTGTCTGTTTGTTAATTCAAGTCTAACCGTTTGCCTATTGAACCTAGACCATGGGATCTCCAATCGGCTAGGTTAGGTTTCCGAGACTTGAATTACTCTATAGGCTTTAAGCCCATTCCCTCGATAATATCTTCACTTGATCTCTTGGTAAGCCTTTAGTCAAAGGATCTGCAATGTTTTCCTTAGACTTAACATAATCAATACTAATTACTCCACTTGTGAGTAATTGTCTTATAGTATTATGTCGGCGCCTTATATGTCTCGACTTACCATTATATATGTTGTTCTTAGCTCTTGCTTGTCTTTGCCATACTATCACAATGTATGCATATTCTTTGTGGTGGTTTTGGCCACAAGGAATATCTTCTAAGAAATTTCTTAGCCATTAACTTCTTGTTTGCCTTGTCAAGAGCAATGAATTCGGATTCCATGGTGGATCGTGCTATACACGTTTGTTTTGTTGATTTCCAAGAAATTCTTTGCTCCACCCAATGTAAATACATATCCACTAGTTGACTTGGTTTTCGTATTATCGAAATCCAATTTGCATCACTATAGCCTTCAAGTCTTGGTGGATACTTTGTATAAACCAATCCATAATTCAAGGTATACTTGAGATACCTTAGAACTCTTATCAATCTTTGTCCAATGATCATCATTTGGACTACTTGTGTATCTGCTTAACACCTTCTTGCATAAGCAATATCGAGGTCTAGTAGAGTTCATCGGTACATTAAACTCCCAATAACTTGAGAATATTCTAATTGACAAACCGACTCTTTAGAGTTCTTCTTTAGATGACAATTTGCATCAAAAGGAGTTGGTGCGGGTTTGCAATCGAATTGACTTGAATCTTTTTAAGATTTTCTCAACATAATGAGATTGTGTTAGGATATAACCTTCGTTATTCCTTTTGATTTGAATTCCTAGTATTACATCGGCTAGACCTAAGTCTTTCATGTCAAAACTAGAATTCAACATCTTCTTTGTTGACATTATGGCATCCTTGCTTGAGCTCATAATTAACATGTCATCAACATAAAGACATACTATGACAAATGAGTTCTTCATTTCTTTAATGTACACACATTTGTCACATTCATTTATTTTAAAACCATTTGCCATCATAGTATGATCAAATTTCTCATGCCATTGTTTTGGAGCTTGTTTAAGTCCATACAAAGACTTAACAAGTCTACAAACTTTATTTTCTTGGCCATTTACTACGAACCCTTCAAGGTTGATCCATATAAATCTCTTCTTCTAATTCTCCATTTAAAAATCTTTGTTTTAACATCCATTTGATGTATTTCCATGTCGTACAAAGCAGCATTTATGGAAATTAACATCCTAATGGAAGTTATTCTTGAAACGAGGATAATAAGTGTCAAAGTAATCCAAACCTTCTTTTTGTCTATATCCTTTAGCAACCAAACGTGCCTTGTATTTCTCAATAGTGCCATCGGCCTTTAGCTTCCTTTTGAAGATCCATTTATATCCAATTGGTTTGATTCCGATGGTAGATCAACCAATTCCCACGTATTATTTTGTAAAATGGATTCAATCTCACTTGTTGATAGCTTCCATCCAAAATGGAGCGTCGGTGAGGACATAGCTTCTTTATAAGTTTGTGGCTCATTTTCGGTTAACATGTTAACAAAATCAGTCCAAAGTCTTTTGTGACCTTAACTCTTTTCCTCTTCTAGGTTCTTGAACCTTAGAATTAGATGGTTCATCTAAACTCTCTTCAGTGAGTTCTTTTAAGTGACGAACCACTTTGATTTTCCTTAAAAGGAAAAATGTGTTCAAAAAATTCAGCATCAATAGATTCAATAATAGAATTTTCACTTATATCTCGAAATATGTGATTTAACTACTAAGAACCTATATCTTTGCACTTGTTCTTAGCAAAACCAATGAACACACAATCTACGAGTTTTAGGTCCTAACTTAGTTCTCTTTGGTAAGGGAATTTGGACCTTTGCCAAGCAACCCCACACTTTCAAAGTTTTGTAAGTGGGTTTTCTCGCTTCTCCATATCTCAAACGGAGATTTATCTAATTTCTTGAAAGGCACTCTATTCAAAATGTGATTTGCGGTGAGTAACGCTTCACCCCACAAATTCGAGAAAGTCCGAATCATTCAACATGGAATTAATCATATTTTTTAGAGTTCTATTTTTCCTCTCTGCTACACCATTCTGTTGAGGTGTATAGGGTGCAGTCGTTTGATGTATAATTCCATATTTGCTACATAATTCTGCAAATTCAGCAGATTCATATTCTCCACCTCTATCTGTTCTTAATGCCTTAATTTTCTTGTCTAATTGATTTTCTACCTCTGCCTTATATATTTTAAACATATCTAAGGCCTCGTTTTTATTTCTAATCAAATAGACTTGGCAATATTTACTACAATCATCAATAAAGGTGATGTAATAATTTTTTCCCCCTCTAGTAGGGATGGATTTAAAATCACAAAGATCACTATAAATCAATCCTAATAATTCATTTGATCTCTCTTGAATGATTTGAAAGTTTGCCTAGCAAATTTTGATTCAAAGTGCATATTTCACATTTTTATTTAAATCAATGTTAAACTTAGGCAATAGATTTAACTTAACCATTCTGTAAATAGATCTTTTATTCACATGTCCTAATCTAGCATGCCATAAATTAAATGAATCAACCATATACGCAGAAACGATCATTCTATTACCAGTAGAGTTAACAATTACAACATTGAGCTTAAAGAGACCTCATGAGGTATCCCTTTCCTACATACATCCCACCCTTGGTGAGAACAAACTTGTCGACTCAAACACCAACTTGAACCCTTTTTGTTAAGTAAAGGGCCAGATACAAGGTTCTTCCTGATCTCAGGAACATACAACACATTGAGTAAAGTGACTATTTTCCCGCTAGTGAACTTCATCTTAACAGTGCCCTTGCCTTCAACCATTGAAGAGGATGAATTTCCCATATAAAGCTTTTCTTCACTATCAACAGAAGAAACTCGAAAACAAGCTTTTGTCGCATTTGCAAATATGTCGAGTCGCATTAGTGTCAATCCACACCCAGAGTGTCGAGAGACCATGTTAGTTTGAGACACAACGTGGTGAGATCAATGTCCATTTCATCAATTTGGACATCAAACAATATTCGCTTGGTTGTTCAAACCGAATTGCCATGATTCGATCTTTCTTATGACGACAATCTTGGGCCCTATGACCCTGTTTTCCACATACCCAATGACTTCCTTGGATTTTCTTAAAATTCTTCCCCCGGTGCAAAGCTGTTTGGTGGGTGCACCTCTTTTGAAATTCTTCTTCGGAATTTCGAACTTTGGAATTGCTTCCTTCCACCATGTTTGCCTTTGCATCAATGTCACTTCCTTCCATCTTGTCTCCTTTCCTATGATCTTCTTCAACCCATGACCTCAAGATCAAGTCTTCAATCGACATATCTCTACGCTTATGCTTCGGATACACCTTGAAGTCATTCCAAGATGGAGGTAATTTCTCAATGATAGAACCAGTTTGAAAATGCTCATTCACGATACATCCCTCAGCATGTAACTCATGAATCAACACTTGCAGTTCTTCAACTTGCTTCACTACAGACTTTGAGTCGACCATGTTATATTTCAAGAATTTGCCAACCACGAACTTTTTTGCTCCCGCATCTTCAGTTCGATATTTCTTTTCCAGCATGTCCCAAACATCTTTTGCAGTCTCACACTCAGAATAAACATCATATAGAGTGTCATCAAGTCTGTTCAGAATATAGTTCCTGCAAAGGAAGTCAGAATTTTTCCATGCCTCGATTGTCATCATGGTTTCCTTGGTGATCGGATTCTCATCCGTCTTAGGAACCTCCTCTCTGATGACATTGGCTAAATTCATAGTGGTCAACCAGAAAATTGTTTTCTGTTGCCATCTCTTGAAATCAAGTCCCTTAAACTTTTCAGGCCTCTCATCCTTAGAATTGGATGCAGTCTTATCATTAACAATATGAGATGATGCCATTTCAGATTCAGATTCTAAGATATACAAAACACCAAGTATATTCGAATCAGAAAACAATAATAACAAGCAAGTATAAAATAAGATATGAAAATCTCGAAGTTATATACTTATTATGTCTTAGATTGTTAGACCACGCAATCTATAATAAACATAAATCTGAACATGGCACTTTGTTATCACAAGCAACTAAACATCTTTGATTAAACAATAAAGAAGATTAATAAACAAAGTGTACCAGAGGCTTGCAAAGAGCAATGTCCTAAGACAGAATAATTTCCTCCAACTCGGTGCAGAATTCAACTAGGAGTTCTGTCCCCAGGATACAACTGGCCTATTCTTTGATTAAAACACCAATCAAAGAACCTTCAAACCGCAAATCGTCTCTCTCTATTAAAACACAAAACACATGAATTTTGATTTAGAAAAAGCGTTTTCAGTTAAGGTGGAAATGAACGATCATCTTGAAAAATGTTAAAGGTTGACAGTGAATGCATACAATTCCAAATCTAAAAATTAATTAACCGAATGTATTGACTATTTATTTAAAGCTTATATTTTGGTTAGTTTTATATTTATTATGCACATGTAAGATTTAAAATAGCTTATGGTGAAATATCTCATTCAATTGCCTCCAATCTCATTTTCCATTCGATCCGTTTCAATTCATTTATTCTATGATTCGTTATGAGTGCATGATTCCATTTTGATTTAGTCATTTTGTTAATCTCCATTGCTAGCTTTGCAGTTTGTTTGCTTTGTAATATATTGCGACCTAAGTGTATTGATTGCGCTCGATTTAGTGCAGTTGACGGTGTGTTTCCTAAATCCTTTAATCCTTCCTAATCAACATCCCAAGTTAGTTTGAGTCTACCCCTGCATCGTCGAATTTCTTCAGTTTCTATTGAGTCGAGTTTTTTAACCGGGGCATTTGTAAGCCTGCTTTGGAGGTGTTCATACATTGCAACTACCCTTTCTAATTTTTGTGTCGATTAGTGCAACTCATGCTTTTCTTTGGATTTATGTATTTCTTATTCTTTACGATGGTTGATGTGGGGGATTGTGTGTCAGCGAGCAGGTCAAAGCCTTTTCAGTTTAGAGGGTATTTTTTAGTTTATTTGTTATTTTGGCATTGCTTGAACGGAAAACTAAAAGATTTTGTATTTGCATTGTGTAAGGTCTGAAGAACTTGCCTCTTATTCAAAGCTACGGAAGCATTCAAGGATTGGTGCAAAATGTTCAAAAGCCTGACCGAAAACATGACCTTGTGATGGCTGTAAGTCTTTGGCTTGTGGTTATTGCTGCTCTTCTTTAATTACCAAAAAAAGTATCTGTTGTTTTTCCGAGTGCTGGTGGATCGGACATTGTTTTTAATTATTATATTCATGAGCAATTTACCGTTCCGTACACCAATTTTCTTTGGTAATGAAGGCCGGATACCACTTAATGCATCAACTCATTTTGGTACTCCTTCAAAAAGTAATACTGTAATAGGAGTTATGTTAAGATGAGTTGGACATGTAAAATGAGACGAATAGACGCACAATTTGGAAATGGTATATTAACAATATACGGAATGTTTGAGGTAGAGGGAGAAAACATGAATGAAGTTGGCAGAACGTCATTGTTTCTGTCAGAAATGTTTTATATTTATGTTTGATTTCTTCAATTGATTAATTGAAGTAATGGAAAATGAGTTTACCTCCAATGAAGTACCACTTTTTTTTTTCTTTTTTTTAGAGTACTGCTACCTTTGCAACTTTGCTAATTCGCTATCAACAGTATTCATGTCTTGAAAAAAATTTCAAGGCTCAACTTTTTTACCTGGAAGTTCTTTGTTCCTTCATGAAATAATAAGTGGATGCACAAGATAGAATACTGAAAGGAAACTACGGCAGCTCGATTGATGTCAGTTCGTGGTGACTGAAATCAAGAAGGTCAATGAGGATTTGCATACTAGGAGTGGAGAGGTTTGACTTGACACATGTACTGTAGACATATTAATGACAATCTCAGTTGCAATTTCTATCATGCAATGTGCTTTCCATTGTTTTGCATGTCAATAAAAACTATGAATCTATAGAATTGTAGCCTGTGAGACAAAATAAGCGTTAAAGATGTAGTTGGAGCATGGTAACATAGTGTTAAGGATACCACATACAATAGAGGAAAATGCCACCATGACACGTTAAAGTCACGCCTTGAAGTCCTATCTGGAGATTGTGCTATCATTGAGAGACGCGCATTTGTGCCAAAGTGTATCAAATGTCTCTGAGTTGGCGTGCAACCACAGGATGTGAACTTTTAGTGTGTAAAAACTATCATTTGCTCGCCACATAAGTTAGAATTCCTTCTCATGTCATGGATTTTTTTGTTTATGTTGCATTCTTTTCCAAATATATCTGCTTGAGTGAATTATGCATAAAGTTTCTACTTTGGGTCATAATTTGGATGCTAATTGATTTTCATTTTTGTTGCTGTAAATTAAGTCTTACGTACTTGGAGAGATACCATCTCTCAAGGATAGAATTACTTTGGTTCGCCAGCTTTGGGATCTCACAGAAGACGTCCTGGTAATGTCTCTATGACCAAGTGCGATGATATTACACATTCTTTAATCTAAATTTATTGGCTACTTTATGATTTTTTTATTTGAAATTCGCGAGGAAGTTTAAAAATGGTTTACTGGCTGCTTCTTTTGGTAACTGATCGGTGATTAAGCACATTTCTTTCATGTGGTATAGACTAGCATTTTGTTGTCTGTAACATAAAAATTGTTATTAGGATAGTGAAAATTCTCTTATTTATTTGTTGCAGATGCATGGTTTTTGTTAATTGTTAGAAACTTGCGGTATCACTATAGAGTCATGTTGGTTGTCTCAATAAATTTAACTTTTGAATAAAGTGATATTTTATTTAAATTTTTCAATAAACTACATTCTCAAGGATTCAAAGGCAAAAGCAGAATGATGAGAAAACAACTTAAAAGCTGAGACAGTTGTTATAATTATAACTATAGGAATTGAGCAGTCTAAGCTAGAACCATGGATATAATTGAAATACTAGTAGTTGAGAACCTGAGATAGAAAACCAATAAAAAAAAAAAAAAAAAAGAAAAAAAAGAAAAGAAAAAGAAGCAACATTCTCTGCAAGGTTCCAATGGATGACTCAAAACTCTGCTATAAACAATTCTTTAATTTATTATTTTGTTCTCTCATAAAACGTTACAAGATTTCTTAGTGGGGAATACTATATAACTAAATACTTTCTCCAAATTAATTGAGATTTTTTTAGCCTTCCTCTTGCATTTTTATTTGATCGGATGGAACTCCTGTTCCACGTGATCTCATGTTTTACTCTTAGCTGGTTCTCTTTGATTCTGGGACTTTTAGTGTTTGCACGTAACAAAGCCTTATATTTCTGGTGTTTGTAAGATTTGTGGCATAATTTTCATGGTTAACTTGTTTAAATTTTGTTCAATCCTGCGATAGGTTTTGGTTGAGCCAGGAACGCCTCATGGTTTCAACATCATATCTCAAATGCGATCTCATATCTTGTGGATGGAGAAAAGGGTAAGATAGTGCTTAACTTCTAGTTTTGGTTTTCGGTAGGTTATCCATGTTATTACTTTTTACGTTTTCTTAATGGAATTTCCTTATTCTTAAAGAGATGCCGTAAATCTGGTGATGTTTCTGATGTGGCTGCTAGCAACACAGAAGTTTCAAAAAGTGGTGCATTTGTTGTTGCTCCTGTGAGTTTTTTGACCCATATATATTTGTATTTATCATATTATCTTTTTCTTTTTATTTCTGTTTTTCCTCGGTATTTTCACAATGCAATTTCATAGTTCTTAGTTCTTACTTAGTTCCCATGTTGCAGTGTGCCCATGATGGAGCTTGTCCGCTAGATAAGACTGGAAAGTACTGTCATTTTGTTCAGCGCTTGGAGAGGACTTCTTCACAGCGTTCATACAAGGTTGATCCCTCTTTAAACCATGTCCTGTACAATGCTACAAAATAGCTGGCTAATGAGTTACTGTGATTTAAGCTTTTTACACTTCGTGGTTTTGTCTTTTCTTTGCATCCCTTTCAACCGACCTTTTTCTATATCTTTCACCCTTGATAAAATGACTTTACAATTGTTGCTCTTACGCTAAGCCCTTTCCATGTCATTAATTATTTCTTTCCAAATGAGCATACAAAATGTTCTTCAAATTTTTGTGTGAAGATAATTGAGTTTGCAGAACAGATATTCCTCTTTGCGTTCTTGGACTTCTCGTTTGATATACTTCCCGTTCAAGCAAAAGAAGGTACTTAATGTTTTTACATTTCTCTGTTGCATGTAGAGGTCCAAGGGTCAACCTTTACGTGGTTTCGAGGATGAGAAGTTTTGCTTTGTTGCTCTAAGACGAGGGAAGAGGCCAAGGCAAGTGTTTATTTGTTACTGTGTTGTTTAATCATTTATGTTAATAAAATAATAGGTAGTCAGATCTAGACTTTACGTTCCATGTTTAGTAGAAACATCAAATCCATATATTCGACTATTAAAAAACTCATGTCATTCTTTGTATAGACTTATGGCGTTGGTTTGTTCTAATTTAATATGTCCAGATCATCTGTATGGCTCCTATACACGTTGTCGTTAACTCCTGTAAAATAATGCACATCATCATGAGTAAACAAGATGCAAGGTTTATAGGTTTGAGGTATGACCTACATGAACCATTGCCATCTCCTACATTAAATGGGGGTGGGTTACCGACTTGTGGATTACAGCTTTAAATAGGGCGATTAAGTAAATAAGTTTGACCAACATTTGCCCATGGAGCAAACAGAATTTCACGGAACAATTTTGATAGCTATCTGAATCTCTTTGCTTTTGGTAATTATTGTTGAAAACTTCTTTGATGTTCTAGATTTGAGGATGAGTTGTTTTTTCAATTTTAAATTTAAATAAGATATCTTCAGCTAAGATTTAGTATTAGGTTAGTTAAGTTTTTTTAATTTCAAAATAGTATCAAAAAAGCATTATTGTTCTTGAGGGACCTGTGAGTTGAGAGCCATACACCTACAACCACTACCATACAACAAATACAACTTATACAACTACGACAAAATGAAGTATGATAAAGTACTTCCAGTGCCACCATCATCATGGTGACAACTATCTTGTATGGATTGTCAGAATGATGGTTTATCTTGAAGGTTTGGATCTCTAGGAAGCCTTATGGAATCTAGAGTTGTTTGACAATCCACTGTTGCACAACTCAAAAGCTACGAAGAAAAAAAATCAAACAAGCAAACGCCAAATCATGCCTGCATTCTGCAGTTTCAAACAAGATCCTGACAAGAATCATACATCTAAATACTGCAAATGAAATGTGGAGGTATTTCAAGAACCAATATCGAGGTAATGAGAGGACAAAGAACATGCAAAGTCTCAACCATGTTAGGGAATTTGATGTGCAGAAGATAAATGAAAGGGAGACCATCAAAGAATATTCTGACAAAGTTGTCAACATTGCGAACAAGGTGAGACTACTAGGTAAAGATCTTCTTGATGAGAAAATAGTGCAAAAAATCTTAGTTACATTGCCTGAGAAATATGAAGTTGAAATTTCTTCTTCGGAAGAAACAGAAAAGAAGAAAAAAAGAAGCAAATTTTTTAGGATTTGAGGAATGAAAATTAAGAGAGATGAATGTGTGTGTGAGGAGCATATTTTCCTTGATTGTAATGCTCTATTTATAGAGTGAAAACTTACAAATTATAAAAACTCGAAATTTAAAAACTTAACTAACCTAATCTTAAATCTTAGCTGAAGATATCTGATTTAAATTTAAATTTTTTAAAACAACTCGTTCTCAAATTTAGAGCATCAAAAACATTGTCAAGAATTATCCAAGAAGTGTCTTTGTGGGGCCTCTTGCTCACCAAAACCTTCCTCGGTTGGGAGTTGGAAACCGAGTCAGAGAGCACTTTAGGTAAATTATGTAGCGGACGGGGCAGCTTCTATCATTTAGTATTTGGTCCATCCTTTATTATGTAATGTTGCTAAAATTAGTGGCTATATTTGGGTTGTAATGATTAATAAGTATTTTCTACTGGCTGTGATAATAAAGAGCAGAAGCTTTTTAATGATGCAGTACCTTCCCTTCCATTAGAAGTCATCTGGATGCATGAACAGTAGCAAATATTGGATTATGATCAGTATATGCATATGGTTATTCTTATAGACTGCACTGTAGTATCTCCTGTAATATGTGGTCAAAATCATGTACATGTTTTGTGTTAATATCCATTTTTCAATGTTATTGGCATCTTTTATTCGAGCAGAGGACCTTGGCCGCTTGATGGTATGACGTTCGAGACTTTAAAGGAACAGCATGCTAAAAGGAATCCTGAAGATCTTGAGATTGACTATGGTATCTCCTCCTGTTCTACAAACCAATAATTTTTCTTCCATGATTACAAATTTATAATAGCATGTGTGCTTTTAGTTTATTGGCGAGATTTTGTCGGCGTTGATTCTTGTTTTTGTATCACAATCAGAGGATTTATTTCCATCCGAGGATGTGGAGGAAAATGTAGAGCCAGTAGTCTCCTACAATTCTGATGTCACAGAGACGGAGGCCACAGATGAGGATGAAGAAGCGTCCGAGGACGAAGAACAACCAGCCGATCTTGGAAGTGGTTGGGGTCGGATAATCTTCTCTCCTGTTAGAAGAGGCAGGCAGGTATCAATGGATGTGTGCAGGTCAACTAAACCCGATGGATCCGAAGGCTCATTTGAACGTGTCGTCGTTACTCAGAGTAAAAATCCTACCCTACACAAGCAAGCTCGTCGCTCTCTTTGGGGTGACTTGTGGCCCTTCTAAAGAATCATAAACCATTGTTTCCCCAATGTATGTGCCAACCGCCGCGTATTCGATATGAAGAATTATCGAAGCAAAATTGAAGTTCATATTTAGTTCTAGGTAATATATTCTCTTGATATGTAAATTTTATCTACTATGTTGAGCTTTATGCAAATCTGTCTGCTATTAGAACTTAATGGAAGATTCATTTTTGCTGTTGACATAATGTATCCTTGTAAGTCCCTTCCAAGTGCTCAATGTATAAACCATTTTATGTTCTCTTTTCTTCTTGGTTCATTTCTATGATTGCTTGGTCACACTCTTGTACATGAAAGCAATTACTTTTGAGTATTCATCAAGGCAAGCATTGGAGACATTTACATGGGCAGCTAAAATTGAGTTGTCTGGCCAGACAACATGATTTGCATTAAGATTCAACTGTATCTAAAGCTATATAAACAGTGAAAGATTGGGGGAAAATTCATGAAAAGCTCAAATTGTGAGTCATTCATTAGCACCTATTATATCTACATATGACTCAACCCTCAGAGAGAAATTGTAAATACCATGCAAAAACCAAAACATTTGGATTCAATTAGGAACTCCCAAAAAATAAAAAATAAAAAGAAAAATCTACTTTAAGATTTCAACTGAATATGGATCATTGTCTTTCTTCGGGGCGCTAACCGTCCTTTAACAAGGCTCATAAATGAGCGAGGTCTCCCAACATGATTTTCTCTGTAAAATGATTTGCGTAGAAGTGACCTCCCAATCGAACAAAATTTACAGACAAGCGATGCGCTTGGCGGTATAGTTCGATATATGAAAATAAAACAAAATGTTGAATGCTCACCAACTTTGGTTATGATTGAGGAGAAAAGGGTGTCTAACAAAGCAAGAACAAAGATACCCAAAAGAGCTTTCTACCAGGACTTCATTTTCATCATATAATGTCTCTACTGCACTGTTTTGCTTGATTGCTACACACATCATACAACTTCTTTATATTTTGTACATCACATTTATATACACTATCAAATCATGTGTTTTTGTGCATGTGTAGGTCATGTATTTGATGAGGTGGGGTTCTGAAAATGAAACTTGAGCTGGTGGAAGGTTCTTTTTTTTTGTGTGTGTGTGTGTAGTCAAAGGTATTATTTCTTGCAAAGATAGTGGTTGAAAGGGAAAAAAAAAACATAATAAAAACATAAAAAAGAGATCCTTTGTGGACTTGAATTTTTGTATGATATGATCAAAAAGTGCCTTTACAAAGCAGCCTCTCTTTATTTAGAAGATCTTGAGTGTCCTACATGGAGTGAACTTCAAGTCATGTATGTATAAGCTTTGACACCAAAAGTGACCCCTCAACTTTCTTAATAAAGCCCATGTTTTAATGATAAGTTGGAGTACTCTTTGAGTTCTAAGTGTCACTGTTGCTTTCAAATAAGTATTCCTTGTGCAAGGTTAGCTAATGAGTAATTCCTTTATTTTATATGTCAAAATTACTAAATTAAATTGGTTTGAAACCTAAACCATATTTTGGGTCTGATCATAAGTTTATATATATAACCCTTAGTCAGAAATTAGTAGTTTGAGTTCTGGATATGGAACAAATTGAGTTAAGAGGCTTTACCTCCGAAATGTCAATTTGGACTAGTCAAAATGCAAAAAAAAAAAAAAAAACACACTAACAACGTTTAATGTTGATTCAGACTAATCAAGACACTTACATATGGCATCTGCAAAATGTCAATTCGAACTAGTCAAAACGCTTCGCCCCAGAACTGCGATAGAAGAATGTGCATAGTTAAAATAAAAATAAAAAAGGAGTTAAGTTTTAGGAATTAGAAACTAGAATTGCATTTTAGTTTGCACAAAAGGGTAATGATAATCTTGCAGAATCCTAGGATAAGCATATGATTAGGGCAAAAACCCTTGAAATCTTGATAAACTTAATGGGGATGTCTACTTTACTTAATCACAAAGAATAGAAATTCAAAAGAAAAAAAAAAAAAAAAAGACACTAATAAGAAAAGAGAGGAAAAGCCTCAAAAGGAACTGTTGCTGTCATTTCTTAGTATAGTTGTTGAGATGCATTTATCCGAAAGGTCATCGGATCAAATTTTGTCATTCAACTCCAAATGTGTTGATTTCTCTCGAGGAGTTGAGATGCTCAACTAATACTCACCGGACTAGTCAAGCCTAAGTAGGGAGAGGCCGAAGAAAAATCTCAAACACCCGCAACTATTTAAAAAATGAAAAAAAAAAAGAAAGAAAAAAAGATAGCTAGAAGCACAGACGTGCTCTAAGCTTCCCCACCACATTGGTCACATTGAATTATCACACTTGCAACATCTTATTATAACCCATCCATGTTAGAGAAATCATGAAAGCTGACAAACATAATACAAATAGACAAAAAAACCAACTCTCTTTTCTTCAAATGTATATCTCACACAACTGCCTAAGTAGACTCCATAACCCCTTTAAAAACACTTCTCTCCTACACAAACACTACTCACTCATCCATCACTACTCTTCCTACTATCCATCTTTAATTTTGAGCAACAATGCCCAACTGGGCACCCCAACTTCTCCTCCTCCTAGCCTTCCTATCCTACAAAACAACACTTCATGTCGCCGCAAAACAATGGCCGGTGCTAGGAAGATCGACGAGGTTCTACGACTTCAAGGTTTGAACATTTCCTAGCTAGCCATCTTGTCATACATGCAAGTATATATATGCTTCTATGCTAATGCAGATTGTTCTTGTTAAATTTTTTTTGTGCTCATTAGGTGCAAACTAGGAGAATCACAAAGTTATGCGAAACGAAGAATGTCGTCACGATCAATGGGATGTTCCCCGGACCGGTGGTCTACGCCCAAGAAGGCGATAGAGTGATAGTGAAAGTCACCAATGAGACCCCTCACAATGCTACCATCCATTGGTAATAAAAACTTATTAGCAGAGACAATTTAAGTAGGATCTTGAACTTCAGATAGCTAGAATTTCATTCATTAGAACCTACATTGTGATTGATTTCGAGGGGGTTTTTTTGTTTCAGGCATGGCGTTCGACAGAAGCTATCGTGTTGGTTCGACGGGCCTGCTTACATAACTCAATGCCCTATTCAAACTGGTCATTCATTTGTGTACAACTTCACTTTGGTGAACCAGAAGGGCACTCTTCTATGGCATGCTCACTTCTCCTGGCTTCGAGCAACGGTCTATGGCGCCATCATCATCTACCCGAAAAATGGAGTTCATTATCCATTCAAGCCTCCTCGCGCCGAGCACATCATCATCTTAGGTGAATAAGTAGTTCCATATATTTGTATACATCCATTCATTAGGTGAAACCAAAACTAACTCTCAAATCATTCATGTAGAAATAGTACTGTTTGTTTTGATGTTTAATGTAATGTAGGTGAATATTGGCTTAAGGATGCTATTGAGCTTGAGAAGGCTACACTCGCCGGAGGCGGACCGACCTTCCCCGCAGATGCTTACACCATTAACGGCCGCCCCGGTCCTAACTACAACTGCTCCGCCAACGGTAAATTCGAATTGCAAAATCTATAACCTATTCATTCAATTTTTTTCCATTGAAGTGTTGGAGCAACATTGCTTCTATTTCAGATGTCTACAAGATTCATGTGGTTGCTGGGAAGACATATTTGTTGAGGATCATCAATGCTGCATTAAACACAGAGCATTTCTTCACCATTGCCAACCACAAATTAACTATCGTCGAAGCGGATGCAGAGTACACGAAGCCCTTCTCTGTCGACCGGCTAATGATTGCCCCCGGACAAACTATGAATGTTCTCGTCAAGGCTGATCAGCCGATTGGAAAATACTCGATGGCCATGGGTCCTTACATGTCTGCTCGAAATGTATCGTTTCGAAAGACGCCCGCCATCGGTTTCTTCCAATACAAGGGCACTACTCCTAATGGCTTTGCATTCTCAGCTCAACTTCCTAGCTTCAATGGCAACTTTTCTGTAATGAGAGTAATGGATGGTCTAAGAAGCTTAAACACAAACAAAGTGCCTCTCGAAATCGATAGAAACCTCTTCTTCACCATTGGACTAAACGTCGAGAAATGCCATTCTTCGAACCCTAAGAAGAGTTGCCGAGGGCCTCATGGAGGAGTCTTAGCTGCATCCATAAACAACATCTCTTTCATTAGTCCTAACATTTCACTTCTGCAAAACTACTACTACAATGCGATTATCGGTCACTTCACCGAAGACTTCCCTGCGGCGCCTAGCAAGCCTTACGATTTCGTTAACGGAGCTCCTAACAACAGTCCTAATGACACTCAGTCAGTGAGAGGGACTAGGACTATGGTCCTAGAATATGGTACTAGAGTGCAACTTATCTTGCAGGACACTGGGACTGTCACTACTGAGAATCACCCTATACACCTACATGGATACAGCTTCCATGTCGTCGGCTACGGGACCGGAAACTACAATCCTAACAAGGCAAAGCTCAACTTGGTAGACCCTCCTTACATGAACACCATTGGAGTGCCAGTCGGCGGATGGGCTGTCATTCGGTTCGTCGCAGACAATCCAGGTAAATGCAGTACTAGAGTTTGGAATGTGAATTTTGATTTCCTAGAGTTGTGTTTTTTGTTACTAATAATGATCAAACTTATGTTTGTATATATAACAGGGGTGTGGTTCATGCATTGTCATCTAGAGATACATATGTCTTGGGGTCTATCCATGGCTTTCATAGTGAAGAATGGGAAAGGCGCGTCGGAAACGCTTCCTCCCCCTCCGGCCGACTTGCCAAGGTGTTAGAATCGACGGCGTTAGATCGCGGATTCTTATATTAGATGGGAAAATTGTTGGCAAATTAAGGGTTGTTTAATTTCTTCATTTACCAATTGAGATTCTTTGATGTAAGTGTGCTATATTTTTGACAGATTTTGGAGAGGGACAGATATGGTGTAAACAATTGAAACAGGATATATTGATTGAAAAGTTCTATGTCAGTTCTTAAGATTTTATTTTATTTTATTTGTCAGGACAGGATTGTGAGTTAGCTATGGAATGTCAAGTTGTTCCAATGTATATAACTGATTTCTAGTTTAAAGTTTTAATTAACTGCAGTTAAGAATCTTGAGTTGGAATTCAGTAATCATATATGGTGACAAAAACACAAGATAACCAATTAATGATCATGATTAAATGGTTGTCCTTATGACATAAGTGTGCCTTTAATCATGTTAATATTAAGAGTTTTAATACACTCCTTCCAGTCACAAATATTCATCGTTTAAGGTAAGGACGCAAGAATTAAGACGGCCTTAATTACTATTGTAATTTACACATACGCTTTTTGACATTAAATGAATTGAAAAATCATAATAAATATTTGAATTGTATAAGGATATAATTGGTAAAAAACAATAAATATACTTTCGAATTCAGAAAACGACTTATAATTGACCAAGAAGTTTTTGCTAGAAAGACTTATATTTTTGACTAGAGGGAGTATTTGATTACATCAATGGTATGTATGTGTCAATTCATTTATATCATCATATATAAATATATACATGTAGAGATGCAAATGGGTGGGGGAATACCTACGAGCGATGGAGATTTACTCTAACAGGTACGAGTATAGAGATTTTAAATGGGGATATAGGTGGGATGGGTACGAAATTTCATACCCACACGTGTATGGGTACAGGTAGTAAAATATATCCACGAGGATCCCCACGAGGATACCCATCTGCCCATAAGGATCTCCATATATTTATACACAATATGATACATATTATATATATACCATATGATATTTATATATAAATATTGCATAATATTACATAGTTTCCGCTCTGAAACACTCATACATATAACAAAAAAACCTCTTAATGAGATTTATAATTTTAATTTATTTACTTAATTAATAACTATATGTTTTGTTTTAAATTGTTTGCAACTATATTTATATTATAGAATTTTAGAATCAAAAGTACTGAAAAAAGTTGATAATTCGGTGGTTTAAAGAGATAGTGACTTTAAGGAATATTTTGAATTTGAACTTTTTGTTTTGCATATACCAATGATTTTATAGAAATATAATTATAAGTGTTAGCACTTAGTAATTAAATTTTTTATTGCATGATATGTTGATTTTATTTTTTGTTCGAATTTCAACAATTGTGTTGTTATGTATATATGTATATTTGACACCTTATTTGTTACAATTCTTTTTTTGAGAATTCCCGCGAGGATCCCTAATGGGGAATGGAATGAGAAAAAAAACTCCCCACGGGGATTCCCCATCCTCGGCAAAATCCCCATAAAAATTCTTACTGGGGATCCCCAATGGAGAATTAAATGAGTAAAACATTTTACCTATGGAGATCTCCATACCCACGAGGATTTGATGGGTATGAGAATTCATCCTCAGATGAGTATGAGTGATAAGTGATAAGTTTTTTAGTAAGTATGGGTACGAGAATGAAGTCCTCATCCCCTACTCTACCCTACCCATTTGCATGTGTACTTCATTGCTAATTTGAGTCTTTCACCAAACCTTTTTTTTTTTTTTTTTTTTTGACCTACAACGTTGTTCTGTTTTTTTACTTTATTTTTACCCATTTTGCTCAATCAATTCACCAACCAATCAATAGACTAATTGTACATCTAACACGCACTACCCAACAAAACAAATAAACCAACAGACAAGTCCATCCATCTATTAGGTTCAAATTTGTTGAAGGTCCAAACAAAAACAGCAGAAAACAAGAAAATAAAAGAACAAACACAAACCAACACTAGGTGGTCTGAGTTGCGAGGGACTCAAACCCTTCCGTTTGAACCAAACATGAAAATATTAATTCCAATAAGTTAAATGAGATAACTCCCAACTAACACTGTAAGTTATCAAAAATAAACCAAACGAAGCCTAAGAGTTTTAATATACTCCATCCGGTCATAATTATGAGTCGTTTAAGGTAAGGACACAGGAATTAAAACGGCCTTAATTACAATTGTAATTTACACATACGCCCTTTGACATTAAATGAATTAAATAATCATAATAAATATTTGAATTGTATAAGGGTATAATTGGTAAAAAATAATAAATACATTCTCGAATTCTAAAAACAACTTATAATTTTGACTAAGAAGTTTTTGCTAGAAAGACTTATATTTTTTACTGGAGGGAGTATTTGATTACATCAATGGTATGTATGTGTCAATTCATTTATATAATCATATATAAATATATACATGTAGGGATGCAAATGGATATGGGAATACCCACGGGTGATAGGGATTTACCCTAAAGGGTACGAGTACGGGTATAAGTAGTAAAATATATCAACGGAGATCCCCATAAGGAATCTCCACAGGTAATTCCCATGGGTAATCCACATCTACCCATAGGGATCTCCATATATCAATTTATACACAATATGATATGTATTATTTATATATATACCATATGATATTTATACATAAACATTACATAATATTACATAATTTCCGCTCCGAAACACTAATACATATAGCAAAAAACCTCTTAATGAAATTTATAATTTTAATTTATTTAGTTAATTAATAACGATATATTTTGTTTTGAATTGTTTGCAACTATATTTATATTTTAAAATTTTAAGATAAAAATATTGAAAAAAATTGATGACTTGGTGGTTTAAAGAGATAGTGAATTTAAAGAATATTTTGAAGTTGAACTTTTTGTTTTGCATATGCTAATGATTTTGTATAAGCTTAATTATAAGTGTTAGCACTTAATAGTTAAAATTTTTATTGCATCATATGTTCATTTTTTTTTATTTTTGTTGAAATTTCAACAATTATGTTGTTATGTATGTATATTTGACATCTTATTTATTACAATTCTTTTTTTTGAGAACCCCGTGGGGATCCCTAACAGGTAGTGAAATGGAGACAAAAAATTTCCCACTGGGATTCTCCATCCCCGCAAAAATCTCCATAAAAATCTCCGATGAATGAAATGGGTAAAATATTATACCCATAAAGATCTCCCATATCCACGGGGATTTGATGGGTATGCGAATGGTATGAAAATTCATTCCCAAATGAGTATGAGTATGAGCATGGGTGATAAATTTTTTAGTAGGTATGAGTATGGGAATGAGGTCCCCATCCCCTACCCTACCCTACCCATTTGCATGTCTACTTCATTGCTAATTTGAGTCTTTCGCCATTTTACATGCAACATTGTTCTTTTTTTACTTTATTTTTACCCATTTTGCTCAATCAATTCACCAACCAATCAATGATTTAATTGTACATCTCACATGCACCACCCAACAAATCAAATAAACCAACAGACAAGTACATCCATCTATTAGGTTCAAATTTGTTGAAGGGCCAAACAAAAACAGCTGAAAACAAGAAAATTAAAAAAAAAACAAACACAAACCAACACTAGGTGATCTGAGTGGCAAGGGACTCAAACCCTTCCGTTTGGGATCCGCTAGTGCCCGAATATGGATTAGTCGGTGCGGCAAACATCACATACTAGGTGGGTAACTGGGAAAAAAAAAGTAAAATCAAATCAAACTTAGAAAACCACTAGTTCTTCTAGGTCTTTTAATGTCAAATCTTAAACAAACCAAATGTGACTGGAAGAAAGAATAGCAGATCCAAACAGACAGCAACCCTTCCTTGCACTGGAAGGCTGGTGCTAACAACCAATCAAACCAAACAATTTATATTGATTGGCTGATGGCTCATCATAAGATGAGATGAAACTATATAACAATCCCCTATTCTCTGATTTTTCAAGGAAAAGAAGATCTTGTTCTTTGCTTTCTTTCTTGCTATTTCTCTCTCTTTCTCTCTCCCATTGAAGGCACCTTGCTCAAATGAGTATTCCACATCTCAACAGTGAAAGAAAAAGCTGCATTTCAACATTTCCTTCACATTCTCAGATGAAATACTCATTTGGGCAAGATGCTTTGCATGGGAGACTTGCACAAGGAAGCTGCCACTGCTCATTCATAACAGGTTTGTATGGCTGACACCAGAATCAGTAATATTAGTACCGTTATCGTAATATCAAACGTCGCAAATATTCCAATATTAGAAAGAAAAAGGAATGACATTCAGGTAGGTTGTTTATGACCAATTCAAGTGATGCGTGGCCGCATAAAGTTTTGGTTACTCACAGTCTGCAGAAGACAGGTAATAGTTCCCTCGTGATTTTTCCGTAGCAGAATGTAAGTTCAGGGATTGATTTTCTTTGAAGTCCAACGTTTGTTCCCATCACCATCTTGCTTGTATGTAAATGAAATCCTCTCATTACTTTTCAGGTTCAAGTAATCAACCTGTCGAACGGGTGCAACTAGATCAACTACAGAAGAGAATACAATCCAAGATGAAAGGAACGTCGCACGTAATTAGTCTTTCTCTCACGCATGTACAGTATGCTCATATAAAGTTCACAAACCTAGCATGGCAAATTCAATTCAACCCAGACTAAACTCCCATGGATCACAGGTGCACCACATTGACTAAACTAGCGAGCGTGGGATGAAAAACATCAAACCTGATCAGGGTCCAATACCAGCAGACAAAATGCGCTAACTGGACCAGAAGATGGATCTAGAGAATATTCATGGCTTGAGCTTGTTTCCTCACTTATACAGGGAAGTCCGGGGCTAGGACCCAAGTACTGCAGCCTTGATTTGAGAGAGCTAGCAAACCAAGATTTTTCCCTTTGCTGCATTAAGAATTACACAACAACAACAACAACAACAACAACAAGATAGCCTCAGTCCCAAATTAATGCATGAAGAATTAGACAAGAAAAAAATGTCAATCAAAGGCATGTAATTTTAGCTTGTAGTTACAATGATATATTAGCCAACCCCAATTAATTCGGGACTGAGGCTATGTTGTTTTTGTTGTTTTTTGTAGTTACAATGATATACAAATATATTATGCCGCGTGTGGAAGTAATTGTAACGGCCCAATTTTAATTACGCCGTTAATATGACGTATTTTCAAATGTGGACGCCAGTTCAACATCTCGTGGACCCCACCGCTAGAACCGGGCATGCCTGAGATAGGTAAATAGTTAGTTTTGTGTGTTGTTTGCTTAATTTGCGATGTTTATGCTTAATTATGTTGAATTGCATCGCAATGCGTGTATTTATATTGTTATTGTTCGTGTGAGATAGTGTGACGGGTATTCGCCTCAATTAGCGTGTAGACGCGGGTACCGGGTAGGCGAATGATAGTACACTAAGTTGGAAAATAATGCACACATGATAAATGAATAAAATGCATTAAATAATTAATATAAAACGTCGTTTAGACCTTTAATGGCGTGAGTGTACGCGAACGATACGCGTCGCGGCGCGGAGCCAGGTACCGAACGCCGGGGGTTTAGTGTATGGGATTGAAGGAGGATAAGATCAAGTGACAAAGTCACCAATCTAAGTCACCTTATATGGGCTTTTTGGCCTTATTTCAACCATCCAAGTGGTCATTGGGATCTACACACACATTAGATGACAAAAAGACTATAAAAGTCAAAAAAATATCTCATTTCACCACCTTTTCTCTCTCCTCTCTCATTTTGGACGAAAATTTGGGGATTTTGGTGAATTTCAAGTGAAGATTTGGAGGTTCATACGACGAGCAATCGACAATCCAAAGTGAGATTCACGTTCTCCTCGTTGTTCTTTACGTTTCGAGTATGGAATTTCGGGTTTTGACGTGGATTTTGGATATGTGAGTTAGCTCGCTGGTTTGGGGGTTTTTGCTATGATTTTTGAGTTGGATGGGAGCAATTATCATGGTAATAGATGTTGTGGGAGGTGATGTTGAAGTTGAGAGTTTTTTTGTGGTTTCGCCGAGTTTTATCAGGGTTTCGTCTCTAGTTTTATCGGGGTTTTGGTTTGAATTTTGGAAGAGTTTTAACGTGGTTTGAACGTACCCTATGGTAGTTTTGGTGAACCATAAAGGATTGGATTGAGTTCAGGTCGCGAAGTTGGAGCCGGGGTTCTTTCAGAACCCCGGGGAGCACCCTGTAGGAAGGGCGTCGCGAGTGGCGCCGTGACTCTCACGCCGCCACTTGCGACACCGTTTCACCTGAAAAAAAAAAAAAATCAAATTTGGGTTTCGATTCAGCCAATTGGGGGCCTATCACGGAGATCGATACCGGGTATAATATGAATTAATATGTTGGATTTGATACTCTAATGTGAATTTGAGAAATTCCAAAGTTTGGGAAATTGATAAACTAACGAATATTAGGTACTTAGATTTGATCTACGGGTGTTGGGGCACGCATTTGGAGGCGTGGAGATCGCTTTTGTATTAGTGGAGCGCGGTTTGAGGTGTGTAGTAACCCAATTGAAATTCTCTCGAGTATTTATTTATTTATTTCCTTATTTGTCTTTCATTCAGTTATTTCATTAATTCCTTTCTGGTATGGTTTATATGGACGGTTTAGTTGAGTGCGCTCCCACCGGGCCATTTTGTGTGTATGTCCATTAGACCATAGCACGTGTCACCCGGGGTCTTGGTGAATAGTTCGACCCGAGGATCTTTTCGGTGCACGTGTCAGTGCGCCGTGGGACCACACCGACCATCGAGAGGACCCGGAGGCTGGCCATTCTGGAGTGTGACTCGCTGGCAGTGCTCGCGGGAGAATCGGAGTATGGTGCTAGTCTGACTTAGGTTGTAGACACACATTTTGAGCTTGTCTATTATGTATTCATGCGATGAGCACAGTTTTATGTTTTAATTTCCGCATGTTTATTTAATAGCTTTATTCAAATTCATGTATTTTATTTCTAAAAATGCTTATTGAATTTCCTTGGGATTACTCACTCTGGACTCGCCATATGTTTTGTTGTGATGGCTTGAGTGCAGACCCCAGTACGAGTCGAGGCAAGGGAAAGCTTGAGGACTACTTGTGACAGACTACAACCTCTATCGTACGTTTGTATATATTTATATTTACTTTTGGGATGCGGGATACATTGTGAGCTACCCATGACTTGTCTATTGGCTTATTTTAAGGATTTTTGCCACCTTTCTGATTATGATGTTTATATTATGGGTTTTCCACATTAGGTTGATGCTCTTAAGACTTGAATTTATTTGTTTACTGCTTGATCAAGTCTAATAAGTCTTTCGCTATAATTTGATTGTTAAAAATGATCTTAACAGGTGAATCGAGTCCAATGGGCTAACTTGTAACTTTTCATAATGTAAGTTGGTCAAGTATTGAGTGTTGAATGAAGTTGTGTAGGTTAATGGCACGTGGGACACAGCTAGGCCTGACGTGGCAGGGTTGTGGGCCCGCGTTGGCACCCATGGCGGGCCTCGGGATTTGGGGCAGCTACAACTTTACTTCATAAGTAAATAAGTAATGTATAAAACACTTATAGATTCAACTATATAGAACACTTCACAGATTAATATTGATCTCACATATCTTTAAGAGGCTAACATGAAGAATTGCTACCATTGCCAACTAAACAATGCAGTATGGACTGACCTCAACCTAGTGAACATGAGGATGAGGGCATATACTTTTCTATTATGCAGACGAGTTTTAACAAACACCATTCCGTTAATGCGCCTCCCGATTACGCATCTCCCGACCCAAAAACATTGTTGTTGAGATTAACTCATATGTTCTAGTAAAACTAAATATAATTATTAGAAACAAAATACATTAGATTTGAAATTTAGCGTACCTCAAGTTAAACGTTAATTTCTTTTACTTCTAAACATTCTAACTTTCCTACATCATATTATGCACCTATAGTTTGAGATTTTACAAGCATCCTTAACAAGAACTCCATTCTTGTTACTCTTTCAAACAGGATTGGTCATCTAAAATAACAAATGAACGTAACAAAATCTCTAACCATGTTCTCATGGACAATCAAACGAGCAAACATTTCGAGCATGGTCAAAAGTTCGATTCCTAGGAATTGATTCTCCAGAAAACTCAACAGAATAATTCCAAACCAGTGCTAAATCAATAAAGAACCAAGAACACATTAGAATCATCAAAATGCAGAACGATTCACTCTTCACCCAATCATACCAACTTAATTTTTTTTTAAATCGAATGTATACTCACCAAGTTCACACAAGCAACACATTTCTAAACCCTAAACCCTAAAAAAAAAAACCCTTACAAGTTAAGAAAATCACCTGAAGCTTCAGTGGATCAGGATCAGATTCATCAATTATATCAACTCTCCCATTAATCCTAAACTGCTCCCAAGAATCTGTGAAGTACCAACATATCTAAAAAACACAACAAAACAAAACCATTTAAGATGAACACCACCAAACTTCCAAAAGATCAATGTTTTCAAGGCGGGAAGGTGGTGTTAGGAGGTTTAGCCCTGTCTAGCCTAGACGGTGTCTAGATAGACAAAAAACTATTTACTTAGACCTCCCTAATAAATAATTTAATTTATTTGAAAACCCATCAACAGTAAGGGGCATATTTTTTTCACCTACACATTTTCATCAACATATTTCCACCTCCACATTTTTCAACACATTTTAAAATAAAAAAATACTTTTAAACAAATATATAATGAAATAATAAAGGCAAAACACATTTTTTGGTCCTTGAACTTTGAGACTTTTATGCTTTTAGTCCTTAAACTTTTATTAGTGTTAATTTGGTCCCTGAACTTTCATTTTTGTACATTTGGTCCCTGAACTTTTGAGTGTTTTATGATTTTGTCCTTGAACTTTGAGGTTTTTACGTTTTTGGGGGAAAATTAATTTTTTTTCGGCTTTTATTGATCGATGTGAGTCGTTCGGCTTAGTAGTATAAACCACTTAACTCTTTTTGACTAGTCACACGTTACTTTTATTACCCACATTACTGAAATTTAACACTTTAAATGGTGGAAGGACTAAATGTAGATCTTTGTGAAAGTTCAAGGACCAAATGTGTAGTAATAAAAGTTTATGGACCAAAAGCATAAAAAACACAAAGTTCAGGGACCAAATGATGAGTTTTGCCAATAATAAAACATTTTGAAAATTACCGAGACCTCCTTAAAAACTTGTAAAAAATAGTCTGCCTAATTAAAGACTAGGCAATGGGCACCCCTAAACATGGAAGGCTAGGCATGGCCGCCTTGAAAACACTGGAAAAAAATTAAACAAATTTGAACAAACTTTCTTTGTTGATATTTTTTGGGTGTACCTCAGATTTGAATTACCTCTCCAAATGGGCAATGCTTGATTTCCTCAACCTGATCAAAACGAAACCCTAATTCATCAAACCAACAAATACCCAAAATTCATCAACACTTCAAACACCCAAATCAAGATTAAAAATCAAACCTTGGAGGTTCTACAATCGGTGTTGATCTGAATCCGATCAGACACATTTTCAAATCCACTGAATCAACAAAACCCAGAAATCAAATCACCAAAAAAAAACCTAAATTACCAATTTGAATTGCGCGAGAGAGATTGGGAAGTACCGAAAAACAATAGTGCGATTGGTAGGTCTGCCATTTGAGCCAATTGTTGCCTACAACAATGGATTTGTAATCAGAAACCCTAACTTGGTGTGATTGGAGAGAAAGTTTGAAGTTTGAATGAGAAATTACAGACGAGCTGAAAGAAGGAGGAGTGCTTGAGATTTGAGTTGGTCTGTATTGCGTTGAGGAGGAGAGGTTTCCATGGCGCCGCCATTGCTGCTGCTGCTGTGAAGCACCTGATCTTCTCTTCAAATTCCTCCGTAAAATAATACATGAACCACAACAACAATGTTACGTTTGATACACATCGGCTCGAGGCAGCTTCGATTTACGTGTTATATATCGAAATTTGTGTATGTATAAACCGCTGATATAAGCCAATGTGTTTACGACGTAACATATTATTGACATTCTATTCTAGCACTTCTCATATATTTTATTGTTTATTATTATATTATTTTTAAACGCAACCACTCGTGACTGCATCGCGTCTCGAATTGAAAGACTTCTTCTATGTCGTGAATCGATTGTCACTTAAAAAACTCAATATTCTTGGGACAAAATCTACGAGTTTAGAACATCTCCGATAGTAAATATAGATGGAAGGTGTGAATTGATGTCACGTCAGTAATGCGGAGAAAATGTTGCTCGAATAGATATTGAAGTTCGAAAGTGTTCTCCAATGGTAAATATAGATTTCACTTTCTATTTTAAAATTTTATTATTTTTTTATATATTTTGGAGAGAATTGCTGAAGTGACTATGAACTGTACCGTCTAGAAGAAATCATCCAAAATAGACAATGTCTACCAACTTTAGCTCGACTTTCAAAATATTCATTTCATTGGAGAGGTTTTTTTTAGCAAAATGCTTTTGTAACTCACTTTGGACAAGTGGATGTTCCTCCATGTGATACACCTCGAGGTGTTACGCCCACACCTCGAGGTGTATCACACGATTGGACATCCATTTATGCACACTAAGTGCCAAAAGTAGGTATCCAAAGTGGCTTACTTTAGCATCTCCATATTTTTTACTCCGATGTTTTTTTTTTTTTTTTTGGTCTGAAAGCAACTTTCTACCCCCAAACTTGCACATGAACATTTGAACTCTCAACCTCATGTATAGGTAATACATACCAAACCATAGAGCTACCACTTAGTTGGAGAGATTAATGAACTTATTAGAACTTCGAAAGAACAATGTATGATCATTGAAAAATTGAAATATGTTCGTAAAGATCCCACCAGAATGCTTTCGACTTCTAATAGATCATGAACTAGATCAAAATCATCTTTAACAGCCAAGTACAATCATTATTTCTTAACTCACGGGAAGTTGAGAACTAATCTTTTTTTGTTGTCCAACTTGCCTGCAAATTATCTCCCAACTTACACTTTAGGGTGAGAAATATCTCTCCACCCCCTTAAGGAGTTATCTCTTAGAAGTTGTGGACACAATTACCCCTCGTTAATAACCATTAATTACTCATCTCTCTCTTGTTTGAAGACTATTTATGTCAATTCATATTTTTTATTGTTTAAAAATTTAAAACTTCTCTGCAAGTTTAAAGTTGAACCAAACATGAAAATATTAACTCTAATAAGTTAACTCCGTTGTAAGATAGCAGAAACCAACCAAACGAAGTTATATGAACTTTAATTGTTTGAAGTAGAAGCTATCATCACATCTGTTGATAAGATAAGACAAGAAATTGTACAAGTGATTGAGCACAATAACTCAAAACAAAGCTGAAAATAAGTACTTATTTTCCCAATACAGAATGAATTCAGTTGAGCTCCATAACTTGAATAACTTTTCAGACCTGAATCTTGAATTAAACTCATAATCCAACTATTGGCATAAATAAATTCAGTTGCTATTAAAAGGGGGATTCAACATTCAAGTAAACGAACAGATTTCCTTGAACAGAAAAAAAATTGGAATTACAATTGAAACCACAATTTAATGGAACTATTGACAGTTATTCAAGTAAAATTAACTACTAACTAGGCCACATGACATTCCTGAGAGAGGAAGAACAAAAACTTACATTATCAGAAGTTCAGTTAGTGAGTCAGATAGGCCAGGCTTCCATGACCAGCAGAGCAGTTAACAATCTTTGCAACCAAAAGTTGAAGCAGATGGAATCAAACCACAAGGTGTTAGCATCAATCAGATAAGTCTTTTCACCTGAAATGACTAAACTCAACGAGGCGGCGGCCCCACCCCCCACGAGACCAACTTCTCTGATAGAGGCTTCCGCCGCGGCGATTCTGACGATTCAACAAATCAGGAAAGAGTTTCTCTAAGGCTTCCCACCATTAATTTTCATGAGTATATCCCAACCACCAGTTTTGCCCTCCACTTCCATTTGAGAAACAGCTCTGCAAGGCCCCATGAGCATCTTAACTATGCATGTCGGATATGTTTCTAGTGACTCTCCATGCAGATGCCTCTTGCAAAATCTCATAAAGCAAGAAGCCAAGACCTCTCGGCGTAATAAATAAAAGAATTGTATAAATAAGGAGCATAAACAATGTCGAGATGAGCACATTGAGACCACTTGTTTGTGCCTTCGCCTCCTCGCTGGATTTCATTAGGATCACAGAGTTGTCACCACCTATTATATCTAAATTCAATGAGACAGCCCTTCTAAAATCTCTTACTCTTGTGGGTCCTTACCTTCAATATCCAGATATCTTCGCCTCTGATCACTGCGCGTTGATAGAAAACATGGTGATGCAAGCAGACCGCGCAATATCAGATTGCTCGCTTGCAGTGTGCTTCTTTTTTTTAACAATGATAATCCTCCGGACCATGATTCCATCAAGAACGAATGGGCAATCCGTAGTTGCAGAATGATCTTATTCGCCCATCCCGTCCAGCAGTTACAATCACTTGACCCCATGCATGTGGACAACTGTACAGGCTTTGGCAAGCACTCTTCAAGAACTTGCATCGAGATTTGCATATTGAAGAGGATGATGTCATTAAGCTGGACGTACGAAGTTTTTCTTCTGGCCAAGTCGCGGATCCTTTGGGGAAAGCATCCAAGGACAAACCATTCTTCAAGAATAAGAAATCACGTGAAGGCAAGGGAAGTGTTTTCCGTCGGTTTTTATCCAAGTGCCAATGTTGCCACCCATTTTCTAGGCCAAATCCTGGTGAAAACGCAGTGCGTTCGTGGAAGGGATAGCCAGCTGATAAGATCGAAACATTGTAGTTTCCAGATCTCGCACCAGACCAGGGTATTGCAACTGATACATTACTGGAGTAGAAGCGCTCGTATGACCAAATATTCTTTGCTTGGGAGGTGGATGGCAAGTCCTTACTGGACCAGTTCCATATGTAAACATTAGAATCCTCACTCGCTGTAAGAATGTGTTTCCCATCAGAAGTGAAAGAAGCAGATATCTGACTTCCGGCATTTCGAAATCCTGATGAAAGAAAAACGACACTGATGAAGAAACGCCTAAGTCGTGCAACTTAAACACTATTTATTGCAGTTTGTTTTTTGTCTACTACAATAACTCAGAAGCGACAATGACATTCCAACAAAATTCAAGACTAAGCGAAAAAAGTTACTACAAACCTCTATATTTGCGGATCACTTTGATCCCGTCGAGAATTCGAATTTGTGAATCCGAAGAAGTAACCATGAGTTTGCTTGGCTCACTTGGAGAAAACTGCAGATTAAAAGAAAATAACATGGAATAGATCAAATAATTATAGCAAAGCATGACAGTATCAAGCGTGGAAAAAAAATATTTTTCCATAAAAAAAATAAAAGCTTATGAATACCTGAAGTCCGGTTATCTTCCTCCCAGGATACTTCTTTTTACCTTGTAAGCTTATATGAGAAGTAAGTTGCAATTGATTATCTGTTACATCAAAGACAAAATTTATACACTGTTCGCTGCAGCCAGACAACTAAACATAAAATTTTGTGCTCTCGCTACTTGATCTTAATTGCACTATAAGCTTAATAAATAATGAATGACGAAGAGTTGTAAAAGGAGATAAAGGGCAATATGGGCATAAATTTGATGGAAGTCAACACATTCATGGATGAAAATAATGGTTCATTCCTAAATCATAAACTTCCAAGGACCAGAAAAGACTACAAACTATAATTTGCCAAAACGTTCATCAGGATGCAAGTAGCAAAAATTGACCTTATTAGCAACAAGCAAGTCATCCAAGTCTTATTTTCAATAAGCAAATCGTCCAATCCTTACAGAAACCACAAAATGCTATGATTTCCGCATCTTAAATTTCTTTATTCTTCTAATATAAATAGACTACCAAAAAGATTCTAGCACAACATAATTGTGCCTGTGAAATAACATAAAATAGAATCCATGCTCATTTGTTAATATCGCCATGTAAAACAAACCACGGAAAATACACACAACAATCAATATATAATTAATAATTTATGAAATATGGCAAAGGGTTGACATCTCCACTAGAAGCTCTACAGCACCACCCTCATTTAGTTTTAGAGAGACTCGCAAAGGGGGGTGAGGGGTATCAACAGGATTTGCTAACCGTACATAAAGAAATACTCCATCTAGTAGTTTTGATTTACCTGGTTTTGAAGAAAACCAAGATTTAAAAGCAGGAATTCTTACCTGACAAGTCATAAAAGTAGCAACAGCCGCTCATAGAGCCCACTATCCCTCCCTGCACAGAAAGTGCAGAGATTATACACTGAAAATCGCTCGAGGATGACTGATGCCACATTCTTGTTTCAACAATATGATAAAGCAAGGAATCACCAAACCTGCCCGTCGGGCCGATAACAAACAGCAGTGACAATATCTTTAATATCAGTCCAATCAACCACATGGCAGCCAGGAATATCCCAAATACGAACTTTTCCATCTATTGACCCGCTTATAAAGTAGTTTTCATCTACTGGGTTGAACTGTATGCATGTCACTGGATTGCATATTAAAGCAAAATTTATAGAGCAATCAGAGACAGTGGACAGAAATGACAAAACAAAATGAAAAAATAAATAAATAAATAAAATAACATGAACAAACCAAACACTTGAAGCAAGTGTTCGGCTTTGTGACAAAATTTAATGATTTTCCTCAGAACTGGTTAGAACTCACCATAATCGGTGTGGTAAAAGACCTTCAGACATTGATCACATCCCACTCGCCAAAGTCGAACAGTTTTATCACCAGATGCCGACAAGAGATGCTGCAAAAAAGCAAACATCATTCACAAATTTAAAGCAAAAAAAGAGAAAAAAAAAATTATGGAATTAGTACATTCTAGCTATTAGGAACCTTATTACTCGACCATGATAGATCCCAGATCTCACCACCATGCCCATGGAACTCATGAAGTGGTTTATCTGAGATTTGAAATACTTTGGGGGGCAAAATGACACAAGCCGACTCTGCCATTCTTCTCAAGCCCTTGATTTTGCCATTTTTCTCACTGTCTTTGAAGAGGGGAGTCAGTGCAGATGAATTGTTGGCCATAAAATATATACATGAGGGATCAGCATCTGGAGTGTCACCTTCAATTGATCTATCACTCTCCAAAACCTGCCACACGCGTACAATGGCATCTTCACCAGCGCTTGCCAGATACTGCCCATTGGGACTAAACTTCATAGTCAGAATTGCACCATCATGCGCCTGAATATCTTGCCCCATAAAAAGTGCTGAGAACTCCTTTGAGCGCTTCCTAGAGGGACGAACTCTGACTCTCTCATTCTGAACCGCCGAAATTCGCTTCATAAAGTTAGGCCTCAACTCCTTATCATCTCCCTCCCTAGCCGCAATGCAACCCACCGCATTTAATCTCTTTAACCACCTGCTCTTCACCTTCTTTACGGCATCCGACGAGATGTTGAATGTCTCAACTTCTCTCCTCATAACTTTCTGAACAAAAGGGGATAACCCGAGAACTTGTTGAAATTCTTCAACACTAACCAATCTGCCTGAACTCACTTCACGAAGCCTACTGAGTGTGCCGTCTTCATCCAATTGATCCACTACAAATTCAGTTCCATCATCCAAATTTTTTATCCTACAACTAGATTTCCCTTCCAAAAGCCTATCTTTTTCTGCATCGCAAGCAACATTGGCGCAACGAGGTCTGAGCGACAAACTGGAAGAAAAATTGTCTTCAAAATCAGAGTTTCCAAGCACAGCCTCACTCTTCTGCGTGATTCGATTGATCTCCACTGATGATAAGTCCTCAACAGAGAGATAACTTGAGTCCTCCCCCTCACTCCAACAACCTCGACCGATACCCATCAATTCAAAGAACCTACATCGGCGCTCTTCAACACTGACTGGGCTCTTGATCCAAACATCGTAATGAAGACGACCCGAGACCCAATTAACATCATCAGGGGATGAATTAAAATCCCAATTTTCTTGGCATTCAGAACTCAAATCAGACACTGACGTAATCTCCTCTCTAGCATCAAAAAAACCATCATCATCATCTTCTTCTTCACTACACCAACTTCTCATTGTTTCTTCAGTTCAACCCATCAAACACCACCTCAGAAAAACATCCCCTTTTATATATAACCCAGAAGAGCTCCTGAGTTCCCTTCATGAATAAACAACAAAAAATTGAAACTTTATTTTAAAAAAACAAACAAACAAACAAACAAACATTATACTGTTAAACCCCACAAAAAGAAAGTTCAACACAGATCCCAATCCTAGCCCATTGAACCTGACCATCACTAAATCACACAACAACCAAATCCAGATCTACGACACTAACAACTTCAAGAGATGAAGCGATCAAACAGCAACAGCACAGCAAACATTACCCAAAACAGAAGTCAAAAACCAAGAATACCCATTGAAGCAACAACAAGTTTTCACTGACTGAACCACAGAAACTCATCGAAATCTCACAAACTAGTGAGAGACAAGAAAATCCGAAAAGGGTATTCCAATAGTGGGATTACGATGATTATCTCACCTGGGTGTCCAATGAAATACCCATTAAAGCAATAACAAATTAGAACCAACTGCACACAGAAACTCATCGAAATCTCACAAACTAGTGAGAAACAAGAGAAAATCCAAAAAGGGTATTTCAATGGTGGGATTATCTCACCAGGGTGTCCAATGAAATCTCCCAAAAAAAAAAAAAACCCAGAATACCCATTAAAGCAACAACAAATTAGAACCACTGAACCACAGAAACTCATCGAAATCTCACAAACTAGTGAGAGACAAGGGAAAATCCGAAAAGTGTATTTCAATGGTGGGATTATCTCACCTGGGTGTCCACTAGAATCTCCAGAAAACCCAGAGCGCGAACTCTAGTATCCTCAATCGTCCATGGCTAACCACACGCCTTTGTGAGTCTCAAATCGATCGAAAAACCACTAAAAAAAGCGCGAAAAAGGGGGAATTTTATCGAGGCGAACAAAGGGGCGAAATGGGAGTAGAAGAGATTGAGAATCGCGAAATTGGAAGCCTCGAATGTCGTGATCGGATGGCCCGAGAAACGAGATTTCGAGTGTGCGAAGCGTACTTGTGCTCGTCGTTTTCTCTCCCTTTGTAATGAAGAGAGAGAGAGAGAGAGAGTGTGTGTGTGTTTGAGCGTTGGGGAGTGAAATTACTGTTGTACCCTTCAACGACCGGTTTCATGTTTGTCTCTATTTAAACATGAATGCTTAAAGGAAACGCGTAATTTATTTATTTTTATTTTTTTTCAATTATTGTGTATTATGACTTATGAGATTCTCTCTTATTGATGAAAAAAATCGTGGGAATAATTTTTGGGAATTTAGTCTAGTGCATGTCACCTCAATCAATGATTTGGAATTATTTTTTTCTCTTTTTTGTATATAAATTAAATTTTAAAATTCAATATTTTGAGATCATATCTTACAGATATGATAAATTAATAGTTATAATTAAAAATAAATAATCTTTTATTATTTTGACAAAAAAAGTAATTTAATGAAATTTTATTATGAAAAAAAAATGAATGTATACAAGGGCATTTTTGACGATATTGAAATAGATTGAAGCTAATTTGGGATGTATTGATTTTGAGAGATTTAAATGATTTATAGCATCTTCAACAATAAACTTTTGCACCAAATTCTAATATCGATCCATCGATACTATCTTTTACATTATCCTACTTAATTTATTATTTTATTCATTTTAAACCTTATTAAAAAAATTAATTTTGTTGTATATTTTAAATTTATTTGTCTATCTAGAAAAAATAATTTGTTAAAATTGATTAACTATACCTAATAATGATTTAAAAATTAATATAAACCTTTATTATAGAATAAAAATAATGTATGCCTTTATTAATTCAATTAGGAGTAATTGTTGCTAGTGTTTTTTTAAGAGAAATTTAATTAAGATATATATATATAATAGATAAATACAAAAGGTTACAAATTAATGTCGTGAGATTGAGATAAAGTTGTGAAAGAAAACGAGATAAACACACATAAAAATAGATAATCACAAAAGCAAAAAATAATAATATAAAATAAGATCCCCTTAGAAAGTACACCATCAATTGCATGAATAGAGCTTCTACAAAACTTGCATCAAATTGAGTGTAATGGAAGAGATTGATCCTTATAGCCTATTGAAGATGTTGGAATAGTCCCACATCAACTAGTTAGAAATACGTAAACTAAATCGATTAGAGTGGACACTTCGTCTTGCCTTAGCATATAAGGCTTATATTTGTGGAGTGGACACTCCATCCTTGCCTTAGCATTTTGGAGTGAACCTCACTTTCACACTTAAGCTCGTATATGAATTAGTCACCACACTTTCCTCACCTTGAATTGATCTAATATTACAAAAATTGAATATAGCAGATCTCAACTAATTTGAGATTAAGACGTTAATTGTTGTTGTCGTTGTTGTTGATGATGTTTTTCTTTTCTTTTCTTTATTTTTTTGACTTTGAGGGGAGTCAAACCTACGACCTTTCAAAACTTTATTTTCTTTTAGCAAGTGATGATCTCTAATCCAAATTACCAAAGATGCTTTTGGCATTATTATTTTTTATTTTTTTTATTTTTGACAACTGCTTTGGCGCTGCAGTTGTTGTAATTACAAAGACATTTGTGATGTTTATTTATTTTTTGAAAAAATTACAATCGTACACCAAATATTGATTTAAACGAGTAAAATAAGTTAGGATTTCTTTTTATTCCTTAACTAATGTAAAATGTATTTTCAAAAGGTGTCGATAGTGGGAGACAATTTACATTGCAACGTGGTCACACGAATGACGCATTTTCAAAAGGCGTCATTCGTGTTAATCCCTAAGGACAGTCCACCGTGGACTGTTGTAAATACACGAATGACGCCTTTTGAAAATGCGTCATTCATGTTATGGAACAATCCACGTGGACGCCACGTTGGATTGTTCAAAACACGAATGGCGCATTCGGTTTTCTAAACTCCCACGTACGCATCCTCGTGGCGTCCACTTCGAGATACGCGCGTGACGTTTTCATGGGTTGCATGATTTGTAGTGGATATGCATGGGTTGTCCCATCGAGAAACGTGCGTGACGTTTGCATGGATTGTTCACCTCGAGATATGTGTACGTCGTTTGCATGAGTTGTCCACCTCGAAACACGTGCGTAACGTTTGCATGGTTTAGTTGGATTGCACAAGCTTACATGAGTTGTCCACCTCGAAATACATGCGTGGCCTTTGCATGGTTTGCATGGATTAGACGAGATTGTATGAGTTGTCCACCTCGAGATACGTGCGTGACGTTGATGTTTACCTCAACAACAAAATTGTTACATATGTTGATGTTTAATTTCACAGTAGTTGACAATAACATCAACAACATAGCCGCAATCCTTAATTGGGGTCCGCTACATGGATCAAACTATTCTATTATGTTCGATTTAATGCAATTGATTGTAAATTTTTTAAATCATTTAAATCCCTCTTAATTACTGCATCCCAATATATAGTTGATAACAATAGTCGATAATTAATCCAACAGTAAAGCACACAATTATAAGCGAAGATCTTCACATGATCAGGACTTTAAAGATTAAGCGTGGGCGGATTCGTGATAAGCATTATGTGGCAATTACAGGGGACCTAGACTCAATCTACCATTTCATTGGCCCAATATACTTATGATAGAGTGGTTGAAATAAAGCATATTGGACAAGGCATTCAATTTGGCTGATTATTAGGTTCATAAGTGGCAAATTTGAAATAAGAGATATAATGGTAAGGTAACCCACTACGGACGTACGCTTATTACCGAGCATGCATCATAATTTTTTGTTTTTTTTTTATTTTTTTATAATTTTGTAGTTGAGGAAGGTGATTGTGTGTGGATGGTGAAGACAAAATTATAAAAAAAAATTAAAAAATTATAATACGTTCTGGTAATGAGTGTCTGTAACAAAATATGATTCTATCTTCTATTTTATCAACGCTATTTATCCACCCTTCAAGAACGTTAACACCAAATTTCCATATTTGAAACTTTTGCACCAATGATAAAATTTTGAACAAACTGAACAAAAAAAATAGAAATTTATTATACTATGTAAACAATCTAAACATAAGAAATACATATCAATTAGAGAATTACCTGCGAAAATTTTTAATCTACCAAAATCGGATCAAGATCTTATTGCCCTCATGAGCTTCAAATATTCGACACATTATTTGATGATACAAGTGCACGTTGTATAAACTTGAGGGAGAATCATTGGCATTCAACTTCCACAATAAATATAAATTCTCATCTAATTTGTAAAACCAATTTGTAACGTAAAAAAAAACTTAATAGACAAAATGTTGATTAAAAACATAAGTTACATATTTTGGTTAATATGTATAAATAAAATAAAATTATGAGACATATAATGGTCTAACATACTATGCTATTAGCGATGAATTTTAACTAGGGGCTAGTTTAGTACTACAATAATCTATTTTTATGTTTTGATTATTATTATGCAGCTAAATAGTTATAAAAAGTAAAATATATATAAATAGATGTTTATAAAAATCACGACTGAAAAATATCAAATAAATACAAATAATATAAAAGCTGCTATTTAGCGTCACTTCCGTAATAAATATAAATAATTATTAGAGATATATGCTAGGCACTTGATAAATAATTTTTAGATGAAATAGAAAAAAGAGAATAATAATTTTGTTTTAAAAAAAATGATTGAATGACCCATTTTAGATACCTGAAATGGACACTCAATTATTAATGTCCGTTAATTTATGCATCAATTTTTGTGAGCACACAAATTGTTATATACTTAAGGGACCTTAACAACTGATAAAAAAAAAAAAAAAAAAAAAAAAAAAATAAAAATCAGTTTCTATTTTGGGTGTCTAAAGTAGGTAACCCTACTAGCGTTACCTTTGTTTTAATAATAGAAAAAAGGTGGGGCATATATGGTACTTAGGACAGAGGCATATATGTCTGTTTCTATTAAATGGGAAAAGGATAAATTCATGGTGCCTGACCTCTGACCCCACACATAAAAACCAACCAACTTCATTACATTTCATCAAGTACACTCCTAAATAAAATCAGATGGTCACAGTTTAACCAACGCTGTTGTTCTTTAGGTCCAACTTTTGTTAAATTATTACTTCTTTGAGAAGTGGTACATCATTAAATCTACACAAGCACATTAAAGTAGACCAGACTCGATGCCTTTTAAAAAATAAAAATTATTTTAGCTTGATATTAAGCCCTAACTCACTCCTCATAGATGAACTTTAAAAGGGAACCCTTAAATTTTCCCGGTATTAAATTCTCACCAATTTTTGTATTACTCAAGCTTATAATCTCGCTTTCTCATTCCTCTCATGTGGAATACTACCCTACCGATCGATACATTAATTTTTACATTTCACACGAGAATTAAGAAAGATATTCTAATTTCAATATACGAGTCTATAGAAAGTTTGATCGGAGTCATTAAACTAGTTTTTTTACATATCAGTTAATAAAATTACAATTTAATCTAATAATTATTTAGCATTATCGTCTAATAACAAGAGATTGAATATTCAAATGTTCCTTATTTTAAACTTCATGTTTGATTTTATATAGATCATTTTGTTTTGTTGTTCAATTTTATATTGCATTTTCGAATTTTGTCGTTTTGGTTTAGGGTTTATGGTTGGGGTTCTTTATGATATTGTCTAGAGAAAATCTTGTGATGCAATCTTGATGTCTTAACCTATACTATCAATTGGGATATAGAAGTGTATAGTAAATATGTAATTGACACAGTAAAGGATCAGAATTAGCAAGGGCTCCACCATTTTCGTTTGGTCCTGGATATCAGACGATCACTCAATGAGAATTGGACACTGATTTTATCGTATACATATCGTGAAAACAACGGGGCGGTAGATTCCCTCGCGACATACGCGAAGGATCTTCGTCTAGGGTTAACAAATTTTTTGCCCCTCCAAATATATTGACAATATTTTGTGGAGGACATTAAACGAGGAGTAGCACATCCTAGAACGTGCTTGATGTAATCGTGATGTTTCGGTTTATGCCCTTTTTACTGCCTAACAAAATTGGAATATAGAAGAAAAAAAGGGTAAATTATTGCCAAAAAAGGGAAAATATTTTATTATTTTGATTTTCTTGTATGAGAATGAAAAGCTCAATATGTGACACAATGGAAAGTGTCGGCACACGAGGAGGCAATCTTCGAAAGCCACTTTTTATGGCTTGTGGTGACGAATGACTCTGCTTTAATTTGCTCCCTATCTTTCTTTTTCTCACTTTTTTTTTCTACATGTAACATTGAAATAAAACATAAAAAATATATATAAACTAAGACACATTAATGTCACCGGCCCTCCTTTTTTCCCTCCTCTTTATCTTTACTTCTTTTGTCAAGAAAATTTGTAAATAAATATCTGTCTACATCATTTATTTCTTTTTATTTGAATTCATTGAATAGGATTATATGTGCTTGCTTTCTATGCTTTTTTTTTTTTTTTTTTTTTTCTATAAATTCATTAAGTAGTTACATTTAATATATGGGCTTCTCGAGCTCATTAAGCTTTATAAGTTGTCGTTATAAATTTAAGTTTTATAATTACTATGACCGATTAAGTCTGCCTACGTATTAATAAAAATTTGTAAATATTATATGTCTACATCATTTTTTTTTTTTTGGAAATTCATTGAATTGGATTATATGTGCTTGCTTTCTATATTTTTTTTCTATAAATTCATTAAGTAGTCACATTTAATATGTGGGCTTGTCCAGCTCATTAAGCTTTATAAGTCATTGTCGCGAATTTAAATTCTATGAGTACTATAATTAGTTAAATCTGCCTACTAGTGATAGTAGGATTGTATTGCTCCTCATTAACTTGTAATGAAAACAAAGATGACTTTTCCCAGAGTGATTTCTTCTTTTTAAGCATGTAATTAATAAAAAAAATTATGTATAGGATGCCTATCTACAAATTAATGCTTGGTTCTATATATACGAATAATTGTTTATATATTTTGAATGTATTATTTTTCTTGTGTTGTCTTTTACTCGGAGTGTGTAGATCAAAGTTAGTCAAATTGGATTTTTTTGACCTTTAGAACTCTATTAGTGGCATGTTATAGGCATTATCAAACTTGTTCAAATGTGTATGATGAAAGCAAAATTATGAACGTCATTTTTAGCTATATGGGATTTTTTTTTTTTTTTTTTTTTTTGCAAAATTTGACCTATGTGATGTAAACTATTATTTTTTGGTAAGTTCAAGAAGGTTAAAGCTAAGTGCAAAGAATTGTCCAAGAGTGTGTTGTAATAAAAGTGGGTATACTTAGCATGGAAAGTTGTTTTGTCTCTACTGTGTGCCTACACCAACATGTTTAAGTCAAAAGGTCCAATAATCCATCTTCAATATATTAATTAATTAATAATTAACATAGTGGGCAAATTGACCTTGCTTCTTTTTTTTCTCCGTCCCTCAGAGACTCCAAACCTTAAAATTATTTATTTGAACTTCATTTGTGATTATAGATCTAAAACCATCGTGGATTTCTCTTTTAATCGGTGGTGGTTCTAATCACATCTTTTCGTATTTGATTCATTCAATAAATTATAGATCTATTCAGATATGTGAAAATTGATTCATTTTTTTTGTTGCAATACACCTCTCATGACGATTATTCATAGATCTATACGGCCAGTGAATTGATGATTTTCTTCAAGTTTTTGCATTCAGTAGATAGTTTGTCTTCCCTCGTCATAAGTCTTTGATTTTTCTTCCTTTTATTTATTAGAAGTTTTGTTTGTCATTAAGTGGTGTTAGTAGTGTTTTTATACTATCTTGTGTTCTAGATGTTTGTAGATAACAATCCTTAATTGTCATATTGTTTCACTGTTACAGTCGCATTCACAACCAAATTCATGACGAATAGATGTATACATTCTTTTGAATAAATAGGATTGGCGAATCGATGTACTTTTATTAAGACAATCAATCCCATTTATGATCTTATATTGAGCCATTAATGATCAATGAGATTCTTATTTCACTTCAGAAAAAAAACATAGTAGGCAAATTAAACTTGAATATTATTATTATTATGTGACGACCCCTTCTCTAATCTAGGGCACCGCCCGACCTAATATCGTAATTAAGCCCAAATCCCAACCCCACAATACTTAATTACGTATTAGTCAACCTTTATATCCAAATCTACTCCATACTAGTGTTTATGATAACTAAAACACATGTCTCTTTTCAATTGAATTTCATAGTTAATTAAAAGTTATTAAAATTTTAAAATTTAACAGAAGTCTTAACAAATTATGCGAAAACAATTATTAAAAATCCCAAGTGTGTGGAAACCAAGAAAACAACGATCACATGCATATATAACAAAGTGGCGAATATAAACAGTGTGATGTCATCATAAGTCAGGGAACTAAACGCTTAACCCAATATACAACCCAAAGTGAATCAAAATATAACTGTACAATACACAAAATACCAAACCTACAAAATGTCGATGCAGAGATACGCCGCTGAATTTGAGGTAGTTGCCAATCTTCTCCTTGCCCGACCTGCTCATCGACGGCTCTGCACCCACCGTCATAAAAAGGATGGTGAGTAAAAAAATTAACAGTAATTCCCGTTGACAAATTTATTAACATTTCCAAAACAAACTAAACGATATTTAAAAGCATAAACTCAATAAAAAAAGATTAGTACCACAATTATGCCAAAAAACACCACAGTTAAACAAGTGAAACTGACACAATGCTAAATAGTTATGATCTAGATCCGGTCGGCTGTAACTTACGTCAGTGAAGCCTTAACCACTATAGGACATGCGTGGTGTCGCATAGTCTAATATCACTGGGGACTACAATCGCAGTGTCATCAGGGACTCTAACCCTAATATCATCAGAGATTCTAACCTCGTATATGGGCAACCTCAGGGACTCTAACCCCATGTGCATCATCATAATGGTGAGTGCCGATCGACATCCCCAGGGACTCGAACCCCGATTGATCGACTCATAGTGCAATGAACTCTAGATTCTATAATTATTTTATAATTCCAAGAAATTGACTCATTAAGGATTCCAAGAGTTGGCTATGTTGTAAAGCACAAATTCTTCAAAGAATACAAGTTCATAAAACCATTCATAGCTCCATATTTCCTTATAGCATGCTATTTGTACTATATTTATCGTAATACAGCAAGAAACGACATATAACACATGGATGAATTCAAAAGAATTCAATTTATCAAAATATCATAGAAACCAAGCTCAACAAGTGAGGAATAACAAACAAGTTCATGATATGAGAGTACAATGTTGAACATAGTCAATATAGACTACAACAAACAAATTAAAATTGGAAATGAAATGTAAATAAATAATAAACGGGTCTCTCGATACCTCAAATCACGTATTCGCAACCCCGAAACCATTTTCTTAGTTTCCTGATATCAAACTAATCCAAATAAATTGAGATTATGTTAGGTCAAATGGGTTTAGGAACCTTAACCCAAACAACCCCTTAAGACTAAACAATATTGAAATTTTAGTCTTGTATTGCAGCGCATTTTTAGGCTTGAAATTGTCTAATTCTCAACATCTTTCCTTGCACAAAGTTATTTTTCTCTAACTTAGCTTTTCGAAAAGGTTTGGTTTGCGTAATTCCGATTTAAAACGAAAGAGATATCGCAATTTTACTAAACACATCTCAAATTGGAATCTAATATGACCAGGAGACTTGGAAAATTCATTTCTCCCAATCTATAGTTTCAAAATTTGTGATTTTTGGTCACAAAGCAGCTAACATCCCAAATAACAACATACTAAAAGATGAGCTCATTTGGATGATTAATTAGGGAGTTATGTCATTTACAAGTTTAGTTTTAAAAATCTCATAATGCATTTAATCACCTATTTGTAAAGCACTTTTGGACATGAAAACATTTGAACTACAAAATTCTAGTAGGACAAAGTTGTTCCCCTTTGAGTTAGCTTTCAAATGTCACCAGATTGAGTTCGTTTCGATTTAAAATAGTTATGAACAAATTACATAGATTGGTTCATAATACAACGTGCATAAATTCAGTTTTGGTCTTACAACTTCAAAAATTCATATATATTTTTTATTTCAAAACCAAATTAAGAACTTTTTAATAGTTGGATTATTAGCTTGAAATGAGGAATCCAAATATATAAACCATTTACAAAGGCTTAATCATCTACTTTCTGAAATTGGCCAAAAATCAAAATTGACTTCAACTTAAAATAGAGAGATATGTACCTAGTTGATGTACCACCCTACACCTTTAAACCACCAACCCAAACTGATTTTCTTCTTCCTCAAACCTCTCCAGCAAGTTTCTTAGCTCCTAAGCTTATGAGAATGAAAATATGTGGTTTGCATTAATTGATCTCTAACTATATATATGAAATAGATATAGTTGAATGATAACCATTGATTTAATTACATACGTATCTCGAGACGTATCTAATGGTACACCTCTTAACACATCTCCCACTCACCTCCACTAATTTATGCCAATTAACACCGTTAAGTAACTCAATTAGTTCCTAGATGTGTCAATACGTGTCTCGATGCAAATCACATGACTATTGTTTTAAAATGCTAACTTTGGTTATATTTAATTAGAAATCAACTATAGACACATTAAAGCCACCATATAATCTATATTAACTCAAAATAGACTTACCACATCACTTTCTACCCCGGTCTCACGTCGACACGCAACTCGAGACATGTCTCCACTCACATCTCAACACCTATACACAAGTATGAGTGACTTAGTAGTCTACACATATACAATACACTAGGCATACACCACAACAAATCTAACATGTACCTCATCCATCTTGCCGCGATCAATACACATATCATGGTGTCCCACGACACGAGTCGGTGATCCTAATTACGAATAATAAACGAGATTAGAAATTCGGGCCGTAACATATTATTATTATTATTGGCCAATTTGCAAGGAGCATGTGATTTATACTCCTATAATCTCCTATTATTTTCTTACCAATCGAGAGAGAAAAGTGAAGATAAGTGGAGAGTAATGTGCACAAATTAAGTAGTCATTATAAATGTAATTGTTTTGGTCAACCATATTTTTATAGAAGTGAATGTTGGGCAGTAAGAAACGACAAAAACTAACATATGTGGAATGAACGTCGTAGAAATGAGGATGCTTATGTGAATGCATGATAAAACTACCAAAGATAGAATAAGAAATATAAAAATTCAAAGAAAAGTATGAGTAGCACCAATTGACGTAGATATTAGGGAAAGACGGTTGCGGTGGTTTGGAGTTTGAACACCTCCAAAGACAACTTATAAATGTTCCGACTAGAAAATTTGTCTCAATAGAAAATTAATAAATTCGACGATCGATGTAAGGGTAGACTGACGCTAACTTATGATGCATATTGATTTGGAGTTATTTAAAGGTTTTGAAAGCACGCCATCAATTGCACTAAATCAAACGCAATAAAAAAAAGTTTGATCCATATCGTCGACTCTAATTAACTCACATAAGATCGAGGTTTTGTTGTTGTCGTTGTACGAATATAATTGTTTTCTACAAATGTCCCTATATGATGGTTTTTAAAAAGAATAAGAAAAAAAAAATTAACGGCAATATTTATAGAAAAATAGGGGTATGGGCTTTATATATATAGTATAAATTATTAATATTATTTATTTTATGAAAATACTTATGCTGTAATTTAATTTACGAAATTAGTTTTTTAGGACCATGTATTTAAAAATGCCTTATTGTCCATATTTGTCTATGTATTTTTATTTTTATTTTTTTTAGTCTCTTTGTTGGTTTGATGTTTAGGCCCAGTGCTAGAAAGACAATGGATATGTTACACAAAAAGTCACATCGGGCCTTTGAGCCATCTATGCATACTCGCCTCGAGATGCACGCATATATAAATTTCGGTACATAAATAACACGCGGGTCGAGATTGTATGAACGGCTCCTGTAAAGCAATTAATCTACCTTTATTTGTCATTCTAGTATTTTCCTTAGGTCAATTGCTATGATTAGTTTGGTATCAACTTTTTACATTATCCAAGCTTTAAAACCTCTAATTATTAATAAAAAAGAAATAAGTTCGGTCTAGATTGACCTAATCAATGTGACAGAAAAAGAAAGAAAATTAAAATAACCATTAATGTGGTTTCCATGGCAACAGGTATATAAGTGTGACATGTACACCAACCTACTTATGGATTAATATATATTAGTCTTAAGAAAGAAATTTGCATCATATCTATTATAATAGACAACATCATCCAATCAACTATTTTGAAGTCAAAAGTTGCAATGATTTCTACATCTAATACATCCTAATTTTTTTTTCCATTACTTTAAGTACATTTTAACAAAAAATAAAACAGTACGTACTGATATGATTGTATAGTCATATATATATCATAAATTTTGTACAATATATGCAGTCATATCTTGTTCATTTGATCAATATTTAAGACTAGATAGATAGTATTATCAAATTCTAATGCTTAAACGTACAAAGTTATTAATCTGTGTTCATTGACAAATAGTCATCCATTGTGGCGCCGAGGTGGTAAAGAAATTCCATTATATATATATACAAATTTCCAATTTGGCTACAATAGAGTTTAAATCCATGTGTCCCGTCCACGTGGGCACATCCACCCCCATTAATAAAATAATAATTAAAATTAAATTAAATTAAACTGATTTATATCTCGAAAATAGATTAAAATAGAAAATTATGGAAAATTTTTGAAAAATTCTCGAAAAATATGAAAAATAGGAAATCATTTCTAGCTGGTTTACTTACCTCGAAATTCGTAATTCGTCCTCAAGACGTCCCGCTCATGCCTCGATTTTCCTACGTCCCTGGTGTCCATTTATACAAATTAAAATTTTAGGGTGCATTACATGCAATTATAGTATGTGATTATAGATTTGCCATTTTTATTTTCACAAAAATTAAGTTTTTAGCACCCTTTTTCGAATTATACCAGGGTGCCAAACGCCCGAAAAGCCTCGAACTCATTTTTTTCTAGCTTTCCCTATTTTTCATATTTTGAGAATTTTTCAGAATTTTTCCATAATTTTTATCTATTTTAATTTTCTGTAATTTGTTAGTTTATATAAATGATCTTAATTATTATTTGTGATGAGTCATCGTATTATAATAGCGCCTTTTGAAATATATCAAAATGATTATATATATATATATATATATATATATATATATATATAATGGTAATTGAATGTAAAAATGATCATATTTAAATTAGATCTTGCAGGAAGTGAGGGGACGAATGTGGAGGGGCTCAAGCTTGAGGTGTCAAATTGAGAGGTACTTTACCAGAGATTTTTGGTCCATAAACAACCAATGTTAGACAATTGAAAGACGACGTCAAATTTGGCTTTCTGGAAAGCTTCAGTGTTATGTAATATCTATTATACATATATATGTAATGGATATTGAGGTTACTCATAAAAAAGAATTAAGTGTACGGTTAAATTAAATCCTATATACGTTATAACAATCCCTATTATAAGTTCACCCATCTAAATTTAAAAAAACTTTGAATAGGCACTCTTTCTAAATTACTCACCCTCATGCAGACCATCGTCTCCCTCGCGCACACCGCCTCCTAATTCTAATAATTTGTTTCCATCTCCCATGGTCTTCATTTTTGCCGCCTCCACGTCAAGTCTTTCACTACCACCACCCTCTCCCCCCTTTCACTCGTGACATTCTCTTTGTGATATTCCGAGTCGTCGATGAAGTTGCGAGGTCGTCGTCAAACCAAAGCGTTGAAGTAATTTAAAAAGAATAATTTTTTTTTTAGAATTTGTGGACCAACTTATCAATAGGGGTTGTTGCAACGTAGATAAATTCATTTTAATGTGACTCAAAAATTAAAAGGGGGACTACTAAAACAAGGGAAATAAGAATACATAACGAGTGTTAATGCATGGAAGGTTGCAAATATCTATGATGATTGGTGCTGGGTTGCCTGCCCTTAAAGCAACAAATCTTCCTCTATAGTGCCCCACCTATGCCCCTGGATTCTAGCCTTTTATAAGGGCCGGGCCATTCAATAAAGATATCTGGTACAATGCATTTGCATCAACACATGTTATGTATTGATATAGCTTACATCTAAATACAATATTTGCACGTAAGTATGTAACATTAATTTGACTTGTTGAGTGATATAATGCATGATCTCATCATCATCTTATGTTCTCTGCTTTTGTGTTATTGCATGGCGTGTCAACCTTGCTAGCTACACTACCCTCAACCCTTTTTGGGTAGCTCTCCATGTATATTAATTGATTAAAAAAAATTATACATTATGAGTTATACTGTTTTGAATAGAGAGATAGATTTGCAAGATGGGTATAGTTCATGAGTTTGTTCCTCTTGTCCAAAAAAAAAAAAAAAAAAAAAGAGAGGGTGCATAATGAATTTGTTCTTTATCTAAAAAAGGCTTTTTTTTTTTTTTGATATAGTGGATGAGGTGGTCTACTATTGTAGGAATCATGAGCAGACTTAAAATTTTAAATTGTATTCAGCTGTAATTGAATTATTAACGTCCATTTGTCCATTTTTTTATTAAGTTTTCACTATATATAATTTATGCACATTACATATGTACAATATCGCTAAAAAAAACCGCATTACAACATTGTTGATGAGTACGCTATTAAAACATATTAAATGCACAATTAACACGTAAATAAATATTTTTTTAAACAAAGTTAGGCATAGTGATATTTTGGTTGTTGCATTATAATCAAGTTTATATAATTTAACAAATAATTACAAGTGAGTTTTCAAAATTAATAATATATTATAATATATCAATTACGTATCAACTATGTATTAACAACCGTGTAGAAAATGACCACATCACTTTCAACAACATTTCTTTATCGTATATCTTAATTAAAAAGTATTTTTTTATTGTAGTGTTACACATCTATTGTAGCTATATTTTTCTTAAAAAATCGACCCACAAACGAAACTCAATTATCTTGTTATTTTTGAGTGGTTGTATTTCAAATTGCAACTCGAGGAATCTATATATTTCCTCACCCAATTTAAGAAAATATAATATTTAACTAAAACGTCCACTTATTCAATTACAATATATATTACCCTTGTGCAAAACACACCCACATCTTGAAGGTGAACATGCGACGATATTTCAATCTTTGAGGGCGAAAATTTGGATATCTTACAAAAAGAAGGACAATCTTCTTATTCATCTTTAACCTATTTTTAAGTATTTTAATTTTAAAAAATGGTTAGACACGGTAGTAATTAGAATTTCCAAACGTTGCAGATTGCTCCAAACTTTCCAAGTCTAATTTACCTTGAAATTTTAAAGTAGAGGAAATTCCAGCACTGACTGATTGATTTCTAACCCTAAACCCTATTATCACATTTAATTAGAAAACTGAAACAATATCCAAAGTTTGTGTGAAATTGTTTTGGGCTGTCCTCTCCTTGAGCAACATTACTTGCTCTAAAGTCTACCACTCTCTTTTCTCAAGATTCCAAGCCTCCATAAGTGAAAAAGTAAATAAAAAACTAATATTATGGCCTTTTTTAAAATTTTGTTACAACAATTATGGCTTTACTTTTACATTGCATCATGCTAATTAATACGTGTTATTGCACAATTAAATGCTTACAACAACTTTTCTCACTTCGTGACTCTCCTTTAGGATGCAAATGAAAAAGTGTGTTTTCTTTGATTAGGGTGAGAGAAGGAAAAGTGTAATCAATAGCTTGTTTTAGTTGGCAGGATTGATTTTCCTTTGTGTGGTTAGTTAAAGTTCCAATCTGCTTTGTCTGATAATGGACTCACTTAATAGGTCGAGTAGTATATTTTTATTGAAGGAGACATGCAGAATTTTAATTCAAAGTGTTTGAATTTGGTTTGGACTTTTGAGTTTTAATTGATTTGATGTGTGTGTTAGGCCAAGGTTTTTTTTTTTTTTTTTTTTTTTTTTTTTGTCAAGGGTGTGTTAGGCCAAGGTTAGTTATTAAATATGTTTCATCATTAATAAATAATAAACAACTAACCAAACTTGTGTTTTGACAAAAAAAAAACCACAAACTTGTGACCAATGATTTGACTTGTACGTGACATTTTTTTTTCCTATATATTTTGTATTATTTCTCTTTTCTCCAATTTCTTTTTCACAATAAAAGCAAATTAATTAAGTGCAACATGAGGACGTCTCAAGAGTTCGTTCTTACTTCTTACTACTTAAATACACTCTAATGGATGGTTTGATCACACCTCTTCTTCTTCTTCTTCTTCTGGTGATAGTTTGGTTGCAAAAAGCGACACTCTTGAAATAATATAATTAATGTGCCTAATATACCGAACAAATAGCATAATATTTCATAAGGTATCAAGTTTTTTACAAATTTATCCTAATGTTTCAATTTTTTTAAATACATCCAAACGTTTTAAGTTTTTTTTTACAAATTTATCATAATGTTTTCAATTCTTACAAATACGTCATAACGTTTTAGTTTTTTACAAATTTATCATAAAATCTTTCAATTGCCACCTTACAAATTGTAGCCTATAAAATGCATAACATGATGGATTGAGATAAATTCTTCCCATTTGTAACAACATGGTTAAAAGTTATCCCAAAATAACCCAAATTTATTCATAAAATACAATTTACATAGTTTCAAAACTTTATGATGTATTTGTAAAAATTGAAACGATACGATAAATTTGTAAAAAATCTTAAACGTTAGGATATATTATGCCATTTATCCTAATATATACTCACTCCAGTCATTTATATAAGTCGTTTAAGGTAAGGACACAAGAATTAAGACAACCTTAATTACGAGTGTAATTTACATGTATGTCATTTTGACATTAAATGAATTGAAGAATTGAAGAATCATAAATATTTGAATTGTATAAGGGTTAAATGGGTAAAAATGTAATAAATACATTATTGAATTAGAAAACGACTTACAATTTTGAACAAGAAGTTTTTGCTAGAGCGACATATAAATGACTTATGTCTGGAGGAAGTAACATCTATCAAAAGTATAATCCCCTCAAAGTTTCTTTTTAGTGTGGGCTTTCATCCTTTAATTTTGGCCAAATTAAACAATCATTCAAATAACTTGGCAATGGTTTGTACACCCAATAAAAAATAAAAATAAATCGGCTTGCCCAAGATGGGCATTACTAGAAAGCCCACTAGATTAACATTTTAAGAATGGCCCATTAGATTAACATTCAAAGCCCACAAAACCGAGCCCTACTAAAATACGCCTCCTCACTAAAATACACTGAGTGCGCACTTTAATCCATATAAAACACTTTCAAAAAACTGAATCGAACCAACAATGAATTCGATTACGAAGCCAAATGAGATTCGATGGGTCTCGACAACCGATTCCGCCGAGTTCACTCAGCTGAGTTGGGCACTGACTCACTCCTCACTCGTCGCACTCGACGCCGAGTGGAAGCCGACTCGGTCTCCCACTCACCGCTCCTCTTCCTTCCCCACCGTTTCGCTTCTGCAAATCGCCTGCCGAGTCGACTCAGTTGCAAACTCAGTAGTACCAACGACGGAGCCCCTTCGTTCTAGGGTTTCGGTTTTCTTGGTGGACTTGTTGGCGATCGATCTCCGATCGCTGTTCGATCTGCTCAGAGAGACGTTCGTCTCCCCTGACGTGCTCAAGCTAGGGTTTCGATTCAAGCAGGATCTCGTCTACTTGTCTTCCACGTTTTGCTCGCAAGGATGCGATCCGGGATTCGATCGAGTGAGTTTTTGCTTTGTTTTGTGTTGAATTTTGGTTGGTTTGAGAAAAGTTTGGATTTTTAGGGTTTTGGCGGTGTGATTTTTGGTTGATTTGAGGAAAGTTTGGACTTTTAGGGTTTTGGTGGTGTAATTTTGGGGATTTTGGTGCAGGTGGAGCCTTTTATGGATATTACGAGTGTTTACAATCATTTGCAGCTGAAGCAGTTGGGGAGAAAGCCGAGTAAGCAATCGAAGAGCTTGGCGGCGATATGCGGCGAGGTTCTTGGTGCGTCACTTTCTAAGGTTTGGTTAATGGTTATTTGCATAGGAAGTATGAACTAGTTTTGATTTTGACTGATTTTTGTTATGATTTTCAGATTAATTAGTTTGTCTATCATTTGTGTTCTTCAAATTAGAGTTTTTTGTGTTTTTGGAATCGTCGAAGGAGAAATTTTGGAAAAAATTATGCTGATTTTAGGTTGTTCGGAATTCGGACTATGGCATTCTACTTAGAAATCACTAAATAGAGCACAATGGAAGAGTTTGATCCATGTAGCCGACCCTAACTTATTTGGAATTGTGTTCTACTTAGAAACTTATGCTTTTTGGTATAATTTTGAGATTGATTAGTTTTCCTATCACTAGTTTTCTTCAGATTAGAGACTTTAGTGTTTTTATCGGCTTTAAGCCCATATCTATTTACTTTAGTTATGGATGAACTAACTAGACATATTCAAGAGGATATACCATGGTGTATACTATTTGCAGATGATATTGTCTTAGTGGATGAAACAAAAGATGGAGTGAATAGGAAATTAGAACTCTGGAGGAATACATTAGAATCTAAAGGCTTTAAGTTGAGTAGGACGAAAACCGAATACATGCACTGTGAGTTTAGAAACACTAGACATCGAGATGACGGAGTGGTAAAATTAGGGGAAGTAGAAGTTACTAAGGTAAACCACTTTAGATACTTAGGATCAATCATACAAAATGACGGTAACATTGAGAATGATGTCACACATAGAATTCAAGCTGGATGGAAGAAATGGCGGAGTGCAACAGGGGTGATTTGTGATCGAAATGTTCATACTAAGTTAAAAGAAAAATTTTATAGGACCGCAATTAGGCCAGCTATGCTCTATGGAAGTGAATGTTGGGCGGTAAAGCAACAACAATTACATAAAATGAACGTAGCAGAAATGAGGATGCTTAGGTGAATGTGTGGTAAAACTCGTAAAGATAGAATAAGAAATATAAAAATTCAAAGACAAGTAGGAGTAGCACCAATTGATACAAAGATTAGGGAAGGGCGGTTGCGGTGGTTTGGTCACCTGTAAAGACGGCCTACAAATGCCCCAACTAGAAAACTTGATTCAATAGAAACTATTGAAATTCGACGAGGTAGGGGCGGACCAAAGTTAACATGGATGCATTAATTAGAAGGGATTTGAATGGTTTGAAAAGCTCACCATCAATTGCACTTAATCGAGCACAATGGAAAAGTTTGATCCATGTAGCCGACCCCAGTTAATTTGGGACTGAGGCTATGTTGTTGTTGTTGTTGTTGTAGAGACTTTAGTGTTTTTGGAATCATCCAAGGGGAAATTTTAGAAAATTGTATTAATTTTAGAAATCCAAAGGTTTTCACGTCAAACTAATTGTTATCCAGTAAAATTGTTTTGAATCATAAAACAAAAACATTTATGTATGCAGAGTTTGAATCGTTATTTTATGTGTAAACAATTAACAATTACAGTGAAAAAGCTGACGTCTCGAACTAGAGTTGGGTGAGTGATATTTCTTTTTCAGGACCTCTTGTAACAAGAGCATTCCAAATTTACAAGGCATTGATGAAATAGTAAGTTTCATGGAGTAATACTTGTTTGTGGGTGCATATTAGGTATCAACTGAAAAAAAAAGAAACATAAGAGTAGTACTTACATTCAAACTCCTCTTACACAAAGTCAAAATTCTTGTTAATTTAAATAAATGAAATGGCCACGAGCCAACAATTGTAGGTTGCCAATCCATTTAGAAAAGACTACACTTCTTGCAAACTAATAATTGAATTCCATCTTCCTATCAAAAAAATAATCGAATTCCATCTGTAAGTCCCATGTGCTCTGAACTTTTTATTTTTAATTACCTTTAATTGCTAATTTGAGTAAACCTAGATTAGTTGCTATCTTCACATGTGGACAAAGCTTTAGACTTCTATCCTATTGTTCTTGTTCTTGGTAAAATCTCTATTTTTTAGGCAAAATTTCTTGATCTTTGTAAATGCCCACTTTCATCATCGTTTTATATGTTATGTTTGATTCACCTGAAGTATGTGTTTTTTCTTTTATGTGCACGGTCGCAAGCTATGATATTGTTGTCTGATGTTGTTTGGATAAAAGCATGCTTGAAAGTTGAAAGCTTGGTTCATAATTTGTCTGATCAATTCAATATACGTATTTTCAGGAGCTTCAATGCAGTGACTGGTCATTGCGTCCTCTTACAGAAGATCAGAAAATATATGCAGCTTCAGATGCAAATTGCTTGCTAGAAATATTTGATGTGTTTCAGAGAAATTTTCTCGAAGAAGGTTTGTCTCAGGTGTTGCCTCTTGATATCTTTTGAGATTGTTGTCTGTAATTTTTGCAATGGTTTTAAGTTTTGCCCCTTCACCATGCATTCCTGAGATTGTTAGCATTATGCGATTATTAAAAAGGACCATGTTGACAAAAAGAAATGCATTTATGAGATGCAAATGTAAAGAATGGATGAAAGGAAGGTTGTCCTTTGATCCATTGGCTTTGTCTATTAAAAGCGTTGTTTTCATGTCTCATTTCGGTTAAGCTGTTGAGATCTTTTTTTTTTCTTTTAGGTTATTGTGATTTGTTGATATGAAACAAATGTTTCTTTATTGATGCAAAAATGATTCATAAATAGAGAAGTACAACCTAAGCATTTAAAGTTCACACTAGACCTAGCACTCTGTAATTAATAATTGCAACCACCTCTTTCGCATTGCTAAGTTATTTGATGCCCGAGCTTTAAGATGTCCTGTATGAGCCCCAATCATTTAAACAACGATTTTGAAATGCTATTGACTAACCCCTTGAATGAACTTTTGCAGGCGATTCGTCTGACAGTACTACTAAATTACCATCTGCAAATGTGATAATTGGATTGAAAGAGATTTTTGAGAAACCTGATGATTGTGATCATGTTTGTAGGACAAAGTTTTGTCAAGCTTCAGATATGGTCAGATCTGCTTCTCTTTCTGAAATTCGTGAAAGAAATCTTACGACAGCTGGATGCGTTTCTCGATCCATAAGTAGAAATACTTTTCCTTTAGATGTTTCACTTTCAAAGATTATTAGAAAATATGGAGACAAGTTACTACTAAAGGAGTCGGACAGAAAACCTAGAGCTTTTAAGAAGAAAGTTAAAAAGCAGTCCCCAATGAGTTCAACTTGCAAAGAAATATGGTCGAATGATTACATTGATTGGCAGGACCCCCACCTTGGGATCTGTCTATTGGAGGAGATGGGTGTCCAAAGTTTCTTTGTGATGTTATGGTTAGTTGCTTATTTCTTACATGTTATTTACGAACATCCCTTTGTTTAGGTAATCATCTTGTGCTTATTTTATTCTTTCTTATCTTAAGAACTTGTTTGAAAATTAATGTCTTCGTTGCAGATTTTGTGTTTACTATTATCTTCAATATTTGATAATTGTGTATTGCTTCATTCATATTCAACCTGTTAGAGTAATATACCATGGGGCGTATGTAGTCCTACAGACTCAAAATTGGTTATTTCTTAGCTAAATTGCAAACCGTTGACCTTGGCAAGCTGATAATTTTGGTACTTGGGCTTCGTATCATTATCCTGGCCCAAGTTTGCCACATGGTAAACTCCTGTGTCAAAAATGATGAAGTTGAGGGTTTTAATACGAGGCCTTGTATGTTTATTATCCCCTTTTTGAGTTGAAGTTTGGTCTTCTTTGATCTATCAATTATAGGCCAAAACATTAATTTTGGTTGCGGAACCACATATAGATATAATTGCTTTCTTTATAATGTGGCAATACATCTTATCTGAGTTATTACCTAGGTTGAAGGGCTGGCAAAGCATTTGAGGTGTGTTGGGATTGATGCTGCAGTTCCATACGTAAAGAAGCCCGATCCAAGGTGTTTTCATCTCACATCCTTTTTGGTTTTTTTTTTTTTTTTTCCACGTGCAATTGCTAGATGAAAGGGGAATTCAAGTTCTTCCATTTCCACTATTTGATACCCTCTTTCTTCTCTTCAGACAATTAATAGATCAAGCTCGCAAAGAGAAGAGAGTGCTCTTGACGAGAGATGCCAAGCTATTGAGGCATGGATATTTGATAAGAAATCAAGTGTACAGAGTGAATAATCTTCTCAAGAATGAGCAGCTACTTGAGGCAAGTAAATTCTTAGCTTTCTAAATGTTGTTCACTACAAGAAAATGAGCGTTTACTTGCATAATTTTTAATAATGAATCTAAATTTGTAAGTAAAAGTTCACATTTACTTATTACTATCAATATTTGCAAGTAAAAGGGGAAAAAATTTTGTTAATAAAAGCACATATTCACTTGCGAGTGATCTTTCGTAAGAAAAAGCGACGTTCCTTAATGAATAGTGACGTGTTGGTGGGAAATGTGGCGGGCAATCGAGTCACATTACTTACAAGAATATACTTGTAATAACCATAATTTTTCGTTATTAAAATGTAAACTCTTATTTACAACCATTGACCGTAAATGATTATTTGTGGCATGTTGTCGAAAAAAATGTTGCATTAAGGGCACAACAAAGAACTCAAATCAAGTGGAAAACAAAGAAACTGACCTGAAAAAATTGCACAAGAATCGCACATATAAAACAACGCAGGAGAAGCAAACAAAAAAAAAAAAAAAGAAGAGAAGGCTGACTAGAAAGAAACTCAAATCAAGTGAAAAAAATTGACCTAGAGCGAGTTTTCATTTCGTGGAGAATAAATAATAGCCGAGAGGTATCATAATATATAAGTCGTCCTTCTAAATAATACCCTAAGGTTCTAATTTCCAATAACTACCAAAATCGATCCAAATTGGGTGTATCATTAATGACACGTGCGCCGAGGAGTATCACACAACTGCTGGGGGTTTAATTTCATGGTCTTGCCACGTGTCAATCACGGATTGGATGAGCAGCTGTGGCGTGCAGACGTGGCAAACGCTGGTTGGACGAGAAGCTGCTGCTGAGGACGCGCTGGTGAATGGAGTGAGGCCACGTGGCGTTAGCTGGAGGAGAGAAACTCGCATGAAAGTCGCGCGAAGACGTGGGAGGCATCACTGGCGCATATCCCGAGAACCATCTGAAGCGAGGAGAATTTGCCTGGTTGTGACGTCTTTGGACCCTCGCGGGACGTATGAGGGGGTGACACGTGTCACGGGGAGAAGATGTGAGGGCATGCTGGCCCAATAGGAAGCCTCCACGTGGCAGCGGTTGGACGTAAAGAGGAAACACACGACTTGTGCGTCTATCTGGGAGACGACAATGCACGTATATTGAGGCTCGTCAAGGGCTGTGATGCAACGTGACTAATTTGTGTTACTTTCCTGTGTTACTTGGGTTGCTCCTCATCACTAAAACAAGTGTGCAATGCGTGTCTTGAGACAAATCCTCTGGCATTTGATCACTGCATATAAATACTTCATTCCGCATGATTTTTCGCCACGAATTCAACCGTGCACTCCAAAATTCCTGAAAATAACAAATAAATGCAATTAGACTAGTATTTTGGAGACTTAGACATAAAATATATATAAATAAACTATATATAATATGAATAATCAACGACTTATCAACAACAACAACATAGCCTCAGTCCCAAATTAACCGGGGTCGGAATCAACGACTTATCACCTTAAAAAAAACCGACTTAATGATTTAGGTTTGTGACTTGACTGCATACTCTTTTAATACACGTTACTACGATACAATTTTGATTTTATGGACAGACATCGCCATGTGTACACATCAATTTCATAATACCATAGCCATAAGACTTGCTTTTTGAATTACACATCCAAAAGACTTTAGAACACAAGTAAAATTGTTCAAAAAAAGAAGAAGGTAAATATAGATATAAACATAATGTTGATTACGGACCAAAGAAACATTATGTTGATTTAATTAGTATTACTAATATGCAAATATAATTTTTACTATTTATTATTGAAGTCGGGAGACAAATATGTTATTTATCGTCATATATTACTTCCATAGTGCAATATTAATTACTTACAAATTCTTATATTCGTTATTAAAAATTTAGATTCGTAAGTAAATGTAAACTCTTACAAATTTAGATTCGTTATTAAAAATTTCTCGAGTGAAGCCCATTTTATTGTAGTGGTACGTTGATTTGTTGTTGATAAGATGATGTTAATGAATAATAATTCTTTCTAATAGGAACTTCATAAAAAACTTTTTTATATGAATTAATAAATAATCACTTTGGCTCGTTCTTGGTAATATCTATTGTGCTTTTTCTAAGGTTCAATCTTAACCATTTGTCAAATAGCATGACCAATTTAACAATTTACTTTAATCATGTTTCGTGTTATGTTCAGCTGCCTGCTGCTATGGTAAGTGAAAAAAAAAAAAAAAAAAGAACAACAAAAACAAAAAAAAAGAAAAAACCAAAAATTTATGTGGTAGATGAATTGCCTCTTTATTGAACATCGATTGGATAATTTGGATCATCAACCTTAATAAAATTTAGTGAGAAGTTTGTAACTTTGTGTTGAATTCTAGAATCTCGTACCTTATGTTAATGAACGTTAAAACGTGTTCGTAAAAGAGTTGTTCAAAACAAACACGAAGACAAACAAAATCATAGATGATGAGATTAGATCTTTCGGGCAAAATAGAAATAGAAAAGGAAAACAAACACAAAAGGGAGAAAAAATTCGTTTAGGAACATGGAACATGTGAACACTTATAGGGAAGTCAATAGAATTAGTAGATACTATGATTAGAAGGAGAGTCAATATTGCTTGGTTTTAAGAGACAAAATGGGTAGGAGAAAAGAGTAGAGAAATAAGAAACACAGGGTTTAAATTGCGGTACACTGGTATAGATAGAAAATGCAATGGAGTAGGATTTCTAGTGGATAATTATTATAAGGATAAGGTCGTAGAGGTTAAGAGAATGAGAGATAGATTGATCCTAGTTAAATTAATTATTGGAGACGAAAAGATTAATATAGTTAGCGCCTATGCACCTCAAGCAGGATTAAACGAGAGCATCAAACGCAAATTTTGGGACGATATGGATGGATTTATGCAAGGTATACCATTAGATGAAAAAGTTTTTATTGGAGGAGATTTAAATGTGCATGTGGGGGCAAGTAATGATGGGTTCGAGGGAGTTCACGGAGGTTTTGGTTATGATAATAGAAATGAAGGAGAAGCAATCTTAGAATTTGCTTCTGCATACGATCTTGTCTTAGCAAATACTAGTTTTAGGAAAAAGGACTCGCACATGATTACTTTTAGTAGTGGTCATAACAAGAGTCAAATAGATTTTTTTTAACAAGAAAAATAGATAGAAAAATATGTAGAGACCGCAAAGTAATACCTTATGAAGTGCTTACTACCCAACATAAGTTAGTAGTACTTGATATTGAGCTAAAACGACGACTTGATAGGAATAAAAGAGGCAAGGACCCTAGAATAAAGTGGTGGAACCTAAAAATAGTAAACAAGTAGAGTTTAGAGAAAAACTACTAAAGGAAAATGTTTGGAATCTTGATTTAGATGCTAATACAATGTGGCTAGAAACGAGTAAGGAGAGTAGCATCAAACGTGTTAGGTATATCTAAAGGCTTGGGACCACCAAAGAAGGAAACTTGGTGGTGGAACGAGGATGTCCAAAAAGCAATTAAGACTAAAAGAGAGATGTATTGGAAAATACCTAAGTGACAAGATGAAGATGTCTACAATCAATATAGAGAAGTTAGAAAACAAGCTAAAAAAGTAATTAGTAAAGCTAAAACAAATTTCATGGAATATCTATATACAAGGTTAGGTAAATAGAGGAGAAAAATATATTTATAGGCTAGCCAAATTAAGAGATAAAAAGAAACATGACCTAAGTCATGTAAGATGTCTTAAGGACGAAAAATCAAAATGTTTTAACACACGAAAATGATATTAAGGAGAGACGGAGAAGCTACTTCGATAGTTTATTTAATAATGGTCAAGTTGTTAACATAGTATATGAAAACCCACACCAAGAAGAAGTGTAAACTATACACACAATATTAGAATTCCAGAAGTTAAAGAGGTATTGAAAAGGATGAAAATAGAGAAAGCACGTGGCCCAGAGGAAACACCGTAGAGGTTTGGAAATGCTTAGGAGAAAATGGATCGACTTGGTTAACAAAACTTTTCAACCAAATTTTAAAATCAAAACGGATGTCAATGTATTGGAGAAGTACGCTCGTACAAATCTTCAAAAACAAAGGAGACATTCAAAGTTGTTCAAACTACCCGGGAATTTAACTTATGAGTCATACTGTGAAACTTTGGGAGAGGATAATTGACAATAGGCTAAGAAGAGAAACAACAATATATGAAAATTATGGAAATTTTTAAATTGCTTATGAGTCATACTTACATAGAATTGAAAACTTTATTAGTTTAACTTCGCCAATCACTGCTGGTCAGTTGCTGACTAGGATACTATTATAGATTGGTATTTTTACGTGTGTACAATACATGGAAATTATTAAATTGCTTCATTTGAAGGAAAAAATGAGTTATGCATCTAAAGCCGAGGGCGACAATGTAAAAGTTCATATTGGTTGATGATTGGATCCTTTCCAAGTATGCGTAGTTGCATCTTCTTTTATGTATACTCTCAAGGACATCTAGATGCACTGTTTGTTTTCGAAGTACCTTTACTTCCTGATTATTTTTGCTGATGTTGGGACTGAAACATTATTACAGGTAATTGAGACATTTCAGTTAAAGATTTCTGAGGACCAGCTAATGTCGAGGTGCACAAAATGCAATGGGAGATTTATACAGAAGCCTCTAACAACTGAAGAAGCTGTTGAAGCTGCAAAAGGATTTCAAGTAATCCCAAACTGCCTGTTTAACAGAAACTTGGAGTTTTGGCAATGCACCGACTGTAACCAGCTTTACTGGGAGGTACATTTTCTTATTTGTTTTTTTTTTTTGCGTTGCTTTATATCAATTTAGTCCTGTCGCTACCTGATGCATCTTGAAGATAATCAAATTAAGGTGGGTAGGCTCCTAACTTCTACACTTATTTAAGTAGGTCGGTGGTCATAAAACAAATTTGACGCCGTAAAAAAATTGCAAGGAAGGGAAGATGGCTAACTGGAAAATTGGAATGCACTAACTAGGGTCATGCGACCCACCTCATGAACCAGATGATATATAGCTTGTTTGAAAATATAGATGGCTAACTGGGGATCTATCCGGCATAGATCCCCAACTTATATCTTGAACGATCGACACAAAGCATGGTAACCTATTCTTGTTGATTTTGATTTTTTCGCCTCGTTTTGATCATGTACAACATAATAGCAGAATGCGCCAAAAAATACATGAGCATACAAGTAAATACCTCTACAGATGAACTCTAGGTGGTGGGTGTCCACCATCCTTTCTTTTCTCATGTTGTGACTTTGAAATGTCTGCTCTAGTTCTCGTCTAGAGCAAGCAAGCTATATATCAGTATCAGTATGGCCCATAGGAATTTCTTGCACCTACTCTAGCCCGAAAGCGATACAATTGTCTTTCGTCAGTGGAAATGATTTGGTGATATTGAGCAATGTTCATTAAGTTCTTAACACTAATTCTCTCAAGGTTGTACATCTCAATCAACAGGGAACGCAATACCACAACGCAGTTCAGAAATTCATCGACGTCTGCAAGCTGCAAACATCGTAAGAGGAAAATGCGTGTGTGGCGAGGTAGCGATCTGCATCCTTAGCCACATCATCCAGGTGGAGGAGAGGCTGCTGTTGTTGTAGTAACTTAAATCATGTAAGTCTGTACATAAAACTATATTCTTGATTTGATTTTTTTCAATCTTCAATGATCTATGGCATTGTTGTCCAAGTAAGGCAATCCATTTCACAAGCTGTATTTCATTGACTCTGGATCATTGATTTCCTTATCTGGCCACACCAAATCCTTAGCATATCTCAACTTGGTTTCATCAGAGAACTCATTTGTTTTCGAATGCTTTTGTTTATACACTAGTTTGTTCATTAAAGTTTAGATTCTCTAACATAGTAGAAATTCCTATCTGATGTAAAGTTCATAGATTCTTATCTTTTGGAGGGACTTGGAGAGTTGAAGAACCTTTTCTAGCAAGTAATCAATGGACACAATGAATCCTTGAGGGTAGGTCAATTGAAATAGATTGACGTGCCTGGCTGTCAACAACAACAACAACAACAACAACAACAAAAACAAAAACAAAAGCCTCGGTCCCAAATTAATTGAGGTCGACTACATGGATTGTACTCATTCATTGTGCTCAATTTAGTGCAACCTTGGCTGTTAGAGTAATTTATATAATTTTGAATTGAATATACATGTCAATGAACAAAAGAAGAAATGAAGGGAAGCAATAAAAGTAGATAATTTGAAAATCAGGGATGTCATTGGATCCAAACAAATGTTTGTCAGAGTTTCTTGAATAGTCATCAACAACGTTAAATTAAGCGAAGAGGAAGAATTTGATTCACCGACACTAATTAATTTTGTATTGAACTTTTTTATGTTATTTCTCGAGGGATCTCAATTTGATTTAATATGATTATTTCTCTTTTTTAGAATTTAGGCTCTACTCCCTCCGGTCATTCATGTAAGTCGTTTAAAGTAATGACACAAAAATTAAGACAGCTTTAATTACAAGTGTAATTTACATATATGTCTTTTGACATTAAATGAATTGAAGAATTGAAGAATCATAAATGTTTGAACTGTACAAGGGTAAAATAGGTAAAAATGCAATAAATACACTCTAGAATTTTGAAAACAGCTTACTATTTTGAATAAGAAATTTTTGCTAAAATAATTTATATAAATGACCAAAGGGAGTATTTTGGTAGAACTAATAATTTATTTGAGAGCTGAAAAAATAGTAGCATTTAAAAATGGAATGTCATTGTGCCTCAAATAGGACATTTACTTGCTCATCTGCCCTCCATATGCCTCGAGGTGCGTGTCGCATTTGGGCCGCAATAGCTTTTTCTTTTAAATATCTACTTTGTTTGGTAAAATTACTTGATAAACTTTAGGTTACGCAGGGTCAATTTAGATTATTTTCTAAATAACCTAGCTAATCAACCACGACTTTATGTATGACTTTGCTACAGTGACCCATAATAGACACTAGACATGGTTATGCACTCGTCGATCAGCCTTTGATGCACCTTAGGATATGTGCACTCGTGGGAATCAAGGGCATCCAATGAGTGTGTTTGCATGTCCTTCGTGCGTGTTCATATTGGGTTACCATATTATTTTCCTTGTTTACAACAACAACATCAATATAGCTTCAGTCTCAAGTTAATTGGAGTCGATTGACTACATGAATCAAATTTTTTCATTGTACTCGATTAAGTGAATCAACATAGACTATATATGCGAAATTTTTACCAAAGTACTACACTTTTTACTTTAAAAGAGGTAAGTAGAGGTGGGTTTTTTTTTTCCCCACACTAAGCAATGTCGCTCAATGAGAAGGCGCTATTGCTGACGTGGCGACGAGGAGAACTAATAGCGCCTTCTCAGAAGGCGCTATTAGTTATGTCCCGGTCCACGTGGACATCCAAATTCAATAGCGCCTTAGATTGATTTGACACACGTCCACGTGGATCCGGCGAGCGGCGGTGGTGGTGCGAGCGGCTCCGGCTCCGGCGAGCGAGGCGTGGGCCGGCGAGCGGCAGCGTCAGCAGCGGCTCGGGAGGTCGACGGACGACGAGAGGCGCCAGAGCATCGGCGAGAGCAGAGGCGCGAAGCGCAACTCGCGGCAGCGGCGGCAGCGCAGCGGCGAAAGCAGCGCAGAAGCGCGGCGGCAGCGCGCGCGAAGCGGACGTCGGCTCAGCGAGAGGAACAGCGCGGCGACGAGTGGCGCGCAGCGAAGACTGCGAGGCCGCGGATGAGCGCATCAGCGGCAGCCTTGGTGGTTCTCGGTCGGCAGCGGCGGCAGCGCGCAGCATGGCGCGCGTGGAGGCGGACGTCGCTCCAGCGAGGAGGAACAGCGGCGGCGGACGAGGTGGCGGCAGAAGAAGACTGCGAGGCGCGCGAGACGAGCTGCAGCAGCAGCAGTGGTTCGGTTGGCGGCGAGCGCGCAAAGCATGGCGCGGCAGCAGCGACGCGGCGCGCACGACAGCCACGCGCGCGCGGCGCGGACAATGGTGATGGCGAGCGGCGTGTAGCGCGCTTAAGCAGTCTGTGGCGAAAAACGTGGAAGCGGCGGCGTATGCGCGTTGTCGGACTTTCTTTCCTCGACGAGAGCGCGAATTCGACGAAGTTCGAGACGAGATGGAGGTGATGTTTAGTTAATTTCGTTAGTTAGGTTATTAATGTTTGATTACTTTACTTTAGTTTTGTTGTTCGACAATTTGCGGTCGGTAGAATTTAGTTTTGTTGGGTTCGTTAGTTTAGTTCACACGGTTAGGTTATGTTAGGTTAGGTTATTTAATTTGCTTAGTTATGTAATTAATAGTTTTATAATTTTCTTAGTTAAGCATTTCGATTGATATTAACAATGGAGCGGCGAGACGACATGACGGTGCCAGCAAGTCAAATTACTGACATGGCACACATGATGTGGCATGCAGCAGACCAACAACGCGCGCAGGGACGTCGCGGACCAGCGGCAGCGGAGGACAGATCGGCGAGTCCGGTTGGTGACGTGGCGGTGACTGACAGATCGGCGAGTTGCGTTTGTGAGGTTGGCGCTGACGTGGCGGTGACGTGGCATGGGTTCGTACAGATAGCGTCTTTTCAAAAGGCGCTATCTGTACATGTGGCCTCCATGTCAGCGCCATGTCAGCACCACCTCACAAACGCGAGTTTCGCTCAATAACGCCTTTTGAGAAGGCGTTATTGAATTAGGTGATGTGGCGCTGACGTGGCGGTGAGGTGGCGGCCACATGTACAGATAGCGCTTTTCAGAAGACGCTATCTGTACAAACCCATGCCACATGGACGCCACGTCACCGCAAACACAAAAACATCCCACTCAATAACGCCTTTTGAGAAGGCGTTATTGCCTACTTCCGTGATAAAAAAAAAAAAAAAAACCTCCCTATTTTGTGAAAAAATTTGTAAACCAACCCTAGTGTTGGAAAAACACCCTATATATGCTATTGCTAGTTTGTGTTTGCTAACCTAATTTGATTTAATCTGATAAATATGAATTGGATGGATCAAGTTTTGGCATAGTGATTTTGGTACAATGCATTGATGGCTCTTGTTACTCAGTTGAAGGTCGCGATGGCTGGTGCATCTAATATTCTGTGCCATTGTCACAGCAAAACCTTTTCATCATGATGTTTCGTTGGCGTGAAGTAGACACTTAAAGTACTTGTCGGTTGGATTCCACATTGCCCTTTTTCGACATGTGACAAAAATTGCTCAGTGCGCACCGTCACATCGCATTTGCTGGGTCGGTGTCACGGTGATATCAATCCTCTGTATGACAAGCACTATCTGGGGGAAGGCCCACCTAAGCATATCAAACAATTGAGACTTTGAGATCAGAAAACATGATAAGTGGGCTGCAGCAGCTGAATTGACCCCGCCTTTTTAACAAAAGTGAAATGACTCAACTGCACTTCAAATAAAAAGGTTTTTTTTTTTTTTTTTTTTTTTTTTTTTTTTTTTCGCATTACCCCGCTCACCTCATCTATCCATAGCTCACCTTCATGTAAAATGGTTTTGTGTTGTGTTTAGACCTTTGATTACAAGCTTTAATCTCGCATTTTAGCCACAAAAATGTCGATGGAATCAAACACGAATATCTAGTGATTTTCAAGCAAAATGTGTTAATTTTTTGGTCGTTTCATGTATTTTTTGAGTTTAGAAATTTTTTTGTTTATTCTTATCGCATGTGGGTTTCGGACACACAAGGTTGAGACTCGGTTGCTTTTCACCGAGGTCAAGACCTATTCAAAGGTATCGGTGGGAGTTGTATGAAGCCAGTGGAGACCTCTTTAATTTGAGGTTTGATGGGAGTCAGCTGACCTCGTATGTTCGAAGCTTATAGGCAATCGAGACAAAGTTATATATGTTTGAGTAATGGGGTACATTTAGTAAAAAGCGGGGTATGTTTAGCAATTGAAATTAAAAAATCAGGGTATATGCACCCCACAAAAGTTTATAGGCAAGCCACATGATGAGTGCAAGCCAACGTTTGTTAAGGGCACCCTCAATATTTTTTAATTTTTCCTAAAATGCCCTTGTGTTTGTAAGGGCAAGCCACATGATGAGTGCAAGCCAACATTTGTTAAGGGCACCCCACAACTCTTAATTCGAAAAAAGCTGATTTTTGAAGTCATCTTTACGAACGAGAGCACGAGCCATATGTGTTGATTCCGGTCGATCTTCGCGTCACACCCTCATGGCTTGTTTGTGCGGTGGTGGTGGTTTGGATTTGGGGCTTCATCAAAATCGACTTTGTTAGGAGATTTTTTGTGTATTGTAGTGTTATTCATCAATTGTGTGTTATATATGCATTTGTTGTTGTTGTTGTTGTTGTTGTTGTTGTTGTTGTTGTTGTTGTTGTTTGTGATCGAAGTTGAAGGCCGTTTTGTCTAGATTTAAGGCTCGCTTCGATTCGGTCACACATGACCGAACAAAATCCATTTGTTCGGTTGAAGGTGACTGGACAAATTGAGATTGTATGGTTTTGCCACATCTGACCGAGCAAATTGATTTTGTTCGGTCACAAGTGACCGAGCAATGCCCATCTGTTCGTCACATGTGACCGAGCAATACCCATTTGTTCAGTGGGGCGCGACTGAACAATTCATATTTGATAGGTCCTGTGTGGCTGAACCAGAGAGGCGAACAACACGAAAAAAAAACACAAAAATGGACTAAATCAAAGGAAAACTCAAGAGATACATCTCCGTCTTGCACACCCTTGATGTTCATTCTCCATTTTGTAAGGTCAAGAGACACCAAACAACAACGACGAACAATACACTACGACACACAAAAATTTGTACAAACCCATTAAAACAAATCAGCAATACTTTCAAACCATCAATTTCCATAAAAAGCATGAAGATATCAATTCTTATGATGATATTGGACTCCGAAATGCTACTTAGTGCCGCCGGTGCGCGCCGGTGGTCGGAGGGGATCATTGGAGACGAACATTGCTTCTTAGGGGTGGGCAAACTGCGGCTTGGTGGTGGAAACCATCAACCGCGACCAAACCGAGGGTTCGCGGTTTGGCTGATTTGCAAACCACCACCAAACCGCGAACCATCAAAACCGCACCAAAACCACCCGCGGTTTGCGCGGTTTGGTCGGTTTGGTTTCGCGGTTTTCATGCGACCCATTTTAAAAAAAATAAAAAAAAAAAAAAAAAAAAATCATACATATTACATACCATAAAGTCCATACATGTTTAAAGTTCATCAACAATTCAACATAAGATACAACAAAACATATATAACCAACCATTCACCAAAAAGAACTCAATCAAAGTTAGAAATCCAGAAAAAGTGGAACTATAACAACAACAACTGATCATCATCAACATCATCATTACCAAAAAAGTACTACTACTACTAGTACTACTACTACTCATCATCATCATGGCTTCAACAACAATGCTAGAACATTTAAAGTGTACCGTTCAAAGCCAGAACATTCAACATTCAAAGCCAAACCCAAAAATTTGTCGAGTGAGACCAATTATTTGGTATTCAAAGCCAAAACATTAGAGATAATTACCTATCTTGCGATGTGGCGGTGGGACTCGCAGCGATCGATGCGTGACTGGTACGAGGCAGCGGTGGAGGCGGAACCGGTGGGAGGAGGCGGCGCACAAGGCGGCGGTGGACGCAGCAGTGGAGGCGTTGGACGCAGCAGTGGAGACGGCTGTGGACGCAGCAGTGGTTCGCGCGGTGGGAGGCGGCGACGATTGATAAGAGGTGACGACTAGGGGTGGCAAAAAAACGGGTATGCCTCTTTTAATAACGACTAAAAATACTGTCCGGACCCGTACCCGTTTTTGAAACGGACACTTTTTTTTTGTCCGGACCCGTATGTTTTTAAAATATACAAGTCCGTTTTTTGTCCAGGACCGTTTTTTAATAAAATAAAATAAATTTTTTCACTTAATTATTAACAAAAATACATAATTTTTATGTTGTCATGCATTCCATCACTACAAAAAAGAAATGTTATAAATTTAAAATTCAAGTCTTACAAGTTTCCATATAGAAACGGGTACCCGTTTTTTTTTAAATTTTGTTCGGACCCGGACCCGTTTTTTAAAACGGACAAGAAAACATGTCCAGACCCGTATTAATTTTCAAAAAATTATGTCCGGACCCGTTTAAAACGGGTCCGAACAAATACGGACAAACGGGTCCGGGCACATTTTGCCACCCCTAGCGACGACGATAGGCGGTGGTCGGAGCCGACCGGGAAGGGCGATGTGGTGGTGGGACTCGCAGCGACCGGTGGGAGGAGGCGGTGCGGGGCAGCGGTGAGCGCAGCAGTGGAGGCGGCTGTGGACGCAGCAGTGGTTTACGCGGTGGGAGGCGGCGACGATTGATAAGAGGCGACGACGATAGCGGTGGTCGGAGCCGACCGGGAAGGGCGATGGGTTGGGCGTCGGCGGTGAGACGTGGATGAGTGAGGAGGACGAACGGTAGGTAGAGTAGAGAGTCTAGAGACCGAGAAACGCCCAAATCTTCCTCTCTACAATGCTTCTCAAGAGTTTTTTTTTTTTTTTTTTTTTTTAAAGTTTTAGGGTTTTGAGTTGTAAATGTTGGGTATTTACTAAAATACCCTCGGTTTGGTGAAACCGCGATTTTTTTAAAATGAAAACCGCGACCAAACTGTGATTCTGCGGTTTTTAAGTTTTTTAAACCACCACAAACCGCGAAGTTCTAAAAACCAGACCAAACCATGCGGTTTACGCGGGTTTGGGCGGTTTTTCGGAAACCGCCGCCCACCCCTATTGCTTCTTGTGAGGTGTACAAACATGAAAGAGATGAAGGGCATGTAAGTCATTTTAGGAGTTGAGATGGGTAAATAGGTTATTTCATTTGGAGGCAAATCTGGAAAGAGTATGAAATTTTTTAAGTGGCTTGCCCATAGAGTTTTGTGGGGTGCACATAGTCGGCCCTTAGTAATTGGGTATACTCAGCAAAAAAAGGAGGTCCTTCAGCCGCTCCCTAAGTGGGCAAGGAGAATTTCTTACTTTCCTACAAAAATTGTTGATAATATTTATTGTTAATTAATCTTTTTTTTTTTTTTTTTTTGTCAAGATCTTGTAATCATTTAAACCTTGATAAATATTTATGCTACTATTTCTTTTGTACTCCGCGATTCCTTTGAGATAAAACGTGAATTTTACTTTCTTGCTTGCAAATTTCTTTTGAGTAGAACTAAATAGTCATATTTAAGAGAATATATTATGTTGTATGTTATTTGCAGATGATAATGATTTTAGGGGATGAACAAAAGATGGAGTAATAAAAAATTAAAACTTTGAAGGCCATTAATACATTAAAATTTAAATGTATTTAGTTGAGTATGAAGAAAACTGAATACATGCAATGCGAGTTTAGAAGTATTAGACATAATTAAGATGATGAAATAAAATTAGAGATAGTAAAAATGTTCTTAAGGCGAATCACTTTAGATGTAATGGATCAATCATACAAAATAATGATAATATCGAGAATAATATCACATTCTAAAATTTTAGATAGATGGTATTTCCTAACGAAACAATTAGTGGACTTACAACGTAAAAAATTAAAGAGGTTATTTAAGTCTTGCACTTATTATCATGTCATACATTCAATTACTTTGCTTAAGACGAGATGAGCACTAGATAAGATTTACGCAAAAAAATTAAAGAGGTTATTTAAGTCTTACACTTATATTATTTCATACATTCAATTCTTTACTTAAGACGAGATACGCTCTAGATAAGATTTAAAAATGAATCTTTAAAAATCTTTGAAAAAAAACTTTTCAATGAGCGAAGTAATTACCGTAAAAAAATGGTTTAGACTGACTATATATACGACCTACCCTCTTGAAAAGACAAAACAAAGTTAACATACAATTCATCTTGTAGGTCGAGATGACGATCCAAAACCTTGATGAAATTAAGAAAAATAAGATGATTAGCAGGAAGGATCCATCGTTGAAAAGATCGAACAAAGTAAGTCCCCCTTTTACTCTCGTGATAAAGAAAATTTGTCTTTTTTTCGAAGATAGAAAATTTATCTTTTGCAACATCAAATGATGTTGTTATATTAAACGTTGTTAAAACTTATTTTGAATTCCACTTTGTTTAAATTTGTAGAGTATTCAATTAGTTTTTAAAAATATATAATTTTAAAAAACGGATTATAATTAAATTTAACAAAATTCTTTATTTTATAATATTAAACAAATCATAATTACTTATGATTTTTACAGTTAATGACTACTTATAATATATTAATTAGTTACATGTCAATTAACTTTCAACAAGGTAGCTTTAAATTAATATATATTTAATTCAAGTCCATCATGAATCTAGGTAGAATAGTCCAAATCCGCATCTTGGTATGCATGTTCATCTAATTAAGCTTTATGATTAGCTGTGACCATCCTAGATTCAATAGGTACTTTACTATGGTTATCTACTATATATGACTACTGGTTAGTTCTTTCCATCGACCATTAGTAAGTTTGAAATCACTTTTTTTTAATGACTTATGAGCTTGTAATTAGGACAAATTAAAGATAAAGTTCCAACATGGGAAAAAAATGGAATGTCTAAAACTTAATTTTTAAAAATTAAAGAACCACATAATGGAAAATAAAACTTCTAACAAGAGAAGATAAATTAACTATCAAACGAAAAAATTAAAGAAAAGATTAACCCGCCAACAGCTCCACGAATCCACGAACGATCGTCGCGAGATGTGTACAACAATAAAAATGTAACCAATATTCTCAGATTTGAATAGATACGTAATATTTATTGAATAAATAAAATATGAAAGAATGTGATTGGAACTGCCGCTGATCAAAATTAGAAAAGATCGACAGCGTATGGCTCAAGATCTTGAATCCAATAAGGGAATAGCTTTTTTGATAAGAAAGAAAACAACTTATCTTTGCTAACTCCAACCTCCACCTTCTCCCACCAATATCACATATCTAACAATTGAGCTAACCACTTGCTTACCCACAAATATATATAATTGGAAGACTTAAAACGTGCTTGGATCTATCAATTATTATTAATTAATTTTTGTTGGTGGTGTCAGGTCTTACTATTATTTTAATTAATTATATTTTTTAATTATATTTTTTTTTATAATTGTGATTATTTTTTTTTGACCATAATTGTGATTTATTATTAAAGAAGGATATTGATGAAGAGGAAAGGAAAAAGCCCTTAAAAAAGCCAAAGCTGGAGTCATCACCAAAAGCAACAAACGGCAATGCTGAAGGTGATCAACCAATATTTAAGGGATCATCCTCATCTTCACCACCTAAGGTTCCATGCTCAACAACGAATGCCAATCCTACTGAAGCAACACCAAATGATTCTATGAGTAGCCCAATAATATCAACGTTGTTGTTGTATGGATGTCCTGGTTGTCTTATGTATCAACTGGTGCCGGAGAATGACCCAAGGTGCATGAAGTGCAACTCCGACAACATGCTGAATATACGTACATGATTGAGAAAATGGAAAAAATGTAATCTTCTTTGTCGAATCAATAATGATAATAAAGAGAATAAGGTTTATTATAAGAATAAGGTTTATATAGGGATGGATCCATTTAATTTCTTCAATCCAGCTTGAATTCTATGTGTAACATCATTCTCAATGTTACCTTCATTTTGTATGATTGATCCTAGGTATCTAAAGTGGTTTACCTTAGGAACTTCTACTTCCCCTAATTTTACCACTCCGTCATCTCGATGTCTAGTGTTTTCTAAACTCACAGTGCATGCATTCGGTTTTCGTCCTACTCAACTTAAAGCCTTTAGATTCTAATGTATTCCTCAAGAGTTCTAATTTCTTATTCACTCAATCTTTAGTTTCATCCACTAAGACAATATCATCTGCAAATAGCATACACCATGGTATATCCTCTTGAATATGTCTAGTTAGTTCATCCATAACTAAAGTAAATAGATATGGGCTTAAAGCCGATCTTTGATGTAGTCCTATCGTAATGAGAAATTCTTTTGTAGCTCCTCTAAATGTCTTTATACTCGTTACTACTCCATCATACATATCCTTAATAGTGTTTATGTATCTAGCATGCACTCTTTTTCTTTCTAGAACCCACCAAAGAACATCTCTATGGACCCTATCATATGCTTTTTCTAAATCTACGAATACCATATGAAAATCTTTTTTCTTTTCTCTATAGTTTTTTAATAACCGTCTTACAAGGAAATCGAACCAAAGTCAAAAAAAATAAAATAATAATAAGGTTCGATTAATTTTCTTTTTATTCTTTCATGGTATATATCTAATCTTCTGGCGAATGAATTAATTAACAGGCTTTTTCATAAAAATTAGTTAATAGTTTTTCTAATTTTTGTCAAATGAGTCTGCTGGTACTATTTTTTTTAATGAAAAAATGAGTCTAGTACTATATATTAGGATCTTATATGTTGAGGTTTTTTAAAGTAATAACAAAAGTTAATCTATCTTCACTAAAAAAAAAAAAAAAACAGAGAATCTATATTGTTGACATTGGTATAGTGACTATACATCACGAAAAGGGGCAAACATCTTAAAAGTGTACAAAATCTATGTTTGGAACACCTAATGAAAAACTGAATAAGCTTTTCCAAAACTAAATATTTTAAAGTTCTTAGAAGAAAAAGCGATTTTGCCCTTAATGAAAAAAGAGTGACGTTCCTAAATTTGTTTTATTACTTTATACCATTAGTGATCTTTGTAGATGGTCCAAGGAGGACTAAAATGTTTGCCTGTAACTATATATGATTTATAATCCATACCACTTTTTTTTTGTTTACTGATTTTTTGGTGCCCGAGTACATATATATTGAAGTTTCGCCCCAACTAGTCTCAGACTTGGAGTTGGTAGGACCACTAAGTGGCGGCGCCCCTGACCAAAAATTTGAAAGGGACTCAATAATTCCCACGACAATCCATACTACTTTGTGGGTGCATATATAGATCAATAATTTAGAATGATTCACTTGTATAAGAGACTGGAAGTTAATATATATTGGAGGTAATTAATAGGTTTCTTTCTTAAAAAAAAAATTAACCTAATTTTTGTCCAAATAAGAAATTAAATAACAGCTGCTTCCTTTGACTGTTTTACAACAGTGCTATTCCACGAGTACTTTCAAAATATAAAGTGAATAAGCATTTTAATAATGTAAATATATACATTATTAAAAAAAGTCAAGATATAGACGGGTTGCGATATTTATAGTAACTCATTTGCAACCATTAGATTCTAATCCAACATATTAATTTATGAGTCGTAAATGCATAAAAAATTTAATGCACAACATATTTTGAAGGGTTCCCATGACACGAGTATATATTTGGGCTTCATTGTAAAATTTTTCATATATATAATTTCCTTTTTATTATAGTACAAATCTACGTAATATCTAGTTATCTACTCATAATAATACACACAATATGTACTCGCATGTTTTGGTCTTAATTAATTAATGATGCATATTTTATAGCTTGTAAGCTTTTTAAAGATCTAATTTCTTAGCTAAAAGTAAAGAAAATGACATCGACATACTTACCCGACAAAAGCTTTTTACAAGTAACATCATGACTGTGATTGTTGGCTATTGATTCTAGCTAGAAATAACATTATAGGTATGCTTAATATAAACTTCAAAGATAATTTTGGTGGCTTGTAACTATATACTTTTGTTAGTTTAGATTTCAGTCAAGACCTAGCTACTGTTAGGGTCGGTTATGTGGCTCAGTCAATCTCATGATTTTAAAATTAATTAACCATGTACTACTTTCAAACCAGCAAAGAAGAAATAAATATATACACATAATTAATTAAGTTTTCAAAATTACATAAGATTGCTAGAATTTAAGCCAAATCAAGTTTTGGTGTTTGAATTCAAAAAGTTAGGTTAAATCTTTTTAAATGTTCGTAAGGGCCAATTAACTTGATTTGATGCATTTTTTTTTCTTTTTATATATTGAAGATCGATGAAGTTGACAAGTTACCGTAGCAGAGTAGTTGCATACATCAGTGGCAAAGATCTTGCATTTTAATAGAGACAATCAAAGTTCGAGTCTCATCGAGTGCAAATTAAATTAATAAATGCGTGCCAATTTTTTAGTAAATATTTAATTTAAGTGCTACATAGATCCCTTAATTAGTTTGAATAATTTATTTTCACTATATATAAATCTTGGTAGAATAATTCAGATTCATTATTGATCCTCCTAATTATGCTGGTTCGTCAGGCCCGTTAAGGTCACTTAGCTGGGCTCTCTGGGTTCATTGTGATCCACCTATTTAATTAGGTTATAATAGGTCTACTATAATCAATCAGACCTTTTCGCTAATAAGTTTGAAACTGATCCTCGTGAGCTTCTAATTGAGAAACTACCTTTTAAAGGGGTGAAAAAAAAAAAGATGAGCTAATTGTGGGAAAAAAAAGGTCTCACATTAGAGCTTCTAATTGAGAAACTACTATTTTTAAAGCACACCATCAAGAACAATAATTGAATTGAGCATGATAGAAAATTTTGATCGATACATGTAGCTAACCTTAATTAATTTGAGGTCGAAATTTTTTTAATTGTTGTTGTTGTATACAGAATATCGAAGGAGGATTGAACAATTAATATATATTTAATTTGAATTACTCAAGGGACAGTGTGCCTAGCTACCGGATGGCCTAGCTAGGGTTGCATTGAAAATGTTCTAAAGGTTTATATTTTGCTAAGACACTTAAGGCTGTTTTTTTTTTTTTTTTTTTTTTTTTTTTGTTGTCTAAACTACTTGTGGTCTGTTTAGTTCGCATGATTGCTTAGCTAATTCATTGGAATAGATGTAATCTATTGTTCACTTCGCATGATTAGATAATGAAACCGGATTAGGTAATCATACAAACTGTGGATTAAACTAAGTGGCATGGAGTCCTATCCTTTCACTAGTTAGTCGGTTCTCTCCCAATTAGTGTAAAGACGAGATTGCCCTTCACTTAAATCAAACTGTGGCAGAGCAAAACAGTGGAGTTTTGGTGCACAACTTGGCACCACAGTTGGAAATAATGTCCCACAACTCTACATGTGTATTTTTGAGTCACTGTGGTTGGAACTCAGTGTTGGAGAGCTTGAGCCGCGGCGTGTCATTGCTAGAGCGATGGAGACCGTGATGGGTCTAGGGTTTCTCCTCCATTAATGGAGTGTGGAGTGTGTGGGTGTCGACAATGAAGGGTGTTGCTAGCCAAAGCTGGAAAAAATAACTGGAAAATGAAGTTCCACCATGGTAGGGTTCGATTTCTCAGTTGCAATGTGAAGAACGATGGTAGGGTTTCGGTTTCGATTTATCAGTTGAAATGTGAAAACGATGAAGCTTGCTTGAGGGTTTTTATATGAAGAGGGGTAAAATGGGCATTTTTATTAAATTACTTAAAATCCTATCATGCCAACCGAACAAGTCTTCAAATTCGAATTATCACTAATCCATAGCAATGTAATCCAATGTTTGTTAATCCGACCCTATCAACCCAACCGAACATACCATTAGTATTCAAACTATATATTCGACTACTCCAAATTCGCCTCAAGTTACGCATTATATTAGTAGGGATAGAATTTTAATATTGATATTTTCATTCTTAAGACTCAAACTCGAGTTAATACTAGTTAAAAGACAATATATAACTCGTGCGCATCTTGTACGTTAATATTCTAACCGTTGGTCGCTTCAGGCTGTTTTGACAAAGTAAAAACTATCTTAATTATAATCTAGTTTATACTTTTAACAACATAACAAGGCCTAAGTTTGAAAAAAATAATATATTAATAACATTAGCGCGCACATCGAGCTCTGAAATCGATTGTATCATATATGGTACAAGATTCGTATGTCTGCATCTCGAGACGAGGAAAATATGTATTTTGGTGTGAGTTGACTGATGTCATTATAACATTTCCCCTAAATTTGAGTTTGAGTAGAGGTTGAAGCCATGCATGTATCATTTTTGTAGGTCCAATTAAGCTAGGGTTGTGCTGGTGGAGGTGGTGAGGAGAGGAATGAAATTGAATGGAAAGCACATGGATGGAATGACGTTTTGAGTCGATGTCAAAATTCACTATCAAACGGGCGCAGAGAGTTTGCAATATTTTCTCGCTCGCCACCGCACTCCGCACTATGTGGGTCCCACCGGCCATCTCTTTTGTCACCTCTGACTTTTGTACTATTATCTACCTCATCACTTCTCCAACTTACATGACATAGCTCTTTTTGGTTCGTTTCTGCCAATTTATACGGAAGTTTTCTTAGAGTCGGAGTTAACTCACAATAAAGATCATATTTTCATGTTTGATTCAACGTTTAATTCATAGGAAAGTTGTAAACTTTTATATAATAAAACATATGAATTGACATAAGTATACCCTTCAAGCAAAAGAGATGGATGTGAATAATAAATAGGTAATTAATATGAATGATAATTGTGTATACAAGTCTTTGAAAGATAACTTCCATAAGGAGGAGGAGATATCTCACACTCTAAGTGTGAGTTGGAAGATAACTTAAAGGGGAGTTGGATTTATAAAACCAACTAAATAAGATTAGTTCTAACTTCAATTCATGGCAAGTAATCCTAAAAAAAAGAGTAAATAGTCGCAATAATCCCAATTTTTTTATTTTTTGTGTCTAAATAACTTCAAACTAATAATTGTTTCTAAATAATCTCAATTTTTATTTTTTGTGTCAATTTTGACTCCAATTATTATTTTTAGATAAATTGAGGTATGACATATGAAATTGATAAATTAAGTTGCTAGCTAAATGAGGTGGTTTAAATTTTGACATCAAAATAATCTCAAACTTTAAGTTTGATCCGCATTAAACTAATTGTTTGTCTTTGTGTGGGTTGTAACATTTTAAATTTACAATCAACCCCCTTTATTTCTTAAAACTTAAACAACCTCATTAAAACAAAACAACTTTACTGATTTCATATGCCACATCAACATTAATTTACTTTAAAAAAAAGTAATTGGGCCAAAATTGACACAAAACACAAACTTTGGGATTTTTTAGACACAATTATTAGTTTGAGATTATTTAGACACAAAAGTGAAAGTTTGGGATTATTGTGACTATTTGCCAAAAAAAAAAAAACATTACTAACTAATTAACCCCCCCCCCCCCAAATAAGAAAAAAAAAAAAACAAATTCTAATCTCCTTATAGGAAAACGACTTACATTATTGAACGGAAGAAGTTGGCTTAAAAGACTAACAAAAATGACCGGAAGAAGTATTATAAGCTAACTTAAAAGTTCAAAATTTTAAATATTTACTTTTATATAAGGTATTATATATGGGAAATTCTACAATAGAACCCAAATATATATCTATGTCATGAGAACCCTCAAAATATGTTGCTTATTAAATATTTTATGCATTTATAACTCAAAGATTAATGTGTTGAATTAGAATTCAATGTTGGTAAATGTGGTTCCTATGACATGGGTATTTTTGTAGTTCCCACGGTGGTAATACCCTATATACATGCATTACCCTTAATTAATTATTAGGTCGAGGGGCGTTAGTAAAACGCAACATTATTGTATAAGGGTAGTGCTATTTGGACTCATGATACGACCCATTTATTGCATGCGTGTCATCAACATGTTGACATGTTTACAACACGGACCTGTAAGCTCATCTTACACCCGCTAAATTTTGAGGTTAAGTATGTCGGGTTATCTTATCATACACATTTTGACACCCCTACTTATATATTTGACTAATGTACCAAATACTTGCTTGGATAGTTTCCAAATTATAATGTTTTACCAATTAATGAACTTTTCAGAGCTAGAGCGCGCGCAGTGATATATTGGTAGATGTTAATCTAACTATAGGTTCATTAAATCTTTACCTCTGAGTTCAGCAGTATGTATATATATATATATATAATATTGGGCTATCGAGGCCAGTCGCAGAACCAAAAAATTTAGTTGCATGCTTAATGTAGATATCAGGCTAGCTTGAGTTGTAAAGATAATAAGGACTCGACCTTATAAAAACTCTAAAGTCTGATCACTTAATTGATGAGCAAGCTTCGATTAATTTACATTCACCAGTTTAGGCTGCGCCACGTTGAACTTATTAAGTAATTTGATATGTTTATTTACTTAAAATAGAGTTGTTAGCTTTAAAAAATGAGTTATTGAAGGCAAGGCTTGGTTTAGGCCTGTCTAAACCCGCTAATCTCGATAGAGATGTATTGGCTTTAAGTGGACAACATAAAATAAGAATTGTGTCAAAAAAGAATTATATTAAAAATCTTAAATAAAATAATAAAATTTAAAATAGAATAATAAACTAATAATTTTAATGATTTACAACACAAATAATAAGATGCTAAAAGTAAAAAAAATATAATAAGACATAATTTTACGAGAAAATAGTTTAATTAATATATAATTTTTGTCAAACAAAAAACATATTCATTTCTTAATGATTTTCCCTTCTCCTAAATTATTTTTAATTATTTTAAAGCTTAAAATGATATATAAAAACAAATAGTTTTTTTTTTCACGGTAGTGTTTCTTAATTGAATATAAAATTTTGTCCTTTAATATTGATTGAATATTTTGGACATCATAACTTTTATCTAACCACAACTCGAAATTTTGAGTTTCGTAAAGTTTCGGTGAAACTAAACTTCAATACCTTTCCTACTAGTGCTTATGTGACCACTTAGAGTTAATAAAAAACTTGTGATTTTTACAAAGTTATATCGCTCAACAACGTTCCTCAAATACATAAACTCTTTTTGGTTTTTACTATATATACATTATTAACATTAAATTTATTTACCCATGACACTATAACTACTTCATGATATTAGTACAATAGATTACATTTATAGTTGTAATGAACTGTTACCTTAAGCTGGTGATTATTACTAATCCAAATCTTAATTAACTCGAGTTAAGCTCATGGTTAAGTCTCGCATACTTCGATTAGCGTGTGCGTGCGTTTACATGACGTATGATGTTTGTTTGGATTGTTAAATGAAAATATGAATATGATGTGGTATAATAACGGATTATATACAAGCCTATAAAACGAAAAATACACAATAAACAATGATTTACCGAGACACCAAGTGTGACGAGGGGTCGTGGCTTGAATGTGCACTCTCAAGGACACTTGTAGGTACGTCCAGTGAGTTTATCGGTGAATAATACACGAAATATATATATATATATATATATATTTATATGTTTTTGAAATATATATATATATATATATATATATTGAAAAATAAAAGAATAATTGAAATATATGGATTGTTTGATCGTCTCGAACGCAGCGTGTGTGCTTGATGAGTCAAGTTTAGTGTCACGATAAGGTGTGTCACTTTAACACATCATGAAACGACCCTCACCCGAACTAGGGTCGGGTCGCCCGACCCAAACCATTACTCAAGCCCGATACATGAACCAGGCCCAAATAACAGTATGGCACGCCTAATTCAACATGCAGAATAACATACTAACCATATGAAATAATAAATATGGAAGTAAAAATCAAACTAGAATTCCTTATATCATAAGATCAACATGGTAAGAGTTCAACTATCTAAGTAGGTTCAATCATCTCAAATAGCTTCTAATACTCCCAAGAAGCTTCTAAATAGTGCAAAACAAATAAGGAGGGTTTCAAACTACCCAAATTATCTACTTTGAGTTACAACCCAAGTTTATTGTTCTCAAAATCAAATAAATAAATAATAGGAATGTGCAACTTCTCACAAAGTAAGGAAAGACTTCAAGCGGGTGCATTTCTCTTGTCACGAGCTAAAGCGGATGTGGACGCACCTGGAGAATAAGTGGGGTGAGCTAAAGAACTAATGGAGCTTAGTAAGAGAGAAGACTCGCTCAAACATTAAATACGCAAGTACTACCTACTAATTATGCAAAATCTAACATGAAGTTGAAAAACTAAATCTCAGACATTAAGTAGAAAGCACGTAGGTATTGATCAAATTCAAGTTCAAACATGTAGATAAGATATAAAAGCCTGTAGAAACATGAGAGCATTGTTCATCCTCACAAACAAGGAAGGAGTCATGCATTCATAACTTCTAAAATGAGTTTCAAGGATCATTTAAAGCATAATAGAATTCAAGTCATTCATGTAAGGGGTCCATAAGAGATATACCATAAGAGATAATAATAAGTATAAGTCATTGGTCCATTTAATGCATGCTAGGTATTGGTAAGAATCTGGTGACCGAATCCCTCACGTTTGATTTGATGATGCAAACCATTATTGGACGCAATGGTTGTTACGTCCTCCAACTAGTAGCATCATAACAAAGTGAGTTCATCAAAAGCCGCCACCGATACATGTTCCTCTATCACCAAGTTACACGAGTAGGAACTCCAACTCTTACACTTATGTGACACATTTATGCATTCAATTAGGCAAGTAAAAACCCCCGGTGGTGAATTCCACAAACATCCTGGGGCATTAACTAGTAAGCCTTCGGTGGCACCACAAACATCTTGGGGAATTTAAATATGATAACTTGCTAATTGGGTCCTCGGTGAGAACTCCACAAACATCCTGGGGCAATAAATGACATAAATGGGGAACCAAATGCATTCACATTCCATAGATTTGGAGATTCAAACCAATACCCCGATGCAACCCTTAACCCAAGTCTTTCCTTCAAAGCATGATACTTAAATATCTAATAGCAAGTCATACTTAATGTATGAGCGAAGCTCCCCACTTACCTCGACTCGCAGCGACGCCTATAACAACTCCTGGTACGCTCAGAGCCCGATGCGAACCTTCGCGCGACATTATACAACCATAATACATCTTATCAATACATGCTTTAATTTAAATTAACTAAATCTTCTATTTATTGACTTTTGGGATCCACTAGTGTGGGTCCCGCTGGTCCCCCGTCGCCTGATGCGAGGGTTGAGGGCTAGGACCCGATCGATCTCCCTGGGGACGTGTTGGCGCCCCGTTTGGAAGCAATTACTTTGCTTTTATTTTTTATATTTATTTTTTAAATTTTTATTTATTTGTTTTATCTTTTTTGAGTCGATTGGTTAACCGGTTGTGTTTGGTCCATGGTTCTCAAACAAGGGGCCAAACACCACTGGTCTTCATCCACACCAGGGGTGTTTGGTCCCCTTCCCCCCGGTCCACGCGGGGGTGTTTGGTCCCCTTGGGCCCCCCCGCCCGACCGCGTAGGGGGGGGGCCCCTCCGTAATCTAGGGCACCGCCGGCCGTAATTAAGCCCTAATCATATGGGCACCTCTCAACCTAGACGCCTCTTTTCTTGTGTTCGGGCGCGCCCGTGGAGGGTGATTATGTGGAAGTAATCCCCGATGACAAGTTTAATTTGCATTTCCAAATATTCAAATGGTATTTAAAAGCATATAAATGAGAAAACTGGAAAATAAACCATATGCGAGTAAATACCAGAGTTAAACAAGTGATACTGACACTAGGCTAAGTAGTGGTGACTTAGGTCCGGTCGGCAATGAAACATGTCACTCCGACTCAATAATCATATAGCATAAGGGACTCTAACCCAAGTGTTACCAGAGACTGTAACCCCGGTGTGTAGACCATCTCAGGGACTCTAACCCCGGGTGTCATACAGTGTTAAGTAACATGTGCCGACATCCCCAGGGACTCTAACCCCGTGAGTCGCGCACACCTCGATCGAGTACGGACCTAAATGCAAAAACTACTTTTAAATTTCAAGAAATACCAAGTTTGGATTGTCAAGGCATAAGCACATCTACACACCTAAACAAATAAGGAATACAAGTCCTCTTAAACATTTATAAGATATTCACTAGCTTAATAACATGCTATTTATCATTCAATTCACATTTAAAACAACAAGAATAGACATAGCATGAGATAGAATCAATGAATCAAATCAAATGAATGGATATCATGCAAACTAGACTAATCAAGTGAGCATAGACACAAAGAACACATGATATAAGAATACAAAGGCAAAATAATCAAAATGACTATGCAAGGACAACAATTAATAGAAATGAAATGCCAAGTAAAGTTATCATTGTGTATACTCACACAACAAAGTAAAGTCCTAGCTTTACTGGCATCCCGATACTACAACTCTTGTACTCGCTCTCCCGTACCATTTTCCTAAGTTCCTGAGTTTGGTGTCTCATTAGTTCAAATATAGTGGCAATTTAGTGTGTTTATTGTGTATTCAAATTAGTTCAATAGACTTTAAATCAATCTTCCTAAATCAGCCCCTAAAGACTAAATTAAGTTTCAATTTTAGTCCTATATTTTAATGCACTTTTAAGCATGAAATGGTCTAAATATCTAAATCCTCCATCAGTACAATTATTGTTGGTCTCTCTCTTAGATTTCCAGAAAGGTTTAGTTTGCAAAATTATGATTTAAAATGGAAGAGATATCATGATTTTACTAAACATATGTCAAATTAGAATTTAGTCCGACCAACGGATTTAGAAAATCTATTTTTCCCAATCTATAGTTCCTAAAAATGTGATATTTGGTCACAAGGCAGCAAATATATCCAAATACAACATACTATAAGATTAACTCATTTGGATAAGTAGTTAGGGAGTTATACCCTTAACAAATTTAGTTTCAAAACTTTCCTTTATAATTCCAACACCTATTTGTAGAGCATGTTTGGAAATAAAAAAAATTTGAAGAAAATACCTGCTATTACGCAAAGTTATTCCCCTTTAAATAAGCTTTCAAATTCCACTTGTTTGGATCAATTTGGATATAAAATGAGCAGATTATGACCAAATTACCCAGGTTGATTCCTAATACAACATGCAGAATTCTAGTTTTGGTGTTGCAACTTCAAAAATTCATATCTTTATGATTTCAAAACCAAATTAAGAACTTCAATATAGCTGGATTATCAGCTTGAAATGAGGAATCTAAATTTATAAATCAATTACAAATACTCAATCATCTACCATCTGAAATTAGCCTAAAACCAGAACTTGTTCTAATTTCAACTAAAAAGATGTGTACCTAGTTGATGTAGCACTCTAGCTTGAGAATTTCTCACCAAATCCCATGGATTCCTTCAACACCTTGATGATTCACTCCTCTCCAGCAATTCCTTCTTCTTCTCCAGCAAAAATGAATGAGTGATTTGGTTTGCATGTTGTTTGATCACTAATATTATATATTAAGGTGATGTTCCTTCCTAGCCCTTGATATCCATGGATTTATGTATCCCGAGGAATATCTAATGGTCCACCTCTTGCCATATATCCCACTAACTCTCACTAACTCAACCTCAAGTGACACCATTTCATTACTCACCTAGTTCCTAGATGTGACAGCTACGTGGGGTGGTCACGACACCACCCTCTTCCCTTCTCTTTCGCATCGTGAAGGAGGGGGGGTCACGACACCACCGCCCCCCTTTTTTTTTTTTCCATCAAAGTAGAGGTGCAGCCTGGTGGCGCCCCTACCGTCCCGGCAGTGGAGCTGCCGCTAGGGCCTTCAGTCGCCTCGTTAACGCTACAAATCACCATTTTTGTCAAGTTTCAAGTTTGATTTTAATTTAAAACGTGATTAAAAGGATGAGGGAGATGCGTGTACCTTTGATTTGTGTTCTCCCGGAGTTAGACCTCGATCTCCCTTTTTCTTCCCGTAGTTAAAGTTTCAAACAAAAGGAGGTTAGGGTTTCTACTTTAATTTATATAATCGGGTTATTTTGTGTGGGGTTATGAAATTCCTTAATTGCCCCCTATAGGCATGTCTTTTAAGTTTTTGGGTCGTCACACATCAACTGCTCGATCAATCTCGAGATGACGTAGTGCATATCTCGAGGAAAATTCATATATATATATATATATAAACCAAACTCATGTTTATCTCCTTAATTCATTTCGATCAGACGAGAAGAGATCGTTTAGAGGTTTGATTTCTAATCGAAAAAGAGTGTCCAGATAGTCGAATTGATCATGATTGAGGAGCTTAATCAAATCAACAACTCGAGAGCATCATTTGGTATGATTTGTTCTTGTGCTTATTGACTTTCAATTCGATAGGAATGATAGAAACTTGATGAATTATGAATTTTGATGGTTGATTTTGGTGTATTACCTCATTTGAGGATGTTATTGATCGATTTTGGAGCTTTATATATATATGTTTTGTGGATTTATTATGAATTGGTAGAGGACAGTGGTTGCTGCCCTGTACGTCTGTTTTGACACTACAAGATGGAGCACGCTCCACCTCTTAAGGGAGCGCGTTCCCTTCATTAATTGTGATGAACCTAGTTGATGGAGTGTGCCCCACCCACTGAGGGAGCACACTCCCATCCCGAAAACAACAAGTATGATGTGATTTCATGAAGATTTCTAAGGGACTTAGGGGTTTGATTAAGGGTCTAATTAGAGTATAATGGACCTATATTAACTATAATTGGTCTATGATAGGTGTTGGTTACCCAGGAAAGAGTTATTGGCCCGTAAAGTTAGGAAATTGGACAAAAAACCTAGATCGAGGTAAGTACGGATTCACATATTTATCAATGTTGTCTGGTTATTTAGTATACGTAGTTCATGTAGTGTATGAAATGAAATGGGGGACTATGTACACTATGATGATTTTTAATAAACGAAAAACGATGTTTACTGTGATTCACGATAGTAAGTTCCTAGAACTGAGACCATGTTATATATGAGATGGGTTACCTTCCCGGCCTATATGTAATTTCCTACTCAGTTTATAGGTCGTGTGAGTTACATTTACACTAGAGGGTTTGAGATAAAACCATTGGACATTAATGGATGTGCTAGAGGACATATCAGCCAATATGTTCGCATTAATGGCGCCGATAGGTAATAACCCTAGTTTTATAAAATAAATGGGGATCACAGTGTAATAGTCCATGATACTTGCTTTGCATCAGTTATCTATTGAATTTATATGATTTCCATATTCTTATTAGATATCATTGATGCATGTTTTATTGCATGATATCTTGATTACTATATGAAATCTTGATGTTTAACGTGAATCCTTACTTACTGAGCAAGTTGGAGCACTCACCCAAATTCAATAGTTAGGTTCGCAACCCAACGCTTAGCTAAGGGAAATGAGAAAATTTAGGAGTTTTGTATCTTCTCTACGATGTAATGAGCCTTAATGTACTTATATACTTTGTTTGTAGTATTTTGTTGTATATAAATAGGGTTGGGAGATTTTAATAAAGGGTTTGAGTTTTGATAAACTCTATATTACCATATATTGGTATATATCGAAAAAGTTTTAAATTTTTCGCTGCGTATTACTTTGATTTCTTTATTCGATATAAATATACATGTTGAGTTTATCAGGTATTGACGGAGAGGTTCTGTTGGCTCTAGTTAAGTCTGAATGGGTTACTGGGGCTTAATTACGGTTTCAGACCGAATATCGCCCTAATCGGGATAGGGGATGCTACAATAGTCTATACGAGTATCGTATGGGGGCATGAGAATGTTAGGCCAAAAATGAACTAATGACTTCAAAGCGTGTATTAAAAGCCATTTTCCTAAATGAAATTTGTTGTTCTATATATTCGCAAAAGTCAGCAAAATTCCTCCGTGATACGATAAAGAAAACTAGTTTGCACTTGGAGCGTGAAAGCTAGAACACGAACAATATGTCGACTTTCACTTTAATGGGTTTAAAGCATCTCCAATGAGACCTTGGATTGGAGTGGAAATGGATCCACCTAGGATACAATCCACATCCAACCCGAAAAATGCTCTTCAATGAGATCATGGATTTATAATGTATATCCTATGTGACATAGAATCAAAGTGGATGGTGTCTACCACAATGTGTGGTAGACAGCCACGATATAGCATCTCCAATGGTAATGTGGATTTAGATCATGGATTGGTGTAACATCATGGATGTGGAAAGGATGTCTATCTTATGTGGCACTAGATAGACATTCACCTTTCGAAATGGTCTCTGACGGACAATGGATCTAGACCATGAATTGATGAGTTGACATTTTTATTTTCAATTTTCATAATATTAATAAAGGCCTGAAAAAAATAAAAACTTAAAAAAAAAAGTCCATTTGTATGACGTGGCAGTCTACCACAATGTCTAGAAGTAGACATTATGATAGACACCCTCCACTTTGATTCCATGCCACATAAGATAGATATTATCAATCCATGGTCCCATTGGAGAGCATTTTTTGGGTTGGAGGTGGATTGTATCCTAGACGGATCCATTTGCACCCCAATCCATGATCCTATTAGAGATGCTCTTATGGTAGACACCCTCCACTTTGATTTCTTGCCACGTCAGCTAGACATTTCACAATCCATGATCCCATTGGAGAACATTTTTTGGGTTGGATGTGGATTGTGTCTTAGGTGGATCCATTTTCACCCCGATCCATAGTCCCATTGCAGATGCTTTTAGACAAATGGACTCTTTTTAATTCTTTTAAAGTTTTTTATTTTTTTCAGGCCTTTGTTAATATTATGAAAATTGAAAATAAAAAGTGTCAACTCATCAATTCATGGTCTAAATCCATTGTCCATTGGAGACCATTTTGAGAGGTGAATGTCTATGTAGTGCCGCATAGAATAGACATCCTCTCCACATCCATGATGTGACACCAATCCATAGTCTAAATCCATATTACCATTGGAGATGCTCTTACTATGTCAGTATACCAAAGACATGCGCATTGAGAAAATGGCAAAAACAATTTGTCTAGTTAGCCACCCACTAGCAAGTGCCAAGTGCGCTTACAAAAGCACCATATGCACTGGACGCGCTTGTTCACTTTGACATAGCTCTTGTAAGCGATTTATTTTATTAACGCTTTGGCATAGCTCTTGTAAGCGCTTTATTTTATTACAACGTAAAGAAGTGTTAAGTATTTATACCCTATTTATTATGCTAACTAACGACGTGGGACTAAAAATTTTATTTTGAAAATGTCTAACATAGAGGAACTATGGAGCGAGAGATATATCAGGGGGCGGAGTACGTAAGGGGTTTCCCGAGGTGAAGGGGGGCGACCGCCCATCCTTCCCCCCTTTGGATCTGCCCCTGACCGTGGCCATCTAAATATAGTAAGCTATTTATTTATTTGAGAAACCATTTTATAGTAAGGTTGGGATTATATTGGAATGAAAAATTGTCACTTCAAAGGGATACAATATACTTCATCTTGTAAAAAATATAATTCTTTCTAGCAAAAACTTTTTGTCAAAATTATAAGTCGTTTTTGGAATTCGAGAGTGTATTTATTATTTTTTTTTTACCAATTATACCCTTATACAATTCAAATATTTATGATTCTTCAATTCATTTAATGTCAAAGGAGGTATATGTAAAATACACTTGTAATTAAGGTAGTCTTAATTCTTGTGCTCTTACCTTAAGCGATTTATATTTATGACTGGAAGGAGTATATTGTTCCTCTTCATGAATTTGTAATAAACAAAAAATTAAACAGCTCAATAAACACATGATTTGGATATAGTTTCAAATTGCGTACATCATTTTGCAGTATGCTCCTTGAGTTCTCGTTTGAGTATTAATATATACAATGGGGCCTAAAAAATATTTATGTCATGAGAGCATCATTTTAATTAAAACCATTCTTTGACAAAAAAAAAAATAAAACCATTGAGTTTTGATCTAATGATTAATAGACTTATACATTAATTGCAATTCACGAATTATTAAATGCTTGACAACACATAAAAATATAATTATAGATATATATTCGAGCTATATATATATATTAAAATTAAATATTGAAATAAGGGTGGCATGTCAAGTATTCTCATTGTGGAGGAAAATTAAATTAGATCAGTCAAAAAAGACTTTCCAACCAAAGAAATAAATTAATATAGGAAATTAAAGGGAATGTGAAAGAAGCAGAAGAATCCTGCCCTTCACATTTTAATTTGGTCAGAAAAAAAGAAGAAACCAAGAAAAAAAGAAAAAGAAAAAAGAAAGGTAACCCACCACTATGCATGGTACATGTCCACACAATAAACCCACCCACAAAAAATAGATAAAAATATTACTAAAATATTACTAAAATATCTCTATAGATTAGCTAGAAAAATGAGGCATAAATAATATATACTATTGCACAGTTAATTATTAACCTCAATGACAACAAAGATAAGTTTCATAAAAAAAAAAAAAAGACAACAAAGATAAGGCAAAAAGGAAAAAGAAGGGTCTTTTACATCTCCCCATATGGGAATCTTACACTACAAATGATAAAACCACCTGTCATTCTTTTATGCTTTTAAGGCTAAAGGAGGTGAATTTTCTTCTCTTTCAAGACATCATATCTCTCTCTCTCTCTCTCTCTCTCTCTCTCTCTCTCTCCATGGATACTGCACAGTGGCCTGTACAGGTAACAGATCCAATTAAGCATATTAGTTGAAGTTTGATTGATGGTCTCTCTTCAAGGGTTGTATATATTATAGATCTTCTATCTCAACCTGATCTACAACAATTTTTCAACTAGATTTTATAAATTCTCCATTCTTAGGGTTTATATAGTGAAAGTTTCTTTATTTCTTTTGTTTTCTTTGGTTGGAGATGGTGATGATGTTGTATATTGTTTCTTCATGAACTTTTTTGATTTTTTTTTTTTTTTTTTTTTTGAAGTTGATGAGTTCATTTATATATGTGAAGTTAATTTCTCCCCACTTTGTTCTTGAATAAAGCTTAAAGTACTGCACTTTTTTCTCTTTATCTTTTTCTTTTGTGTGATGAAAAGGTCAGTGGATGAGAAAAAAAAAAAAGTTAGTGTTTGTTATTATCATTTTGTTTTTCTTTGATGGTGTGATCTCAAAATAAAGTGTAAAGCATCATATAGCATAGCATGCTCATCTTCTTTTAGTTGTTTGTCTCTTGTTGTTTCATTTAATTTCTCCATAAGCTTTTCACATATATATGTATATATATATAATCTTAATTTCTTCTATTCATGATTTTAATTTTGTTTAGTTTTTATTTTTATTTTTTTTATTTAATTATGATAATCATCAGGAGATTGGACTTATGAAACCAATGGAAGAGATCATAGTCCCCAATCATAATAATAATGCATGTTCTTCAAGAGTACCAACAGCAGCAGCAGCAACAACAACAACAACATCTCATATGTTGGATCAGAAAATTAGGGCAACAAGGCCTCAGAAGGAACAACATGCTTTGAACTGTCCAAGATGCAATTCAACCAACACCAAGTTTTGTTACTACAACAACTACAGTCTCACTCAACCAAGATATTTTTGCAAGACTTGTAGAAGGTATTGGACTGAAGGTGGGTCTCTTAGAAATGTTCCTGTTGGTGGTGGTTCAAGGAAGAACAAAAGATCTTCATCATCATCAACAACCACAACACCATCTACAACAACAACAACGATGGCGACGACGATGACGACAACGTCAAAGTCTTCCTATCATGATGAAAACCCTAATAAGGTCATGATCAATAATGAAGGCCATGACCTCAACTTGGGATTCCCACTAAGCCAAGATTATCATCATCATCATCATCATCATCATCATCAAAGGGTAGTCCATGAATTTGTTGATCAATTACCTAATATTGATCATCATCAAAACAACAACAACAACAACAACAGCTCATCATGTTCTACTGCCAATACTACCACTACTCCATCTTCAATTTCAGCTTTGGATTTGCTGAGAAGTAGAGGAATTGCATCAAGAGGTCTCATGAGTTCTTTGATGATGCCCATGCCAATGCCATCAGTTATTCCAGACATCAACATTAATAATACAGTTTACTCATCTTCATCATTATCATCATCATCACCACAATTAGGGTTTGCTTTGCAGGACTTCAAGCCAACCCTAAATTTTGGTGTTGATGGGCTTGGGCTTGGAGGGTCATATGGGGGTCTGGTACAAGGGGTTAATCAAGCAAGTGGTACTAATAATGGGAGACTTTTGTTTCCATTTGAGGAGTTGAAACCAAGCACTATTAATGCAAATTCAACTACAACAACAACAACAACTACTACTACGGAGGCGGCGGCGGCGACCAATTCCGATGATCAATATGAGAACCACATTAGCAATAGAGGAGTTCAAGGAGAGTCCACAAATGGGTATTGGAGTGGAATGTTGGGTGGTCATGGTTCATGGTAATTGATGAAGATCATGTTCAGCATTAATAGAAGAAGCTAAAAAAAGGTGAACTAACAGGTCAATAGTATTATACAGTATGGGCTTAATTAATTAATTAATCTTCTCTTTAATGATTCTTGGTTTGTTATTTAATTTGACTGGCTTTGTCTTTCTTTAATTAATTATATAGTAGTACTCATCCTACTATTAATTAGTGATCAAAACTTGAAGCTTATTTTAGGTTGGCTTCAATGGGTGCTTCTTAATTTGTTTGGGTATTACATTAGTTACATATATACATTGATGAGATGGAAGAACTAATTGGTGGTACTCAAGAAGCCCATCTTTTTTCTTGGGCAACTTCTACTGATGTATATTTTGATCTTCTATCAATATCAAATGGGAACCCAATATGTACCATGTTATTGTATGTTGCTATTTTGGGGGATTTTATTGGTGAGAATAAATATTGATGTTTGTATTAATATAGTTTTTTGTATCATTTTTAGTGGGGTGGAATTGATATTGATATGTGGTTTTGAAAATCTTTCCACCTTTACTTTCCTTTTCTCACTTTCCTAGCTTTTCTTCTTTTTCTTTTATGGGAAACAGGTCATGTGTGTGCATTTTGATGAGATTCTTCCAGCCATGAAACCACACAAATTAATGAATCAAGTATGACTGAAGGAGCCGAGGAGATTATAATTAACAATATATTAGGACATGTATACCCCCATTCAGGCCAGTATATATATGTAATTTTGATAGCAACAAAACTTTATTTTAAAGTAGCTAAAAAACTTTTAAATATGGCGAGAAACAATGTAAAAATAAATCCCTACTAATGTAGTGAGAGAATTGCACGTCATCCCTCCTCTGAGAATAATATCAACTAGGTTGAACCCATATCATTATGGCGTTGCACTCGTATTGAGTCGGTTAGGCTAAACCCGAATCAAGTATATATTATAGAAATCAACCTCATTGTATACATATTCATATATAGTTTTAAGATCCCTCTGAAAGATGTCACAACAAGAAATCTTTTTTTTTTTTTTTTTTTTTTCCGATCTCTCAGATACATATATACCTAGCTATCACAGGTAATTTTTGATCCACGACATGTGCTAATTGAGATCTTAAATTTCACACAGAAATTAATGGCTATTATATTCCTTGCAATATGCATATATATATATAAGTACAGTTTTTTTTAAAAAAAAGTTAGGCCGCTGCCATTTAACAAATTGTTAAAGCCTTAAAAATACTAAATGGAAAGCACATCAACTGATTAAAGTCTCGATTCAAATTAGTTCGGATCAACTACATACATGCATGGATTGAACAACTCGATTATATGGAAAGAACATTCAAGAAAAGAAAAATATCATTACCTAATTAAATATCAAAAATGAAAAAAAGAAAATGCCTCTCTAGTTATAAGACCTGCATATATTAATCATTCATCCCCTTGATTACCTAAGGAGGCCAGTTGGCGTGATGGTTGATCGGGTTGTTTCAACCTTAATTAGTGGTCTCAAGTTCGAGCTCTAGGTATGGATTAGTCCCTTATAATCTTTGATGGAGAGTTTTGCTGCTATCTAGCTAGTGATCCTGCTTTGCTCAAGCTCGAATTAGTTGGGGCGCATTGAGCTTCGAATACCGAGTGGCTTAAACAAAAAAAAATAAAAATAAAATGGCAATATATTCCATTAATATCAATCTAATGTTGCATGTGTTTGACACCTTTAAATGTGTTTAGGACCTCTCATGTACCTTCATCACCTTCCATTCAAACTTTTAAATTCGTTAAACGTTTGGACAATTGGACCTCCAGAATGCTCTTTCCATTAAAAGCTGCCTCGGCGCCAGTTACATAAGGTTTAATCTTTCAGGCATATGCTATTAAATTATGAGGCCATGCATTTGTGTGTGTACATATATATATATATATATATATATATATACTTTTAACCAAACTTTTCACTAGGGGCGCGTCTGGTGGATGTATAACAATTGGCAAAAATATAACATGATAAGAAGCTAGCAGATCCTAGGTATAATATATAAAAACTTCATATATATTCATATATATTCACAGTAGTTTTTTTTTTAGGCGATTACAACTCACAAGGAGCGAGCTTGCCCCTTTAAGAGACATTTTTATCTCAATTACAAGTTAAAAAGAACAATTACAAGTATACTGACGTTTTGCAGACAGATTTGACCGCGAACATATGTGGAAGAAGGAGTATTGTCAGATTCACCTCGAGTCACGCGAATTTAAGAAGACAGAGTATTAACTCTAGTCTCAATTTACAATTTCTTCAATTCTTCAAGTTCATAGTATATTCTGCATCAATTTAGACATAACTACACCAAACAAAGCAGTGGAGGTTCATGATCCCAACAAGAAGTATTGTCAGATTCACCTTGAGTCACGTGAATCTGATTTACCTATATATACATACGAGCCAATCCATTCATTTTTCTGAGCGTCCATGCAATCGTATACATCAATCTACATGTTGAGTTCAAATTTCAATAGGTGAATGAACGCCAAAATTAATAATATTGACAAAGGAACAATTATATTCCGAAGAAGATTAATGATGTAGTAGCCATATAAGACATTAATTATAAAAAATTAGACTTTACAATATGTATATAATATACGTTGTGTTAAAGTTTTTATTTTTATTTTTGTAACCGTAGGTGTCCAAACTGGCTTGATCCCTCCTCATTAAGGCCTAACTAATCAGGGATAAGAGAGTACCCCTACCACTAACTCAAATGTTGAAGGAAAAAAAGTGCGCTGCTTCGAATCGAACCCAGGCCATCACCTCTACCTTAGTCAGTTTTTAATTAATTAAGTGTTTATGTGTAGCTTCTTCTTCCTTATTGTGTTGTTCTTTTCCTTAAAAAAAAAAAAAAAAAAAAAAAAAAAAAAAAAAACTACCTGATATCTGGGATCTGCCTATTTGGGTAGGCTCACTAGATGAAGTCAAACTTCTCCTTTAAGAGTTTTAAAAAGACTCCTTACCTAAGGCTCGAACTCAAAACTACTAGTTAAGACTGACGGGACCCGACCCATCACCTCAAGCCCCCATTATATCAATTTATAAGCAAATTAAAAGATCTATTTTTTTTCTTCTACAATAATAAGCTGTTTCAACCTCCTCGGAAATAATTCATCATCTATTTCACTAGAGATGCGTCAGCTGATTTATTTGTTTTTATTTTTCTTAAACTTGAGTCCCACACTTACCTACATGTCAACATACAATATTCATCAAAACAGTTAAAGTCAATGTTTGAGAGAGCGTTTAATAAAATAATTTTAGAAAAACATGAGATACGACTAACCTAGGACTTCTCCAATATCCTGTCAAAATCAAGATAGCTTAATTGGGTGGTTTTCAAGCATTCAAGAAAGGACAATAATGATTTCACGATTTTTTTAACATAGTTTGTCACGCACTATCGCTACATACTTGATTGGCATATATAGCTAATTAGCTATACATTAGTCAAGAATGTTGATATATATAATATATATGTAAACCAACAAGAAAACAATCTTGCGAAGTATAATATAAATCCAAGTGAAACTTTAATTCTCTCTATTCCTCCGATTTGCCTTTTAGGTTGAACCCGCCTCGAGCTGCGAGTTACCACATCTCATCTCAAGGTGTATAACGTTGATTGTTATATACAGTTCATGCATTCTATTATGCTATTATAGTATTTTCATTTCTTTTACCATGCTCAAATCCTAGTGAGATGAATGAAGCGTCACTTGCCAAAATGCAATGTTTAAATAAATCGTAGATTCAACTCCCGTTTAAGTAAAAAAAAAAAAAATAAAATAAATCCTGGTGAGTGGTATATAAACTCTTTTGACTTTAGGTTGAAATAGCAGCTGAGCTATACCCTTAAATTCAACTCCTATCATCACCCCATTGAAAAATTGAATACTATATAATCTAAAAATTAACAAAATTGACAATAAGTGCATTTTATAAAAACAACAGTTTAGCTCAATAGGCAAAAATGCCTAAAATTTGCACTTCTTGCCAAAGATATAGTAATCTTTGAACATTGAGAAATGAATCCCAACATTTTGTTTCGATAGTACACTCTATCATGTCGCACCACAAACTCTATACATCAATAAAACATCAATTGTTCATCTACCGTTGATGCATCATTCTTTCATAATTCAGGACCTTAAGAAAATGAAACCCTTAACACCTCAAAACTAATATTTTTCGCGGGAAGCCTTAAATCGCGAGGGTCTTAAATTCCATCAATCTATAAAGAACAAGAAATTGGAAACCATAAAATATGAGGGAAAAATCAGTTTATATGATATCGGTAAAAGCTCAAGTAGAACAAAAGGAAATAACTCCCCACTTATCCAAAAACAACGAACACAGTGGCTTCTGTACAGGGGATATGATATGAAACGTTCAGTGAAAGGAAGGAAAAAGAAAGGAGGATCAGAAACTTTTACAGATGCAGTAGAGGATCCAAAATGTCAGCTCTTCTTATAATAGACAACCATCACTGTTCAGCGTTGATACCGAATATGCGGACCTTGTGCATGTTTGGGAACTTGGCGATCACCAGAACAATCACTGCAAGAGTGTTGAGGAAGAGAACTGGTTGATGGTAGTCAGTCGTGTGCGAGGCTATCAGGTACCTGCAAGAAATGCGGTGCATGTACGTCACGATTAGACAATTTATTTGCGCAAGTTATAGTCAATATTCATGCTGTTTATTTTGGAGCAAAAGAAGTGCAAATAACAATAATAGATACATTCGAAACAGTTCAAACCCATGAATGGCAAAATATGAGAATAGGAGTAAATAGTAAATCAACTGAATTCGGTGTTTAATCCGTATTCATTGTAGTTGTACCAAGAGGATATGGAAGGAAATGTTTGCAGATTTCGGAAGACGGACATCGTATCTATAGAGTGGGATATCATTTTCTCAAGTGGGAACTTCACGAGTCTCCAAGACTTTCAAAATTGCGCAGAATGCATCCACTTTGACAGTAATTTGGTACATATGGCTTGAAAGAAATAAGAGGATTTTTGAAGGAAGAAAAACAATGCAAATGAAGAGTTATGGGAAGGTATCTAATACAAATAAAAACTTGGAATTCTCAATCAATGCAAGGAAGAAAAACTAGAGATCCATAGAGGGATGAGGAGCGTCTAACGTATTTGTGGGATGTGATATCTATTAGGACTGTAATGCCGATTTCATTATTGTTGGCGACATAACTTATGTTTTTGTACTTGTAAGTCCTTTTTACTAATGCACAATTATTTCCTATAAAAAAATAACTGTAGTAAAATAGTCCAAGCAGTTCAGAGAATCAGTTCGATTCACTGCATCTTGAATGGGCAGTTTAAATGGGGTTAGTCTCATCCGCAGTTGCAAGACTCGAAGATGCAGTGATTCCCTTGAGATATTAATTCACGACGTTTGCATAAACATGACAAAATTAGGTTTATGACAGATACAGATACACATCAACATAAATCATATAGTTGTATTCCTACCAATAATTATTCTACCAATAACCTAAAAGATAGGACCAAAATCATGTGATTCTATTCAAGAAATGACAAGACAAAAAAAAAGGAAATTTGTTCAATCAATCAAAAATAAATCAAGAATCTGTTCAAGAGCCAAACATAAAGAAATGTACTCACAAGACCACAGGAACAACAGTTAAGAACTTTCTGTTTCGCGTGAGCTGCTTCCCATTGTCAATCTGCTCCCACCAAGTCAATCCATTATAAATGCCTTGATCTTCAGCAAATGGAGTTCCCTTCTTCCAGTGAAAGAAGTGGTAAGTGACCTAAAAGAAGAGCCATATTAAGCCAAAACGCATAGGTGAGAGTAAAGAAGAGCCATATTAAGCCATATTAACGTCTGAAAGAACTTGATAAAAAATACTACTAAAAATGATAACCTGCAAAGAACATGGAAAAAAATGTTAGATAACTGAATTGATGTGACTCAAAGTATACAATACGGGTTTCCTAGAAAGAGCATGGGAGCTCAGTAAGATCCCTCCTGCTATTCATCACTGCCCTTTGCTAGTTGCCACATCTTTTCTGATCAGCATAATTTGGCTTGGCCTTGTCAACATAATAACTGATTCGTGCATTATACACATTACGTACAGTAGAACTTTCAGGCATTTTATTCTTATTCGCTAGTTGCTTGGTTAAATACTTGGTAACATGCACTTGAACACTTCCTACGAGATAAACTATTAAAGAACATAAGAAAACAAATTCCAGCCCACATACATATGTAAAAATAAAGGAAAAAGAAAAAAAATCGTTTATTTAAGTCTCATGGGAAGAGAAAAGGGATTTCAGCCTGCATGTTCTTGCAGTTGGAGTTGTTTACAAGTCTCTACTTTACTAATCTCACTCCAATTGACCTCTATAATGTGTCACCGACTCACCGCTTAAAAATAGGAAATGAAGTGTTCAACCCCGTAACATTAATTTCAAAGTCATTGCTTCCCTTCCTCATTATAAATAGAAAAAAAAAAAAAAAATTCTGAATACCTTCCAATCTAGGACATGTATGGTCGAAGTCAAGTTGCAGCGGTCCGTAACCTTAACACAATTTACAGCACCACTTAACTACAAATTGCATTGCTTCCGTTGAAAATAACTGAGCAAAAGTTTAAAGTAACAGGCCTAACTAGACTTTGGATGCATCTAAAATTTAAAGAGGATTTAACTATTTAAGAACAGCCCAATCTAATGAATTCGCTTCTTATTTTCTGTACATAGCATAAATCTTCTATAGGTTCTCTTTTCCACGTAATGAACGAGAAAGCATTTTGACTATTATCCAACAGAAACAAAAAGGAAAACATACGATTGGATGACAAGGAGTTCCAAATATGAAAGACCGAAACTAAAATAAAAAAAAATCCCAATCTCAAAGCACATCCAGAAAAGTAAGTACCTATAGTTATTTCTTAAGGGCATGCTATAGTGGATATTATGTAGTGTTTTCAAGGCGTCACCTAGGTGCCGCCTAGGCCATGCCTTAGGCAGTTTGAAGGCCCACCACCCAGGTCATTGATTAGGCAGGTGGTGTGCCTAATTAAATTTATTAGAGGGGGGTCTTTGCAAATATGAGAAAATGCCTCATATATAATCCTGATTCAACTCTAACCCAACCAACTCTCACCCTCACCATCCTCAATTCGCACAAAACAACAGCCTCAGGCAAGCCTCCCACTTTACTGCGAGCATCCCACAACCATCTTTGATAACCCCTCCTCATTGATGCATGCAACTTTTTGTGCAATGAAACTTTAAATTTTACTGTGCTTCTCATTTATGCGTGTTAAATTTTATTTAGAAATATGGTTAAAAACGTGTGGGAGACTATAAGTTCACCAATATGTGCCTTACTATAGAAGGGTCTCTAAATAAATTATATAATTTGTAAGGAGGGTCTAAGTACATATTTTTGTTTGCGTAAGTCCTGCCTAGGCTAGGTGGGCAGACTACCTAGGCCCTGCTTCACTGCCTTGAAAACACTGATACTATAGAAGATGGTCTCCCAAAGAGTTTTGTCTAAATTTTTGTTTCCATCAAATATCCAATTTTTCCTTCTAACCAAAAGAAACCAACCATAGAGAGCGAGATGTTTCATAGGAACTTCCTTCATGATCATAATCCATCGAAGGATCCTTCTTGAAGAGATATACATAAAATTAAAGCTTGTAATAAGTTTGTCCCCAATCTTCCTTGAGAACTCTCAATGACAATGTGAAAAAGGTGCATTCCATTGCTTTAACGTCTCTACTACATAGGAGACACCAATTGAGAGATAAACATAACACAACATACATTGTTGTAGGCTCATAAATCGTAGACTCGTAAAAGCTTCAAGAATTCAATTTTACCTAAGGCCAATTTTCAATCAATAAACTTAATTTCCAAGGGGCTTCAGTTGGCTTCCACGAAAATGGGAACGTTTGTAAAGGTGGAAAATGATACTTCTTCTAGAGGGCTTCCATTGTCCCACTACTCCTATTAATAATGTGTTCGATTTTGACCCAATCAAGATCATACTTCACTTTGTCTTTGTTACACACAATGACCTTTCTAGTATGTCCATATCTTCATTTTCTTCATCTTCTCACAAAAGCAATTACTTGCACCTAAGGGTGTGTTTGGTACGCAGAAATTTGAGGTGGGAATTTAAGTTCTTGAAAATTCAATTCCTAGGAATTTATTATACAAGAATTTAAACTCATGGGAATCAAATTGCATGGAATTACAATTGCCATGAATTTAAATTCATTTGTTTGGTTCCAAGAAGGAAAATTATGATTGGAATTTGAAAAACCAATTCTTTTGACTTTGTTAATAAATGATGTATCAAATAATTTATTTTCTTAGTACTAAAAATTAATAAAATCTTATAAATGTCTACTAGACCAATTAATTTGACAATTTAAATATTTTATTCTTCAAAAAATAAAAATATCGAACAAATGTAATTACAAATATAATTAAATTTCATAACTTTTAAAAGTTTTAGAAAAACAAATATTAGTTTTTACATAATAAATAATAAGTGCACCAATAATACAAAATTGCAAAGTCAAACTCCAAGTAGATTTTTTTTCGGACACATAGCCGTACACAAGTCGGTCTCAAATTAATCGACTCTTTTTTAATAGCTAGTAGACTTTTTAAAAAAAATTAGTCGACTTTTTCTTAATTCTTGCAACACATTTTTTCTCACTTTCTAATTAGTCGATCATAATCTTTCTAAATTAGAAAGAAATAAAGAAAAAGACACGTGTTGCACAATTACTAATGTGTGGTAGGTCCCACACATAACAAACATTCTTCCCTCGTGGGAATTAGAATACATCCCAAGGGATGTATTACAATTCATAAATACGTGTGAATTAAAAGTAGTTAAGAATTAGAATTACACCTTAATTTTTATTTCATTCCTTCGCCAAACATAGGAATTAACTCTAATTCCAATTCCAATTTTATTTCCCCACGTACCAAACGTAGGAATTAGCTCAATTTCAATTCCCACCTTCAAATTCCTACCAACCAAACACCACCTTAATTATTATGTTTGGTGAAGGAATAGAATTAAAATTAAGGTGAAATTCTAATTCTTAACTACTTTTAATTCACACGTATTTAAGAATTGTAATACATCCCAAAATTGGGATGTATTCTAATTCCCACGCGGAAGGAGTGTTTGTTATGTGTGGGACCCACCACGCATTATTAATTATCCAACACATGTTTTTTCTTGATTTCTTTCTATTTTAATTATGTTTGTTCAATATTTTTATTTTTTGAAGTATAAAATAATTAAACAGTCAATTAATTCGTATAGTAGACATTTATAAGATTTTATTAATTTTTAGTACTAAGAAAATAAATTATTTAATACATCATTTATTAACAAAGTCAAAAGAACTGAATTTTCAAATTTCAATAATAATTTTCCTTCTTGGAACCAAACAAATGAATTTAAATTCATAGCAATTGTAATTCCATGCAATTTGATTCACATGAGTTCAAATTCCTATATAATAAATTCCTAGAAATTGAATTTCCAAGAACTTAAATTCTCACCTCAAATTCTTGCATGCCAAACACACCCTAAGCCATATTATTTTACATCTCAAATATCCGAAGATAATTTTGGACGAACTTCTTAACAAGCTGCACTTATATTTATATCAATGTTACATTCATATCCTTTCATCATAGTACCATGAAACAACAACAACAACAACAACAACATAGCCTCAGTCCCAAATTAACTGGGGTCGGCTACATGGATCAAACTTTTTCATTGTGCTCGATTAAGTGCAATTGATGGTGAGCTTTTCAAACCATTCAAATCCCTCCTAATTAATGCATCTCATGTTAACTTTGGTCTGCCCCTACCTCGTCGAATTTCTACAGTTTCTATTCAGTCAAGTTTTCTAGTTGGGACATTTGTAGGCCGTCTTCGCAGGTGACCAAACCACCGCAACCGCTCTTCCATAATCTTTGTATCAATTGGTGCTACTCCTACTTGTCTTTGAATTTATATATTTCTTATTCTATCTTTACGAGTTTTACCACACATTCACCTAAGCATCCTCATTTCTGCTACGTTCATTTTATGTAATTGTTGTTGCTTTACCGCCCAACATTCACTTCCATAGAGCATAGTTGGCCTAATTGCGGTCCTATAAAATTTTCCTTTTAACTTAGTAGAAACATTTCGATCACAAATCACCCCCTGTTGCACTCCGTCATTTCTTCCATCCACTTGAATTCTATGTGTGACATCATTCTCAATGTTACCATCATTTTGTATGATTGATCCTAAGTATCCAAAGTGGTTTACCTTAGAAACTTCTACTTCCCCTAATTTTACCACTCCGTCATCTCGATGTCTAGTGTTTCTAAACTCACAGTGCATGTATTCGATTTTCGTCCTACTCAACTTAAAGCCTTTAGATTCTAATGTATTCCTCCAGAGTTCTAATTTCCTATTCACTCCATTTTTTGTTTCATCCACTAAGACAATATCATCTGCAAATAGCATACACCATGGTATATCCTCTTGAATATGTCTAGTTAGTTCATCCATAACTAAAGTAAATAGATATGGGCTTAAAGTCGATCCTTGATGTAGTCCTATCGTAATGGGAAATTCTTTTGTAGCTCCTCCAAATGTCTTTATACTCGTTACTACTCCATCATACATATCCTTAATAGTGTCTATGTATCTAACATGCACTCTTTTTCTTTCTAAAACCCACCAAAGAACATCTCTAGGGACCCTATCATATGCTTTTTCTAAATCTACGAATATCATATGAAGATCTTTTTTCTTTTCTCTATATTTTTCTAACAATCGTCTTACAAGGAAAATCGCCTCCATAGTTGACCTCCTGGCATGAAACCAAATTGGTTCTCGATATTGTTGTTTCTCTCCTTACCCTATTGTCAATTATCCTCTCCCAAAGTTTCATAGTGTGACTCATAAGTTTAACTCTCCGGTAGTTTGAGTAACTTTGAATGTCTCATTTGTTTTTGAAGATTGACACAAGCGTGCTTCTTCTCCAATCCATTGGCATCCGTTTTGATTTTAAAATTTTATTGAAAAGTTTTGTTAACCAAGTCAATCCAATTTCTCCTAAGCATTTCCAAACCTCTATGGGTATTTCATCTGGGCCACATACTTTCCCTATTTTCATTCTTTTCAATGCCTCTTTAACTTCTACAATTCTAATATTGCGTGTATAGTTTACATTTCTTTCTTGGTGTGGGTTTTCATATATTATAGTATCAACTTGGCCATCATTAAATAAACTATCGAAGTAACTTCTCCATCTCTCCATAATATCATCCTCGCGCGTTAAAACATTTTGATTTTCGTCCTTAATACAACTTACATGACTTAGGTCAAAAGAAAGGCAATTTTAATAACCTTCTTTCTTTCAATTGCATGTATGCTGCTTTTGGCTAGAAGCAAATACTAATCACTAACTCCTTTCAAGTCTTTGGTATGACTCACTTTAAAGAAGCCCTTCATATACATTTCTCTTTTTTCACTAACGGATAGGGCAGCAATTGTGATTTGATTTTGAAGACTTTTCGTCCAAGTTTCCTACCTTTAGCATTATTGTTATTTTCATTGAAAAACAAATCTCCAACTCAACTCACTATACGCTTCTTATGACCACCAAATTGATCAATACAATTTTCCATCAGGAACCAACAAAACTTGTTACATTAACAAGAATCAATTACATTTACAATCACCCAACTTTACAAACAATAACACTTTGGTCACTAAACTTTTGTTTGTAATAATAAGGCCGCGCAACTTTACAAATTGTAACACTATATTCACCAAACTTTCGTAAATTAGGTTACCCAACTTTACGAATTGTTTTAAGGAAGTCATTGACTCATCATGATGTAGGAATCGGGTGAGCGTGCATGCATGCCCAATGGCATTTCACCAAAGGTCACTAAATTTTATGTCAACTAGAGCAAGTTTGCTCCGTGGGATGCATCACGTGATACCTAGGATGGATTGTGAATCCCACATTCGTGTCAGGTACATATATCTGAAACATCTGTTAAATGTCAACTTTGTAGCCAAAATGGTGGAAGGGGGCACTCACGTGCGGGATTCACGATTTATTCCCGATACAAACACTCCGTGCTAAAATGCGTGTAACACATGGGCATTCGAATTCCCAACGGAAAAGTAATCTAAATTACTTATTTGAAACGATTTGTAAAGTTGGATGATCTTATTGTTACAAATAAGTTTAGTGATCATAGTGTTACAATTTGTAAAGTTTGGTGACCAAACAACATTACAACAACAAAGACTCAATCCCAAATTAATTGGGGTCAGCTACATTGATCAAACTCTTCCATTGCGCTCTATTAAGTGCAGATGGCGTGCTTTCCAAATACTTTAACTTCCTCCTAACCAATGCGTCCCAAGTTACCTTCAGTCTACCCCTACATCGTCAAATTTCTTCAGTAACTATTGAATGGAGTTTTCTAGCGGGGTGTTACAATTTGAAAAGTTAGATGACCTTGTGCGTAATTAACCCCATTAACATTGTTCCTAACCTAATTCACCTGGCAATTCAGAAGAAAACACTTATTTACCACTAATTATGCTTATTGTAATCACCTTTCATTCCCAACAACAACATAAAAATTAATATACAATCAACAAAACCTCAATCACCTTCCTTCTCTTCCGAGTACAAGAATTTTCGAACCAAAATTAATTCACATATGAAAGACCTATAGGATTCCATATCTATGTGTAAAGCTCATAAAGTTGCCAAGGTCTCCATAACACATTCAACCTAGTCTTCAACCCATCACCACTGTTTATGCACTTGATAGATCTTCAACTTCATAGGCTATCATGGTAAACTAGAGGTTTCTTCCATATTGGTTCCTAGTTGAGAATAACAAAATGGCTTAGTTACTTCATTAGTTTTTCACAAGCCTAAAAAACCCACATATGCCCTTAAGGCTAAAACGTGCTATTCAAAATCCACACATCTAGTTTTCACTTCTCATACATATCTTGTACTTTGAAGTGTAGGCTTCAATCTAGCAATACCCTTTTTTTAAAATCTATGCACCATTATGTTGATTGATTGATCACAATTATTATCTATGTTAATTACTACATATATTTTGTAACCTAACATGTTGCCTCAACACAGATCTCCATATCAACACAGTGTAGACTCACTTTGGTGTTGGCAATTTTTGCACCCATCCACCAAGGCTACTGATAAGGTAGGCAATACTTAAGTAATTAATTAAAAGTTTTAAATGACAATAGTCGAAGAAGAAAGCCTCAATCTCAAATTAGTTGGGGTCAACCACATGGATCAAACTTTTCCACTCCGCTCGATATAAAATAAGCAACTCCCTTTCTCATTCACCCTATCCTTACACATCCACTTGCTGCGATAACTCCAAGCACGACTCTAGCAACCTCGATGAACTTGATGATGGAGTTCTTTCTTTTAGAAGAAAAAATGTTTTTTGATAATGATGTTGTTAGTGATAGGCTTTTAGTTTGAGGCTTGAACATGATAATTTTTGTGCATGTACTTATTTGTGCTTGTAGCCAACCCCAACTAACCTCCAACAACTACATGACTTTAAGCAGAGTGAAAACAGTTAATCCATGTAACTGACTCCAACTGATTGAAAACTAAAGCTTTGTTTTGTTATTGTTGTACTTGAATTTGCATAGGTGTAACTTCAGAATCTTTAGATTCTAGAATGCATATTACTCAGTGTATTGGTTTATTAGTGCATTTGATTATTCATACTTGGAAATTTGGAATTTCAACGTTTTGGTTGTTGTGCTTTTTTGTCCTAAGAATACATAATGTGACTCAGATCTATCCTTCTACATAAAAATACATACATATGTATAGAGCAAGAACTTCTAGTTAAATGGCCTTTAATACATTGCATAATTGCTTGGAATCTCTGCTCTCTGGCCAAATATTTTTTTAAAGCCACATGGGCTTCTCCTTGGCGCTTGCCTTGCCTGTGCACGAAAGACACCCTTATCACCTTAACAACTCTACTTCTACCAAGGCATACTACGTTTGATAACTTGTAAGCTATAGAGTTTCCCAATGGCACCCAACAACAACAACAACAACATAGCTTCAGTCCCAAATTAATTGGGGTCGGCTACATGGATCAATGGCACCCAAGAATTCTTTAAATAATTAAATCTACCAATGGCACCCAAGAATTCTTTAAATAATTAAATCTACTATCCTTACCATGATATTACACTTTAGTATTGTAAGTTATTTAAAACACACAAAGACCTGTTTTCATCTACCTTTTGCTGTTGATATCAACATAATACCATCATAAATAACATCACATCATGCAGTTTGAGAACAGGGTGGAATATATTGGCTTAATATGTATAACATCGGAACAATCCTGAATGCATTTTAAGGTGTTGATTAGGCATATTACATATGGTACAGGGACCATACCAAGATACATCATATTTCTTTTTGTACAGAGTTAATCCCGTTTCATGGTGTGTTAAGAAACAACCAATTATGAAGGATTATCCATGATCACCTTTTTTCGTGTTCAAGTAACTTCAGGCTTTCATGTGATCAACAACTTGGTGCAAAGACACTTTAGACACTACTAGAAAATCAATTTTCAAAAAAAAGCACCATTCAAGTTGATTACTGCATTCTTCAGAAAACGCTACCCAACAATCTTTCTATTGGTAGTTACCACCCAAAAAGAAGGTTACTACATTTGCAGAGAGCCATCAAATTCATCTCCTTCTAGAATTCAAACTGACCTATCAATTTATAGGGAAATGATAAATTAGACAGCGTCCCAAGCATATCTACAAGAAATCACTTTATCTCTTGTTTATTGGCCAACCTAGTTCTGTCCAGTGAAAACGATTGCTCAGAAAATGCTTTTGTACTATTAGTCAAGTCAAGTATGCAAATCTTCAATTAATTTAATCATGAAAGATAGCATTTTAGTTTAACAGATAATCTAGCTATCTTTCTCTTCATGGTTGTCACCTACAGAGCAAGAAAATCTAGAGGCGCTACAGATGCAAGAGCATTCCCAAGAATCGGAACGCTAAATACAATTTCTTGAAAACACTCAAGATTCCCACGAGATAACAAAGAGATAAAAAGCCCTCAAAAGGAGTTTAACGTTAAATATTAGCTTCTGAAAATTATTACTCAGCTCTAAGTCCGTAACTAGGTTTTTGCGATGTATTCCATAAATGTGAAGGCAAAATTAGATTGTTAAGTTATTTTCAAGAACAGTTAAGCCGTGAAAACCACAAGTCAGTCTATCGTATACCTAATTTACCAATTTTGATGTTTTAGCCGTGAAGGCCACAAGTCAGGCTACTGTATATCTAATTCACCGATCTTAATGATTTTCCTTCCATGGCTAGTGAATTCTTTCCATATTATTGAAAAATCAACCTTTTTTCAGTACCAATTGTTGTAGAACGTGTAACTCTAGTTCATTGAATTCATAATCTGAACAAATGAATCGTCTTTTCACCTTCGCATTCAGCCTCATTTCGACAAGATTGATCCAGCAACCTAATTCTCAAGAAATCCCTAATTTCCCCCCATCAACCTATAAATCTTGGTGTCTCGTCAGCTCATCATCACAACAACAATAAATCCAAATCACTCAAACAACAAAATCCTCAACAGTTAACAATCACGCAAATCACAGAAACAGAAACCCTAGAAACCGAAAGAATCCATCAAATCAAACCAAACAAAGACCAAAACAGCAAGAACGGTAAGGATGATTGAAAGAGAGACTTGCTTACAACGAAATGAGCGAGATTGACGATTGTCCAGGCCATGCCAGGAGTGCATCCGAAGACGGACAAGACGAGGAGCCAAGCGAAGAACAAGATCAATATGTAGGTCGTCCAGACGCCTGGGTACATGAACCACTCGGTGTTCTTGTTCAGATCTGGCGGCTGCACTGCTTGCACGTACAGCTTCGCCATTCCCACCGACTCACTAACAACTCAACCAAACAACCAACCAACCAATCAATCGATCGATCGAGCGATCAATCCACCATTAACAACAACCACCGCAGCAACAACAACAACCGCAAATCCAATCGAATTAGGGATCCGAGAACACAAATTGAGGAATCGATTGAGAGAGAGAGAGAGAAGTGAAAATCGAAGAAGAGATTGATTGGAGAATTGAAGAGGAGCAGTTGGAGTCGTGTTATCGACGAGAAAATACGGAATGAGTGAGGAGGCGAGAACTTCGTGACTGGGCAGTTGGGCTTTCTCGTGGGCCCACACAACACGTACGGCCCGCAAATTTGCATTTCTTGAAATTCATAGATGTGCGCCTCGGGATGCAGGCATATACAAATCTCGACGCATAACACGCGGTCAAGTCATGAAAGGCTCTTGAGAGCCAATGTGTCTTGCTTCTGAATACTGAGCGGAGGAATATAGTAAATTAAAGTATCAGCAGCGATCGTTGTAGGGAAGGTTAAAAATAAGAGAAGTGTTAGAATGACAACTGTATGTCACACTGTAAAACACATTAGCCCACAAAAGTTATCTATGCGTGCCTCGAGATGTAGGCATACATAGATCTCGATGCATAACATGCGGTCGAGCTAAGTCTCATGGAGGGCTCTTGTGACTCAAAGTGTCTTGTGGCGTGACATTATTGTTGTCATTCTAATGTTATCTTTCTTGAAATTCAGGACCTTATTTAAGGGGAATTAAGTATGTTGCCACTACAGGGCGTTACCGAGAAAGGTCAACAACATCGCTGAACTGGGTATTGTTCTCAATGAATTCAGGATTCTATTAGGCACGCATGCTTCTTGGAAGCTATAACACTTGTGTTGACAAGCGAATGAACGTTGCATATAGGTTTTGCAAAGCTTTCACAATGTCATGTTAGTCCCAAGGTTTGATTTCATCAAAAAAAAAGTCTGTTACCAGTCGAACTGGTTCTATTTACACAATATTAGTACAAGTGGAAAGATATATGTATATATATATAAGAGTTAAGTGAAGCCAAGCAAGTGGGTGCTCCGGCACTACAACATTAATGTGTTTTAATAATCAGAACCATTAATGACAATTTGTGAAAACCGTTATTAAAGGATACAAATAGATAACGGTTACCGTCATTATAAAGTTTGTATACATAACCCCAACCAAACCCCTCACACTTTCGACTCTCTCTCTCTCTCTCTCTCTCTCTCTCTCTCTCTCTCTCTCTAAACTCTCTCTCTAACACGAACTCGAAAAGGCGAAGACTGCTCTTGGATCGAACTCCTAATCTGGTTCTCTCTCCCTCTCGAAATCCCTCGCTAGGGCTTCAGAAGATCGAACTCCCAATATGGTTTTCTCATCTCCCAATCTGCCTCGTCTTCTCCTCCATCGAGCCTCTCAGGTTCCTCCAAAATCCTAGCTTTCCACATTCGCTATCATTTCGATTGATCTCTTAATGTCTTCTCCATTTGTTCTACGCAGAGTTCTCGAATTTGTTTGTGCGAAGAGGTCATCTTCTCCGTCACTGACCTCGAGGACTTGAGTGACGAGATCTGCGTCCACGACAGGTTAGAATTAGTATCAGATGTAGATTCATCGCTCCTTCATTTTTGTTGAAATCGATCTTCATTTTGATCTTCTTCATAAATCAATTTGTTTGATTTTGATCTAGATCTATGAATGAAATGTAATGCTTTGTGAGAATTGATTAGAAGTTATTAGGTTTCTGCTCAATTATATGGATGAAATGTGAGTTTGATGATGCTTGAACTTGAATGAGTGTTTCTCTTTAAGGATATATTTGATTTTTTGATTGTTTGGTTTATTAATGGTGGTTGTATAATTGAAGCAATGTGCAATGTCTCGGACTGATTTCACCTTGTTGTTTTGCGTCCCGATGGAATTAGGGGTTTATTAATGTCAGTTTATCAGTTGGTTTGATTTGGATATTGTGGATGTTTTGTTGATTCGCCAACATAGTTCACTCACATGGTCAAAAAACTTGAGACCAACATAGAATGTGTTGTTAGTGTTTGTTAATTCAACTACTTAAATGGCTTTACTAAGTTTCTATAATTTGTTCTGATTTAATTAACAGTGGACAATCTTGACTTCGAATTAGTCCCATTTTTGCTTTTCCTTTTGTTAGCTGTGACACTTAATTAATTGTAATACTCAATTGTTTGATTAACTTTTTAAGGACTAAAGCAAAAACAATTAATTGTGTCACTCATATCTTTAATTGGGACCTTCTATTGGTCTCAATTTTGATCTTTTTGAAGTCTTCGTATGCTGAAATGGTTGGTTTAGTGTGATCTGTTTTAGGGTTTAAGTTTGGTGAAGTTATTGGTTAATTAGCTTAACGCATTATTCGACGCGTTTACGCTTAATTTCGATGGTGCAACAAAGCTGAAAAATTTTGCAACTTTGATTTTCAGCTTTAAGTAATAGTTTAGAGTGTTAGATCTCTGTTGGTATTGTAATATATAAATTCTACTTTTTCAATGTTATAGTACTAGTCCTATCCATATCATTGTCGAGATATTTAAGTATTGTAATATATAAATGAATTCCTACTGAAAGATCGTATCTCTGAGCTAGGAGATATCTAGTTTGCGTTATTGAATGTTCAAGTATGTTAGTGGTCTGTTTGGATGATTTACTTGTATAGGTCGAAAAGTTTATTTTTTATTTTTGTAGTGTCTTCTCTGGTTTGCTTGTTAGATGCCTTCTATCATTAAGACAACAATGTAGTAATTACTCGTTCAACGAATATGATTTATTTGCACTTGTCATGCGATAACCATGACAAGTCCAATAATTATAATTGTTGAATTGTCTATTTTGGACTGTTTTGAGGATGAATAAATTGTTATTTGACCATCATTTTATAAGGTTTTTGTGCTCAGTTTATTTTGAATTGCTTTTCTCCAAATTCTCTTCAAATATACCACTTTTATTGATTTTCGTGCATAATAAATCAATAATTTGGTGAAGTTGTGCATTATGATCAATTAAAAGTGCATTTATATTTGGAGGGTTGGAGATAATTGCTGTCAAAATTCAGTCGAGTGCAATAATCTGATATGAATGAAAAATAACAATAATCTATATGAATGAAAAAAGGGGCTCTAATGCGTAATGAAGTTGTTTAACTTTCTCAGCGTGAAGATCTCATGGTCGAGATGGATAAAGATTGGGTCAAACATTTCAGGTCAATAAGTTGTTAGTATTTGCTAGACATATTTTCTTTTATTAAAAAATTGTGTGTGTTAACTGTTCATAACAATATCTTAAATTACCAGAGTTTCAAAAGAATATATAGATGGAGCAAGGGCGTTTGCGAATTGGGTTCAAGTAAATGAAGAGAACCCCGAAAAAATTAGGTATCCATGTGGAGATTGTCGGAATATGAAACGTCAAAATTATAATTCCGTTTATGAACATTTAATCACAAATGGGTGGGATTCCAGATATATTATGTGGTTTCTTCATGGGGAGAAAGGTAGTTCTGATGCACCTAGTGATGATTTTGAAAGTTCAAATTCAAGCGATGGGTGGGAGCACCATGATACTAATAGAGTCGTAAAAGATTTTACAAATCAAGTTAAGTAGAACCAAAGGGATAAAGTTAATTGGAACCAAGGAGATCAAGTTGCACGGGATGAAGTGTGGCGGCCCTCGCCGCCCCGAGGTGACGTGTCTCCGTGTACTCCTTGCTAGCTAGCCCTACTACACGTGTACGACACTTGCCCGTCCTATTTCTGTCTCGAAATTCGTATCAACTCGTGTGTACAGCGTATAAATGACATATCCAGCGGAAGTCGTACTTAAATGCAAGAAATATTAATAATCAATTTAACAAATCCTATTGTGGAAAAAAAACCCTGAAGAGTACTCCGTATAGAGGTAGACAATTGTACCATATAAGGTATCTATGTACAATGTCGTGTTACTCCCCAGTTCCCAAAAGAATCAAAATATCAAAACAAAACCTACGTACAAGTAATCCTCAACGGTAGGCAGTCAGAGGTAGTCGCCTAAGATCCCCTTGCCCTTACTTGTACTCGGATCTGCACTCAATCATCACAGAAGAAAATGGATGATGAGTCCAATCAGTAAAATCCCAAGGAACTCCTCCGAGCATTCAAATAAACAAGTGAAAGTCAATAAATACCGTTAAATAAACATGCGGAATGTAAACAGACAACTGTAAGTAAGGCATCGCATGCATAGATAACAATAAAGTGCAAATGTACGTGTCTGTTCCAGTCCGACTAAACCATACTTTAGAATACCCTTCCAGAATTCCACTAGTGGGCACACCCAACTAGCTATCACCTGGTCCCTCTCGGTGGCGACGTAGACCTACGACGCACCGACACATGTAGCAGTTCATTAGCTTGGGTCGTTATCCACCGAGAACTCCTGATACACATGCTATGGTCTAAAATGCATAGACACACAACGAAAAATCCGGTGGGAGTAACTTAACCAACCGTCTAAACAATGACGAGATATAGATCTAATAAAGACCACAAGGAATACTGGAAATGAATGGAATATGAAGCGAAATAAATACTCAGAGTTTTTCAATTGGATTTTACAAACCTCACAACGCACTCCAATACCCCATAATCAATCCCCGAGTCCAAGTCCACTAGGTCCTTGGTCGCCAATTGATCACCCGTGTCCACCTATGTCCATTTATCAATAATTCTGATTTAGCATGACAATGTACGACCAATTTTTAAAATTTTAGGCCAAATTGCCTATTTCGCGCTTTTCGAGGCAAAAACCTCCGCAAAAGTCGCGTCCGAAATTCCCAAATATTTTACTTTTCATAGAATTCATCAATTTCTATTTATTTGATTGAAATATAATTTTTTCAAAAATTTCCCAATTTTTTCCTGAATATTTTCCAAAATTTTCCTTTCTTTTTTATTTTTTTTTTTTTTTTTAGTTTGGTTTGGGTCGAGTCGGGTCGACCCAAATGGGTCCCGACCCTGGACCAGAAGCTCGGTCCAGTGGGCCCAGTGGAAGGGTGCATACGCGCGTGCGTGTGCATCCCCTTCACCCGATCAACGAAATTTTTTTTTTTTTTTTTTTGTTGTTGTTTAGGTTGGGGTTGCTCTCCACCCCAACCCCTGTGGAATCGATTGCAGGGGAAACGCCCCTGCCATCTCCACCCCCGAGCTCTCGGCCATGGAGGTCGAGCCCCTCGACCACCATGACATCAACACTACACACAACGACATCAACAACGACTTACCTCCTTCCCGGCTTCTCCACCCCTCTCTTCTCTCCTTCCCGGCTTCTCCTTCTCCTCCTCCTCTCTGTTTCCTCTTCTTCTTCTTCTTCCTCCCGATCAATTTCGGTGTATGTGTGTGTGTGAGAGAGAGAGAGAGAGATGTAAGTGAGAGAAAAGGTTGTGGTGGAGTATGGATAAGTGATGTTGACTTCTTTCCTTGACTCCAAAGTGTGACACGTTTGGGACACTTTCCCGTGTTTTACGCACCGAAATGCCATTTTCGGGCGTTTCGACGCCGGTTTCGCGTTCGAACCGCGATATACGCGTACCGCCGCGTCACTAGCCACCTAATATCCATTCCATATTAGTTACTTGACCAATTTTCATGTAATTTGTGTGTTTAGTTTCCCCGACCTAATATTCGGTCCCGTCAACTACCCGGAACCCGCGTCGACAAGCATATCGAGGCGAATATAGTTCACACAATCTCACACGTATTGTTATGCAACATACACACATGCGATGTATTTCAATAAATTGCACCGCAAATAAGCATCCAACACACAATAAACTATCGTACCTAGGTCCCCGTATGTCCTAGCCTACCGCGGCGTCCACGTAGATCCGAGCTGGCGTCAACGTTTGTAAATTCGAGATAATTAACGACATTAATAAAATGGGACGTTACATTTCTTCCCAACTAAATAAAATCTTGTCTCGAAATTTAACTGTAACTAAATTCCATACCAGAGAATAACCGAGGGTATCGAGTCATCATCGTCGAATCGAGCTCCCAGGTGAGTCCCTCCGTCCTGTGATGCTGCCAACGAACTAGGACTTTTGCGAGTTCCCTGTTCCGAAAAATCTGTACTCGACGGTTAACAATCTCTATCGGTCTCTCCTCATAGGTCACGTCATGTTGTATCTCCACCTGTCCCAACTCAATCGTCGGTCTCGGACCTGACCTAGCGAGTCTCAACATGGAAATGTGAAATGTCGGATGAACCCCAGCTAACTCGGCAGGTAACTCCAACCGATATGCAACAAGGTGTCTACTCTCTCGTGCAATCGGTATGGCCCAATGTATCTCGGCGCCAATTTCCCCTTAATGTCAAATCTCTGTTGACCTTTTCAAGGAGAAACCTTCAGATACACCATATCGCCCTCGTCATAGCTCAGACCCTCGCGATACCTATCCGCGTATTTCATCTGTCTATCTTGTGCAGCTCACAGCTTCTGACGAATTTGTCGGATTCTCTCTATGTGATCAACAACTATCTCAAGCCCTACTGTCACTGTATCTTCCGGCTCTGCCCAACACGCAGGTGATCTACAGGGCCTCCCATACAGTGCCTCAAATGGTGACATGCCAATGCTCGCCTGATAGCTGTTATTGTATGCAAACTCACACAGAGGCAAATAATCTTCCCACGAACCCCTAAACTGTAATATACAAGCCCTGAGCATATCCTCCAAAATATGGATCAGTCGCTCTGACTGATCGTCAGTCCGAGGATGATAAGCCGTACTAAACTGCAACCTGGTGCCAAACTGTTCCTGCATTGCCTCCCATAGTTTCGAGGTCAATCTGGGATCTCTGTTTGACACAATGGAAACTGGCACCCCACGAAGTCTAATGATCTCCCGCTCGAACAATATGCTCAGCTTGGGAAACGTGTATTTCATCGAGATTGGAATGAAGTGAGCCGACTTCGTCAGTCTATCAATCACTACCCAAACTGCATCATGACGCCTCGATGTATGCGGTAGCCCACTAACGAAATCTATAGTGACATGTTCCCATTTCCCGCTGTGGAATGGGCAACGACTGTAATAATCCATCAGGTCGTCTATGATCAGCCTTCACCTGCTGGCAAATATGACAACTCCTAACGTACAAACTAACGTCAGCCTTCATCCCTGACCACCTGAATAGTCGCCTCAAATCATGGTACATCTTGGTCCGACCAGGATGGACGTGTAACGAAACCGGTGTGCATCTTCCAGAATCCCACCCCGTATCTCCTGATCCGCAGGTATCCACAATCTCCCTCGGTATATCAAACACTGATCTGTGGTTTCTGGCCAATAAGTGCATTCCGGATTCCATGACAGACCACTGACCCGCTCATAGAGCCCATCAACCCTCTGACACTCGGCAACCCGTTCAATCGATACGGCCGGTATCCTCATCTGACAAAAAATGTGATGTTTCGCCGTAGTCGACAACTCGGCCATGCTCATAACTGATGATGCCTGTAATAAGCCATGCTCATGTGTCATCTGCTGTAGAACAATCTGACTGTCGAGTCCACTCCTGCTCAATGCGTCTGCTAAGATGTTCGCTTTGCCATAGTGATACTCAATAGCAAAGTCGTAGTCCTTCAGCAACTCCAACCATCTCCACTGGCGCATATTCAGACCCGTTTGCGTGAAGATGTAACGTAAACTCTGATGATCTGTATGCAACACGAATCACTCTCCATAGAGATAGTGCTTCCAAGCCTTCAATGCAAAGACGACCGATGCAAGCTCCAGGTCGTGCACTGGATAATCTCCCTCGTGGGGTCTCAACCATCTAGAAAGATAGGCAATTGGTCTACCATCCTGCATCAACACACATCCAAGATCAATGCCCGACGCATTTGTATATACTGTCGGTCTTGCGCCGCTCCGCAATGTCAATATCGGTGCGAGATGTCAATCTCCGCTTCAATTCACAAAAGGCCTGCTCACAATCATCTGACCAGTCAAATCTGACATCTTTCTTAGACAGTCTAGTCATCGGCGCTGCAATCGAGAAAAATCCTGCACAAATCACCGGTAGTATCCGGCCAATCCAAGGAAACTCCGTATATCAGCCACAGACTCGGCGTCTTCCAATCAATGATCGCCCTAATATTTTCTGAATCCACTGAGATACCCTGCTCACTGATGACATGGCCTTAGAATCTCACCGCACTTAGCCAAAAGCCACACTTGCTAAACTTAGCGTACAGTCGGTGCTCTCTCGGTGTCGTCAAAACTGTCCTAAGATGTCCCTCATGATCCTCACGAGTCCTGTTGTAGATCAAGATATCGTCGATGAACACGATGATGAATCTGTCCAAATACGGCCTCGTGACCTTGTGCATCAGGTCCATGAAAATCGCTGGAGCGTTCGTCAGCCCAAACGACATGACTGTGAACTCAAATAACCCGTATCTCGTGCTGAAAGCGGTTTTTTGGATATCCTCTTCTCGAATCCTCAATTGGTGATAACTCGAGCGAAGGTCAATCTTCGAGAAGAATCGACACCCGTCGATTGATCAAACAAATCGTCAATCCTAGGAAATGGGTAACGGTGTAACGACGAAAATTTGACTTGTGCCACGTGTCAAGTCAAGGTCGTATGTGGGACCCACTCGTCGAAATACGTATATCCAGAATCCAATTTGAGATGATAAGGCTAACTATGCGAGGAATTCGGTGGCCGAAACACGAACGGGACGCGCCTCGAGTCGCGTCTTGCAGAGCGTGGGATACGCATCGTGATGCGTGTAGCGCGTGAGTATCGAAAGTTTGAAAACGAGGCGGGTTGGTGTCTCGAGATGCGCGCTGCTCGATTATTGAGTTTGCCTCGAGATTCGTGTTGCACGAATGTCGAGGACACTTTTGATTTGAAATCAAAAAGAAAATGAAAAGAAAATGTTATGTATATGTATATATATATATATATATATATATATATATATATATATATATATATATATATATAAGAGAAAGAAAAGGATAAGATCAAAAGGGAGAAATAGATCGTGAGGAGAGAGAGAGGAAGTGCTGGGGGAAAGGGACGATCGGACGGCGGCTCCCGGCGCGCCACGACGGCGGCGCGAGGTCTGGCCAGGCGAGCCGTCGCAGGCGCGGTGGAGTCGAAGTCACGGACGGCTAGCGCGGAGGTTGGCAGCAACGGCTCGGCGGCGTTGCAGCGGGAGCTGATAGCGGGTGATGCGGAAGCCGGCGAGGAGCTGGACGGCAGGCAGCGGCGGCCGGCCAGCAGTGCAGCAGTGACGAGGCCGATTGGCAACGCGAACGGACGAGCGGGAGTGAGCAGCGGCCAGCGAGCCGTGGCGCTGGCGAGGCAGAGAGAGACGGTCGGCGACACCGGCGAGCAGCTGCGCCGGCGAGGCAGCGACGGCGCGGCAACGGGTCGGATCGGCAGCGACGAACCAGCAGCGACGCGACGCAACGCGAAGGAACTCACCAGCGGTGGCGGCGGCGGCGACCGGCGACCGGCGGCGACCGGCGAGCGAAGGCGTGGCTGCGACGCGATGAACGGCGCGGTGGCGCGTTGTCGACCGGTCGGATGCGCTATTTCGACGAAATCGCGACGACGCGATGGAGGTGAGGTTTATTTCACCGATTGAGTTGTGATTTGAACGAGTTAAGTAAAATAGGCCTAAAATGTCTAAATGGACACCAGGGACTTAGGAGTCGGGTGTCGGGTGCGCAAATCGAGACGCGAGCGAGATGTTTTGAGGTTCGCGATTTCTCGAGGTAAGTAAACCACACTAGGGATTTATACAATATTTCACGTCTCTCTATTGGTCATTTGTTGTTGTTTCTTGTTATGTGATAGCTTTATTGTTGTTCATCGCTTTGTGATGATAGCTATCGTTGAATTGTTGTCGATTGAGTGAGTCCATTGGCAAGTGAGTCATGGTTCTTGTTTATCTTCGATATGAGAGGGTTAGTTTGGAAGGCAAGGGCCTCGTCCTAAACCCGAGGTCTTGCATGGTCGTCTGTCGATATCTCCCAATTGAGTGTACGTTGGGGGCTCTTATCGGGTCCATGGATGCTTCATAGTCGTACGGGCTGGGGCCGGGAGGCGAGTGTCTCGTCCTAGATCGGGTCTATGGATGTCTCATAGTCGCAAGAGGTTAGGCAGGAGAGGTGGGTCTCGTCCTAAACCCGAAAGTCTTTGGGCGTTGCCGCGACTCAACGACTTTTTGGTTGGGACTCCTTGTTGTGTGGGCCTCACTCATTGATGGATTGTTTGGTCTTGTATATTCATGCGTTCTTTATTCATTTCGTACTATTTGCATGAATTCGATCTGCTTTGGATATTGTGAAATGTTGTGTATATGTCCTCTTTGGATTTACTTACTGGGCTCGTCATTCTTATGTTTGATCGAGTGCGAGGAGCGCACGAGTAAAGCGAGAGGAAGGCTTCATAGCTAGGTGAATTTTTGTATATTTTGTATTTACTCTCCTCTCGATGATATTTCTTGGGTTCCACAATTAGGTTGCCTAACTCCCCGATCTTTTTGTTGAGTTATTTAATGTATTAGTTGCTTCCGTTAAATTTTTAAATCTTGAAATAATATTAATAACTCAACTTAAAACTTTTAATTTACTGATAAATGATGGATTGGAAGGTTGACTAGGCTCTCGTTGACCTTGCGAGAGGCGGCTCGGGGTCCACGTGGGCTTAGGCGAGCGGGACCCAATTTGTGAAAAATTGGGGCCGTCGCGATTGGTATTAGAGGCTAGATTGTAAATACTCGACTCGTGAAGGAAATTACAATTCATTAAGACATAAACCGGCGGAAGTTAGGAATGGTTGAACTTAGAGTGGAACCCTATGATCATGACTTAAGTGTTCGTTGGGAAGTGAGGAGAGTATTGATGTGTCGTATTATACTACTTACGATAGAACTACTTTGGTATTTGTATTTACTCTTGTGTATCACGTGAGACACGATGAGTAAATTGAAAAGGATTGACGATAAATTTAGCGGATCCAGAGAAATTGATTACTTTGCTTATGCATACGTCCCTAGAAGAAAATATGAATCGGAGTTCATAGGAAAGCAAAGTTTGAAAAAAAAAAAAAAAAAAGGACGAAGAAAGCGGACTCTAAGGGAGCAGAGTGTTGAGATGACTTGAGAGCTAACGATTTCATCATGTACGGACTCCTTAGCTTTGACGAAAGCTTTGGAGTAGTAGTGTTGGATCAGAAGCCCAAGTAACTCCACTTTAGTGACCCTATGCATTTATCGTCTCAGGGTTGGTGAAGTCGACCACCACCTTTAGGGATTTGGTAAATGAATTAAGTGTTACGAGTTGAGGTAGAGTCTGCAAATTCGTTCTAAAAGTTAGGGGCCACCTAAGTATAAATCCTATGAGATCGTATATCTCAAGAATTCTTGCATGCTAAAATTTGTTCAGATGCGTTAGTAAACGTATTGAAAGGGAATTTACGTGCAAGTAGTGCATGTTGTAAAAATGTATCCGATATGGTATATTTGTTGTGTTGTAATATATATACGATATCGAGGATTCGTGGCTATGGAAAATGCGACGACGTTTCGAGACGGGTTTAGGAATGATCGTGAGGTTTGTAGGTTCGCGGTTTGCGAGTCTTGCGATGAGCCGCATACATCGCACTACCAACAAGCTGCGGGAGATTTTTCGATTGTTAAGGGCACAAAGTTACACCGTCGTCGTCTACGTCACCAACGCTAGTTATTCGAGCCGGGCGTGTTTTACGATTCACAACCCACCCGAAAAACTTTCGATTCAAGCGGGACTGCGGTGACCGAGGTGACACATGTTCGGGCCGAGATGGTATCTCTTATACCCGAGACATCGGGCGAGGATACGCCGAGCACGCCGATTGATACGGGTGTTAGGGCTACGGTGAGGCGAGGCATACTCGTGAGTTTCGGAGGCATCATCCGGAAAAGTTTCACGGTGGTACGGATCTCGGCAAAGCGACAAAGATTCATGACGTTTTGGCCACCGGATCATATGGGGTCGAACATTTCATCGCTTCGTTGTTCGGCGAGGCCGATGTCCTGGTCGCGCACTACGGTGGCGTCGATGGGGACGCTACAGATTGGGCCGAGTGCAAGGATGAGGAAGTACATTCATCCTACAGATTCGTAACAAGAGAAGCGATTCTTAAACCATTCGATAGAGGACCTGGGAGTCGGTTGCGGTGTATGGATCGATATATACGTGTGATGAAGTATCTTTGGGGTTGCGGTGACCAAGCTTACTACGTCATACACGGTTTCTGGATTTTATTGGTTTTGTTGGGTGACGACGGCTCCGAGCACAGAGTATAGGATCGTTATAGTCAGTGCGAGGGTCTGGAGATGATCAGAGGAAAGCGAGGGTTAGACGGTCGTGGCAAAGAGAGCAACCTCATAGCGTATTGCGTTTCCACCGTATGCGGTGTATATGGCGCCAGTGTTAGATGGTCCAGCGCAGAGTTACGCTAGTGCATTGCCACGACATATATTGATGGGAGGGGACGAGATGGTGTGTTCGTTGATTGGAGGTCGCGGAGGAGCCCGGCTCGTCACGGAGGAGCCCGGCTTGTCGCGGAGGAGCCCACCCTACGAGTAAGATGGGGGTATGGCCTTGGGCGAGTATGGCCTGGGCGGGTATGGCCTTGGGTCTTCATTCATAAAACACCATTGTCTGTGCGATTTGTTTCAATTTCGAGGACGAAATTCTAATTCGTTGGGAAGGCGTAACGACCGAAAATTTGACTTGTGCCACGTGTCAAGTCAAGGTCGTATGTGGGACCCACTCGTCGAAATACGTATATTCGAATCCAATTTGAGATGATAATGCTAACTATGCGAGGAATTCGGTGAGCGAAACACGAACGGGGACGCGCCTCGAGTCGCGTGCGCGACGTGGGATACGCATCGTGATGCGTGTAGCGCATTTATCAAAAGTTTGAAAACGAGGCGGGTTGGTGCCTCGAGATGGGCGCCGCTCGATTGTTGAGTTTGCCTCGAGATTCGTGTTGCACGAATGTCGATGACACTTTTGATTTGAAATCAAAAAGAAAATAAAAAGAAAATGTTATGTATATGTATATATATATATATATATATATATATATATATATATATATATATATATATATATATATATATATATATATATAAGAGAAAGAAAAGGATAAGATCAAAAGGAGAGAAAAAGATCATGAGAGAGAGAGAGGGACGATCGGACGGCGGTTCCGGCGCGCCACACGCACAGGTCCTGGCGCGAGAGTCGCGAAAGCTGAGCCATCCGCAGTATGATCGAAATCAAGCGCGCAGACGGCTTCGCGAGAGTTAGCGCACGCTTCAGCGCGTTGCAGCAATGAGCCGATGGCGGGTGATGCTGGAAGCCGGCGAGAGCCGGAGCATGGGCGGCAGCCGGCAAGCTGGTGCGAAAGGCAAGCGATGACGAGGCCGATTAGCGGCGCGAACAGACAGCGAGAAGTGGCAGCAACGCGCCAGCCAAGCGCCGGCGAAAGGCAGAGAGATGGTCGGCGATTTCGGCGAGCAAAGCTGCGCCGAGGCGGCGGACAGCGCGGCAAGAATCGGAATCGGCGGCGGCGAACCTGGGGCGGCGACGCGCGACGCAACGCGGAGGAACTCACTGGCGCGGCGCGCGGCGGCGATCGAAGCGGCGGCGCGGCGGCGACGACGAGCGAGCGTAAGGCGTGGTGCGACGCGATGAACAGCGCGGTGGCGCGTTGTCGGCGATCGTCGGATGCGCGATTTCGACGAAATCGCGACGACGCGATAGAGGTGAGGTTTATTTCATCCGATTGAGTTGTGATTTGAACGAGTTAAGTAAAATAGGCCTAAAATGTCTAAATGGACACGAGAGACTTAGGAGTCGGGTGTCGGGTGCGCAAATCGAGACGCGAGCGAGATGTTTTGAGGTTCGCGATTTCTCGAGGTAAGTAAACCACTAGGGATTTATACAATATTTCATGTCTCTCCATTGTTGTTGTTGTTTCTTGTTATGTGATAGCTTTATTGTTGTTCACTTGCTTTGTGATGATAGCTATCGTTGAATTGTTGTCGATTGAGTGAGTCCATTGGCAAGTGAGTCATGGTTACTTGTTTACTGCGATATGAGAGGGTTAAATTTGGAAGCGGGGCTTCGTCCTAAACCTGAGGTCTTGCATGGTCGTCTGTCGATATCTCCCAATTGAGTGTACGTTGGGGGCTCTTATCCGGGTCCATGGATGCTTCATAGTCGTACGGGCTAGGGCTGGGAGGCAGGTGTCTCGTCCTAGATCCGGGTCTATGGATGTCTCATAGTCGCAAGGGTTAGGGCTGGGAGGCTGGGGTCTCGTCCTAAACCCGAGTCTGCTGGGCGTTTGCCGCGACTCAACGACTTTTTGGTCGGGACTCCTTGTTGTGTGGGCCTCACTCATTGATGGATTGTTTACAGTCTTGTATATTCATGCGTTCTTTATTCCTTTCGTACTATTTGCATGAATTCGACTGCTTTGGATATTGTGAAATGTTGTGTATATGTTATACTGGATTTACTTACTGGGCTCGTCATTCTTATGTTTGATCGAGTGCGAGCATGACGAGACAGTAGCGAAGGAAGAACTTCATAGCTAGGTGAATTTTTGTATATTTTGTATTTACTCTCCTCGATGATATTTTCTTTGGGTTCCACAATTAGGTTGCCTAACTCCCGATCTTTTTGTTGAGTTATTTAATGTATTAGTTGCTTAGCTAAATTTTTAAATCTTGAAATAATATTAATAACTCAACTTAAAACTTTTAATTTACCGATAAATGATGGATTGGAAGGTCGACTAGGCTCTCGTTGACCTTGCGAGACCGGCTCTGGGGTCCACGTGGGCTTAGGTCGGGGCGGGGCCCAATTTGTGAAAAATTGGGGCCGTCACAAAAAGTTTCTCACGATTACCGATTCGAGCTTCCTATAGTCGATGCACATCCTCATCGAAGTGATCAAACCATCTTTCTTCACAAACGGTACTGGAGCTCCCCAAGGTGACATACTAGGGTGAATGAAACCCTTCTCCAATTGCTCGTCTAACTGTCGTCTCACCTCCTCCTGCTCCGCTGGTGCCATCCGGTAATGTCGACTGGCAATCGGCTGCGTCCCTGGTATCAGCTCGATTATGAACTCAACAGCTCGTGGCGGTGGCAATCCGGGTAAATCATCTGGAAATACATCGACAAAATCCCTAACCACCGGAACGTCCTCATTCCGTACCCTCGTCCGAACCTCCGGCTCAACTATCGCCGCAAACGCCTCCATCTCCTGCGCTGTAGCTAGTCAACCTCTCGTGATGGGTAAGTCAGTTGCCGATCAAAGTAATACGAACTCCGGTATTCTAGGAATACAAAACTCTATCCTCTTACCGTAACAGTCTATCCGTGCATGATAGGATGCTAACCAATCCATCTCGAGTAGTGTGTCAAACTCTAAGTACTCCAATACTCGAAGATCAGTTGGTAGCTGATGTCCCTCCACTTCTATCATCACGTCTCTACATATTCAGTTAGGGTATATCTTATCCCCAGTAAGCTTTGCGAGGACAAGATGTAGGTCTAGTGTCTGTGTAACTAACCCTAACAATCCAACAATACGTCCAGCAAGAAACGATAACGTCCTACCAGAATCAAACATAGCATGCATAGGGTGACCAAATATAAGTAACATACCTTCAACGAGCTGCCTAATCGCCTCACTATCTGGTTGTGCTAACGCATGCGCTCTATCTCTGGCCTGGTCTGACTCTTGCCGTGGCGATAGTGGTATCCGACAGTCAGCCCTCAAGTGTCCCCTCTGACCACACCGGTGACATCTACGACTCTCCAGTCTACCCGTCTGTCCGTCTCCAGATCTCGGACCCTGACCCCGGTCTACCCGACCCTTGTCATGTCCCCCCTGATCTCGACCTTGACAGTAGCCATATGGCTGTGATCTCTGCCGATCCACTGGTGCTGAGGTGATGGCATGAACTGGTTGTGGCTCCTCATAGCGGAACTGACTACCCTGAAAATCATCCCGGCGGCCCCTCTCCCGTCTATCATCTCTCCGACCTCTATCCGGACGATCCATCGGTCTCTTCTGGCTCTGATTCGACCCAGAACTCTGCCATTACTGTACCTCCCTACCAGTCACACGTCTGCCCGCCCTCAACAGCATGTATGTCTCATGGACCAATGCCCTGTCAAAGATCTCCTACAGAGTCGTGGCTCCGGTCGAGACAACTGTTGACGCAATCCTGTCATCAACCCCTCTGGTGAAATAATAGATCTGTAAGCGCTCTATCCCGCGACATCTAGAGAGAACTAAAGCAAATGTCGGAACCTCTCCATATAATGAATCAAGGTCCGATCACCTGTCTCAGGGTCAGGAACTCCTCCCTCAGTCTCAACCTAACCTCCATCGGTATGTACTGATCGTAGAATAGCTCCCTAAACTCAGCCCATGTCGTCGGTTCCGGATGAGTATCCGTATATGTCGTCCACCAGACTGCCGCATGCCCTCTCAAACAGGCTCCCGAAAGTCGTGTCTGTACAGTCTCATCATTCCTCATCAGCTTATGAAAACGCTGATGGGACACTACTCATCTCCCTGCAGCCTCAGGGTCACCGCCTCCGTAAAAGAGTCCAGACTGGAACATCAAAAACTCCCTCAATAACCTCGCCTCTGGTGTCAGGACGAATATCGATGTAGTAATCATATCAGCAGTGGGGGTGGAAGTAGCATGGTCCGTCGTCGTGAGTGGAGGCATAATAGTCGACGTCTCCAAAGGAACGACAACTGTGGTAGCTGTCTCTGTGGGTGCCTCTGCTGCTACCCCCTGAACTGATGTATGGGGTACCACCGGAACAACAGATGTCCCACGCCGTACGGTCACAACTACGGCTCTCTAAGCGAAGTGAGTGCGCCGCATGTATGGCGATCGCTCTCGTAATAGTAGTAATACATCAGCCATTGTGTCTCTTGGCCGAGAGTCTATCCTCCACACTCGTCATAACCGTGACATCCCTAGTTGCATCGCTAGTTTGTCTAGTCTCAAAAGGCGTACCAGACTGTCCGTCCATAATCTGCATCGAGAATGTGCTCCGGATCAGTCTCGAGGTATATACGTATATCATATAATAAGATGAACATATAACACGCATATAAGTTCTAACTCTACCCGCCTCACATCACTTCCCAACTAAAGTTCTAAGGCAATAACTTCGGGTTTCCACATCTAAGTTCATTGATTAAGTTTTATTGTCTTAGGACTTCCTATTTTCTCTGATACCAACTGTGGCGGCCCTCGCTGCCCCGGGGTGACGTGTCTCCGTGTACTCCTTGCCGACTGGCCCTACTACACGTGTACGACACCTGCCCGTCCTATTTCTATCTCGAAATTCGTATCCACTTGTGTGTACAGCGTATAAATGACATATTCGCGAAGTCGTACTTAAATGCAAGAAATATTAATAATCAATTTAACAAATCCTATTGTGGAAAAAAAACCATATAAGGTATCTACCATATAATGTATCTATGTGTTACTCGTGTTAGTTCCCAAAAGAATCAAAATATCAAAACAAAACCTACGTACAAGTAATCCTCAACGGTAGGCAGTCAGAGGTAGTCGCCTAAGATCCCCTTGCCCTTACTTGTACTCGGATCTGCACTCAATCATCACAGAAGAAAATAGATGATGAGTCCAATCAGTAAAATCCCAAAGAACTCCTCCGAGCATTCAAATAAACAAGTGAAAGTCAATAAATATTGTTAAATAAACATGCGAATGTAAACAGACAACTGTAAGTAAGGCATCGCATGCATAAATAACAATAAAGTGCAAATGTACGTGTCTGTTCCAGTCCGACTAAACCATACTTTAGAATACCCTTCCAGAATCCCACTAGTGGGCACACCCAACTAGCTATCACCTGGTCCCTCTCGGTGGCCGATGTAGACCTACGACGCACCGACACATGTAGCAGTTCATTAGCTCGGGTCGTTATCCACCGAGAACTCCTGATACACATGCTATGGTCTAAAATGCATAGACACACAACGAAAAATCCGGTGGGAGTAACTTAACCAACCGTCTAAACAATGACGAGATATAGATCTAATAAAGACCACAAGGAATACCGGAAATGAAGGGTTTATGAAGCGAAATAAATACTCTGAGTTTCCTCACAACGCATTTCAATACCCCGTAATCAATCCCCGAGTCCAAGTCCACTGGGTCCTTGGTCGCCAATTGATCACCCGTGTCCACCTATGTCCATTTATCAATAATTCCGATTTAACATTACAATGTACGACCAAATTTTAAAATTTTAGGTCAAATTGACCATTTTGCGCTTTTCGAGGCAAAAACCCCCGCAAAAGTCGAGTCCGAAATTTCCAAATATTTTATTTTTCATAGAAATTCATCAATTTCTATTTATTTGATTGAAATATAATTTTTTCGGGACTTTCCCAATTTTTTCGGAATATTTTTCACATTTTTTTTTTTTTTTTTCATTTTTTTTTTTAGTTTGGTTTGGGTCGGAGCCGACCCTGGCCGGTTCTGGGCCCGACCCAGAGGAAAGGTGTACACATGCGTGCGCGCATGTGCATCCGCTCCAACCGATCGAACCAGGGACTTCCCTGGTTCGATCGGAATTTTTTTTTATTTTATTTTTATGTTGTTGTTTGGGTTGGGGTTGCTCCCCACCCCAACCCCAGTGGAATCGATGGCAGGGGAGACGCCCTTGCCATCTCCACCCCCCGAGCTTTCGGCCATGGAGGCCGAGCCCCTCGACCACCATCACATCAACTAAACACACAACGACATCAACAACGACTTACCTCCTTCCCGGCTTCTCCACCATCTCTTCTCTCCTTCTCGGCTTCTCTTTCTCCTCCTCCTCTTCGTTTCCTCTTCTTCTTCTTCCTCCCGATCGGTTTCGGTGTATGTGTGTGTGTGTGTGTGTGTGTGTGTGTGTGTGTGTGTGTGTGTGTGTGTGTGTGTGTGTGTGTGTGTGTGTGTGTGATGTAAGTGAGAGAAAAGGTGGTGGTGGAGTATGGATAAGTGATGTTAAATTTTTCTTGACTCCAAAGTGTGACACGTTTGAGACACTTGCCCGTGTTTTACGCACCGAAATGCCATTTTAGGGAGTTTTGACTTCCCGATTTCGCGTCTGAACCGCGATATACGCGTACCGCCGCGTCACTAGCCACCTAATATCCATTCCATATTAGTTACTTGGCCAATTTTCATGTAATTTGTGTGTTTTAGTTTCCCCGACCTAATATTCGGTCCCGTCAACTACTCGGTACCCGCGTCTACACGCATATCGAGGCAAATACAGTTCTCACAATCTCGCACGTATTGTTATGCAACATACACACATGCGATGTATTTCAATAAATTGCACCGCAAATAAGCATTCAACACACAATAAACTATCGTACCTATGTCACTGTGTGTCATAGCATATCGCGACGTCCACGTAGATCCGAGCAGGCGTCCACGTCTGTAAATTTGAGATAATTAACGACATTAATAAAATGGGCCGTTTCATGAAGAACATGACGTCAATGTTGATTTCAATGAAGAACAAGAAGATAGTGCTCATGTTGACAATGAAGTGTTATTTGGAGAAAACAAAACCCCTCATCTTTACTCTGGTGTACAAATTACACAGGATTTTCAGCAACCGTTGCTTTGTATCAATATAAAGCTCGACATGGTCTATCTAACAATGGTTTTAATGATCTATTGGAGATTTTGATAGGCATGTTACCACAAGGTAATATCCTTCCCGTGTCCTTGTGGAAGGTGAAGGAGATGCTCAAAGAGCACGAGCTTCATTACGAAAAGATCGAAGCTTGTGTCAACGATTATTGCTTATTCTGGAAAGAAAATGATGTTTTAGATGCTTGTCCTAAATGCCACTCATCTAGATGGAAACCAAGTAGAAACAACAGGGAGACAAAGAAAAGAATTCATGCTAAGGTTTTGAGATACTTTCCTATCATACCAAGGTTCAAAAGAATGTATAAGTCATTAGAAAAGGCAAGAAATTTGCTATGGCATATTTCCCATTTGAGTCGTGATGGGATGATGCGACATCCAGTAGATTCTCCAGCGTGGGATTCTGTAAATCTTAAGTGGTCTGAATTTGCTTCGGAGCCTCGGAACGTTAGGCTCGGTCTTGCAGCTGATGGATTCAATCCTTTTCGTGACTTTGGCAATCAATATAGTTGTTGGCCTGTAATGCTAGTAACATACAATCTCCCTCCATGGCAATGCTTTAAGGAAGACAATATAATGCTAGCATTGTTAATTCCAGGGCGTAAGCAACCAGGAAACGATATAGATATTTATTTACAACCATTGATTGAAGATTTGTTGAAGTTGTGGAATGATGGAGCGTTTGTGTTTGACGCCTGGAGTAACAACACGTTTAACTTGAAAGCGGTTCTGTTATGGACTATAAATGACTTTCCAGCTTACGAAAATTTATCGGGATATTCTACAAAAGGCAATTTTGCTTGTCCAGCATGTGGGATTAATACTTGCTCACGATGGTTGAGGGCAAGTAGTAAAACTATCTACATGGGTCACCGAAGATTCTTTAGGCATGACCATCATTTTCGAAAAAAGGGGCATGGTTTGATGGAAGTTGCGAAGAAGGAGAAAGACCTAATGTGATGACTAGAGTTGAAGTTGCAATGACAACGAAAGATATTGTAAATGATTGGGGAAAAATAAAAGCAGAAAAAAGGCGAAAAAAGTCAGAACCTCCAAAGCTTTGGAAGAAGAAGTCTGTCTTTTTCGATTTGCCGTATTGGGAGGTAAATATCAAGTTTACACGCTTATTTTTATAAAAATTATGTTAATTCGGTACACCAAAATTTAATTTTATTAATATGTAGTTACTTTTTTCAGCATCTAGTTTTGCGTCACAATTTAGATGTGATGCACACTGAAAAAATGTGTGCGAAAGCATTATTAGGACAATTCTTGATTTGAAAGGAAAGTCTAAGGATGGACTTAATTCTCGAAAAAAATTGCAAGAGATGGGAATTAGACATCGATTGCATCCACAAGAGGTATGAAACACGATGTATCTACCAGCAGTGTCATATACCCTTTCTAGAGACAATAAGCATATGTTTTGCAAGAGGTTGGCGAGTATAAAGCTTCCAGATGGATATGGTTCAAATATAGCTAACCGTGTATCGTTAGCGGATTGCAATATTTTAGGTCTTAATTCCCATGATTATCATGTTCTGATGCAACAATTATTATATGTCGCTTTGAAAGGGCTTCTACCTAAACGACCTTAAATTGCAATATTACGGTACTGCAATTTTTTTAATGAACAATGTCAAAGAGTTGTAGATAAAAGGAAATTATTGAAGCTTGAGGAAGATATCGCACATACGCTATGCATGCTTGAAAGATATTTTCCTCCGTCCTTTTTCGTTGTCATGGTTCACTTGCCAATCCACTTGGCTAAAGAAGCGCGTTTATGTGGACCCGTTCACTACCGATGGATGTATCCGATTGAACGTTATCTTTATTTTAAATTGCAACAAGGTTTTTTAGATTATTTATTCCACTTCTGAAAATGGATAATCTTATATCAGATATCTAGGAAAGCTTAGAAAGTGTTGCAAAAATCGCGCAAGATCTGAAGGATGCATTGCGGAATGCTATATAGCTGAGGAGTGCTCTCAGTTTTGTTCTAAAATGTTAGAACAACCATTAGATGTTGGAGATCAACAACCTCAAAGCAATAACGCTAGAAATGAGACAACATTGGAAGGAGAATCAATTTCAAAACTGTGAGCGATGACTTATAGCAAAAAGCTCATCGATGCGTGTTGTTTAATACAACAATTGTGGAACCTTATTTGCAGTAAGTACATCAGTTATTAAAAATTATTTTATTTATATTGATTGCATTATGACTTTCTATTTTCTAAATATATATGTGTAGAATGCATATAGATGAGTTGAAAGCGAACTAACAAGCGTTTCGCTAGACAACAAGGTCAGCTATGGTTGAAACATACTAAGACATTTAGTAAATGGTTCGAAGAAAAGGTTCGTAGATGTTCCACATTAGTTTACTTTCCATTTTCTATAACGAGATCCACCAATCACATTCATATTCCATGTTCTCAACAAGTTATCTAATTCTCTTTACAGGTTAAGTCTGAGAATATTGAATCGTCAAGTTTGTTATTGTGGCTTGCTCGTAAACCTAGAAAACAAACATTATCTTGTTCTGGTTACATTGTCAATGGATTGAGGTTTTACACGAGAGATGTGGATAGAGTCACACATAATAGCGACGTCTCTATTAATTCGTCAAGTCTATGTAGGTCAAAGTAGGGAGACCCTTCACAAGTAGTGAGTGTTGTTCCTTATTATGGGGTCATAAAGAACATCATTTTATTGGACTATCGAGTTTTTCAAGTTTCAGTATTCTTGTGTGACTGGGTGAACGAAGGCAAAGGCATGAAATCCGAATATGGATTCACCCTAGTTAATCTTCATCAACAACAAAATCATAACGATCCTTTCGTATTGGCCACACAAGCTAAACAAGTATTTTATGCCGGGGAGATCGATATGTCTAATTGGTATGTCGTATTAAGGGCACCACCTAGAGGATTTTATGACTTGACGATGTACAATGGAAGTGGGCAACAATCATCTTCTCCTTTTGACGTATCACGCCTGAATCTTGATACTTGTAATCGTTATGCTAGAGAAGATTGTGAAGGACAATTTGTGTGAAAATGTGGTTCTTTTATAGTGCAGTTGAAGTTGACAACCATTTATTAATTTATTGTCCTTTGTTTGTGTTTGTTTGTGAACTTTTTTTTTGTGTTCTTGGAGTTCTCTCTTTGTAATTGAAGTGGGTCTCTTGTTTAACTTTTAGAGCAATATGAGATTTTTGGTGGGCCTGTAGAATTTTGGCAACCAGTTTGGATGTGCTTTCATGTGATGTGATTATGCATAAAAAAGTTGAGTTCATGCCCACTTCTAATTTTGTTGTTTTCAGCAATGCAACAATGGTGGTGGAAGGTATGCATTGCAAATTGATAAAGAGGGTTCTGAGTGATACAACATTTGTGACTTACTAATTGCATTTTCTTTTTCGTGAATGTTTGGGCAGGTTTGTGACATACTCGAAAGATGCATCCACGTGATAGAAAAGGAAAAAAATGCAGTTGAGGCTCGTGAGGGAGTGGTAAAAGCTAAAAAGCTCAATGTATTATTTTTGTGTAAATAAGTAAATTTTTAGTTGTCACTAACAAATTCATTAATTTTTATTAGAGTTTTAGAAAAGAACATAAAAGGAATGAGAGAGATAGACTAACTTGCGAAGCGGTACTAACTCAAAATCCAAATGCCGGTGTAAGGATTGGAGCTTCACCTAGGCCTGCTCATTCCATTTCAGCTTCATCTCCAGGTTCGCCCCGAGCTCCATCTCGAGCTCCATCTCATGCACTATCTCGAGCTGCATCTACTGCTCCTGCTCCGACTTCACTAGGTGGCTCTGAATCAAGAGAGAGCACCAATCAACAAGAAGTTGGACCACAAAAAAAACCAAGAGAGGTCCAACAAGGCTTCAGACACTTGCTTCAAAAACTCGTGAAGTCATTCAATTTAATGAGATGTGTTAGCTTGTTGGAAAGAATTCTGAAAAGGTTGCTTCTTTTTTGGGCGCTTTGGGGCGTGATATGGTGTTAATCACTTTGTCAGACTGACGCCTTTTCCAATAAGAGAGAAGGAAGGATTGTGGAAGTTGGTGAAGGTTAGATTTTTTAATATTATTGTTAACTTATAGTTCCTTAATCTAATCATTTTCACCTCATTACATCAAAGATTTGATGGTTTAGCCAGATTCTTAGCTACAGCAGAAAACAGTCAGACTAAAGATGAAGCCAGCTCGGTAGTCGTGAAATGATCTATTGGATATGTTCCTCTAGGTAAGAAATTCAATTTTGTTCTTCAAAAAAAAAGAAACTTTCTTGGTCAAGAAATGCACTAAATTAGAATAAACAAATTACAGAATATGGTCTGGGCAGCAAGGTGTCTACACATGGTGATGTATCTACTTATTACATGTCCATGTTCAAATTTCGTTGATCTTAATAAGTACTGAGCTAGCAAAATAATACATATATTTTGATGATGATCAATTTCATTAGGCAAGAACAGGCATACTAGTGAGCATAATAGATGTGGGACAAAATTGAAACTTGGGGATGCCTCAACTGGTGACATTGGTAGTATTGTCATGTATCATGTTCATGAACTTCATCAACTTCAGTGAAGCTTGGAGGGACAAACCCAAGTCCATCCACATAGAAGGCAAGGTCATGTGCCAGGACTGCACTGGTGGCTGGAATGACTGGGTTAAAGAGCCAAACCAATCAAAGGTCACATTTTTCTTTATAATCATGGATGTTCGAGTTCCTAATTTTATTTTTCGGCCCCTCCCTACTTAGGATCGATTATTTCTACCAGAGTCAATTGATCACCTCGTACATTAGTTTCATGTAACGTCTTATAATTAAAAAAAAAATCCTACTATAGTACTCATGTATATATGTACATTTTAATTGTGAATGCAGGGAGTAGAGTGTCGGCAACGTGCATGGACGAGCGCGACAAAGTGATATACTACGGAAGCGATGAGACGGACGAGGAAGGCGAGTTCGACAAGGTGGTAGACAACAGGGAGACGTGTAAGGAGTTGAGGCCGGAGTTGTGTTCTGTGAGGTTGGTGTCATCACCCAACCCTGTATGCAATGTTGCTACAGATTTTGGTGGTGGGAAGTCAGGAGTGAAGCTCGGCAAACCAAGCTTTGTTTATAGGGACTTTGGTTAAGCTCAACAGGCATATTGTACTAATTTGTTTTGTTAAGACTTGATTTCAAGAAGATTAATTTTATTTTTTTAGTAATTACTATTAATTTTATTTTTATTTTGTAAAAAAAAAAGCTATATGTTGCAAGCAACCAAAAAACAACGTCAACTTGAAAGCCCTTTGTGACGGTTTTTAACAGTCACAAAAGCCTAAAATCTAATACAAAATTTTAGATAAGATGACGGTTTTAAACCGTCACGAAAGACCTTAGGCTTTTGTAACGTCTCATAACATGACGGACTTCGTAACGGTTTAAATCGTCACAAAAGGTGTTTTCTGTTCTAGTGCGGCTACACCAAGCTTGCTCTAACTGTCGCGAGCATTGTCGATGGCTCCCAGTTCCCTCTCCTCCTTCCTTTTTTTTTTCTTTCTTTTCTTATTCTTCTTGTTTTTTTTTCTCCTTACTCTTGATGGTGAGCTTGTAATTGAGACAAAAAATGATGATTTTTAATAGGTCAAAGTTGCTCCTTGTGACCTTGTAATAAATGAAATAAAAAAGAAGTGTTAGAATGACAACGAAGAAGTCACATCGAGCCTTGAGTCGTCCGTGCACACCTCAAAATGAAGGCACACAAATCCCGATGCATAACACACTGGTCGATGCCACTGTATGCGGGCCATGTTGTGACTTACCTGTTGTGATTATAGCATTTATATATATATATATATATATATAGTTGATTTATGTTGGAATGGTTTTAAAATCTTTGATTCATCTGTTAGGACTGAATTTATTTTGGAAATCATGTCTAGTAGGTACAGATGACATAGATGAAGCAAATAGGGGATACGTTGCCCAAACCTTATTGCGGGCCCTATTAATTGATTTAAGATTAGATGATCTTAAACAGTTTGTCGAAGAAAGTTAAGGCTGACTTAATTATCAAGGCGATTAGGATGATTCAAGTTGGAGAGACGCTCTAATTGAGTGGAGTATTTTGTATGGAATTCGAAGAGGTAGGATAGAATTGGTAACTTGTGATCACCATGTCTGAATGTGACTCAAATACTACAAACTCAAACGTCCGTTTATTAATTGTGTTACTTCGAGCATAAATACGTCGTACAAAATATGTCTGATATTCTTGTCGCCTATTTACTTAAATTTTTATAATTTGTATGCAATTAACTTATTCCGAATATGCCTATATGGATTTATTTAAATGAGCATAATAAGTAGAAACGTAATTTTTTAATTTATTTAAATTTTTTATTATTTTAGAACTTTTTCGAAATATATTTATATGAATATTTTTTTGAGGCCCCAATTTGAACCAAACTCTGGATATAAGAATAAATTTGGATATAAGAATAAATTTAAATAAGCATAAATAAGTATATATATAATTAATAAGATTCAAGAGATCAATATGTAAAACGAAACAACAACGTTGTGAGTTCTCTCCATCTATACAATGACAAATAGGGGCAAACTTGGAGTAGTTTAATTGTTTGGATACCGAGTGATTTAGAAAAAAAAAAAAAAAACTAAAATGTAATTCTTACAAAAAAAAATAAAAAAAGAGATCAATGTAAAAATTTATTCATAAGCTTAGTGGGTGTTTGGTTGATAGGAATTTGGGGTGAAAATTTAAAGTCAAGGGAATTTAATTTTTAAGAATTTATTGAACGGGAATTCAAATATGTGGGAATTAAAAATTTCATTCAATTTAAGGGCGGATACCCGACCCAATAAACATGTGACCGAGTGGATTAGTCGGTGAGACTAATTAAGGGAAGATCATTAGAGTGCAAATATTGACTAACGAAAAATGCTAGAATGACACCCTAAGTGACACCCCTATATGACGTGGCGGACGAGTCCCACGTAAAAATGAGTGTGCACAAAATAGTTCTTAGTGCATAACACGTGTGGTGTGTATCTCGAAGTGCGCACGACGACTCTCATGAATGTAGGCCAACATGCCACGTCACATTTTTATGAGGGACCCGCCCGTCAAGTCATATGGGTGTCACTTAAAGGTGTCCAAAAATCCTTTTCAAAATTGAAATTCTTATCACGATCTCAATTGTATCTTTATTTCCATGTAAGTCTCTTTCCATATTCCCCCTCATATAATGAATTTCTTTCATTAATCTTCAATGCTCCACGTATCTTTTACAACAAAATCTGGTTTAATTTAGGAAAATAGTAGAATGACACTCCAAGTGACCTGACACATGGACTTGCATTTATGTGAGTCGTCGTGTGCGTCTCGAGATATACATCATGCGTGTTATGCACAAAAAACACATACTCATTATTACGCACCAAAAACACATACTCATTATTACGCATGTCATTCTAGCAATTTTCCTTAATTAATTTATTTATGAGTTTCTCTCCATAACATCGAATATCTTTAGGGGATGGGAAATACCAATTAAAGACTCCCCTATTCATTTAGCATTTAATCTTAAAAATATTCTTTATATAGTATATAATCAATATTAACTAGGCAGAACATTATATAAGTATAGGTATACGGTGTTGTTTGCTTCTTGAAAAAAATAAAATTCAATTACAAGAGATGGAGAAGATCATGTACTCTTGCATAGCTACTCTTCTCATATTTTCTCTAGTCCTCACCACACTCCCTCGTGGTTAGTGGAATATTTGTATATTGTATGTAGTTGATTTATATTTTAGAGTGATCGTCTCAAAAGAAAATGCTAGGCGTACATCACCGAATGCACGTGTGATGCTCTTCGGGATGCGCATGAATCGCACCCAAGGTACATCACACACACATCAGAACGCAATGTACTTTTTGATGTACGCTTAGCAGTGCCCTCGTTTTAAATTAGTTTCATCATTGAAATAGTTATAATATAGTTCTATCTAATTAAAATGTTTGCATTTTTTATTGGTGAAGGTATTGTTTCATTAGGAGACCGAATTAATGATGCTGAATCGTGCATTGCTGTAGACCCAGAAATACGTTGCATGTCTGAACTAGATTGCCCGGACTGCAGTACTATTGAAGGCCCCCAGTACCATGCCGAATGTCAGAGACCCCAAGTCCATCACATATGTTTTTGTTGTATCAACGAGCTCTAAGAAACTAGCTAATAAGAACTCGAACGGGTTGGTCCGATGGTAAGGACGAATTTGAAATTATGTGAATTAAGTGCAAGGGGCCTCGTGGGAAAAAAAACAAACTAGCTAATAAGCCAACTATATATAGGTAGTCTATATTGATTTAATTATGTTAATTTTTTTAAGTAATTTAATTATGTTTTTGTTTAAAAAATAAGTACTTTCATGTAACAAGTAAATTATGCAAGGACTTTGCTTTCATTTGAGTTTAGAGAGATCATTATATAGAATATCAAGATTGTGCTTTCCCAGCGGAATTCGTGCATTTGAGTGTAAATTTGGAGTGTCATTGTAGTATTTTCCATGTCATACGCGCTCCAATTCAATTCCATCAATTCCTTTCTAAATATAAGGCTTTATTTCACCCAAAAAAAATATAAGGGTAAATAAGTTTTTTTTTTTTTTTTGCGAAAATAAGGCTAAATAACTTAATATATTAAGAAGGGTGATGCAAACACAATAAACTACTTTTTTTTTTTTTTGGTTTACAAACACAAACTACTTTAATATGATAGATGTTGCCCTCTACAAAGACCAAAAACACTATTGATTGGCTTGAAAATGTAGGTGCGCGACCTCATTTTCGAATCTCTACGACAGTCGAACGTCAGGCCACTGATGGTATCTTTATGCAATCTCAGAGCTCGTGGGACTAGTCGGATAAAATGTCTGGATACTCATAATTACTTAAAAAAAATAATAATGAGTAGAAGTTGGAAACATAATTGAGTCGGATGACGAAATCATTAATCATGCCGCAAAACTCTATAAGCTTGGAATAGCTCCTTGTGAGGTAATTGGAAGTCTAATTCATAGAAAATAATAGTGTGGGGGAGCTTTGTTTAGTTGTGAAGATGACAACCTAAAAGGATGGTTTGCCAATAAACTTCTTCAAAATTCTATAAAGAATGTTTGGGAATTACTAATTAATTGGGTGGTTCAATGATTTGAGATGAGCTTGGGAGTAAGAGGTCACGAGTTCAAACCTCCAGGTGGTGTAACAAAAAAAAAAAAAAAAAAACCTCATGGTGGAAACAAGTTGTACTCTTATAAAAAAATAAAAAATAAAAAAAAAAAAGTTTGGAACCTTAAATTAAAAGGGGAGATTATGGTTGTTCCCAAAGAACTTTATAGAATCAGGGTCATTAATTAAAAGACAAATATATTCTAAGTTTATGACCTTTCACGTTTTTGCAAAATCTTTAAAAAAGAGACCGATTATTTAACATGACAGCCTACATTTGTTGTAGCATTATATATATATATATATATTGTTTTTTTTTTATAAAAAATTCTAAATATACACTTATTTAAAATGTCTATATTATCCTTCAACCATTCTAAATTTCTAAATATATATATATATATATATATATATATATATATATATTTTGTTTTTTTTTATAAAAAATTCTAAATATACACTTATTTAAAATGTCTATATTATCCTTCAACCATTCTAAATTTCTAACGGGCCAATTCCCCTCTATATTCATATTCCTCCATATATAGGCAAAATGGATCAAGTTTCAAATGGCACTTGAAAATGATGTACTTTTTAAGTGTTTTTTTTTATTTTTATTATCAATATAGTCACTCGAGAGGTTTTTGTTTGTTTGTTTTCTTTTCTTTGCTTTTTTTTTTTTTTTTTTTTTGAAGAAATAACTCGAGTTAATATTGATAAATTATTTAAACATTTTGATTTCAGTACTCAAATTGTATCTTCAACTCAAAAATTGACAAAGACCAGCCTGCAATATATAGTTTTTTTTATTTATTTTATTAACTATAGGTATCTAGACACTTGTCTAATTACTAATTTGATGGGCCTTGAGATTGTGGAAAGAGACCGCCAGTGGCCCAATTTTTGAGTATCGTGGTGAATCAAAATTGAGACCATACGCCTAACCCACACATTTCTACCTTATCCCTTCCACTAGATCAACTGATCAACCCGTTCGGGTAATTACCAGCCCGCAATAGTTGTACAATCATATCTCGTAAGAAAATATTTTTTGTAATCAAATACATCATAATCGTCCATATCTTGTTGATCTCAATCTAATTAATCCCATTACAATATCCTCCAAAAAAAAAGAAAGAAAATAAAAAACACACACACACACATTCTACTGCGTGGAATATCTTTAGAATAAATATATGAAATATCAGTCAAGGCTTCCCTATTAATTTAGCACTCAATTTCAAAAACCATTTCCCATTAAGATTAGATTTGGATAATAAATACTAGAATATACATACAAATAACAATAAGATGTTGCTTGCTTTTTGAATATAAAAGTTAGGTTAATTAGGTTAGTTAGTTAAGTTAGTTTAGTTTAGGTGTTGAGGTTATGTTTGTTTAGTGTAGTTGAGTTATTCCTTGCCAGTATGTTCTAGTTAGTTAGGTTTGTTTGCAATTAAGCCGCTTAAGTTAGTTATTTTAGTTTACTTAGTTTGTATTGTTAGGTGGTTTGGTTAGTTAATGTTAGTTAGTTTAGTTTGTTAGTTACTTTAGTTTGGTTATGTTAGTTAGTTAGTTAGTTAGTTAGTTTAGTTGAAGTTAGTTACTCTTAGTTTAGTTTGGTTTGCTTAGGTTAGTTTAGTGTAGTTAGTTTAGTTTGGTTAATGTTAGTTAGTTAGTTTAGTTTGGTTTGGTTAGGTTAGTTTAGGTTTAGTTAGTTTAGTTTAGTTTAGTTAGTTAGTTAGTTAGTTAGTTTAGTTAGTTAGTTATGTTAGTTTAGGTTTAGTTTGTTAGTTAGTTTAGTTTGGTTAGGTTAGTTAAGGTTAGTTAATTTTAGTTTGGTTAAGTTAGTTAGTTAGTTAATTAGTTACTTAGTTAGTTAGTTAGTTTATTTAGTTTAATGTTAGTTAATGTTAGTTAGTTTAGAAAAGAGAGTTTAAGGTTTAAAACAATGTACATATATATATATATATATTCAAAATTGGTTTTTTTTATACAAATATAAACTCCTCGTATACGCATATTCACAACACAGCATCGCGACGATTACGACACGGCCAATGGCGAGTACGAGAACGACGCTATTGGTGTTGATGACGTGCCAAGGATGTACGTATCGATCGAGCGTTTGTTTATGACGTGGCGTCCACGTGGCAAAAAAAAAAAGAAGAAGACAAGTTGAAGTTGCTTAGAGAAGGAGAAGGCCATGTTGTCTTTCAAAGCTGCTCTTCTCATATTTTCGGTAGCTCTCTCCACCATGCCTCACGGTTAGTGCATATATACAATTTAGTGGTTAATTTATAGTGATCTTCCCAATTAAACATATATAATTTCATTGAAATAACTATTTATAATTTAGCCAATTCACAACACATATTTTTATTTTTTACTTTTTACATTAAATTCAGTTAATTTCGTAGTTGGTAATTAGTGGTGAACAGTTACAACCTTTAGCTTTTTAAAAGGTGTTTAATTAGTGGGATAATTGGTGGTTAATGAACCACACCACTAATAACCTCATTTTGAACAGTTGTAAGTGTTCAAGAGATGCAGTTTTTGGTTTATAAATGAAAATGGTCTAAACTTTAAAAAATGAAGTGAATTTTCGATATAGAGGTTTTTCATCTGGTTTGTGAGAGAGATTTTCGCTGTTGCAAAAGAAATGATTTTTGGTTGGTGTGTAATCAAAGATCAATCCAGTTGTATCCTGGAGACGAACCTCTTGCAGCATTCATACACCGAAATTGAGGAAATTTCGTCTTAGGACATTGCCATTAAGTGCAAGCCTCTGGTATTATTTTATCGCATGATATATTATAGTTACGTAATATGCATGTTTTTGTGTTCTAACAATTTATAGTGATCTTCCCAATTAAACTTATATAATTTCATTGAAATAACTATTTATATATAAAACGCCCAAGTAGCACCCGAAGTCACATTGGGCACAAGAGTAGTTCATACGTGCCTTGAGATGCGAGCATACACAAATTTCGATGCATAATACATGAGTCGAGTCCGCTTGAACGGCCGGCTCCTGTGCCTGATGTAACTTTGGGTGTGACTTGGACATTTTTGTTCGAGCATTTTCCTAATTAAAATGGTTTTCGTTGTTTGTTTATGAAGGGATTGTTTCAATACAAACAGGACAATGCATATACGCGATACCACTACCTTGCGACACTGATCAGGATTGCCCGCCGGAATGCGGTGATCAATATGTCCCTACATGTATGGAAGTACCCAGTCATATTTGTGGTTGTTGCAAGAAGACCTGATCAGTAAACTAGACCACCTACTCTGGTGTCAATTATGTATGCACAAATATATGAAAAAAAAAATAAAATGCATGCACAATAAAATTTCATCCAACACTAAATAAATATATGTCATATGAGGGCTTTTTTATGGAAAAAGATTGAGTATTAATTTCTTGATTTATGCATCGATTTTTATATTTTTAATTTAACTGAAGTAGAACCCACGACCTCTTTGAACCTTGCCTTTTGACAAGTGATGCATCATCCATCTCATCATAGATGCTTTGGCATTTATGCATCGATGTTTGATTTGTGTCTGTTTGACAAAAGAAATTGATGTGTGTCGACAAGTAATTGATTGATGAAGGTCTCTCGTACAAATTATTCATTTATTTTTACTTATTAATTGATGACTATGATTTTCATATAGTTAATTGATTTGGTGGCTGTGCCGTAAATGCATGCGTGAGCTTGTGGATCTCCACCAGTATCGATACAATTCCCAACTTAACCACCTTCAACTATTAGATGTGGAGTTTTATCTCAAAATGCCTCGGTACTAGTTAAGGGGAGATCATCACTTATATACTTCATTACGAAGTTTCAATTATCCGATGTGGGACTATTATTTCAGTCCGCACATCTCAACATAAATGATTTTTTAAGTAACAAATTACTATGTGTATAAAAAGTTGAGCAAATTTGTTTGGTTGGGGTGGAGTTGGGGGAGTGAGATAACTTGCAAGGAAGTTCTAACTAATCTTATTGGGCCGGCTTTGTAATGTCAACTTTTTGGTAAGTTATCTCCCAACTCATACCCTACAAATACCCTACAAGAAAAGATAACTTGTAAGGAAGTTCTAACTAATCTTCTTTGCTAGTACTTTTGTCAAAAAAAAAAAAAAATCTTCAGTTAGGGGTATTTATATCAATTTCTCATCTTTTATAAAATTGGGCCTTTTTGATCAAAAACAATCACAAAAAAATAAAATAAAAAGAAAGCCTTTTTGATTACAAAGAAAACATTTTATAAGAAAATAATATTTTCTTAAGAAAGTTTTTCCTAGTAAATGTTCAAATTTTTTTTTCTACAGGTGTTTGATTGCACATATAAGAAATTTTCCCTTAAAACTCACCAACAAATTTTGAAATAAATATGAAAACTTATCATATATATTAAATATATTAATTTTTATATTTAAAATATAAATTTGATGTTTTAATTTGGAAACTCACATTTTCTCAATATAATACTCAATTTGTCCATCATAATAGGTAAGAAAATACATGGGTCTTAATATGGAAAGTTGACAATTGTGAGAAAATGTCATGCGAGAAAATTTTGGCTATCAAACGCATAAAAATATCATTTTCTCATGAAATTTGTCATTTTCTTGGAACATTTTTTTTTTCGTCCAATCAAACATGACCTAAGTTTAATGAGGAAAATATGAACTCCCGAAAGTTAACTTAACTCTTTTGTAAGAAAACTTCTTTGTAAATAAGCAAAAATGTATCAAAAGATGGAAGTGTTTGACCCATATGTATGCTCACTCCAATTAATTTGAGATATATTATTGTTTTTTTTTTACTTCAAGATATATTAATATTTTTTTTGAAGTACAAGATATATTACTAGAAATGCTAGCTAGTAAAAAAAAGTTTAGACAAAAAAGTGCATATACATATAATTTAAATGATTTAAATTATATCTTTAATGAAAAATACAGGGACACGTTTCATTTTCAATTGAGATTTTTCTTGATGAACGAATGCGATACTCCTTTATTGCAATAAATACATGTACAAAATCTTCAATTGAGAATTAAGTGAGAAGCGTTAAGGATGCATGCATTGTTATTATAAAAAGCTGCGAATTTCCAACACACTTGTTGATTTTTTGCCAAATGAGTTGAAAGAAACAAAGTTGAGATCATGAATTGGTTGTTCATACGTTCTTATTTTGGCTGGATTGTGCTCCAGAGATGTGTGATAGTGATTGTTCGTGTGATGGTGACTATAATGATGACGACTATGATAATGATGACTATGAAGATGGTAAGGATTATGATGTGGCACAACCTTGTTATATGATGACATCTATATATGAAGATGAATTTCCTCCGCTACATATGGAATCTGGAGAACAAGAAGCAACTTTCATCCCATTCCAAACCTATATCCACTGGATATATGTTAATGCAGACGAATCTGTTCCACCATTATCAATCGGAGAGTGAGGTGCTAAACCGACAGTCCAAAAATGCATTAGCATAAAATCAGGCTCTTTGTTCACTACATGATTAGATGTGAGCATTGACAGAACTGACGAATGAGACGGCAGACAAAGTTCTGGCCTACCGACAAACCACTGACAACTATCGCCAGGTCATATTGGAAAAAAATTGACAGAATTGAATACACTCTCCAGTCTCTCCTTGAAAAAAACAGTTAGGTCCCGAATTCTTTGAAAAAGAACAAGAATTGCGAGACTTGAAGGGAAAGCTACAACAACTGGAACAGAACATGGTGGCTCATAAATCATTATACTCAGTCCATCCCAAATATTTCACCTATCCATTTAAACCACCCAAAATGCCAACCTCATCTACATCACCACTCACCTCCTTTGAATTTCTCCTTCCTCAAAACCCTACCAACCACAAAGGAAAACGTCCATTACATTCAGACCTACCTATGCCAACCTTTGCAAAAAGAACCGTCCTAATGGAGAAAATTAAGCCACATAACATAAGCCAATATCATAAAAATTCTCAAATCTCCCAAATCGAACCAGTTCAAATTGACCCAATTTACATTACCCCTGATGAAAGCACAGAAAAAACAGACACTGAGATGATCATTCCACCATTAACTGATGATGACCAATATGTCGACATCACATCCCTGCATAACATTTATGTAGTAGAAGCAAGAGAAACATCAGGTGTGTATGCATACCCTATAAATGATAAAGATACGACTTCCATGCCAGAAGTAGGATTCAATTTTCAGCATAAAACTGGAGAAACAAATTTCACCATTGATTATTTACCCCTGCTAAATGGAGAGCCTGATTCGATGAATTTATCTCATGGCTAAACACACAATAGTAAAGGACAAGGAAGTCATTAGAGAAATTTATTCAGAATTTACTTGTCGAACTATCGGACGACTCAGAGATTATTTTATGGAGCTTCAAGAATATCGGATCAGAGCACTAATTCAGAATTCTATTCCTAATTTTATTGAACATATATTGCGAGAGTTTGTTGGAGATATGTCTTTTGGAAATGCAAGGCTCAAGCAAGAGTACTATGATTTCAAATGTTGTTCTTTGAAAAGAAAGCATTTGGAAAAACAGTATAATGAAATATCCATCTGAATCCATAAACTAAAGGGAATGGCCAATCCTGATCTCAAATATGTTTATATTACTTCCCTTCCGAAGCAGTTCTAGTCGGAGATCAATAGATTATTGCAGAGAAAAGATATTAGCTAGACATCAGATGACACTTTTGGTGTTGGACAAGATTTGTGAGCAACACGAATTCTTTCTAGAATTCAACAAAAATCGAAAGATTCTATCTCCTGTATGCAAAAAGCCATTCCTTAATATATGATGCAAGAGGACGGAGTGTCAATATAGTGGTGGATCTCCTTTCGAGAAGAAAAAGAAATCCAGAAAGTCCAAAAAAGACAACAAATTATGGAATAGAAAGTCAAAGAAGAATTCCTCAGTGAAATAATTCAAGAAAAAAGATGTCTCATAAGAAAGGAGATGGATGCTTTATTTGCGAAAAGAAAGGACATTTTTCTAAACAATATCCTGAAAAATCAAAAAGATCACAGAACATGATGTAGCAGATCCAAGACCAATACCCGCTTCATTCTGATGATGATCTTGAGTCTATTTTCTCTGAAGAAGATGAACTTTCCACAGGCACATTATTTGAAATGCAAATTGATTCTTCAACCTCAGACTCCTCTAATGAAGAAGATGAATCCTCTGATGACTCTGTTATGATGATGCAAGCACCAAATCAAGTAAAATCAACTGTACCTGCACCTTATGTGTCCATTCACATCACCTCTGATAAACATAATGTCCCAATCCCGGTGGTTGCATATATGGATATAGGAGCATCCAAAACCATTATGAGTCTTCAAATCCTACCCCTTCAAACATAGAAAGAACATCACCAATTTTCAAGGTTACAAATGATCGAGTTTTTTAGACGAAACTGATCACAAAAAAAAAGATTGGTATCAAATTCTTTCCAGATTGTTTGGTTTGGACGAAGGTCATTGGCTCAGATCTACCAGACAAGGACATTTTGATAGGCATGGATGTCTACTTATAAGCATGGAGGCTCAGAATTCTTCCAAATGGTATCAGGCAAAAAAACTCGATACAAACCATTCTCCAGGGTTCATGAGTTTTTTCAACTCCAGCCTGAAGAACCTCCTTCACAGTCGTTTTATGAACGGTGCAAAAAGTTTATGCGGAATCTTATGCTACTTTTGAACATCCAGTATACCCGTTAATTATTTATTTACATTTCATTTCCAGTTTTAACTTGTTTGTTATAGTATATATTGACTATGTCTAGCTTTGTACTCTCATATCATGTACTTATTTGTTATTCTTCACTTGTTGAGCTTGGTTTCCATGATATTTTGATAAATTGAATTCTTTTGAATCCATTTATATGCTATATGTCATTTCTTGTTGTTTTACAGTAAAAGTAGTACAAATAGCATTCTATTAGGAATTGTAGAGTTATGATTGGTTTTATGGACTTGTATTCTTTGGAGAATTTTGTGCTTTGTAGCATAGCCAATTCTTGGAATCCTTAATGAGCCATTTTCTTAGATTTATAAAGTAGTTATAGAATCTAGAGTCCATTGCACTATGAACCGATTGGCACACGAGGTTATAGTCCCCGAAAATGTCGGCACTCGCCACTATGATGAGGCATACGAGGTTAGAGTCCCTGGGGTTGCCCATATACGTGGTTAGAGTCCTTGATGATACCGGGGGTTAGAGATCTAAAGCTTGCTCGAGAAGAATGTCAACAACTAGTACAACAAAGGCAGACCAATCCACAACGTCATATTGGGCGTGCCAGACATTTTATGTTGAGAAGAGATCTAAAGTCAAGAGAGGTAAAAAAAGACTTGTCATTGATTACAAGCCTTTAAATTTATTCCTTACAAATAACAAGTTCTCACTGCCAAAAATCGACACCCAGATAGCTCCCCTCTAGGGATCACATATTTTCAGCAAATTTGATTTTGAAGCAGGATTTTGGTAGCTTGGAATTCATCTAGAGGAATGATCAAAGACAGCGTTATGTATTCCCAATGCTCAATAGCACTGGACAATCATGCCTTTTGGTCTGAAGATTGCTCCATCTATCTTTCGAAAGGCCATCACGTAGATCTACCAGCCTTTGCTTCACTCTATATTGGTTTATATTGATGAAATTCTTATATTTTCTTCAGATGAAGAAGAACACAAGAAATTATTTCATCAATTTCTTGACATTACAGAAAGATACGAGATCATGTTGTCTGAAAAAAGAGTATTCTGATGCAGCGAGAAATCGAGTTGCTCGGACTTTAATTTTCTAATGGAAAATGTCTCTAGATCACATATCGCACATGAACTATAGAGATTTCCTTATGAAAGATTGTCAACCAAACAAATCTAGCAATTCCTAGAGATAGTCAATTTCTTAAGGAAATTCATCTCTAAGGCGGCATAATGGACTGCCCCTCTCTCAAATATGTTAAAGAAAGACTCTTCAGAACGGGGACCTTCACAGACCAGAGCAGTTAGAAAACTAAAAGAACCGACTAGATAACCTCTTCCACTGACCATCCTCACAACTGGAAAAGAATTTTGCAAGCAGACACTTCAGATTATTATTGGGGAGCAATTCTTCTTGAAGAAAATAAAGGAGAACAAAGTTATTGTAGGCATGCTAGCGGAGCTTTTAGTGCCGCTGAGTTACACTACCACACCATCTTCAAAGAGATCTTGGCGGTCAAATTTGGAATTCAGAAGTTCGATTTCTACCTCCGACCTCATTTATTCGAAGTCCAGATAGATAACTCTAGTTTTTCCAAGGTAATGGATTTCAAAAACAAAACTATACCAGACTTGCAACTTCTCAGGCTTAAGGAATGGTTTAGTAATTATGATTTCCAAGTTAGGCACATCAAAGGCAAAACCAATATCTTGGCAGACTTTTTATCCAGGAAAGAAAAAGCTCTGTTAACTTCATCACCCAAATACAAACTATTCCACTTATCCATATGGTATAACCTTCTACCAATTCTTAATCCTTCCAACCCATTACCGAAAGAATTCCCATCGATTCCATTTTCTATAGAAACAGCCCAACATGTCGAAACTTTGGCCCAGATGAAACTATTCCAATTTCTCCATGAGTTTATAAGATCAATGTGATCCCCTCCACAGACACTCATAAGGATTTTCAAACAAGATATGTAATTCCTAAATATAGCCTTAATTACCAATCCCTATGAAATACGAATCTTATTATTTCGGTATCTTTGGTGCGTGTCTGTCCAACACCTTATAGCTATTATCCTTGAACCATCCCTAGCTTTCACCCATCTCCAAAATCCAAATAATCAACTACTACTTTTTTTTGGAATTTACTTGAGTGGTTTGCACCTCTTGTAGATTGGAGAAAGACCTTTATAATATAATACTTCTAGGAAAAGACTACCCTTTAGGTGTAATCCAATATGTCTTTATAGTCCACTAACCTTTCCATGACAAATCTATGGGACTATTTTCTACAGCATACATGGAAAAATATAATAGTCTCATTATACTAGTTGAGAAAAACAGAATGACAATGCCGAGTCTCATCAATTATCTTAAGGAGATCAACTATTGTGATGATTCCCAGGAAAGCTCTACATCCTCGGCCGGACCATATACAAAATATTTGTTCACTGATGATGCAAGAATCATAAGTTTAGAACATATAACACCATATGATCTTCCACATAATTTTCAACAATTTGAAGAACCACCTGCCTTCAGATTCCAGAATAAACCTGACGAAGATATGCGCAATGTGCTTTTAGATGATGTTGAGCCCGAATACATGAATAGCGGCATGGATCACTCGCCGATCAGAGGATGGTAATCAACATACATGTTTTTAATGTTTGTGTCTCAAATAAAAACCCATAGCTTTCTGACATTTGGGGTGTATGCGTGTTTTATTGTGATGATGATGTTTTGTGTAAAAGTTTATTTTATTGTGTGGGTGATGTCATAAAAAACATGAGATGTATTTATTTCGTTTATTTGTATTGGTGACATCAGTTAATGTGGAATCTTATATGATGTGTAAGGAGGGCGTAAGAAATGTGATGAGGTAGTGTAAGAGAATGTAAGGTGTGAGAGAAATGGTGAGGTCGTGTGAGTTTTATTTTGTTTTTAGTGATTATGACGTCATCAAATCTGGAAGATAGTATGAGTTGTAAGAAGGTATGATGAGGTGGTGTAAAAACTTGAAACATGTGTCATGGCATGAATACTTGAGGCAATCTCTACTATAAATAAAGACCTTCCTTGTATTGAAATCCTCAAGCTGAAATACAACATTGTATTCTCTTCACTTCTCTTTTGCCTTTTACCTTTTGTTCTTTGCATTTCCTTAGTTATTTTCTTAATAATCTTCCTTAATTACTTGTTCATTACTTGTCCTTATATCGTCATATATCATATATAATATAGAATAATAGAAATATAGATGTAAATGTTAGAAGGTCAAAATGATTACAATATCTTATCATTTCACAACTTTTGGTATTGTGACTTTATAAGATTTGTTATTATATCATAATCTTTTGTTTAATTTGTATCATAAACAACTTTTATACTTCAAATTTGATGATGTGACACTTAAATAATAAAATTAATAATTATTTTGATAACTATGGGTGATGAGGTGGCTTTTTAAACTTATAATAAGATGTCACATCATCAAAATTTTAAGTTAAAGATTATAGGATACAAATCAAATAATATAGAAATGTTATGATATGATAACAAATCTCAAACTGATAGGATATTATTACAAAAGTTGAGAAACGTTAGAATATATATTTTAACCAATTAAGCTATATGTAAGATATATTATATACCAATTAATTAAGTAAAATCTCTCCCATTTATTTAGCACATTTATCGTAGGAGATATTATTTGCCAAATTACCAATTAAAGCCTCCCTTATTAATTTAGCATTTAATCTCAAAATTCTTCTTTTAAGTTATAATAAATACTACCAAGGCAGAAAAATATATGGCCCTGTTAGGTTAGGGGTGGAGTTATCTCCCGGGAGATAACTTACAGGGAGTTGAAAATTAATCTTGTTTGGTTGCCCAACTTGCTTGCAAGTTATCTCTCAACTTACACCTTAGAGATATCTCCCCACCACCCCCGATGAGTTTTCTCCCAGGAGTTGTGGACACAATTACCCCTCATTAATTATCCTTTTATTATTCATCTCTTTCTTGTTTGAAGGCTATTTATGTCAATTCATATTTTTTATTGTTTGAAAATTTAAGACTTCCTTGCAAGTAAAGTTGAACCAAACATGAAAATATTAACTCTATAGAGTTAACTTCAAGGAGATAACTCTGAACTAACACTGTAAGTTAAATAGTTTAGTAGTGAATTATAGATCATTGTGTCTTCAAGGTGTTGCTATGCCTGCTATAAATAATATACTCTCTAAGTGAATTTCGATTTTTGAGAGAAGCGTTGAATTTTTTTAATCTTTTCACCCATTCTATAGTCCTTTATCCATTTAATTAGTCTTTATTATGAACTAATCTATACAACATGCATGTTATGTGGAGTTTTAATTTGGGTATTTTTCTTTTTCTTTTTTCCCCCTCTTTTATTATAGTTATGAGAGTGTTAAATTAATTATTCTCGTTTCTATTGTAGTGATTCTAGGGATAAGATTATTCAGGAAGTTGAAATTCATGTTTTGCTAGTTACAAAGGTAAGCAACATGGTTTTTTTTTGTGTAGTTTATAATCTTTTTGTATCAAAATTATGTTTTGCCACATTTATATGTAATTAAAATGTCGTTTTCATGGCAGAAACGCTCGCATTAGTAAAGTGGTAGGCTTGAAGAGGAAGTATGAGAAACCAAGTCAAGATGTACCTATCTCTTCAAACAAGATTTTTTGATGAAATCATAGCAAAAGGAAACTCCCTCTGTCTCCATAAGAAAGCTATTAAGTCTATTGGCTATTAAACATGGACATTTGTTGTAGATTTTATTTAATTCTTTGTAAGTTGAGTTCGATCAGACTTAAATAAAATCTTATGTATTATATTGATTACTTTATAACGAAATTAAAGTTCATTTTAAATTTTTAATTCTTTTTTCTCTTACTAGAATAATAATTCTTGTTTACACATTGTCAAAAACACACTACAAAAAAAGAGGAAAACGATTTAACGAGAGGGACATCCTCTCACTAATAAGGCTTACTTTTGCGATGCACACTTTAATAAGAGGAAAACGTAGGGACAATCACTCACTAATAACGATATATGAAAACACTTTAATAAGAGGAAAACGATTTAACGAGAGCGATATCCTCTCACTAATAAGGTTTAATTTTGCGTACATGTGAAAACACTTTAATAAGAGGAAAATGATTTAACAAGAGGGACATCCTCTCACTAAATAAAGTTTAATTTTGCGTAGAAAAATAATTTAATTTTGTACTTTAACAATGGGGATGTCCTCTTGTTATTAAGTTCACACTTTAATGACAAGACTTTTCCTCTTACTATTCAGTTTTAAGTTTTAGTGCGACTAATCACTTTTGTGATAGGAATCTTGTCGTTATAACCTTTAACGTTTTCCTGTAGTTAATGACTTTTAATAATAAGAAAATGAGATTTAACGATAGGATATCCTATTATTATAGAGAGATTTTCTTGTAGTGTTCTCCTCGAGATACGTAACGCGTATCTTGAGGTAGATCTAGTAGTTTAATAACTATACACCACTTGATTCATCTCTTTTAACAACAATGTTCAACTATTTCAACACTTCGATGATCATGTTACTCGTATCTCGAGGCAAATCCAATGTATACTTTTATTTAATTCAAACTATATGATTGATTTATATATATAACTTATATATATAAATATATATATGTTGTAAATTAAGTTGGATCTTGCTAAGAACTAGAGAAGGAAAATAGAAGACTAAGAACTTATACTACTACAAACTACTACTACAAAGGAGAAGAGAAGAAATGAGATAGTTGGAATGAGAAGTTTTCATTCAACTTGGTGTGTGAATTACAATGGGGTTGGCACCCTTTATATATGTCATTTGGTGATGATGATAATTGTACTTATACAATGTGTACAAGTTATACATACACCACAAGTCATACAACACATCACAAGCAACATAGACAATACATGGAAGAGTTGGTGTACATTGGAGAGGATTACAAGTTACATGACAATACATAGACAAGTGGAGGTACTATTAAGTGAGAAATACAAGTTACATGACTACACAATATGTTGGTGTACATGCATGGTCATCCATATTCCACAACACTCCCCCTTGGATGACACTTGCTTAGAGATTGTGTCTCGTTAAAACTTCTACTAAGAAAAACCCTGTGGGAAAAAATATAGTAAAAGAAAAAGAGTACACTATTCTCATAAATATTAAGATGGGTATAATATTGTTAAGATTGCCTCATTAAAAACCTTGCTAGGAAAACCCAATAGGATAAAATCATAGCTAAGGGAAAAAGAGTGCAATACACTAATCAATAACTCCCCTCATGTGAACATGGGTGAAATTTGCTCAGTTTCTTTACTTGCAATGTCTTTAAGTTTACGCAAGCCAATACCATATGTAAGCCTTTTAAATGTCGTAGTTGGTAAGGCTTTTGTGAATAAATCAGCAAGATTATCACTCGATCGGATTCGCTTGACATCAATTTCACAATTCTTCCGAAGCTCATGCGCATAAAAGAATTTTGGTGAAATATGTTTTGTTCTGTCCCCTTTTATAAATCTTTCACTTAATTGTGTAATACATGCTTGCATTATCTTCATCTAATATGGTTGGAGAATCTTTTATTGAAGGCAATCCACATGATTCTTGAATATGTTCAATCATGTTTCTCAACCATACACATTCACGACTTGCTTCATGAATTGCAAGTACTTGAGAATGATTAGAAGAAGTAGCAACCATAGTTTGCTTTCTTCGACTTCCATGATACTGCAGTATTACCACATGTGAATACATATCCCGTTTGAGAACGGCCCTTGTGGGGATCAGATAAAAATCGATATCAAGCATAACCTTGGAGATTCAATTTTACCCTCTCGAGTAAAATAAACCCATGTCACTTGTTCCTCGAAGATATCGGAAAACATGTTTAACACCATTCCAATGCCTTCGAGTTGGTGAAGAAAATTTGTATCTTGCAAGTAGGTTGACAAAAGCAATGTCATGTCATGTACAATTTGCAAGATACATAAGTGCACCAATTGCACTTAAATATGGTACCTCAGGACCAATTAGCTCTTCATCACTTTCATGAGGTCGAAATGGATCCTTATCCACTTCAAGTGATCGACAACCATTGGAGAGCTCAATGGATGTGCCTTGTCCATATAAAATCTAATTAATATTTTTTCAATATAATTTGATTGATGGACAAGTACTCCACTTGAAAAATGCTCAATTTGCAAACGAATACAAAGTCTTATTTTTCCAAGTTCTTTCATCTCGAATTCCTTTTCAAGTATTCGGATGTTCTAACGATGTCATCGTGGTTTCCCACTATATTTAAATCATCAACATATACAAGCAATAATCACAAATCTGTTGATGATCTTTTAATGAAGACACATGGGCAAAGCGGATTATTTACATATCCTTCTTTCAAGGTAAATAATCACTAAGACGTTTGTACACGTTATTAATTCGTCCGAATTGTTTCAATCCGTACAAAGACCTTTGTAATTTTATAGAATGCATGTTATGAGGTTTTAATTTTATTTCTTCGAATATTACAAATCCTTTGGGGATTTTCATATATATCTCACTATCTAGGGATCCGTATGAGATATGTTGTAACGACATCCATTAAATGCATATCAAGCCCTTCGAAAGCCGCAAGGCTTATCAAGAATCGAAATGTAATTGAATCTATAACAGGAGAATATGTTTCCTCATAATCGATGTCGAGTCTTTGTGAGAAACCTTGAGCTACAAGTCTTGCTTTGTACCTTGTAACTTTATTTTTTTTCGTTTCTCTTTCGTACAAATACCTATTTATATCCAATGAGTTTTACGCCATCGGCGTTTGAACAATTGGTCCAAAACCTTTCGTTTCCTTAACGAGTTTAGCTCTGTTTGGATAGCCTCTTGCCATTTTTGCCAATCAGGTCTTTTTCGACATTCGTCCACTGATCGTGGTTTTGGATCATCATCATTTTCACATATTTCAAAGGACACATTGAAAGCAAATATATCATTAGGAACAATTTTATTTCGATCCCAAATCTTACCAGAGTTTAAATAATTTATTGAGATCTCATTATTTTCATCTTTTTCCTCTTTTTCTAGAGGCGGTTGTTCCTTGTCAGAATCAACTTGTTCGACAAATCCTTATCAAAGGATTCTTGTGCTTTCTCGGGAGTATTTTGATTTGTATTTATTTTTACTTCCGTTTTCCTCTTTCGAGGAGTTGTATCATTTGAACCAAGCTGGTCTACCACGCTTTAAGCGTTTCGTTGGTTCTTGTGCGTTTTATTGCACTGAGACATCAATTCTTGCGGGAGCATTTACAAATTGGAATATGTGATTTTGTCACTTGTTTTGCATCATTAAATGCATCAGGTAATTGATTTGCGATTTGTTGCAAATGAATGATCTTTTGAACTTCAAGTTCACACTGATTTGTGCGTGGATCATAATGTGATAAAGTTGATGCATTCCAAGCAATTTCGTGCCATTCCTTTTGAATTGACTTCTTATCTCCCCCTAATGGTGGGAAAATTGCTTCATCAAAGTGACAATCAGTAAAACGTGCAATAAATAAATCCCCTATTAAGGGCTCAAGGTATCTTATAATGGACGATGAGTTAAATCCAACATAAATCCCAAGTTTTCGTTGTGGACCCATCTTTGTTCTATTGGGAGGTGGTATAGGAACATACACTGCACAACCAAAAATTCTCAAGTGTGAAATATTTGGTTGTTGACCTAAAATGAGTTGCATTGGGGAATGTTCATGGTATGCGGTAGGCCTATAACGAATGATAGATCTTGCATGAAGGATCGCATGTCCCCAAATGAAGTTGATAACTTAGTTCTCATGATTAAAGGTCAGGCAATTAGTCGAATGCGTTTGATCGAGATTCTCGCCAAACCATTACGGGTATGCACGTGTGGAACATAATGTTCAATGGTAATTCCTATAGACATGCAATAATTTTTAAATGCTTGAGATTGAAATTCTTCGACATTATCAAGACGGATGGTATTGATTGGGTTGTCGAGGGAATTGTGCTCTTAACTTAATGATTTGTGCTAAAAGTCTAGCAAATGCAACATTGCGGGTCGAAAGCAAACAAACATGTTACCACCTAGTTGATGCATCTATCAAAACCATGAAATATCTAAATGGTCCATGAGTGAGGATGAATATGTCCACATATGTCTCTCTCGAATGCGTTCTAAGAAAAGCTGGGCATTCGCAACAATTTTACTTGGGGATGGTTTAACTATCAATTTACCTTGAGAACAACTAGCACAATTATAATCACCAGTGAAAATATTTTGTGACTCCTTAAAGGATGTCCTTGCGAATTATTAATTACTCTTCGCATCATTGATGATCGTGGATGACCAAGCGGTCATGCCATAAAATGAATGTCTTTGGATCATTAATTTTCTTATTTAAGACGACATTTGTTTCGACATGCCTTATATGAGTAAAATATAATCCAGAGGATAAAGTGGGAATTTTTCTAACACTTCTTTTTCCCATTTGAAACCAATGTGACATAGAGAAATTCTCTATTATTTTCGTTCATGGTTTCAATGTGATATCCATTTTGTCGAATATCTTTAAAGTGAGTAAATTTCTTCCTGGATTTTTGAGTATAAGGCATTGTCAACATGAATTGTTGTTCCCCCAGGCAACATAATATTTGCTCTTCCAGAGCCATTAATCAAATTGGAGATGCGAGATATTGTTTGAACATTAGCTTCAAATTTGAGTTCAAATTGGAGAAATATTCTCTATTTTTAAGGATTGTGTGCGTTGTAGCACAATCAACAAGACATATATCGCTCTTATTTGATTCATGATTTGAACACATGATTTGTTGATCCATCTCGAAAAATAATTTTGGCAAATTAGAAAAAGAGTCATATTTCATTCATAATAAGGAACTAGTACATATAACTAAGAAGCATAACAAAAACTAGTACATATAATTATTGAAAATAATTACATATGATCATTAAAAATATCGAGATTAGTGTTTGGATCATCATGAAAATTCGGGACATCCATATAATTGATGTCCAACGAGCCATCTCCGAAACAGTGAAATTCATCTCCGCGGTTTTGCCTTTCTCCTTTAAGGAGGCTTGATAAAGATCAATAAAATGCTTAGGCGTGCGGCATACATGAGCCCAAAGTGGCCTTTTAGACCACACCTGTGACATGGTTGGTCACGATTACGAGCATGCCTATTTTCAAAGTATTTTTCCCTTATTCGAACGACGTCATTCTTATTCCATTTATTTTGGAACTTATTGCCACAAATCTAGAATAGGGCTTGCCACGATCTTTCTTGATTGATCCTTTCCCATTTCCACGTCCGTGGTTTTTCTTTCCTTGACCCTTTTTATGGTCATTATAGGATGATGCATTTGCCTCATTAATTGAGGTGGAACCGTTGGACGAGAGTTGTGGTTCTTCAAGAGAAGCTCATTATTTTGTTCGGCTACCATGAGACAAGAAATTAATTCGAGCACTTTTTAAATTGGACGCACTCGATCTTGAATGTTTTTTCCATCATTGCCTCATCAGATATATTTTCTCCAACAACCTCAAACGAGAGGTAATATTAAACATGGTGGAGTTATACTCACTGACTGTTTTGAAATCTTGTAGCCTAAGATTCAGCCAGTCGTTTTGAGCTTTTGGAAATATCACCGTCTTTTGGTGATCATATCGCTCTTTCAAGCTTAACCACAAGGTGAGAGGATCTTTTATAGTGAGATACTCACTTTTCGTGCCTTCATGGAAATGATGACGAAGGAATATCAGGTGCTTTCGCACGGTCTTGCATTGATGTTTCATTTCCTTTTATAATAGTTTCTCCTAAGTCTTTAGCTTGGAGATGTATCTCGGCATCCAGTTGCCATGACAAATAATTATTTCCAGTGATATCAAGAGCAACAAATTCAAGTTTTTGAAGGTTTGACATAGTACGAAAATATGTCAAGAAATTGAGTAAATAGTTTTTCTCTTTTATATAAAATAAATAATATACGATTAAATGTATGTTCACAACTTGATTATTAATATGCAAAATGTACTACTTGTATGAGTTAGTGGGACAACCTCCGAGGTTGGGTGGCGAGACGAAGTCTACTTAAAACCATGCCTCCTCGAACGGGATAACCCGTCTCCCTTTCAATGTTTAGCTTTACCGGGGACAAGGCTTACCCACTATCAACCCAAACTCATAACACTATTTGCAATATAAAAAATCAAGAATAGAGCATAATTAATCGTTTGTAGTTTTAAGAGAAAAACTATATGTCACACATTGACTTTTGATTTCTGATGTAGAAGATCGTACAAGACGCAACTACAGAGCATACTTTCGCAATCGGTGACGTTATAATGCATAGTATATGAATAAAGTATGCATATAGAAGTGATGCATGTAATAAAGGAAGCAACCATGATAATATAGAAATAAATTGAACTTATTTAAATAACAAAAGTTATACCTTCCTAGCTTTGTCTCCTTCACAAGCCTTCTTGAACTTCAAGATCTCCTTAATGCTAGAACAAACTCGTGACGATAACGTGTTGTAAATTAAGTTGGAACTTGCTAAGAACTAGAGAAGGAAAATAGAAGACTAAGAACTTCTACTACTACAAACTACTACTACAAAGGAGAAGAGAAGAAATGAGATAGTTGGAATGAGAAGTTTTCATTCAACTTGGTGTGTGAATTACAATGGGGTTGGCACCCTTTATATATGTCATTTGGTGATGATGATAATTGTACTTATACAATGTGTACAAGTTATACATACACCACAAGTCATACAACACATCACAAGCAACATAGACAATACATGAAAGAGTTGGTGTACATTGGAGAGGATTACAAGTTACATGACAATACATAGACAAGTGGAGGTACTATTAAGTGAGAAATACAAGTTACATGACTACACAATATGTTGGTGTACATGCATGGTCATTCATATTCCACAACAATATACACCTATATATTCGGAGCTATAAATTTGCCATAACGCTCGAGCTAACGACCCACCTCGAGCGTGCACAATTTATTTATTATTTTACTCAATTTCATGATTATCTCTTGTTTTTAACTCCAAATTAATTTCTGAAAAATACCCAAAAATTACTAAAAATTGGAAAAAAAATTTCCAACGCGTTCCGAAAGTCACAAACACTGTGTAAACACTCTACTTGACCCTATTTCACATCGAAATAGTATATAATATATCAAATAAGCACACGACATATAAAAATTAATATTAAAATTTATGATCTTCGATTTGTAACACGTGGGCCCCACTTCGGATTCCTAAGTCCCAAATTAAATCTAAAAATACTTAATTAGCCGCCTAATCAAGTTTATAAATTCTCGGATGTCACAGATCTCGAGGCAAATTCACGGCTATTCAAGTGAAGAGAATGCACTTAAGAATCGACGAATTCATGGGATACATCACAAGTTCGTATCCCGAGGACCATCAACAACTGTTGTGGATGGAAAGAAGGTGTTGGAGAGTTGATAAAAGAAATGGGAGTTCGAGGCTGATCCTCTGGTAGCTGATCACACTGCATGTAAATACTCTATTTCTAGTAGTTTTTTGCCCCGGATTCAAAAGTGCACTTCATTAAATCTGAAAATAATAAATAAAGACAATTGGGCTAATATTTTGGAGACTCAACCATAAAAAATATATAAATAACCTAGATAATATTACATATTTAATGACTTATCAATGGTCGATTTGTGCATGATTGATGGTCGAAGCTCGCTCGGTGACACAGACCGAGTGGAAATGCATTGTTCGGTTGGAAATGCATTTATTCGATCTTTGACCGACCAACACATGAAGTATTAGACATGCATTGTTCGGTTGTAGGTGACCGAGTAATGCATTTACATTCGGTCTTTGCTGACAGAACAACACATGAAGTATTGGACATGCATTATTTGGTTGTAGGTGATCGAATAGTGCACTCTCATTGTGGCTGCCCTACCGCCCCATAGTGACATGTCTCCGTGTACTCCTTGCCAGGTGGGTCCAACTACACTTATCTGCCACCTGCCCGTCCACCTCTTGTCTCAGAATTCGTGTCCACGTGTGTTTTATCAAATTGGTTAGTGGATTATCAGTATTTGCTTAACTTATTCTCCTTAAGTAGTTAAAAGTTTATTATAATGCCTAACCATACTAGTGGGTTATATCTTACAAGTTAACACATATATCAGCGGAAGCCTTAATTGATACATTTGGTAAGTAATTTAGTATGGTAAACATTATTAATAAGAGCAAATTTTTGTGGAAAACCCAAGAAAGTATTATGTATATCAGCGACAGTACCATAAACAGGGTATATATACATGTACAGTGTCATCTTAGTCTCCCAATACCCAAAATATACAAAATATCAAAATAAGCACGTACTAGTAGGTCCTCGACGGCAACAATCATATGTAGTCGCCTAGGATCCTCTTGCCCTTACTGGTACTAGGATCTGCAGTCCATCATCACAACAAGACATATGACGAGTACAATAAGTAAAATCCTAAGGAACCCCTCTGAGCATTCGCATAATAATGTAAATGAAATGCAAGAAATAATGTCAAGTGAACATGTGGAATATAAACATGCAACTATAAATGGCTCATCGCATGAATAGATAACAGATAAACTAACAAATGTGTGTGCTCGCTCCATATGGACTTGACTATACTTCGGGTCACTAAGTTCCCACCAGTGGTCGCGCCCAATTGGCCCAACACTTGGTCCCTCGCGATGCTGGCCAAATTCGTTAAGTCACCAACACGTGCACCAAGGGCAAGCTCAGGTTGCCATTCACTGAGGGCCAGGTCACCGTGTGCTACAATCCAGTGCATCATGAGCACACAACCAGAAAAATTCGGGGGAGTGGCCTCAACCCACGTCCAAGTAACAAAATAGAGTAGTAGAAACAACACGAATATGATGGAAATGAAAATAGAAAACAAAATCAAATACTCTGAATTTTTCAGTTGGGTTTTACAAACCTCAAACCGCTCTCCGACCTCCCCGGACTCCCATATCCAACCCGACAAGCTCCCGACACCGAGCTACGGTCCCCTAAGTCCCTAAAGTCTAAGTTTTATATGTTTAGGTTATTTCCTAGTGTTTAGACATGTATTAAGTGGAAAATCACCAAAACAACCTTTTAAATCCATATTTAATTTGTCGTTAGCGCGTTAAGGGGTATACATAGCGCGCTAGGTTATGGTAGCGCGCTACTGTTCTTCAGGAGGAAGAACAGTTGCAAACCCAGAACGATTAGCGCGCTAACCGTTCCAGGTAACGCGATATCTGTCCATCTGGGACAGAATTCTCAAGTTGAGAATTTTATCTTTCTCCTCTAAATTGGCTACCTTATTGGTTTACACATGCTTTACATACAATATTAACTTCAAAGCAACATCTAGCACACTCCAAAACATAAATTTTAACCCAAATTCTCCAAATTCATGCATTCACACCACTTCCCAATTTCATCAATATCATCAAATCTAATTAAAACAATGATAAATCCTCTATGAATATGATCTAATAACATGTAATTCGTCAAATTTTAACCACAAATCGAGATCTCACCATCAATTTCGAATTTCACCAAACATAGCAAAAATGGGTCCATTGAAGAGTGTAGGAGATGAGGAAAATGATTACCTAAGTTTAAGCTCTTGAATTGATCTCAAATGTCCTGAATTCCCAGCTTGAACTCATTCTTCTTCCTTGGTTTTCTCTGATTTTGCATGAGTAGTTGAGTGGATTTGAATGAAATCCTACTTGTTACATATAGTTTTGGTCTTGATCAAGTGTGCATACGTATCTCGAGGATTATCTTGTGGTTCATAACCATGCTGTCACACACCACCTGATGACTCCAATAGCACACTCCCTTCCTAGTATTACTCACTGTGCTCATCTAGATATCCATCTTATGGTCCTCATTATTGAATGCTAACTATAGGCTTAGCTTATTTAATTGATGTCCCATTACATTAAACCTTATAAAATCATATGGTTAGTGTTTTATTTATCCAATTTAACCAACTTATGGTCCCATTAACCTTCGGCTAACTGGTATCCGGTGCCCCGCGTCTCACACACATTTCGAGGCATTAACCATTTCAATGTAATAACTTTGTCATATTTATGTAAGTTTGTTAAGTTTTCCTAGTGTACTCGTACTTCGCCTCTCGATACTCGCATTAACACGCACTTCGAGGCGACTACCCGTCACACACTCTCGCACGATATCGCTATTCAACATACACACATGCAATGTATTAACAAATAAATTTATGAAATGCATCACAAACAAGCAATCCAACACACAATTAACTAGTGTACCTAGGTCAACGTGTGTCCTAGCCTACCCGCGACGTCCACATGGATCTGAGCTGGCGTCTATGTTTGAAATTAAGAGATGAATAACGACGTTAATAAAATGGTCTGTTACACTCATTCGGTCCATGGTGACCGAACAACATAGTAACTTTTGTAGATGATTTGTTCGGTTGTAGATGGCTGAACAACACATCCGTTTTAGATAGTTTATCCAATACTTGATCGATGATGGGATATGGTTTGTTGTTCAATTTTCTTGATTTTGTTTAGCGATTAAAGGTCGGTTTGTATGTGTTTATCATTGTTTGATCAATTTTGAAGGTCACTTAAAAATAAAATAGCAAAATATGTTCACTCGGTCTACCATTACCGAGTAGTTGTGAGTAGCTCGGTGACTTGAAACCGATGTAAATATTATCATTCAGTTATACACAACCAAACAGTCAATTGTAGTTTGGTCCATGTCCACCGAACAAAGTATTATCTTGAGAAATTTGAATTATAATGATTGAGTCTCTTAATGCTTGGGTAATATTTGTGTCATTGTTATAAGTATGGCACATACAAAAATGACTGAGGCGCCCAAAAAGAGTGACCAAGACAAAGAGAAGACTGCGAAGATGGGTGAGCACGTGGGGAGGAGAGCTCAAACTGCATCGTACATGAAAGAGAAGAAATTACGAAGGGTACAGGGCCAGTAAAAAAAATGGCGAGTTAAATGACGAGGCAGTCGCATTACAGGCCTCGGATGTGGCAGGCCAACAATTGGCAATTCGTACGAGCCAAACAACTTCAGTTGAGCCATCTTCATCTGAGCAACTGAATCGAATCGAGGAAAAGAAAAGGAACAACAAAGTGATGAAAACATTGAAAAGAGAAATGAAACAAGTCATGATAGTGATAGTGAAGCTCGACGATGAAGGCAGTGAAACTGATGGGGAAAATGGAAAATGTGATGATCCCTTCTCAAATTAGGGTACCACCCGGCTTAATCCTATCATTAAGCCCTAATCTCCACCACGTAAGACTTAATAACGAACTAGTCAGCCTTTTTCCAAAATTTTCCTACTTGCAAGTTATTTTTTTCTTCAAATAAACATTTTCTTATCTTATGCCAATTGATAAATCAGATTAATTAAAGTTTTACAAACTTAAAATTTACTCAGCGAAAGTCTTAAAAAATTAGCGGAAGCAATTAATTTAAATCCTAAGTATGTAGAAAACTAGGAAAATAAGGATCACATGCATATATATAACGAAATGGTAATAATATATCATCATGTATCTGGTCTGAGTGCTATCTCTCAACCCCTAGCATATACAATCCCAAAAGTATATGAAACATATAAAAGTCATACAACAAGGTAAAAAACCTTCAAAATTCGGTGTAGCAGCACTTCACTAGCTCGGAGGTAGTCGCCGATCTTCTCTTTGCCTGGTCTGTTACTCGATGGATCTGTACCCACCATCGTAAAAAGGACGGTGAGTGCAGGAAAGTGGAAAGTAACACTGAGAGACATTTGTTCACATTTCCAAATATACAACATGAATTTAAAAACGTAATAATAACAACTATGCTGAAAATAAGATCATGCTAATAGACTCTTTAGTTAATTAATATGAAACTGATGTTGAGTTTTGAGGTTAATACGCATCGAAAAATTCTAAACAATTTTGAAAAAACTTCAACAGGATCGAAAATAAGTTCCATTAAAATTGATCTACAAAAGTAAATTATACCTTAATATGTGATTTTCTTCTCTGATTGATCGATCTCTAAGACGTTCAAGCGCGCGTCTTCTATCGAAAATCCACACACGAACGATGACCACAATTTGGAGTCCTAGCCCCAAAAGAGATAGAAAACATTTTTCTTTCTCTCCCAAAATCTAGAGAACTCGAAAATAGTAAAAATGAAAATCTTATTTTGTTTTAGGGTTTCAACCTCTATTTATATGTGTAGATAAGCCCTCACTTAAAATCCTATTCGTAATATAAATATTGTATTTAGGCATGTTAAGCAAATTACACTTACGCCTCTTATTAATAAGTTATCATATAACAAATTGTAAGAGGTTTTATGTCATGAGTTTTACTCTGGTCCAATTGAAATTGCACAAAGCCATTCTTTATGTGCGACCTAATAGGTTCATACGACGTTGGCAGTGAACCAAAACCATTTTGGTACACAAGTCATAAGCGGTCTCTAGCAAGGCATTATGACTACCCAAGTAACATGAATATCAAAATCGATACAAACTAATGAATAACATATATAATATCCTTTTGTCGTGCGATATACGTTGATTAAATATAAGACATTGAAAGTCACCTTTAATGTCCAATCGTACTAGTTTCGATCTTTAGGTAAACTGAAAACATCCAAGTGACATTGATCATATCAATTCGCATGGACTTGGCCATTATCGGTCTATCATATCGAGGGATCCACTGATATCTTTCTCTATACGAGAGTGAAAAATTCTATCTTGATTACACACATTCACATATTATTCACATGGTAACCAATCACAATTTTTATAATCGTCCAGTTAAAGACAACGTTTGATTGTGTCAAATTACCATGCTCTTAATATTGAAGTCTATGATAATCTTAAGTCGAAGGACTAAATGGTATACCTAGCATGAGTAACACTTATGACTTAATCTATGTGGTGTTCTCATAGCGGGTCGGTCTAGTACCTTGTTCCTTAGCAAGTACTTATGATCTCGATTCGTGTCCTTATACGCATGGTCATCACATGACCATCAATCAAGATTCACACTAGTTTTAATTCATTATAGTTCTCAGTATATTAACCGACTAGACACATTTATGATATTTCAACAAATACCCATGGATCTTACTATAAGGTAAACATGCAATCACTTATAATAAAACAACAAATGAAAACCTCAATTTTATTAACTAAAATTATAAGATAAATAATGTTTGTAGATTAACCTAGGGCACATACCCCAATAACTGACACATGACCAAGTAGTAATGATCTAGAGCCGGTCGGCAGTGAGTCCTATCATAAATGTTTTTATTCCACTAACTCTGGATGGAGCCAAACTCTACATCTCTGTTGAAGGCCAGAGCTGAGCTCTACGGCTCCAAAATTAATCACAAGTGCCAGTTACCTGTGATGTATACTTATCAACAGCCTCGGGTCCCTTACCCCGTGTGCTACACGAGTTAGTTGTGAGATCCCAACATCCCTGAAAGTCTAGTGACCCCGTGAGTGTCGCGCCCATCTCTATCATCTCATGGTCCCAGATACAAGAACTATTTTCATATTTCAAAGAATGACACGGTTTGAAATCCAACAATATGATTGCATATCTAATGCACAATGGAAATGGAATTTGCAATCTTGTAAATCACTACCTAATAGCATGCTATTTCATTTGACTAAATGTCTCAACAATCAAGAATGACATCAAAAAAATATAGAGTCAATGAAAGCATTAACCAACAATCGATACCATGATAGTGTTGGGTTTTAGGGTTCATACGCAGCGGAAAATTCAAAACAAATTTTGAAAAACCCCAACAGAATCGAAAATAAGTTCCATTAAACTAAATCTACAAAAATAAATCATACCTTATTCCGTGATTTCCTTTTCTGATTGTTTGATTTCCAAGACATTCAAGTGCGCGTCCTCTATCAGAAATCCACACACGAACGGTGACCATGATTTGGAATGCTAGCCCCGAGAGATATTGAAAACGATTTTTCTTTCTCTCCCTAAATCCAGAGAACTCAAAAATTGTAAAATGAGAATCTTATCTCGTTTTTAGGGTTTCACCCTTTATTTATATGTGTAGATAAACCCTCACTTGAAATCATATTTGTAATACAACTATTGTATTTAGGCAGTTTAAGCAAATTACACATATGCCCCTATTAATAAGTTATCATATAACAAATCATAAGGGCTTTTATGTCATGAATTTTATCATATAAAATTCATTACTCTGGACCAATTGAAATTGTGCAAAGCCATTCTTTTTGTGCGACCCAATAGGTTCATGCGACGTTGGCAGTGAACTAAAAATCATTTGGGTACACAAGTCATAAGTGGTCTCTAGCAAGACATTATGACTATCAAAGTAGCATGAATATCAACATCGATACAACCTAATTAATAACATATATCATATCCTTTTGTCGTGCGATATCCTTTGATTAAACATAAGGCATGGAAAGTCACCCTTAATGTTCAATCGTACTAGTCTCGATCTTTAGGTAAACTGAGAAACATCTAAGTGACATTGATCATATCAATCCACATGAACTTGGTCATTATCAGTCTATCTTATCGAGAGATCCACTGATATCTCTCTTATATGAGAGTGACAATTTCTATCTTGATTACACGCCTTCACATATTATTCACACGGTAACCAATCACAATCTTTATAATTATCCGATTAAAGACAACATTTGATTGTGTCAAATTATCATGCTCCTAATATTGAAGTCTATGATAATCTCAAGTCGAATGACTAAATGATATACCTATCATGAGTAACACCTATGACTTAATCCATGTGGTGTTTCTCATAGCGGGTGGTCCAAGATCTTATTTCCTAACAAGTACTCATGATCTTGATTTGTATCCATATACGCATGATCATCACATGACCATCAATCAAGATTTACACTAGTCTTAATTCATTATAGTTCTATTCAGTATAATGACCGACTAAGGACATTTAAGATATTTCAACAAATACCCATGGATCTTACTATAAGGTAAACATACAATCACTTATAATAAAACAATAAATAAAACTTCTATTTTATTAACTAAAATTATAAGATAAACAATGTTTGTAGATTGACCTAGGGCACATGCCCTAACAGATAGCAAACTCATGAAATGAGAAGAAACAACAAGTCATGACATGTAGAGTAAAAAGGACAACTCAGTTCAAATAATTGAAAATAAATTAGCAAAACAGGAATGAAATGTAAATAAATATCTCAATCAGTTTACTTACAATACACGCAAATTCCTATCTAATTCGACCTCCCAACACCTCGAATCGCGTACCCGACCCCCAAGACTCTTCCATTTGTTCTTGGTATCATTTCATATGTTTTAGAGTGTGTTTAATCCTTTAATTAGGGTATTAGAGTTGTTTAAAGTGTTTAAGATGTGTTAACACATATATCGAGGAACACCATGTGGTCGTTGTTTTAACTTTCTAACTTAGGTACATTTAATGTAAATCAAACTATAGCTACATCCAATTCAATTAAATTAAGCCACATAACTTAACCCACACTCAGCTCATCACTTTCTACACTAGTCATACATCGGCACACATCTCGAGGCGCGTTTTCACTTACATCTCGACACCTAAATACAAATACGAGTAACTTAGTAGTCTACATATATACAATAAATTAGACATGCATCACAATATATCTAACATATACCTTAGCCACATCGCCTCGGATAGTGCACGTATCTTGATGCGGGTCCCACGTCACGGTCTATAATCCCTGATTAAGGAAATAAAATTAAAAATTTGAGTCGTGACTAAAAAGAAGTTGGAGAAGGAGACGGGGAATGAAGTGGAAGTGAAGAAACAAGTGATGGAGGACACGAGTCAAGAAGTGGAAGTGAAAGTGAAAATGATAATGAGGAAGAAGAGGAAGGAAATGAAAGTCGGGGAAAAGACGAAGAGGAAGGTCAAAGTGAAGATGAAGAAAAATCGAAGAAGAAGAAGTGGTGGAAGAGAGGCCCAATGATAAGGGCCTTGGTAAGGCCAAGTCGAGACTATCCGATAAAGTGGCAGCCGACGACAGTTCCAAACCCTTTCCAGGTGGGCCAACAAATGAGGAGTTGTTGATGAGTCTCAACAATCAAATCGTTGTTGCCATATGGAATAACAAGGTATTTACGTTATTTTACATTTAGCAATAATTTCGAGTAATTGTAATATGAATTTTTGTTGAATTTCATTTTGAAGTTCGGCTTGAGTTTTTGCTTTCTCTGATTCTAATAATAATTTTTGTGCTATTTCAGGAGTGGCCATTGCTTAGATATATAAATCATGGCTTTCAATTGTCATAATGGGATTTGGAGAAGTGTCACCCAAACAGTAGCTGACTACAGAGTATTATTAAAGCATTTGGGTTAAGTACACTGTCCACTTGCTCATACAAGAAGCACACAAGACGCTAATATCAGATTTTATGGAGAGGTGGCAACCGAAGACTAACACATTTCACCTTCCTTTCGATGAAATGTAAATCACACTGGAGGATGTGAGCATGTTGTTGCAAATTCCTGTGATGGGTAAAGTTGTCGAGTGTGACCCCATCTCCAAGAATGAAGCTATTGAGTTGGTGAGTAGCGCTCTTGATGTCGGAACACAAGGCGGCCGAGCAGTTAAATAAGGATTTGAAAGTGAACAAAGCCTGGTTGAAGGGGAAATGGGGACGTAAGCCAACGTCGTCAATGAAAGGAAAGGAGAGAAGGTTGTAATGCCCAAGGTTCAGTGCACTGCCAAAGCGTACTTTTGGTGCTTGTTAGGATGCATTCTTTTTGTTGACAAGACATCCACGCTAGTCCCCGTTAACCTTCTTTAGCTGGTTGAGAAGTTGGATGAGGTCCATACATATGCTTTGGGTGCTGCAGCTTTGGCTTACTTGTATTGCCAACCTGGATCGTTGACTCGGGTCAAAGTATGCCAAATCATGGGTTATATGATGTAGCTAGAGGTGTGTTTGGTATAAATTCGTTTAATTTGAATTTTGTCTCTTTTACTCTAAATGAGTTTGGTTTTGTAGTTCCTTTGCAGGGTTGGGTGTACGAGCATTTCAATATTCATTTTCATGAAGAACGCAGGAACAACAGGTATGTTGACACCCTCCCGCGTGTTTCTAGGTAAAACGTCAAGGTAGAGCAGGGCCTTAATGCAGAACATGTCCAAAGGATTTGCAAAGCCCTTAATAAATCCCGATCGAACATGGTCTATGCTCTCTGGCTAATTATTCATTTCTTAAGTGGTTTAAATGTGTTATTGGTTTGGTTGAATTTTTGAATTGCTACTCAATTGAATACAAGTGGGAATTGAATTGTGATTGAAACTTGACGCGATTTTTGATTTGGTGAAAATGTTGACAAAAGAGTTGTTTTGAATATGTTGACAAATCAACTGTTTGGTTGGTGTTGGTTGATCGAACATCATCTGTTCGGTCATCCCTGGCGAGTGGTTATTGTTTGGTCGGCCTAAACAAACTGAGCAAAGTTTTTCAAAAATGTATGTTTTATTTATGTTAATTATTCATTTCATTGCTTTGTTCGTTTGTCACCTTCATGTCATTTTTGGGTTACGTGGGACCTGTATTCGACTATCCAGATAGATGATGATATTGTTGAGTCAGCTTTCTACAAGGGAACAATCAAATATTTCGTGATTGCTGAGTCATATAACCCGGATAGGTTCTTAAGAAAAATGTGTGATGTGCGAGGCATCCCTAAGAAACCATACACTCCTATTCGAGCCCAAAGAGGGAATGTGGCACAAATTTACGTGGTCAAGTACAGTTTTCAACCTGAGAATCGGGAGTCATGGCAAGATCACTTATTGGCGGCAAGATCAAGGGGACCACGCGCGACAGTTCCATGGAATACGATTGATGATTACATGACATGGTTCAATGACATCTCCCACCCATTCATTGAAAATCCAGAGAGAATCACAGTTGGCAAAGAAGAAGAGGTTGACATCTATGATGTGAGTTGTTTATTGGTTTTCATGATTTATATTTATTTGATCTTATAAATTAAAACTTAACATAATTATAGCAACTTGATATGAATCTTGTTTAGTTGTTTATGTAGCGGGTACGACAGGCTGTCGATGTCATAAATTCTTGGAAGGCGTTGCCGCCGCGTGAATTAGATAAGGCATGCGTGGTCAAGATGGTGGGCGATGCACTAAAGCTCCTCATGATGTTCGGTTCTCCTACTCCCTCCTAACTTGCAAGCAAATCAGCTGAAGGTGGTTCATCTTCGAAGTGCAAGGCAAGCGACATGGCACCCTCCCCTTCTAAAACAAAGGGCAAAAAAACCAAGCATTGAATCATATTTGAAACTTGACAATATATATTTAATTTGGAATGGTTATTTGACTTGATTGTACATGACTTGGACAAAAATTAATTTTTTGCTATATAGTTAACTTGGTTTTGTTAATTTATTGGGGTTTTGGCTTTTTTTTGAATTTAGTTGTGTTTGAGTTGGAATTAACTAAACTATTAACATCGTTGATCAGTTGGATGCGACCGAGTCAATATGAATTGATCGATCCTCACTGACCGTGCATATAACCTTGCTTCGGTCTAGAACGACCGAATAAAAATTTGAGATTTTTAATTGTTACGTTCGATCACATTTGACCGATAAAAAAATGTTTCCTTGGTTGTATTGTACCGAAAAAATGACCATGATTTGGTCATGCAAGGCCGACTGACCTTCTTGTTTGGAAATAACGATTTGTTCGGTCAATTTCCACCAATTTGTTGGGTGTTTAATCGTCTGCTCACGACTGAACATAACAATTTTTTATCGGTTTGAAGAATCGAACACAATAATGGGGCACCAATTTCATAACTGTAACTGCATAAAATAAGTTTGTACAAAAAATTATGGTGTTGTTACGACGACATCATTTATATTATTAAAATAAGTTTAGTAAATACAAGAAATCGTTCCAACTATACATCATGTATCAGATGTACAAAAAAGGAACGTGTCCGATACGACGGATGACATCTTCCATACATGATTACAAAGTGTGTCATGTGAAGGATATACAAAAAACAACTGTCTACGAACATAATATTTGTAAACAATGAATTAAATATAAGTAAGATCAAGGTGTGCCCAAGTCAACGGTAATAGGAGTTCGGTCTTGAGAATGCACACGTGACGATTGGTTTTCCCAATTCAAGTTCTCAGACCACAGTAATGTCTCTGGTAGTATATTTTTATTCCACCCCAGATACACTTGAGGAAAACGAGCATCAGACTTGAGCAATACCTGTACAAATATAGATCAACCGGTGAACAACAAGTAATGAGGATACTAGTATAAAAAGAATACAAAAAATTTAATCACTTTACCCTCATATAATGGTTTCCATTAACATGTGTGATCCCAATTACAACCCGATCAGTCATCTTCCGTGGGGGTGCGTCCCTAAGTGGAAGAAATGTCATAATGCCTGATGGTGATATAGACACTACAAAGACATTGTAACATGTAGCAATCATGAGACCCATTTCAGGCATACACATCTACTTGTCCAAAGGAGCATCCCTGGTCTTGTCATACCATTGCACGGATAGGATAATTTTATCAAAGTGATCACTCCCGATGATTGAGCGCCAAAGATCTTTGTAGTCATGAAGCTCCCAGTACAGATAATTCGAACTTGTATCTATGCACCGACTTCATTACGTCCCAAACCTAATGCAACAATACAGTAACCACAATTATCATTTCCCCTAACATCATCAATGCTCTCAATATAATCAAGACATTATTCAGGGGCGACAACGTGATAAGCATCCTTAGTCACATTCTATATACATATACGTTTTTATGGACCTTTGCAGGCACTTGACGCGTCGACTTGGTTGGTATCAATTCAGGATGGAGGACATACTCGTGGTGGGATGAATTTCTCTTAGTGGATGCCTCATTCTCGTCAGCCTTAGTGACCTTTATCTTCTTAGGCGGTTGTGATGCCTTTGTTCCGAGTGCATTTCTTCCCCTTGTCTTAATTTTCTTTCTTGGTACCATCAACGACGAGGATGAGGGACAACTAATCTCTCGAAGTTGTTGCACAATCTTTATGTGCAAATCCTCATTATTGACACTTGCACACCTCTCAATGACTTTAAAATTGTATTTTGTTCGATTCACTGCTTGCTCGTGATTCATGCTCAACTTTTGTCATTGTAGGTAAACATCTTTAAGTGGTATTGGTGAACCTTCCAATTGATGAGTTGCAATTTCATGGGCACATGGAAGGCCAAAGGTCCTGCGCAAAACACAACCACATCTAATTGGATCGGTCTCAATATTTTCTGCGCAATCGACCTTATTGGGATTTATTTTTAAAGCATATTGCGAAACAAAGCCTCGCAACATATGATACAATGTATGACCAAAATCGTGTTGCATGACATTCAAACTCATCTCAAAAGATGCCTTGATAGCATTATGTTGCCCTTCAAACAAACTATTAGTATCTCGCCACAACTCATCGAAGTTTCTTAAAGAATTTCCAAGATGTTTTTTAAGGGCATTATGTGCACTTTCAACTCTTTCGGTAGTAAAATGTCCAAGATGCAATGTATGGTATGTCCATGCTTTAACAAACTTTTTTTTGTATTCCCTAACCCATGTATCCATCAAGTAATCAAGCAATCCTTGTAGACAAGCATAATCGATGGCCAAATTCGACATCCTCGTGTTAAACACATCTTCAAAAGTGACATTCATCAAAGCATTCCACTTAGTCAAGAAATGGTTGAAATCTTCGTTCCATTTAAAATATTTTTCCCCTTCCCTGTCACGGCCTTATTAATGTGCCAAGTACATAGAATGTGAGTCGACATGGAAAAGACCATCTCAATTGCCGTCATCAATCCCAATTCCCTATCAGTAAGTATCACGTGTGGTTTAGACCACACATCTATGAAGTAATTAATATTCTCTAATGCCCAAATGTACTCTTTATTCTCTGATGACAAAAATGCAAAATCGATGGCAAACGATAACCCGGTCGATCTCACACCAATGATCTCTATCAAAGGCATCTGATATCTGTTGGTCTTGTGCGTGCAATCTAATAGCAAAACCCACGGAAAACATCGTAGTAACTTTATGGAGTCGGGATGAGCCCAAAACAAGTCTGTCTCCACATCCATTCCCCCACGTTTCTTATGCCACGAAAGATAACCATTTATGTCAAGTAAATGCATGAGTTGTTGCATTTGTGATTTCCCTTCAGCCTCTTCAAACCTGATTTTTTGCCTTGCATTATATATTGTGCGCATGTTTGATGAGTTTCGTACTTACGTCTTCTTGGCCCTCTTCTTTATCGTGTCCAAAATCTCTAGAGATTTGTTGTTTCCATCCATCATATGTACCATCACATCATGCTCTTCCAGTTGTAACCGACCAGCGTATGATTGACCTTCCATATGAGACTCTATGTCGTGGTTATGCTGCCCACACACCACTGTCACGTGCCATAACCGATCTTCATGTTCCTTGATATTTATTGCAAATGGACAACCACATTTTTTAGTCTCATATTTGGCCCTTATTGTCCCCTTCAAAACCTCCCCATGTTCATTAAACGCAATTTTTTCCTTCACAATATTCGCATCTTTACTAGTTTTCATTTTTCCGACTCTTTGGATGTCACCCCTATAAGTACCCGACCTCTCACACCCCATTTTCACCCTTCCACGACGAATACCATCACCCCTGCATCAGAGCCTTTTGTGATAATAACGAATCCTTTAATATATCCCCGACTTTGAACCTATTTAATCGACTAGACCCTACTTCCGAATTTCATGTCTATTGTGAAGTTGTTGGTGTAGTCAAAATAGTTAGTATAATCCAAATTTCCCTACAAATTGGTTAATCACAATATTAAATTAGATCCTCAAACAAGGAAGACAAAAAAAATTCAAAAACTCTCAAATTTACTTCAATCGGTTTCAGCAGACCGAACTAAACCCATCTGTTCGGCTGCAAGTAACCAAACGAAATACTTACGTTCATTCAATGTCCACCGAGCTACCAGTTTTTTATTTGTCGACACACACCAAACAAACCCTTGTCAAATTTTTCTTCCATTCTCATTCGACATGTACAGGACTGAACAAAAGCCATCTGTTCGGCCCTACGTGGTCGAACCATAGGTGGAACCTTTGGTTTCAACAAAAAATAAAAAAAATATACACATAAATCAACAATTACCTCTCCATCTTTGACATCTGCTTCTCCTTCACGTCCATCATCTATTATTTATGGTAAATAGCCACCGAACAACACAAACAAACTAACCCCTATCAATACACAAAAATTTGTTCAAACCCTTTCAAGTGCATACCAAAAAAGTGAAAATACATCATTTTCTACCAATAAATATGACGAAAATGACTCTTACAATGGTAGTGGGCTCTGAAAAATAAAGTTTGCGTTATCAGTCGTGGTCGCCGGTGGTCGGAGGGGATCGTCGGAGTCGATGTTGGATCAATGTGTGGGGTGCACAACGATGGTGGGAAAAGGGCATGAGAGTAATTGTGAGGGCGGTGAGGGGTATGAAAGTCATTTCATCTGAGGGCATTTTTGGAAATGGAGTGAAAACAATTTAGTGGTTTGCACATAGTAAACTGTGGAGTGCACATAGCCGGGCCGATTTGTTTTTGAAGTAATAATAATATCATCAATTAATTAAGTTATTTTTTTTTGAATAAATGCATAATTGCTTAAAAAATACATAATCTAACCGATCTACAAAATTGGTATTAATTCACCAAAAATTCTTATCAAAATTTCATGATACCGAACATGAAATTTTTTTAATTTTCATCCCTCAATTTTTTGGAACGAAATAGCTTAATTATAGCACCATTTATTTTATTCAAATAATTATATCATCAATTTTTCTTGAACTAATAATTATATAATCGATTAAGTTATTTTTTTGAAGTAATAATAACAATCAAGTTAATTGTGCCCAAATTTTTCATTGTATATTATTTTTGGATCACATTGAAACTTGCACACGTTTATTGTGGTGTGCTTTAATGGATGCAATTAAATGAAGGTAAAAAACTAAAAGGTAAGTTTTAACACATTCATTACGTTCATTAATTACAATATGTGACTGGTCAAACAAGTGGTTACCCACTTTGAAAGAATCAAACCAAAGTGTAATCTACACTTGTTGATGCAAATCCATTGGCAATTATTTAGGTTCCCATGGAATTGGTACTTTTTTAGTTACCCTCCCCTTCTTTCCCTCTCTTTGGCATGGAGGAGTGGACGACTTTCCAACCACCTTTTTTCCCCTCCCTCTCGGCCAAATTTGGTCGGGATAGAAAGAAGGGTCGCCGGAAGGCTACCTTCCTTCATGCCAGAGAGAGAGAGAGAGAGAGAGAGAGAGAGAGAGAAATGGGAGGAGGGTGGTTTTAAAACCCTTATTAAAGGGGTGTTATTAAATAACACTTAATTGATAAGGGTTTTAAAAAACTCTATGTACATGTATTAAAAATTAAAACATAACACATTTTCCATTTTATTTAATAAGGGTTTTCCTCCATGCCGAGAGAGAGTGGTCACCGAGAGGTGGTGGAGGCTGTCCCTCCTCCATGCCAGATAGAGAGTGGTCAGCGAAGGTGGTGGAAGATGACAGTGGCAGAGGCAGTGGTCAGCGGCTGTGACCGTCCATGTATATTGGTCTTTAAGGGTGAGGGTAATTGTGTATTTTTGTTTAGTTGTGTACCCTAAATTACTTGTGAAAAGTCTTTTGAGTCCACACTCTTAAGTCCAAATAGATTTAATGTATATATTTACCAATTAAAGCCTCGATCCCCTATTTATTTTGCACTTATCTATATGAGATATTATATGCCAAATTACCAATGAAAATCCTCCCTTATTAATTTAGCATTTAATTTTAAAGATCTTAATAAATCATATAATAAATACTAACAAGGCAGACAAATATATATAAATTCATCATATGCATGTAAGATGTTGATAGCTTGCTCGTTAAACAAGAAAAAAAGTTTAATTATAAGAGATGGAGAAGACCATGTACCTTTGCATAGCTACCATTCTCATATCCTATGTCATCTTCTCCACCATGCCTCAAGGTTAGTTCATCATCAATATATATAGGTGATTTATAGTGATAGTCACAATTAATCAAGAGTCGCACTATAGACACCTGATGTTTACTGCGAAGGGCACCCATTTTTTGAATTAGTTTTCGTTCTCACTGGAAATAAAATATTTGCCCATCTCAAACAATAGGGTGTCTATATGCAAGATAGATGTGCCTATATAGTGCGACAATACGTTTCAAACATAGCGTTTGTTGTCAGTTATCATCAACTGACACTATATATATGTTTTAGGTGTCGATGAGAAATGATCGAACCTACGGTCTCGGATACATAGGACCGAGACATAGACCATTGTGTTGGTTGGTGTCAACATAGATATGCACACATGTTTCGGCACAAAGCCACTGAGACCATTTGTATAATCTCGGTGGTCACTCATCGAGTTGGGTGTCGGTTGTTATAGACCGATATTTTAATAAATTAATACGAGTCTCGACAAGACATGAGTGAGACTTCGTGACTCTCAAATAAAGTGATGGTTGCGATGCTTGACATAACAGGTATTTTGGTAAAAAGTCGGGTTGCCCTAAGAAAATCGATGGGTGCCCAAAAAAATAGGGTGCACTCAGTAACCGTTGGGTGCCTGTAGCGCGACTTTCAATTAATTATTTCATTACAATGAAATAGCTCTATATATGCATGGTTTTAACTAATAAAAACGTTTTTTTCATTGTTGGTTTGTGAAGGCATTGTTTCACTAGGAGACCTAAATGATTATGAAGAATGCAAATGGTCAGATGTACATTGTGAGGATTATACTCATGAATGCCCAGACTGCAGCGATGATCCAGAATATCCCGAACCTAAATGTTTGCAACGTTATTACAGATGCGCTTGTTGTAAAGACTAAAAAGCGACCATTAATGCCAAATTAAGTGGCCATCCTGAATGTTTAATAATTTTTATTTTGTATGCACAATAAAGTTTCATAATAAACAAATTAATCCTACAAGTACTTTTTTTTTTTTTTTTTTTTTTTGGTCGTTCGATGGATCAATATTATTATACGTACACATCAAGGTCTTGTTTGGTATGAAGTGGAGATAACTCACATGGAGTTAAGAACTAATCTTGTCTGGTTGCCCAACTCTATGTGAGTCATCTCCCAACTTACATAGAAGGGTGTGAGATATCTCCCCACACCCCCCAAGAAGGAGATAACTCACGGGAGTTATATGGACACAATTACCTCACAAATTTACATTTACCCATGTTCCTACCCTCTCTAATGTTTGTTATTAATCCATAATAAAAGATTAAATAAATCATTCACTCATAAAAAAAGTATTTTTCAAGTGAGAAATATTTTTAAGAATTATCATTAGTTGTATTTTGTAGTATTTATTATTAATAATTATTTCAAATAAATATAAAATACTTATAATTATTTAATGTTGTTTAATACTTTTGTTAATAATATTTTTTACTTTTATTTAATTGAAGTTTTTTATTTTGAATAAATAAATAGTAGTTCATGTGGTGAAAATAATAATAATTTCTTTTTATCTTAAAAATATGTTTGAAGGGTATTTATGTCGATTCTCATATTTTACCGTTTTTAAAATTTACAACTTCTCTGCAAGTTCAAAGTTCAATCAAACATGAAATACGAACTTACACTGTGAGTTAACATCAATGAGTTATCTCTGCTTGCATTGTAAGTTGGTAAAAACGAATCAAACTAGGCCCAAATTACATCAAGATTGTGACCAAAAGGCCGTCATGGATGGAATTAAATCATATCATCTAACTTTAAATATGATTTCCTTTTTAACAAAATACAGTTGTACGTTGTATTTGATTCAACTATACGCTCATTCAATACAACCATTGCTACCTCATTTAGAAGTTATATTCCATTCGGTAGTCACAAAATTACGGAGTTGCTTCCCAATCCCTTTCGACATATATATGTTGGTTTCTATTGATAAATGGGTATAGATAAGGATTATGAACATGTGGTGAATATTAGGTAATTAAAATAAAATAAAATAAAATCATCCGATTAATGGGACTATATATGCATCTTGCATGTTATACATAAATATAATGAGATGTGGATGACTCGTTCTATTCAAACCTTTTGTATTCCACCGCTATGTATATGAATGGTTATAATACACAATTACATAATGTATTTATTCTTTTAATTGCAACTTGTCATCTTTGGTACGTATATATATTCATAGGCTATATATATGTCAGGCTCACATCCTTTTAATACATACCATATGTTGAAATGAGAAGTTATCTTATTGCTCAATCCTTTTCTACTGATCTCCTTATAGTTATTTGCTTACTTTCTCCTAGCTATTTTATAATACATCTCAATTTATTTTATTTTATTTATATTTATATTTATATTTTTCTAAAAGTCATTACTCAGTTTTCGTAGCCTAATGGACTTAAACTAATCTAGGTTCGAGCATGCTAGACCACCTGGTGACGATAAAAATGTACTTCAAGAGTTTTAAAGGGACTCACTACTGATTAAGCCTTAAGCCACCACAACCCTTGGTTATTAAATTTCAATGTTTATAGAGCCCCACTATATATTTCGATCCACTTTGGGCTAGGGATGCAAGTGGGGCGAGAATCCCCATTCCCTATGGATCCGCCCCTACACGGGGCAAGAGTTTCTCGCCAACTAGCCCCCACGGGGCGGGGGACAGGGAGAATTTCATCCCTGCATTGCAAGGCGTGGCGAAGACGGTATTACCCTTCCCCACCCCATCCTTTAAGGATTCCCCATGAGGATTCCCATAATATTCTCTGAGGGATCTCTGCAATATTCCTCGTGGGCATCAAAATCATTTTTGGAGAGTACCTTTTTTGACATGAATCGTGTCAAAATCATTAGATTTTATATTTTTCTTTTTTTTGTATGGTGAATACTTCATATAAACTCAATTAATTTGGGACTGAGGCTATGTTGTTGTCGTCGTTGTTGTTGAATATTCCACATAAACTTTGAAAAGCGATTTAGAGGTGTGAAGAACAAGCTTTTAATGATTTCGATTTTGTATATATAATGTATTTTGATCTTTTATATATATATATATATATATATATATAAATATATGTAAAAAAAGTTGTGGGGGGTGGGGAATCCTATTGTATGAGTGGGGATTCTCGCTGAACGATGAATGGAGGTCAAAATCTTCCCTATGGAAAATTTCAAATGAAAAATCCTCGCTCCACCAAAAGTGAGGATGGGATGGGGATTGCACCCCCACCTCATACATGTCCCACTTGCATCTTTACTTAAGGCATATCAATTTGGCACACATTCGTTAGTAGTCCCTTAAATGCACATCGAGTTTCAAGTGGACGTTGGTACAACAATATATGCTTGCCCAAATTAGATCAAAATAACATTTCTCCTCAATATTTGTATAGAATTCAACTATTTTGATGCTCTCGCACATCGAGTTTCATGCTTACACCCATCAATGAAACACAGACTCTGTTTGGTAAGCACAAACTAGCTTATCAGCTAGCTGATAAGCTAGTTTATTTGTTAAGCTGTGTTTGGTTTGTAGCTTATTTTAAAAATAATCTAGATGATAAGCTCCCAATTGAAACGCTACTCTTAGTAGCGTTTGAACCAAAAATCTGTCGTTTGGATTTTTTCTCGCGATTATACCCTTATTTTTACGGTATTAATAAATTAATGCCCTTGCAAATTAGTGGAAACAAAATACGCAAATACTTAAACAAACCCCGCGAATATTAGTACCCCGCGATTATACCTTGGTAGAGTTGATGAGGCGAAACCGGCATTTCAAGCTCTTATAGGCTAGACCAACGAGTTATATAATACGTTATTAAAACTTATTGAATTTAAAATTAACATATAGCTTAATATTGTTAATAAACAATAGTGATTAATAATTAACTAAATATTATAAAACAAAGAATTTCACTAAAATTAAAAATCATTACACATTAATTTCTTAATTATAGATAATCTTGTTAGATATTTATTACATATTAAATAAGTTTTAACAACGTCGAGTATAAAAAAATTTTAGATGTTATAAAAATATTTTTTAATGTAGTGTTCGAGTGGTGGACTATCCTACATATATTTTTTTTTTTTACTAATTACTATTTTGTTAAAGTTATAGAGAGACTTATCTAGAAATGAAGAATATTCGTAATAACATTGCTTCTCAATTATGGATGATGCATTAGGTATATTTATAGTTATCCAAGTCGTTTATTGTGTTTTATTTACATGTGTTTATTTTTTGCGAATTCTTATAAATTAATATAGAGTTATTTTCATGTAAGCATTTATGAACACACATAATTTAGTTTTCTAAATAATATAAATTATTTTATGGTATCAATTTGTATTTTGTAAATAAAATACAGAATTATTATAACAATTAATTATATGATTATATAATTAATATACTTAAATGTGTCATATGTCATTTATTGTCATTTTGCATTTAGGCTAATCAATCGGCCTATCATTCCAAACAATTTTTAGTTGATCAACTAGATTATCGACTTTAGTTACAAATGAGTAGATTATCATTATCATTTAGTTTATCATTATCACTAGATTATCAAATAGCGCACACATAAATGAGAACCACAATCAAAGGTCACAAAGGCTTGCCAAACTGGCCCACCAAAGTCGGCCCAAAAAGCGTTCTTCATGTTTATATACACGAATCTCTCAAACGGGCAGATTCGATTTCATCAGGGATCCATGACGTGATCTCGAAGTACATCAGCGGCGATGCACCTTGGTACAGCATCTCCCCAAATACACAGTTATAACACTTAGACAAAGCTTCATTTGCTAACACATGAGACTTCTCCAATTAGCCCTAAAATTTCCATGGAGGACCTCTGCAAATTGCGGTGCCACCAACAGCCCTTATTGGACGGCTAAGATTCCATCCATCTCTGCTTTGAAGGATCCCTGGATTCCTCTCGCAAACGCATCAGTCATCATCTGGTTTGATTTCCATCTAAACCCATTAATTTATTCCAACTTTTTTTTTTTTTAATTTGTAGACGTTTAGGCATAATTCGTACTCGTCTAAAGCTTTTTAGAACTTCGTACCGATCACACCTCAAAAGACGGCCTACAAATGCCCCCAGTTAGAAAACTAACTCGACTTAATAGAAATTGAAGAAATTTGACGATGTAGAGTAGACTGAAGATAAGGTGGGAGATATTGATCTCGAAAGGCAGCCTATAAATGTCCCCAATTAGAAAACTAACTCTGACTGAATAGAAACTGAAGAAATTCGACGATTTAGGGGTAGACTGATGATAACTTAGAGAGATATTGATCTCGAAAGACGGCCTACAAATGCACCCAGTTAGAAAACTAACTTTGACTAAATAGAAACTGAAGAAATTCGACGATGTAGGGGCAGACTGAAGATTACTTGGGAGATATTGATTATGAAGGATTTAAAGGATTTGGAAAGCACACAATGAGTTGCGCTAAATTGAGCGTAATGGAAGAGTTTGATCCGTGTAGCAAAGTACTTAGATATGTGAATTTAATAGTACTAGTAGACATCAAACCTCCCTAGCCAATTTGGGATGGAGGCATTGTTGTTGTGTTGTATAAGTTGTAACAGCTTCTTAAAGAACGGTAGAATGCTAATGAAGTAAACAAGTGGACTAGTGATGCAGATTGAAATGAAGACGTCAAATCAAACACACTTAGAAAAAAAAGAGTTCTTGTACCGTTGAGTCTATGAACACCTAGTAGCGAATAACACACGCACACACGTTGTTTTTTTGTTGATTCAAAGGATACCTAAACAAGAAGAACACGAGAGAAATTCCACGACTATCTAAACTCACTTTATTGATTTTATCCAAAATAATCAACAACTGTAGTCAAAATGTTCATAACCTTATATAGAAGGCCACATAAAGCATAAATTAAGCTTGCAATAAACTTGCAACTTTAAACCAACGACGCGCTTATTTCTATTTATAAAAAAGAATAAAAGATCTACTTACTAATTAACTACAAATAATATATAACTCTAATGTATAACTATAAAAGGAAGCCTTTTCTAAACTGATGATAGACCCTAATATATACTTAACGACACGTCACTTCATAAGCATTGATTTTTTTATTTTTGTTTTTTTGATAATTATCAATGTTTGAACCTTTTTTTTTTGGCCCCTGCCTACTTAGGTTCGACTATATATTCCCACGAGAGTCAGTTAGGTGTCCCAACCCCATGACTTGGGAGAAACCGACATATTTGGAGTTGGATGGCTGATAAGCATTAAAATATTTTAAAATTCGCAACTTCTGAACCGTTGAACGATAGCACAGTGCTCAACTGGTCACAACGACATGGCATCCAAACGTGATCACTTCGTTCTCCATCAAATAGTTAACTTATTAGTTTATTACTTAATGTAAATAATAAGAATTAGAACAAAATCAAATAATTCTAATCCTAATTTTAATTCATTGGTTGAACACTTTGTTGCTATATTTGATGCACTTTTGATTTCTCTAATTTGCTGTGTAAAATCAGAACATATCAAATCTGTTCTCTAATCATCCATATGGTATTTAAGATCATGCCTTTTCACTCAGATTTATTATGTCCCATCTGGTCTTCAGTTATCATTAGAAGATGGCTTCTAGACGTGTAGCACCAGCATTCGAGGGGCGTACTGTTCAAGCTCCAGGTATGATGCGCCGTGGTTCTTATCCTGTGTTAGATGCTGGTGTTGGGCACCATTCTTTGGAATCACTTCCGTCATCCAAACTCTTGGAAAAGAAGGTGGTTGTTCAGGAAGCAGAGATGGAATGCCTTACTCGGGAAAATCAGAGATTGGCAGCTACTCATGTCACTTGGCGCCAGGAACTTGTTGCTATGCAACAGGAAATGCAGAGTCTGCAGGCACGCATAGGAAGTATCGAAACAGAAAGTGGTATTCAGATCAGAATATTGTTAGAGAAGATTGCAAAAATGGAGGATGATATAAGGGCAGGTGAAAGTGTCAAGAAAGATTTGCTTGAGGCACGTAAGGAGGTACAAAGCCTTATTGAAGCCAGGCAAGATTTGACTACTCAAATTCAACTGTCCACGCAGGATTTGCAGAAAGCCCATGCCGACGTTAAACAATTACCTGAATTGCATGCTGAGCTCAATAACTTGGAGCAAGAACATCAGAGGTTGCGGTAAGTGTATGAATAGAAGCTATGCATTACACTTGTTGATTTATCTAGCTGAATTCTTTAGTCTGGAGTAGGATTAAACATTTTGAAAGGTTAGATGTGTTTGGCCTGTCTACCTTTTATTGTTGTGGCTTTCAACTTCATCGACAATGCAATTGTAAATGGTTGATTGCACATTGAATGATTTTTATTATTACTTGGTTGGGAGAGAAGTGTATGCAACTTTTGAAGGGATGGATATATCATCAATCTTTTTTAAAGCCACTGTCATAAGTGATTATCTACATAAGCTCGGTGTTTGATTTTTCTTTGCGCTAACATTAATTGACCTCAATTATATAAAAGATCAAAAGAAGGAATAATACATTAACTCTTTTTGTTTTGTTTTGTTTTTTGTTTTGTTTTTTTTTTTTTTTGTTTTTGGGTGAAAAGGGTTGCATTTGAATATGAAAAGAGTTTGAACATGGAGCAAGTGGAGCAATTGCATGCGATGGAGAAGAACTTGTTGTCAATGGCAAGAGAAGTGGAGAAGCTACATGCTGAAGTGTTGAATGCGGATAGAAGAGCAAGGGGTACACATTACCTTGACCTTATTGAGATTAACTAGTCTTTTCTCTCTTTCATCTGTTTTAATGTTGTACTGTTTCAACCTGCTTTGAGCGTATCATTGTACGGTTTCATTGAACTTGTACAGTTTAGCATGTTGGATTTACATATGTACTCACAATTAGCTTGTTGCATACAGCATCAAGGGCATTGACGGGCACTCATGCAAATTCCGATCCTTCGTACCCACCCCAAGGAGAAGGTAGTGGCTCCTATCCGGATGCTAATGGAAGGCCTTCATGTTAAAGTTGGTATTGGGACAACTGGTGATCCTGCAACAACTGATTATCTGATGGCAGTGATGCAGTGGTGCTACAACTCCTTCACTTTCTCGAGAGGTAAATTTTGATTAGCTTCTATTTGAGTTCATGTGATGTAAAATGCTTTTGTTATCTTGGCTTGCATTTCTGCCGGCCAACTATTTCTGCCGGCCAACTATGCACAATCAACAACTAAAATATTTAATGCATGTTCATGACTGATGAATTTTTTGGCATAAAATATGTAATTTTATTTATGCATAAGCATAAAATATTGGGTCCTAATTGGAGTCTAATTCTAAATTATCTCCAACAACGTCCAACATAGCCGAGAAAGATCAAAATTCTCTGTGGCAGTTAGTCTTTGTAGCAAATATAGCTTATAAGATGCTTGCATTCTGTTTCTTTGTTTCATGTTTCGTATTGCCCCGCTGTTTCAATGTCTACTTTCTTTTATTATATTACATAATATAAAAGTGGAAAATTAATATATAATTTAACCTTTTTTTATGGAATCATTCCCCGTGTGTGTGGAGAAAAGGTGAAAAAAATTCTGAAGTGCGTTTTAAGCTATGAACTCATGTTTGTGCATGGGTATGTAGGATTTTGGAGGATGAACACACGCAGTTCATGATTGGTTTCGCAATTGAAGTTTAATAATATTTTAGATCTTAATGAAGATAGAAAAGAGCAAGGTCTAGTGGTAGAGTCCATGCATCGCAAGATGTGTAGATTTTAATTTCTTATTATATTTAATTACTATATTTAGTAGTAATCTGTATTTTAGGTCTATTAGTTAAGTTAAATAATAGAAGGTTAACTTAATTAGGAAACTTAGATGATTAGGAAATAATTATTATTAGCAAGTGTGCTAGGTGGGTACATAAGTTAAATTAAGAAGTTTGAATCTATGTTTATTTATGTATTTAAGTTAGGGTAGGAGTTAAATTGGAAGTTTAGTTGCCATTTATGAGCGTTAGCTATATGTGTTAAATTAGTAGTCAACTTAGGAGCCTAGTAAAGTTGTTGTTTAAGAATTGATCTCTTACAAAAAGTCTTATTATTTTGGTTTCTATTTATTTATTTAATTTTTATTAATTAAAAAGCCTATATATATAAAGGCTATGTGATAGTTTTGAGATTGATTGATTTTTTATGAATAAAGAACGTTGTTTCTTTTTAGAGAATTAGGGTTTTTAATTCTCAATGCCCTGAATTGTATTATTCGTGGAGTCGAATAATCAATTTGGAAGACTTTTGCTGCATCAGATTTGTTATTATTATTATTTTTTTTGGTATTGAACCTTTTTTTAGTACAAAAGAGTAGTTGCTTGACTTTGAGATCGGACAATTGACATTTGGCATAGACACATGAAGCTAAAACGGTGGTGATACTTAATGAAACAATGAGATATATGTGCCGAAGCATGCTTGATTTTTCATCTTTGATTATTATACTTTTTCTTGGGTATATGTGAATCATCTGATTTCTTTAATTGCTTCTCATCATGATCGTCAATTTCATTGAAGTCACGTGTTAGCGCATTCCCATAAGGTGGATGTTGAAACGACTCTTTTGATATAGTGTATAGTAATATTTTAAGCGTTTGGATTTTACTCAAATCATTTCCTCGAATAGATGGACACAAGTTAGGACCACTCTGCAATATTACAATCGCAGTTTTTGGAAGCCAACTTTATAGTAGTTGGATGTTGTTCATTCAAACATATAGGATGTGACATCATATGTTTTCTAATCCGTACTTAGGTTTATTCGACGCAATCAAAGAGACTATTCTCGACTCGGAGTCTAGGTGGATTGATTGTGCTCGACGACTCGACCTATTACAATCGCAGTTTTTGGAAGCCAACGTTATAGTAGTTACATGTTATTGATTGCAATGTATACTATGTGGTATAATGTACTAAATATTGTGACTTGTGAATTTGATTTTATTGGAAAATCATAGTGTGATTTATTTAATTTGGTGTAAGAGGGATAATGAAAACTATATCTAATAGATATGATTTAATAATTCACCTAACCAAATGACTATGGTTCACTTTGACATTGAGAGAACACATTTACTAATTAACATGTCTCTAAATGGGGGTTAAGCTGGCAACCATTTATTTAGAGGTTTTAATCAAAGACATGCAACCTTCATCTTTCTCACTAAAAAAGAAAAAAAAAAAAATCTGTAAACCCATTTCATGAGAGGAAAAACTAGAGAGAACTCCATCAATGATCTCTTGGATCCTTGAAGTTTGGTGCACTGTTGTGGAATTATAAAAGACACCAGCTGGTGTTGTTGGTTGTCTTCCATTTGAGCCGAAATTGTTGTTACAAACAAGATCAATGCTAGGTAAGGTTTAAATCCTGGTTTTTTCTTGATTAATTAGTTTTTGAATTGGGTGGATTTCAAGGGTTTGAAGGTGCTCGAGTAAAATTTCTGGATTGCATGTGATTGAAAAAGGGATTGAACTGTTTTGATTGCATGAGGTTGGAAAAGAGATTAAACAACTGTTTTGGCTGCTGCAAATTAGTATTATGAAATTGTTGTGGATGATGTGCATGGGTGTTTGGTGATGATTTACCTTCAATTAGATTTGGAAATACATGACTGTGTTGCAAAAAAAAAAAAAAAAAAAAAAAAAAAAAAGAAACTAGTTAATTTTTTTAGTTGATTTTTTCTTGGTGAATGAAACTAGTTGATTTTCGGGTTCATAGAATTGTCATAACTCCCTCGTACTTACCCAACTGAGCTGAATTTTAGATATGATGTTCCAGGATAGCTAATCTATCTTGTGTCCAAAATTTGTGATTTTTGTAGCTCTGGTCTAGGAGATATACGCTCAGCCCTGAAATTGCCCGTAGTGATGTTGCAGTGGGAGCAGCTGTAGGAAAATGCTCGGAACTTCTTCGTTTGAAGTCCAATTTTGACGTTCTTTAATTTTCTAAAAAGCTTACTCATAGATCTACAACTTTGTTTTTCAAAGAAATTCCTAATTTTGACGTTTTAAGGACTAAAAAAGGACAAGTTGTTGTACATGATATAAGAAAGATTTTGCGAATTTAGTGATTTTTGACGAGGGTTTTCTCGCTTGTTTTCGACAAGGTTATATCAAGGCTTCGAATCTCTATTGATTTGTGGTTCGACACTTGCTAGGTTAAGAGGGATTGAATAGAGGCTGCTTTGGTGCATTGAAACGACTAGAAACCCCAACTTTGGAACCCGGAATTGTAAATATTGTTTGTAACTAAACATCATTTTCCATATCATGTTTGTTGTGTGCTATTCCTTTGATAATCCTATTTATTTTTTATTTTTGGTCTAGACTCTTCTATAATTCTATTTCTTTGGTTATTCTATTATGAATAGTACCTGGTTAGAAAAGGTCCATTAATTGGGGTGTCATGTGTTCTGGATAATTTCTGTAGTTTCGCTCATTCGGCACATTGATTGATAGTATTATGCAGTCGTCAGTAGTTTTGCTCTCTGGGCACGCTGCTTGACTTTATATCAGTAGTTTTGCTCTCCGGTCGCATTGATTAACTTTTTGCCAGTTATTTTCCTTGGGCGCAATGATTATTGAACTCTTTTGCATCCCTTTGTTCTCTACTCATGAAATTGTTGTTGTTTGGTGGTGACATTCCTTTATTTGTTTATATTGTTTGATCAAATCATGTCTTAGACTCTTATTATTCTTGTTATCTCGTGCTACGCACCATTCCTTGATCTGACGGGCGTATTGGTTGCTCATTCCATAAACATTTTCAGGTACTTTCGATATCGATAAGACTCATAAGAGCAAGTGCAAGGTCGACAATGTAATAGGCGAAGCGAGCACCAGAGTCCCTCCATGGCATTTAATTTACTGTACTTGTATTTTATTTAGAATTGTATGACTTGATTTGAAAAATGTGAGACTTTTGATATTTATGTTTGATGTACATAGACTTTTGATATTTTTAGGTCTCCAATTAGGTTCCGAAATTATAATTTCGCGGTGTTTTATCGATTTACATTGCATTATGGTAGTTTTTTTTTTTTTTTTTTTATGATATTATTATGGATTATCAGGTATCTAAGATGCTTAGATGTTGCAGGCACGTTTATGATTAATTAATGAGGTATCAGTGTATCACCAAGGCATAAGAAAGGTTGGGGAAGATTGTTAGTTCAACTAGTCTAAGTTGTTGATTTCTTATTAAAATAAAAATAAAAATAAAAAAACAGTACGTTCTTATCACATAAAGTACACGGAATTAAGCTAAGGTAAATGCAATACAATTATTTTGACTGCACTTTTTCCTTAAATGGATCATCAATCAACCATACACATTTTTAAATTTTCTACGGCTTCATATACATATATCGAATTTTAGAGGATTCAATCTAATTTAATTATTAATCTTTTTGAGATTTTTAAATTTAGTTCTTTATTAACTCTTCATTTTCATTTTTTTTTTTTGCAAAATACCCTATTTTATTTAGGCAAGATTATTTAATCATTTTGATTTTTCGCAAATTATATCGATCTTAGGACCCCAAAAGTTATGAGGACCATGCACCTTGAAATGTTTGTATAACGATGTCTCAAAACTCAAAAAAAAAAAAGTTCTCTTTTTCTTTTCATCTAGCTAGAACTGTTGTAAATTAAGTTGGAACTTGCTAAAAATTAGAGAAGGAAAGTAGGAGACTTAAAACTTTTACTACTACAAACTACTACACAAGAGAGGAGAAGAAATGAGAGAGTTGGAATGAGAAGTTCTTCATTCAACTTGGTGTGATTTTATAATGAGGTTGGCACCCTTTATGTATGCCTTTTGGTGATGATGATAGATGTACTTAGACAATGTCTACAAGTAACACATACATCACATGTCCTACAACTCTTCATAAGCAACATTGACAATACATGGAATAGTGAATACATTAGATATGAATACAAATAAGAGCAATGCTCATGCTTGACAATGTGGTCATCCAAAATCTTGGTCAATTGTTCATCCATATCATAACACTCCCCCTTGGATGAAAATTGCTGAGAGAATGTGTCTCGTTAAAACTTCTACTAGAAAAAACTCTGTGGAAAAATATAGTAAAAGAAAAATAATGCAATACACTAATCAATAACTCCCCCTCATGTAAACATAGGTGAAACTTGTTCTGTTTCTTTACTTGCAATGTCCTTAAGTTTACGCAAGCTAATACCATATATAAGCCTCTTAAATATCGTAGTTGGTAAGACTTTTGTGAATATATTAGCAAGATTATCACACGATCAGATTTGCTGGACATCAATTTCACCATTCTTCTGAAGCTCATGTGCATAAAGAATTTTGGTAAAATATGTTTTGTTCTATCCCCTTTTATAAATCATTCACTTAATTGTACGATACAAGCTGCATTATCTTCATATAATATGGTTGGAGAATCTTTTATAGAAGACAATCCACATGATTCTTGAATATGTTCAATCATGTTTCTCAACCATACACATTCACGACTTGCTTCATGAATTGCAAGTACTTCAGAATGATTGGAAGAAGTAGCAACCATATTTTGCTTTTCTGATTTCCATGATACAACAATATTACCACAAGTGATACATATATTGTTTAAGAACAAGTCTTGTGGGGATCAAATAAAAATCCAGCATAAGCATAATCTTGGAGATTCAATCTAACTCATATCGAGTAAAACAAACCCATGTCACTTGTTCCTCGAAAATATCGAAAAACATGTTTAACATCATTCCAATGTCTTCGAGTTGGTGAAGAGTTGTTTCTTGCAAGTAGGTTGACAGCAAAAGCAATGTCAGGTCTTGTACAATTTGCAAGATACATAAGTGCACCAATTGCACTTAAATATGATACATCCGGACCAAGTAACTCTTCATCACTTTCATGAGGTCGAAATGAATCGTTATCCATTTTAAGTGATCTGAAAACCATTGGAGAGCTCAATGGATGTGCCTTGTCCATATATATATATATTTTTTTATAATTTCTCAATATAAATTCGATTGAAGGACAAGTACTCCATTTAGAAAATGTTTAATTTGCAAACCAAGACAAAGTCTTGTTTTTCCAAGTTCTTTAATCTCGAATTCCTTTTTTCAATCGGATGTTATAACGATGTCATCATGGTTCCCACTATATTTAAATCATCAACATATACAACAATAATCACGAACCCAGTTGACGATCTTTTAATAAAGACACATGGGCAAAGTTAATTATTTGCATATCATTCTTTAAGTAAATAATCACTAAGGCGTTTGTATCACATTCGTCCGGATTGTTTCAATCCGTACAAAGACCTTTGTAATTTTATAGAATGCATGTTATGAGGTTTTGATTTTATTTCTTCGGATATTTTAAATCCTTCAGGGATTCTCATATATATCTCACTATCTAGGGATCCGTACAGATATGTTGTAACAACATCCATTAGATGCATATCAAGCCCTTCAAAAACCGAAAGGCTTATCAAGAATCGATATGTGATTGCATCTATAACATGAGAATACGTTTCATCATAACCAATACCAGGTATTTGTGAGAAACCTTGAGCTTCTCATTTTTTCGTTTCTTTTTCGTACAAATATCAATTTATATTTAACAGGCTTTACGCCATCTGGCGTTTGAACAACCGTTCCAAAAACTTCTCATTTCTTCAACGAGTCTAGCTCTGCTTAGATAACATCTTGCCATTTTTGCCAATCAGGTCTTTTTCGACATTCGTCCACTGATCGTGGTTATGGATCATCATCATTTTTACATTTTTCAAAGGTCACATTGAGATCTCATTATTTTCATATTTTCCTTCTTTTTCTAGAGGCAATTGTTCCTCGTCAGAATCAACTTGTTCTGACAAATCCTTAACAAATGATTCTTGTACTTTCTTGGGAGTATTTTGATTTGCATTTATTTTTACTTCTATTTTCCTCTTTCTATGAACTGTATCATTTGGACCAACTAGTCTTCCACGCTTTAAGTGTTTCATTGGTTCTTGTGCATTTTTTTGCACAGAGACATCAATTCTTATTGGAGCATTTATAGTTGGAGCATTTACAGCTGGAATATGTGATTTCGTCACTCGTTTTGCGTCAGTAAATGCATAAGGTAATTGATTTGTAATTTGTTGCAAATGAATGATCTTTTGAACTTCAAGTTCACACTGATTTGTGCGTTGATCATAATGTGATGAAGTTGATGCATTCCAATCAATTTCACGTCATTCCTTTTGAAATCAACTTCTTGTCTCCCCATAATGGTGGGAAAATTGCTTCATCAAATTAACAATCAACAAAACGTGTAGTAAATAAATCTCCTATTAGGGTCTCGAGGTATCTTATAATGGACGATGAGTTAAATCCAACATAAATCTCAAGTTTTAGTTGTGGACCCATCTTAGTTCTATTGGGAGGTGGTATAAGAATATACACTGCACAACCAAAAAATTTCAAATGTGAAATATTTAGTTGTTGACCTAAAATGAGTTGCATGAGGGAATGGTCATGGTATGCAGTAGGCCTATAACGAATGATAGATGATGCATGAAGGACTACATGTCCCCAAACTAAAGTTGGTAACTTATTTCTCATGATTAAAGGCCTAGCAATTAATTGAATGCGTTTGATCAGAGATTCTGCCAAACCATTCTGGGTATGCACATGTGGAACATAATGTTCAATGGTAATTCCTATAGACATGCAATAATCTTTAAATGCTTGAGATTAAAATTCTTAATCATTATCAAGACGGATGGTCTTGATTGGGTTGTCAGGGAATTATGCTCTTAACTTAATGATTTGTGCTAAAATTCTAGCAAATGCAATATTACGGGTCAAAAGCAAACAAATATGTGACTATCTAGTTGACATATTTATTAAAACCATGAAATATCTAAATGGTCAACAGTGAGGATGAATAGGTCCACATATGTTTCTCTGAATGCGTTCTAAGAAAATTGGAGATTCTACAACAATTTTACTTAGGGATGGTTTAACTATCAATTTACTTTGAGAACAACTAGCACAATTATAATCACCAGCTGAAAATATTTTGTGACTCCTTAAAGGATGTCCATGCGAATTATCAATAATTCTTCGCATCATTGATGATCCTAGATGACCAAGTTGGTCATGCCATAAAATGAATGTCTTTGGATCATTAATTTTCTTATTTAAGACGACATGTCTTATAAGAGTAAAATATAATCCAGAGGATAAAGCTGAGAATTTTTCTAACACTTTTTTTTCCCATTTGAAACCAGTGTGTCATAGAGAAATTTTCTATTATTTTCGTTCATAATTTCTATGTGATATCAATATCTTTAAAGCTAAGTAAATTCCTTCTGGATTTTTCAGAGTATAAGGCATTGTCAACATGAATTTTTGTTCCCCAGGCAACATAATATTTGTTCTTCCAGAGTCATTAATCAAATTGGAGATGGCAAATATTGTTTGAACATTAACCTTAGCTAAGTTCAAATTGGAGAAATATTCTTTCTTTTTAAGGATTGCGTGCGTTGTAGCACAATCAACAAGACATATATCGCTCTTATTTGATTCATGATTTGAACACATGATTTGATGATTCATCTATAATAATAATGTTTGACAAATTAGAAAAAGAGTCATATTTTATTCATAATAAGAAACTAGTACATATAAACTAAAAAACATAACAAAAACTAGTGCATATAATTATTGAAAAACATTACATATGACCATTAAAGATATTGAGATTAGTGTTTGGATCATCGTGAAGATTTGAGACATCCATATAATTAATGTCCGACGAGCCATCTCCGACAATGAAGTTCTTATCAACTATTTTGTCTTTCTCCTTTAAGGAGGCTTGATAAAGATCAATAAAATGCTTAGGCGTGCGGCATACATGAGCCCAATGGCCTTTCAGACCACACCTATGGCATGGTTGGTCACGATTACGAGCACGCCTATTTTCAGCAGCATCTTTTCCATTATTCTGAGCTGCGTCATTTCTATTCCATTTATTTTGGAACTTATCGCCAAGGAATTTAGAATAGGGTGTGACGGCCCCAACTTCTAAATAGGGCACCGCCCGGCCTAATCCCGTAATTAAGCCTTAATCCAAACCACATAAGACTTAATTACGTATTAGTCAGCCTTTCGTCCCTCTATTTCATTCACTACACATGTTCCGATATTATTAAGGTAATTAACATTCCTTTATCATTTTCATGTGATTTCATATTATCATGTATTTTAAAGATTATGTGGAAGCTTTCATCATTCAAAATTTCTAAGTGTGGAAAACCAAGAAAATACATCATCACATGCATGTATATATGGAACTATGCACTCAATCCATACACCCCAAAATGTACAGTAATAATACAACAAAAGTCAAGTCATACATGATAAGATAGGAGAATCACCGAAATGCTCAGAGAAAGTCCCCGATCTTCTCCTTCCCGACCTTGCTGCTGCTCGATGGACCTACACCCACTGTCACAAACTAGACGGTGAGTATAGCAATATTTAAGTAATAACTGGAGAATTATATGCCACATTTCCAAAATAAAAGATTGATATTCAAAAGCATAAATAGCAAAAGAACTTCTGAATCAAATAATGCAATTAAATACCACAGTTAAAAATATAGAGACTGACACAGGCTAAGTCGAGATGATATACGTCCAGTCGGCGGTGAGTGTCTATCACCAAACCTTTTCCACTACTATATGGAGCAGCGCTCAACATATCTCATACCCAAAAGCGGAGCTGCGCTCTACGCATATACATCATCTATCTCATTCTTGCCGACCACCCCGAGTCCCATACCTCGTGTGACGCGCAAGTGTAGTGGTGAGTACCGGAACCCAGGTAGACTCATGTCCCCATGAACCGCGCATCTCTCGTGCAATGGACACTAGATAATCTCCACTTTAGTGGTGGAGGTGGGATTTGATCTTAGGACCCAATGCTTACATTAGTAGTATTTAACATTTGAGCTAGTTCTCATTTTTTGCAAAACATTTGAATATATAATATATACATAAAAACACACATGGTATCGAAAAAGTTCATAAAACTTTTATTAAATAAATAAATAATTTATTTTTATATTTTAATATTAAAATATTTATATATAGGCTTGATGGGTCGGGTTTGGACTTTGTATTTTTACATAGGCCGGGCTTGGACCTATATATGTATAGGCCTGCATGTGTATGGCGGGGCTGGGCTTGGGCTAATGTTCTTAGGCCCAAGCCCGATTGGGCCCTGCCCGAGCCCGGCCATGAACAGGTCTAGTTTGTTGTGACTCAGACTCACCTAGGTTTTATAGGTTTACTATAACCTAATTCGTTTCTCCATTGTAATTGTTCATTGTAAGCTTGTAATTGGAACACAAATTTCTCTTAAAAGAGGAGAGGTTGGTACTCGTCAGCTTGTAATAAAAAGAGAAGAAAGATGTTTTATTGTACTAATCAAATTTAAATACATCGTGTGTGTGTGTATGACAATTATACAATGAAACCCAAATATATACTTATGTCATGAGAACCTGTTAAAAATGTGCTTCACATTTATTGTTTTGTGCATTTACGACCCATGCATTTAATGATGTTCCCTATATATTTGGGCTTCATCGTAGAAACATATATATATATATATATATATATATATTAGTTTTTGGAGCGTGCTACGCACGCTTGAACCCTCTCGCTACGCTTGGGGGAATTTAATTAATCTAATAATCTATTTTAATATTACAAAAAAGCATACTACTTCATCTTTATTTTGACTTTTTTGACAATTAATTATAGCTATTTGGATTTAATAGCGGGAAGACCTTAATTAAGGGTAGAATTGTAAATTTAAGTGAAAGTTGAAATACTTAATTAAGGGTAAAATAGTAAATTCAAATGACGATTGAAAGATTGATTATGCCATAAATTAAGGGTGGGATCGTAAATTTAAATGATGGTTGAAAAACTTAATTAAGGGGAAAATAGTAAATTCAAGTTACGGTTGAAAGATGTATTATTTGGCTTATTAAATATAGAACTTATATATATATATATATATATATAAAAGCACGAATCACAAATTTTTGAGTCGTAATCAAATTTACCTTTTTGTCCCTCGCCCACACTTCTCGTGCGTCCCTGATCTTTCCTTTTCTCATAACTGTATTAAATAGTTATTAAATAGCTATTAAATACAATCGTACTAGGCTATCTATTAAATAGAAAAACTGTATTAAATCGGCTAGCTATTAAATAGCTATCTATTGCTAACAAATAGGAGGATAAATTTATAGTCGGCTTCTATTGCTAACAAATAGGAGGATAAGTACAAAAAGGTAATCAAAACTATATCCAAATACAACCGGCAATACTGAATAGTACAAATATAAAAACGTTTTTGGCCTTCCTCACTTTCGATCGATTCTCAACTTCCATCGCTCACATCTCTCGCTCTCTCCCCTTTCCTTCACACGGTTTGTCGTGCAATCTCAATTGCTCGCGCAACCTTCTCTCTCGCCAACTAATTGGGACTTCAATTGTTAGGTTAGGTCTGAAATCTGATGTTGGTTTTGAATTTTCAATTTCTATGCTTAATTATTTGATCTTTTTGGTTTGTTTCGAATTTCATTGTTTATACATTCTATGTGTTTGATGAATTGTCTATGAGTTTTTATATGTGTTTGATCAATTGTCTATGAATTTCTATGCATAATTCTTTCATCTATTTTGGTTTGTTTTCAATTTAAGTGTTTATGCATTTTATGTGTTTGATTGTTTTGAATTTCAGTGTTTATGCCTTCTATGTATTCGATGAATTGTCTAAACCATAAAGTTAATGTTTGGTGAAATTTTTGTTCATACTGTCATACATATTGACATAATGGATTGATATTGCTGTTACTTAACTGTTATAATTTTCGTTATGGAAAAATCATTACTTAGCATATGGATATTACTTTATATGCATTGCATTACTATTTTTAATACTTTTTTTTGTCTTACTTTGAGGGACTTCTAATGGAGATCACTCCAATAAAAGATATCGGCAAATCAATTAATGCTTTCAAAGTGAGAGGAAAAGTTACACGAAAATGGAACTCGACGAATACACATAATGGTGCACTACTATCATTAGATATTATTTTAATAGATGAGAATGTGGGTAACTATATGATTTTTTTACACATGAATTGTACGTTGTTTGCAAAGTGAAAATCATGTCAATAAATTCAAGTGGTTCTTGGCATTACAATACTTGCTATTCACATTACGTCAAGTTAGAAAAATCGGGAACACAATATTATTGCGAAAGGTGCAAAGAATTTGTTACAACGCCATATCGGAGGTACGTTAAAATTATATTATACAAATGTATGTCACTTTTATAAATTACGTATATCATTTTAACATGCATCTTTGAGTCTTATTAGCCATACCTTAAAACTATTTATTATTAATTTTCAATTTCCTAAGATTCTTTGTTGTTGTACTGTATATACATATATCTTGTCAAAAATCTAATTCATGACGATTTGTTTTTAGATTCAAAGTTCATGTGCGCGTCGAAGACAATTCAGGGTCCACAACTTTTGTTCTATTCGATAGCGTAGTGAAAAATATTATTGGTAAAGACAATGTCGAAAGAATCTTGAATGAGACATCTTCGGTACATCTTTTTCTAATTTAGAATACAAAACTAATTGAATGCAAATGCAATATTCTATATAATCTATATCTTATTCATTTTTATGGTCCTTTTGTTCTAATTTATTTTTTGCTTATATTGTCAGACAAACGAAAAGATTGCAGTCCCAATAGAACTCTGCGAGATTGTAGGAAGAAGTTTTACTTTTAAACTAAAACTCACTAATTACAATTTAGCCAGTGGAAATGAAAATTTCACCGTTTCGAGTATATGTCATGAAGAAAATGGAGATAATTTTCGTCATAAGGAGGTATTTATTTTATTTTACAGTAACTTACAAGATCACATTATATAATTTAATTTTACATATTGTCTTATTCTTGAAAATAATAGGGGAAGTTGTCAAATGATATTTCAACACATAAATACGAAGTCGACAACAACAAAGAAGTCAACATGAAGAGAAAAAGTATTGATAATGAATTGGGAATAAATAAACGTCCAAGAAAATATTGTTATGTGGAGTAAGTTATTTGAAGTTACATATTATTAATTAGTTACTTATATATTTATAAATAAACTAATATAATGTATTTCTTATGCAGTGATGACGAAGATGAAGTATAGTCAACATCATTATGAACATGCTACAAAATACAAAAGACTTTTTATATTTAATTTTTAGCAGTAGGCATTTTATATTTTCATTATCATATTTTCAATTTATTTAGCATTGTATATTAAATTTAATATTTTATATTTATATTATATAGTTCGTTCAAACTCATAAATATTATTTTAATTTTTATTATACATTCAGTTGCTTATTAAATTTACACTATTTTAACTATAATGCATGGCTCATATCCTATTAGAATCTTTTTTTCAAGTTATATATCAATCTATCTATCATTAATTAGACTGTAGGGAAACTTGAGTTGTCTGCAATTACTAAGTTCGATGTTCTTCTAGATCATGATTAGGATTTTGTTTGCTTTATTTCAAGTTATACAGCAATCATGGTTTTCTATTCATTCAGATTTGTAGTCTCCTTTATTTGCTTTTTTTCTTGTTTGTCCACCAAAATTGCAGTGTTAAATTGTAACTGATGATCATTGCTGTTGGTGGTTGTATAAATTTTGTCAGTCAGCATCTTCAAAATGAGTATAAGATGCAAATGTTCATTTGTCCTTCCCGTTTTACTCATATTTTACCACCCCAACTTTCTTTACAACAACAACATAACCTCTGTCTCAAATTAATTGGGGTTACATGGATCGAACTCTTCCATTGTGCTTGTTTAAGATCATCCCCTCTTTCTTAAATGCCTATAAATTACAGTAATTGTGATAGTAAGGTATGTCCAGTTGTTTTTTCCATGTTAGTTTGAGAGAGCCACTAATAGGCGGGTTTCAATGTTGCAAAAAATATGTATAATCTCTAATTGTTTGCAACATGGCTTTACAAACAAACTGACTACCAGTTTTTCCCAAAATTTAGCTTGCTTTTCCCTCTTGTTTTCTTTTCGTTGGAGGTCAAAGTAATGGTATTTGTGATTACATTTTCCTTTGTATCAACCATAAATGCATATTTTTCATGTTTGAGCTTCTTTTTGTTTACAGGTAAACGTTTAAGAGATCCTTATCTGATGGCAACATTCTTTCTGAAGCTAACACTCCTATATCAACTATGACCATAGAATGAAGAAATTTTCTAACACTATTGTACTAGAAAAATCGCATGGAGACTGCGCTGGTATTTCTTTTTTTTTTTCTTGGTCAGGGTGTCTAAAGCTTTAATCCCAACTAATTGAATTATTTACATTCATAATTTCAAAGTTATCCTTTCTATCTATAGAGTTTGAGGTAAAGATTGAACTTTATGTACAAATATATATATATATATATATATATATATATATATATATTTAAGTATCAAAGTAATATAATAAGCACTAATGACAAAAGATTCTTTCGTTACTTGAAATTTCAATACTACCCTTTATTTTATTTTATTTTGTTACATTACCCTTCATATATTTTTGTTTGTTTTCCAAAGTGGCAATGTGTTTCTAATTCCTTTCCTATTTTTACTCTCTCCTCCAGCTTCTCTATTTCGTATTTTTACTCTCTCTCTTATCGTTTTTTTTTTTCTTTTTTGAAAACCTCTCTCTTATCTTTAGATATCTTAGCATTTCTTTTTTATATTCATATTCAAGTTTTTATTTAATTTTTTATTCAAAGAGGCTTAACTTAGTTTTTACGTAACAATAACAATGTCTCTATGTTTTATTTCCATTTACTATGATTTTTCCAAGTTTTATAGCAATAGATGGTAATCCAGCGAGCGCAATGAGCGGCCACCAACGTGGGTAGCACGTATATATATATATATATATATATATATATATATATATATATATATATATATATATATATAACTAATATATATATATATATATAGTAATTTTATAATGGAGATGAAATATCAACAAAATCTAATTTATTACTTGATTTCTTTAGTATATAATATCTTTAGGAATTATGAAATATCAATTATGGCCTACCTTTTGATTTACCACTTAATTTCTATAACATCAAAACCAGATTTATTGTTAAATAAATATTAACAAGGTAGAAAAATATATAAATACACGTAACTGTAAAATGTTGCTTATTGTGCTCATTGATTAAAAAAAAACACGAGCCAAGAAAATTAATGGAGATGGAGAAAACCATGTTGTCTTGCATTGCTTCTCTTCTCATATTTTCTCTAGTCCTCTCCACCATGCCTCAAGGTATATATAATTCGATGGTTAATTTATATTGATACGATGTTCACAATTAAGTTTAATTAAGTTGAAAGAACTATGTATATGGTTTTTCGTATATGGTTTTATGTCTTATTAAAAAGTTTGCGTTGTTTGTTTATGAAGGCACTGTTTCAATAGGAGCACAACAATGCATAATCGCGGCACAGCTACCTTGCAACGTTGCTCAAGACTGTCCGAACTGCAATAGTCCATATGTTAATACATGTATGGAACCGGAACATATGTGTGGTTGTTGTATCTAGGGTCTCATCAAACTAGGCCAACAACTCCAATTTCAATAATTGTCGTATGTATGCACACTAAAGTTTCAAATAAATAAGTCTCATGAGGGATTTTTCCATTTGAGGTTGAGATCAATAATTCATCACTCTTACAGCACTATATACATATATATATATATATATATATATATATATATATATATATATATATATATAGATTAATGGCTATGATTTTTTTATTTACGTGACCATCCACCAAAAACACAATAATACACATGAACTCAATCAAAATTATGAGTCTAAGATCATTTTGAAAGTTAAAACAACAAGAAAATGCTTCAACTTTATTTCAATACATTCCAAGTTTAGGGTGGTTTTTGTGGTTTGGTGAACCGGTTTTTTGTAAATAAAAACCACCACCAAACCGTGGAATTGCGGTTTTCAAGTTTTCTAAACCGCCCCCAAACCGCAAGTTAAAAAAATCAGACCAAACCATGCGGTTTGGGCGGTTTTGTGGAGACCAATGCCCACCCCTATATATATATATATATATATATATATATATATATATATATATATAGATTAATGGCTATGATTTTTTTATTTACGTGTTTTTCTTTTTTTTTCTTTTTTTTTTTTTGAAAAGGGAGCTGGACAGCATTGAACCCTTAAAGTTTTTTCTTTGATTCGTTCTTGTGATTCTAGATCTTGAACTACCGAACATCGATCTTTTCTTTTGATTAACTCCATCTTATACTTGTTGTATTCATACTTAAATTGACGTCACATATGGTCTGAACTTAAATGGAATGAAATATTGTAGATTAAGGCTAGAGTTGGACTCTATCTCCTCAACACAATAGCGTTTGATTATTATATGCTCTCGCGATGAGTGACATTTGTTTATCAGGATACGACAATCTCGATCGAACTTGTGATTGCAGTATTTTACCAAATTAATTACTAGTACTCACTCACTAAAACAATGCTTCGAAACATAAGAAAACCAATGGATCAAGAAAAAAGAATTTCCTTTTGAGAAAAAACCAAAGTTAAAAAGAGTCTAATATTATCCTTTTTCGTTGATGTTTATAATTGTAAGCACGTTTCTATTTAAAAAAAAAAAAAAACATACCAAATGCCTTCAAAAAACACATACACCAAATAGGTTCACTAGAAATACATTGATTCACTTCATACAGTTAATGTATCCGATGTTTAATATCTTATTATATACGATGAAAGGCGCAAAAAGTTCTATTCACATCCAATTAATTTCGAGACTTGCTCCTCAATAAAAAAAAAAAAAAAAAAAACAACTTTGAAGACTTGTCAAGGGAGTTGATTAATTTGTTACATTGGGAGTCGTGAAGTTGGTAATGTCAACCAATAACAACACGTTATATGTAGGATAAAGAAGTGCTTTTACACTTTGCTCTCCTTACTTATATTTTTTGTCCACGTTGGACATTGTCATTAGCAGACATTACCAACTTCACCTATACAACATTAGCAAATCCCCGGTTCCAAATTAAATACAATATTTACCAAATTAAATGCATCATTCGTACATGCACTTAGTTAAATATGTACATGAATCACATGGTAGGTACTACAAGACAGGAATTCATAGATTCATGTATAGTCCAGTTTATGAAAAAATATATTTGGAGATATGAAATATCAATTAATAAGGCCTCCCTATTAATTAATTTACCATTTAATTTCAATAACATCAAAACTATATTGGTATAATAAATGCTAGCAAGGTAGAAAAATATATAAATACACGTAACTCTAAGATGTTTACTTGCTCAGTGATATAAAAACAAAAAAAAAAAAAAAAAAAAACAAAAGACAAGTAATTGAAGATGGAGAAAACCGTGTTGTCTTGCACAGCTACCCTTCTCGTATTTTCTTTAGTCCTCGCCACTATGCCTGAAGGTTGGTGCATGTATATTATATTGATGATATTCACAATTAATTGATTTTTTTTAATTATGTTGAAATAACTATATATTTATCTAATTAAAACGTTTTGTTGTTTGTTTATGAAGGAATTGTTTCATTTGCATCACAAGAATGCACATACGGGTCAAAAGTACCATGCAAACATGCTCAAGATTGCCTAACCTGCAAAAGTCCGTATATTACTAAATGTATGGAACCCGATCATATCTGCGGTTGTTGCATCATCCCGCTCAACATCTCCAATTCCAATTTTGTATAAGCAATTATAAAGTTTCATCTAATAATAAATAAGTCCTGTTATGAGGAATTTTTCCATTCGAGGTTGAGATCAATGATATCCATCAACATTTCTGATCATGGAAGTCATTCTTACATATAAATTAAGGAATATATATGTGGTTATAATTAAAGAGAAAAGAGAAATGGTTTTTTGACATGACCGAACTCATACCCCCAAAGTCATCACATTGGTTTTGGGAGCTGTCTGTGGAACCTCGGGATACACATCGATAGTGGCGGAACCAAAAAATTTTTTTGGGGGGGGGGGGGGGAGGGGGGGAGTTATATAGTATGTATGTATATATATGTAGGGTGTATGTATGGGTACTACTACCATAAAAATCAAATATATACCCATGTCATGGGTACACTATTTACAACCATTGGATTCTAATCCAATACATTAATCGAGGCGTCATAAATGCACAAATATATACCCATGTTATGGAACCCTCTCAAAATGTGTTGTGCATTATATATATATATATATATATATATATATATATATATGCACCTATAACAGTGTGCACACTCATCGCGAGCTGCACACAAACGGCTTCCAAAGACGATATGACTTTGATGTTTGAGTTCGGTGATGTCAATGTAGCACTCTGCATTTCCAATAATTAGACGATATGACTTTGGGGTTTGAGTTCGGTGATGTTAATGTAGCACTATGCATTTCCAATAATTAAAATATGAAAAATTCTAGGCGTACATCGTGATGTGCACATCAGAATGCATATCGTGATGTGACAAGCGTGCGATGCACACACAAATCTCGAGGTGCATCGCACGGCTGTTAGTACGCGATGTACGTGATGATGTGCGAATGTGACGTAGGCCTAACATTCCCCTTAAAAATATATGGTTACATGATTTTTCTTTTTCGTAAGCTTCCTACGCGAGACAATGTAGTATTGCGTACGTTTTAAGCATTCCGGTATGAACACCATATATTTACTAACTTTATTATACATTAATTGCCGCCTTTTAATTGAGTTAGTACTCAGGGTATAATATGGAGCGTAATAAAAATGTTGGGTTAATTCGTGTAAGTTGAGTAGTTGACCCAATTAATTAATTAAATTGGAATTTTGTTATACAAAGGTGTTCGTTAGTCTAAGAATGAACTGTTGTATTGCATATATTTATCTAAAAATTGCAAGTTGCCACACGATTAAATAAGAATTTATTCACAATACATAGCTTCGTTCATGTCAAGCACTGTACGTTTAGAAGAAAAAAAAAAGGATAAATAGCATAATATATTCAAACGTTTCGAGGTAAGTGATTTATTTTGTAGGATGTGGGTTTGTTGAAGAATATTGGGTTTATATAGTGGTTTTTGGGTAGATTTAGTGTATATGGTGTGTGTAGAGATCCCGGGGTGAGCTTATAGTATTCGAGTGTATGTCGCCTTGGGATTTGTGTTGTAAGGTGATTTGAGACTATTTTAAGGATGCCTAGAGATCCGTGTTCATGTGTGAGGCGTAAATGATGCATTGGGATGCGTGTTGAAGCCGCACGCATCTTGAGGCGGTCTCAAGATGCGTGCTGATTTTTAATAATGTTAAATGAATTCGAGATGCGTACCATGATGTTGATGCTTTGATGGTCGCCTTGATATTTGTGTTGATTTTGGAGTGTATATCATCGCCTCGATATGCGCACCAAAATCACACGTATCGCGAGGTTTTTTTCGAGATGCGTGCTAATTTTAAATAAATAAATAAACTATAATAAAAATATAACAAACAATAATAATCTTGATATTTTAGGGTCAAATGTTTATATAAAAATAAATAAATAAAAATCGCATCGAGATGCGCATAAATCATTACACGCATCTCGAGATTTTTTCGAGATGCGTATTAATGAAAGAATAGTAAATAAATAAAAATATAAAAATATATATAAAAAGATGGTCTCGAGGTGCGTGTAGATTTACATTGTCTCTATGTATCCTCGAAATTGGTATAAAGACTTAAAATACAATGATGACCCAAATGAAGTTCGTCTCGATAAATGTGCAATGACCCAAAAATATTTTAAAAGCGACTTGAGTCGAGGTTTACCTCGTTATGCGTGTGATTCTAATAAAAAAATGAATAATTCAAAAACGATAATAATCAAAGATAATTGATTGATTTAGGAAATTTGGACGCGTCGATTACGGAACGGGAGTAAGGACCGATATTCAGATAAGGTATCGACGGGATTGATGTAAGTAAACCCACGAGAAAGTCAGCTTAGAATTTACTTATTTTCATTGTAAATTATTTATTTCACATTACTTTTCGCTAGTTCAGCTTGCATGTTTACTCTATTCCCGCGTGTGTCTGTGTATGGTCGAAGGGACGGTGTGACCCCTTTCCGGCTCTCTCGTTGATGATGATCCGATTGTTGCTACGGTGTTGGTCATACTTAGACTACGCGTGAGATTCTCTCAGGGAGTCGATGATCTCGAAAGCGAGTTGACGTGAGGCTCACATCCGTCACAGATTTCCTCTCATTTGAGGCGCTGAACGGAAGTCTACCTTCCGACCAACAAAGTTCCTCATTTCGACCGTGAAGAGGGGGTATAGATTTCCTCACCTCCAGGGCCTTCTCGGTTTAGTATTTACATCCCAGGGCTCGACAGCTATACACAACACTCGCGTTCTATATTCTTGATTATCTCACGACTTATATTCATGCTTTACATTTCCGTTTATTTACTTTATCTGCATGAATTGTAACCGTTTTTATTGGATTTCTTGTGAATACTAACTGAATTTCTCTGGGATTTACTCACTGGAACTTGTCATTGTTTTTTGTGACAAGTTGCAGACTATACGACGATCCGAATCTAAGGAGCCACAATAACTTAACTTGTAGGTATCTGTATTTATATATGTAATACTTTTTGGGATCATTTTGGGAGACTTATTACCTGATACATGTATATTAACACTTATCATACAATTTTCATCGCCTTTATTGGCATACATGGTATATTTTTTCCGGGTTTCCATCCCATAGATTTGTTAATCAATGCATAATTTATTTACATTACTTACTTGCATATTATTAAGACTTCCGCTACTAAAATAACTTAAATAAATCAAAACAAATAAATTAAGTTATTAAACTTTATAACTTAGTATATTTCACTAAAATAATCATTTAAACATCAAAATTTACTAAGTTGGAGTATTAGATGGTAAGTTTGCGGGCCGTCATGGACAGGTATGTCGGTGACGTGTCAGGCGACGTGGCGGTGCCCGGTTTGCCTCAGGATTTGCGGTCGTCACAGACGGTCTCTATCTTAGCTTCTTGAAAAGGTTTAGTTTGCAAAACTCCGATTTAAAACGAAAGAGATATCATGATTCTACTAAACATAGCTCTAATTGGAACCTAATCCAACCAGCGGAAATCTATTTCTCCCAATCTATATTTCCAAAAAAGGTAATTTTTAGTCACAAGGCAGTAAATATACCCAAATATAACATACTAAAAGATCAGCTAATTTGGATAAGTAGTTAGGGAGTTATGCCTTTAACAAATTTAGTTTCAAAACTTTTCTTTTGAATTTCAGCACCTACTTATAGAGCACTTTTGGTCATGAAAACAATTGAATTACAACATCTCTAGTTAAGAAAAATTGTTACCCTTTGAGTAAGCTTTCAAATGCCACCAGTTTGGGTCAATTTGGATATAAAATGAGCAAGTTATGACCAAATTACATAGACTAATTGCTAATATAACATGCATAATTCTAGTTTTGGTCTTGCAATTTCAAAAATTCATATCTTTATAATTTCAAATCCAAATTAAAAACTTGAATATAGCTGGATTATCAGCTTCAAACGAGGAATCCAAATATTTAAACCACTTGCAAATATTCAAAAACTAGAAATGATTTCAATCTAACATAAATAGATGTGTACCTAGTTGATGTACCACCGAGTTTGAGAAAATTTCACCAATCTTCTTTGGATTCATTCTCTCCATCAACCTCCTTCTTCCCCAGCAAGTTCTCTTTATTCGTAAGTTGAAAATGAAAATGGTTTCCTTGCATGTGTTGATCTTAGATACTAAGGTAATATTGATTACTAGCCATTGATCTTCATGTATTTACGTATCTCGAAGCTCATCTAATGATCCACACCTTGACATGTATCCCACTAACTCCCATTAACCCAATCAAAGTGACACTAATTTGCTACTCACATGGTTCCTATATGTGTCAACACGTATCTCTAGGATAATCTCATGGTTTCTAATTTAAATAACCAAACTATATGCATTGATTTATTTGATTCAATTACATTAGCTTAAGCCATTATAATATATATGATTAGTGTTTTTATTCACCAAATTGACAAATTTTGTAATTCCACTAACCCTCGACCCCGACACTCGATGCCCCGCGTCTCAGCACGCAATTCGAGGTACGTCATAGCCTATTGTTTTAATTGAATTTTACTTGGCATATTGTCACATTACCCATTTTAATTGATTAAATAGTCATCTTGACATAGATTAGTCTAGTTTCCCAGTGTACCCGTAGTTCGCCTATTCACTACCCGCGTTGACACGTCTTTCGAGGCGAACACCCGTCACACAAACTCGTCCGATAGCAACATACACACATGCGGTGCAATATAATAATAATAATTTTAAACACCACATATACACAACCACCATCCATAAATAACATATTTCCTCGGTTCTCATGTCCAAGCCAACCGAGTTATCTGCATAACACCCGAATTACAACTGTTAATCTCCAAAATTAACGATAATCCTGGTTTAATTAATTTGGGCCATTACACAGATACCCTAATAATAATCAAAAAAAGATATAAATCAAAATTTTTAATAAGGAGCAGCCATGCTTGGGTTTAGAAACATTTTGAATTTAAAATAACTTTTATGTGCTTTGATGTTCTTTTCATGTATGCCTTGATTTTCTTACCGTGTCTGCCTCGATTCATGTTAGGCAACATTTTGAATTTGAAATCTCTTAAATGTGCGAGCTACTTAATTTCTATGTTTGTCTGGTTTATGCTTAATTAATTAAAAGTTATAATTTTTTTTAAAAAAAATCTTCCCTTTTTTTGAGTAGTATCAATCGTAATGAAATGCATTTTTAAATCTTCTAAAACAAATTTACATTTTAATGATCAATACCACGTTTATCTCCATTTTTATCAAGAAATCGCATTCCAATTTATCCCGAGATTCCTCTTTATAATATATAAAATCTTTAGGAGATATAAAATATATTAAGGTTATATTTGATTGGACCGAAAAGGAAAATAATATAAGGAAAATGATAAATTTCATGGGACAATGACATTTTTTTTCATACGTTTGATAGCTAAAACTTTTTCGCGGAACATTTTCTCACAATTGTCAACTTTTCATATTAAAACACATATATTTTCTCACCTATTATGGTGGGTAAATTAAGTTTTCTATTGAGAAAATGTGAGTTTCCATACTAAGACACATTGAATTTATATTTTAAATATGAAAATTAATATATTTAATATATATGGTAAGTTTTCATATTTATTTCAAAACTTGTTATTGGTGAGTTTTAAGGGAAAATCTTTTTTGGAAAATGTTGGAATGACACCACAAATGACACCTAAATGACACCCAAGTGACGTGACGTGCGGGTCCCACGTAAAAATAAGTGTGCACAAAATAGTTCTTGGTGCATAACAAGCGTGGAGTGTATCTCGAAGCGCGCACAACGGCTCATATGGATGTGGGCCAGCATGCCACATCATATTTTTACGTGGGACCCGCACGCCACGTCATAAAAGTGTCACTTGGGGTGTCATTTGGAGTGTCATTCTAGCATTTTCCGAATTTTTTATATGTGCAATCTGTTATGAAATGGATGGACACTTGTGCATGTATGTGACCACATTGTGAAGCATGGTTCTCACATTGAATTGTAACATCAAGCATGACTCTCACACTTCATGTAACTTGTAATCATCTCCAATGTACACCAACTCTTCCATGTATTGTCTATGTTGCTTGTGATGTGTTGTATGACTTGTGGTGTATGCATAACTTGTACACATTGTATAAGTACAATTATCATCATCACCAAATGGCCTATATAAAGGGTGTCAACCCCATTGTAATTCACACACCAAGTTGAATGAAAACATCTAATTCCAACTATCTCATTTCTTATCTTCTCCTTTGTAGTAGTAGTTTATAGTAGTAAAAGTTCTTAGTCTTCTATTTCCTTCTCTAGTCCTTAGCAAGTTCCAACTCAATTTACAACACAATCAAACACATATAGGGAAATTTTATTTTGAATATTTATTAGGGAAAACTTTCTTAAAAAAACATATATATATTTTTTCCTATGAAGCGTTTTTTTTTTTTTTTGTAATCAAACAGGGCCTAATACTTATGTAAGATCCTCTCCTATTAATTTCACATTTAATTTCAAAAATCTTCTAGGATGTTTCCCATAAAATTTAAATTATTGTAATAAATATTAGCAAGGTGGAAAAAATATATAAATACATGTAGAAGCTGCTTGATTATTGAACCAAAGAAAAAGAAAAAGCTTGCTAGACTTATATATTAGCCAAAGGAGATGGAGAAGACTAAGTTGTCTTGCATAGCTACTCTTCTCTTATTTTCTATACTCCTCTCCACCATGCCTCAAGGTATGTGCATTTTACATATATTATCTTATTACATTAGAACATTAGGTATATATGGTTTTATCTAATTATAGAATGTTTGCATTGTTTGTTTATGAAGGCACTGTTTCAATTGTATGTACAAAACCGTCGGACATACCTTGCAAGACTACAAAAGATTGCCCTCCCTGCAATGAAAAAGCTGGTTTCAAAGAGTTCAAAGCCAAATGTATTGACAATTGGTGTACTTGCTGTGCGTGACTGCGTCCACGGCCTCATCAAACTAGCTAGGCCAACTACTACTTTAATTTCTATGTTGTATGCACAATAAAGTTTTTTTTTTTTTTTGATGTTCAAGAGATCAATAAAACATCGAGATTGCTGAATTAAAGTTGGTCTCCTATATATATAAGTTAATATAGTTTTTATAATTTGGTTCTTTTTTTTTTTTGTCAAGTTATAATTTGGTTCTTAAAATCTAGAAAGGATATTGATAGGAAATAAGGTTAATAATTTTTTCTCCATATTGGGAATCCATCGCTTAACATTCTATAATTACACACTACACTATGTATGTAAGACGCACTCCGGTTTCAAGTCTTACTATGGGCAAGTTAGTTTCTAACTTATTTCCTTCTTATAATATAATAAAATAAAATAATTAAAATAAAATAAAATGAACATAACATAAAGGGTGTTTTTTAAAAAATAAGGTGGCTTTAGTTTTTAATTCACCAAATAGTGGGGTTTACTTTTAAATTCTAAAACTAACGTATAACTCATTTTGAAAAGGAGCTATTGATGATGAGGTGACACGCATAGTTGGTGATGTGGAAGACACTTGTATGGATAACTCCTTTTGAAAATGAGCTATTTATACAAAATTCTAAATTCTATGAATGACTCCTTTTGAAAAGGAGCTATATATACAAAATTCTAAACTCTATGAACGACACGTGCATATCGAGATGGACAACCAGCGTCACTCGCGTATCTCGAGGTGGACAACTCATGCAACTTCGTGCAACTCATGCAACCTGTTGCAATCCATGCAAACCTCACGCACGTATTTCGAGGTGGACAACTCATACAAACCTCGCCTAATCTATGCAAACCATGCAAAAGTCACGCACGCATTTCGAGGTGGACACCTCATGTAATCTCGTAAAATCCAAGTAAATCATGCAAACGACTCGCACGTGTCTCGAGGTGGTAAAGTCAATACAAAAGGAAATAAAGTTCACAATAGGAAATAAAGTTCACAATTTTTTCTTGATATTGGGAATGGATCACTTAACATTAGAACATGCCTTTTTCACTGCCCTACGTGCATGGTTTGCAAATAAAGTCGGGCTTTTACCGAAGACACCAAGTTTTAAAAATTAGAAATTAAGGCTTGTTTGATTGAACGGAAAAAATAAATGTTCCAAAGAAAATAGTAAACTCTGTGGAAAAATGACATTTTCTTACGTTTGATAGCAAAAATTAATTTCTAGCGGAACATTTTTTCATCATTGCCAATTTTTTCATATTAAGACTTATATATTTTCCCACTTATTACATTGTGGGCAAATTGAGTTTTCTTAAGAGAAAACTAGTTTTTATATTAAGACACATTAAATTTATATATCTTTTAAATATGAAAATTATTATATTTCATATATATGGTAAGTTTTCATATTTATTTCAAAACTTGTTATTGGTGAGTTTCAAGGAAAATTTTCTTATAAGTGCACACATATATGAAAACTTTCTTTTGAATATTTACCGAGGAAAATTTTCTTAAAAAAATATTATTTTCCTATGAAACTTTTCCTTGTAATCGAATAGGACCCAAGTTTTAAAAATTAGTAATTGAGGCCTCGTTTGATTGGACGGAAAAAAATGTTCCAAGGGAAATAGTAAATTCAGTGGGACAATGTCATTTTCTCGTGTTTGATAACTAATATTTTCTCATGGAATATTTTCTCACCATTGCCAATTTTTCATGTTACGACTCATATATTTTCCCACCTATTATAGTTAAGGGTGGCAATTTGGGTCACGACACGATAACACGACACGCTTTAAATGGGTTAGGGTTTGACATAAATAGGTTTGAGTCATAAACGGGTCAACATGATTAGACATGACTAAAATGCGGATCATTAACAGGTTAACTTACTTAACTCGATAATGACGCATTTGACACGATTAAAGAATAATGTATAAGTAATAAATATGTCATAATCAATATATTAATACAAAACCACATATTTAATAACAAGTTAATAACATGATTTATTTTTTATTTGCATATACATCTTTTTATCATACTTTATTTTATTTTTAAAGGAAATATTTATTTTACTTTGATATATTGTATATGTTTTACATTTTATTAATAATTATTTATTATTAAAAATATTATAAAAATTTGCCCCAAAATAAAAATTTAGATTTTTTTTGAAGGATCTTATATGTTTTTATATGTTTTTTTAAAAGATTTATATGTTATTTGTTAGGAGTCATTTCCTCTTTATTGTTAAAATTTATCTAAAGCTGTAAACAAGTTATAAAAATTTAAATAAAATATTTAATAAATGGGTAACACGAATACCCGACATGTTTAACACGACCTATTTTGACACGAACACGATTAACACGATTAATAAACGAGTCGAGTTCGGGTTTGCCTTATATGGGTCATGACTCAATTTGACACGACACGAACACGACCCGCTAACACAAATTGTCGCCCCTAATTATAGTGGGCAAATTAAATTTTCTTATGAGAAAAATGAGTTTCCATATTAAGACACATTAAATTTCGAAGGTGACTATTTCCCATTTACATGTTTTTAGCACCCATACTTTGATTCACCCAAATATATGATAAATTCACCCATAAACTTAGCTCTTAGTTTCCTAAAATACCCTCATTAATGCAATCTTCCACCAACAAATCATATGTTTTGCCCACTCTTTTTTGGCATCTCCTTTTCGTCCATTCATCTATGTTGCGGTCTAGCACACCATCTCTTCACATATCTCTCATCTCTTCGTAGATCTCCCGCCAATCGTTGGTGGTGCCCGAGCTCTAAGCCTTTCAATCTCTTCGCGCTACCAGTTAGATCCAACTAGGATCATGAGCAAGGAACTTGGTTGACTATAACTGGACTTAAAAGCTCACGTTCCGGTTGGATCGAACTAGTATGCTTCCATGTTTCCCAGTCACACATGACTGATACGAATGATGAACAAAAAAAGAAATGTGCAACATAAATTCGTATTTTGGCCAGATAAACAATATCTCCATGTCTTTCAAACTTTCTTCAAAACAAGATTTTCGTTCCATTTTATGCCAAAACGAGCAATTGTTATGCTCTAAACTAAACAAATAAAATTCAATAAAAAAGTTGCGAAAGAATATAGAATTCATTGGAAAAGATGATAACGCGACTTACTTTTAGATAGTTTTATTTTTCTAGTCGCTGAAGTTTCGTCGAAAATTTGCCGGCAAAGTGATTTGATGAGGAATGAAGCAAGAATTAATTAGAGAGATAAGATTTGAATTAGGTGGATGATAGATTATATTAAGGTTAAAATTGTCAATACAAATAAGGGTTTTTCGGTCCTAAGTTTTATTTTTTATTTTAGAGTGCTGAAAGCACATAAATGGGTGGAAATAGTCGCCCTCTTAAATTTATATATTTTAAATATGAAAATTATTATATTTTATACATATGACAAGTTTTCATATCTATTTCAAAATTTTTTGTTGGTGAGTTTTGAAGTAAAAAAGTTTTATATGTGCAATCAAACACATGCAGGAAAAAACATTTATGAACATTTATTCGAGAAAATTTCTTAAATTTTTTTTTTCAATGAAATATTTTCTTTGTAATTAAATGGGGCCTAACTTCATCATAAAAACAAATAAGGCGAGAGAGGGCACCCTTGCCTAATCTAGCCATGAAGCATTAATCTAGCTATTATAATTTCTCTGACGGTCATCTAACTTTATGAATTATAACATTTTGGTCACAAAAGTTGTCTTTGTAACACAAAAATCATAAACCTTTTAAAAAATTTACAACGATGGTCACCCAAGCTTTTTTCTGATCATTTTCTAGTAAAATTGTCAACGTGACAATGATGTGGCACCACGTTCACAATTAAAGGTAAAAAATACTAAAATCGGGCAACTAATTTTTTTATTTCACAATCACCACAATCTCAAAACATTATTCACTCCAACAAGAAAATTAAAGAATTAACTCAAGAAAAAAAAGATGACATTTTAGCTTTGATGTTGAACTATCTCTACATCATCCTAAACATTAATTTTCTTTTCTACGAAGGTGATCTATCTCTGTAGTTTTTTGGTGCAACAACATAAATTTTTTAACAGAGTATGAAAATTTATAATTAACAAATATATATATGAACCATTTTCACTTAGAACAATAAATCCTACAAATTAATTTGCATCAACACATCTCCTACAACGTTTAAAAAAAAAATTACAATCCAATGTAAACAAATATCAATTATAAACAAAATGATTAATTAATTTCAAAACATCAAATGTAAAATTATTCACACAATAGAAATGAAACTATTTTTTAGGAGGTTTAATTTCTAGAGATTGGAGATATATAAATTTTAAGATTTTTTAGGTGTAACTTTCAGGATTTATTTTCTTGGGTTAAGGATTTCTCGATTTTTCTTAACAAAATTAAACAAGTTGACTAATTTGGAGTGAGGGATATTTTTGACCTTTAATTGCCAACGTGGCGATTGCCATGTTGGCGAATTTGCCAGAAAATAACTGAAAAAAAGTTTGGGTGACCATCTTTGCAAGATTTTAAAAAGGTTTGTAATTTTTGTGTTACAAAAGTAACTTTTGTGACTAAAATGTTATAATTTATAAAGTTGGGTGATCGTAAGAGAAATTAACCTCTCAACGCCATCAATCCATTTGAGTCATTTTTAGCATGAATAGATTGGGATGTTGTTGTGTTCGACGAGCCAACGGAGTACTTTAACGTTGGATGGAGCAGGGGACGTCCAAGTTGCTTTGTATATAGGCATGACAAGTAACACCACCAATATATTCCAAACACTACACATTGTGTGAATGGCCTCGCTTATTATCGATTAGTCAAAAGAATAATTAAATATGGCTTATAATTAAGTTTGGAGCGGGAACTTCAACTTTTCTTGCCATTTATAAGTAACAACTCACTTCCAAACTAATTAGCCATATACATAGACTAGTCGCCACACTCTCATGTCTTGGACAGAGACCAAATATTACCAAAAAAAAAGAAAAGAAAGAAAATTAGTCATATATAATTTTACCGAAAATCAAAGGGCTAAGATATGAAGTTCGATTCCTTACCATCCTGAACAATTAGGAAATCAGAAATGAGTTAATGTGATTATTTAGTGAGAGGAAATAATCGAGAAAAAACCCTTTTAAAGGAGGGAAATGCTGGAATGACAACATTGTGTCACAACTCAAAACCCAATTTTTTTCATCCACAAAACTTGAGCTCGAGACATTGCTTAAGGGAAACTGAATCTCTCCCTACTCAGATCAACCGATTGTTTGTATAGCTTTGTTTGTTTCATCCTAATTCTAGAATCAGGGTATACTTTTTCCTTGTAGAGAATTTTAAAATTTGAATTTTTTGAAAATTGGAAATTAAATAGGTACCAAATTAAGTAGTTTAATTAATATGCAGGATATATATATATATCTCAAGGATATATCTCTCTTCAAAAACAAGAAAAAATCTCTAGGAGATATATAAGAAATACTAATTAATTTATTAATAACTAAATTGTACCGTTTGATTTGAAGAATCCTAAACAATTATTCCCATTAATGTTTTATGAAATATCTGTTGACTATACAGCCATGAAAGAGGAACCATACCAATATATAAATGATATATGGCCATACACTTAATACAAACAAAATTAAATATTAAAAAGGAGATGGGGAAGCCCATGTTGTCTTGCATGGTTACTCTTCTTATATTTTCACTAGTTCTTTCCTCCATGCCTCAAGGTTAGTAAATATATGCTCTCATCACAAACTTAAATACTTCTTTTTAAGTGATTTAATTCATCTATATAAAAGTGTTAATTTGTTGATTTATACAGGCATTGTTTCACAGCCCTCCTGCATTTGGGTGGGGAAGAAATGCAATTCTACTCAAGATTGCCCTGATTGCAACCCTCCTGGCCAGTATTCTCGTTATTGTAAAGTAGACTTAAACATGTGTGGTTGTTGTAGCCCGCCACCGCCAACTAAGGAATAGCTCCACTGATTTAGTATGTGCTCATGCATGTTCCTACACATGAGGTTGAAGGTTTTAAGCATTGTGTTAGCTATTACTAGGCCTGCTATAGTTAGAATCTTCTTTCATAAAATTTCATGTAATAAATCAATTCCTGCTTCTAGGGATTATTAATGTGTTAAGATCAAGAAATGAACGAAACCCTGGCTAGGATTTGAAGAGAAACAAAAAGAGATGAAAAAAGATTCATTCAGTGAATGAATAATTTGTGTTGTGTCTTTATATATCAACTGTGGAAACATTACAACCGTGAGATTAGGAGATCTAATCTCAGCCACACATCCTTACAATACATGTGTATGCAAAACACCCACACACTCTAGACATACAAATGTACACAGAAATCACACTCATTTAATGATTTATCCTAATATCCCCCCTCAAACTTTGGGGTAGGGAAACCACACCAAGTTTGTCCAGTAGAAACCGAAACCTGGAGACAACAAACAGCTTCATAAAAACATCTGCAATCTGATCAGCCGACGAAACATGATGAACAGCAAATTGCCCAGAAAGAACCTTATCCCGAACAAAATGAATATCGATTTCGATGTGTTTAGTCGTGGCATGATAAACTGGATTATTTACCAATTCAGTAGCACTGAGATTATCACGCCAAACAGTAGGGGTAGCATTAACAAGCAGATGAAGTTCACTTAATAATGACTTCAACCAAGAAATTTCTGGAGTAACCTGGGCTAAAGCCCTATACTCAGATTCAGTACTAGATCTAGCAACTAATGCCTGCTTTTTGGACAGCCAAGTAACCAGATTAGGTCCCAAAAACACAGTATAACCTGCAACTGACCTTCGGTCATCTGAGGAAGATGCCCAGTCAGCATCAGAAAATCCAGTGACATACAAATGAGAACCAGGTTTAAAGGCAATACATAGAAGAACAGTTCCCTGCAAATGCCTCGGTACCCTCTTTAAAGCTTACCGATGAGTCACAGTAGGAGCTTGCTGAAATTGACTGAGACAGTTAACAATAAAAGAGATGTCTGGTCTAGTGTTGACCAAATACTATAAACCTCCCAATAAGCTCCTATACAGAGTGGTGTCATGAAATAGAGGATCACCATCTGCATAGAGAGGTTTGCCAACTGAAAAAAAGGAGTGTCAATAGGTTTAGCAGAAGCAATGTCACCCTTTTTCAGTAGCTGTTTGACATAAGCTGACTGAGTTAAGTAAAAACCACTCTTATCCTTGTGAGCTTCTGTGACGGCCCCTTCCACAAAACAGGGCACCGCCCGGCCTAATCCCGTAATCAAGCCTTAATCCAAATCACATAAGACTTAATTACGTATTAGTCAGCCTTCCGTCCCTATATTCCTCAATCACATGTTACAATATATAGAGTTAAGTAAAATTTCATTATCATGTTATGCAGAAGCTTTCATTATCCAAAATCCTAAATGTGGAAAACCAGGAAAATACAGCATCAAATGCATGTATATATATGGAACTAGCCACTCAACCTCAATGTACAACCCAAAATGACATAAACAATAATAATACAACAAAAGTCGAGACATACAAAATGAGTGAGGAGAGTCGCCGAACTGCTCAGAGGAAATCGTCGATCTTCTCCTTCCCTGGTCTATTACTGCTCGACGGACCTACACCCACCGTCACAAACTAGACGGTGAGTATAGTAATATTTAAGTAATAAATGGAGAATTATATGCCATATTTCCAAAATAAACAAATGGTATTTAAAAGCATAAATAGCAAAAGAATAGCTAAATCAAATAATGCAAGTAAATACCACAGTTAAAAATGTGTAGAGACTGACACAGCCTAAGTCGAGATGATCTACGTCCGGTCGGCGGTGAGAACTATCACCTAACGTTTCCCACTACTATATGGAGTTGTGCTCAACATATTCCACACCCAAAAGCGGAGCTGCGCTCTACGCATATACATCATTAATCTAAATTTACCGATCACCCCGAGTCTCATAACTCGTGTGCCGCGCAAGTGTAACGGTGAGTGCCGAAACCCCGGTAGACCCATGTCCCCGTGAACCGCGCATCTCTCGTGCAATTGACACTAGATAATCTCTCTTTTAGTTGTTAAAATCAATATTTTCAAATCTCTAGGATTCCAAAACAAGTTAGACTACAAAGCCCAAAGAAATGGAGCACAAGTCCAATGAAATTCATAGTATCCCAATAGCATGCTTTTCATCAGTTATCTATAAAAAAACAACATCAAGAGTAGGACATTGGAATCAATGAAACAGTTCATAGGGAAACATGTCACAATATTCAATCATGAATAGACACAAGAACAACATAATGTAAGATTAGAAGTAGCAATGTCTACAAATAGACCAATAAAGCAATAAAAGTGAATGAAATGAAATATAGAACTCTCACAACTTTACTTACAATTCACACGCTTGTCTAGCCTATCCGATCTTTTGGCACTCCGAAATGCGTTCCCAAACTCCCGGAATCTCCGCTTAGTCCCCTGGAGTTGTTTGACAAGTGTTAGAGTGTGTTTGGACCCATTTATAGTATTTAGACCATTTTTTGACTTGGCTGATTTTTAGTACTAGCTAGTAATTAGCGCACTAATTGTGAACAGTAGCGCGCTAATCGCCATATTAGCGCGCTACCTCGGCTATCTAGCACGCTAACCAGTATTAGCCAGAACTCAAATTATGCACTTCGGATTCTGAGTTTTTGCCACACATAGGCCATGTTTTCGACTTAGGGACCCTCATACACCTTACATGAGGTCCCTAACACTTATCCCAACACACAACAGCAACAACAACATCAAATTAGATGAAATCACAAGTGTATGGTGTGGAATAGTTACCTAACTTGTTGTTCTTCTTCTTCTTCACCAAAGCTTCACCAATTCCACACCTTCCTCCTCTCCAAATCACTACAGAATCTCTCTTCTTCCTCCTCTATTTCTCTCATCCTTGCGCACAAATCGATTTTGATGAGATAAGAAATGAAAATGTTTGACTTATATACTCATTTGACAAATGTGATATGTTTAAATGCTAGCCATTGATCATGATGTGCACACGTGTCTCGAGGCTCATCTCATGGACCACCTTGTCCCACTTGTCCCTCAAGTCATTAGTGAGTAACTCAACATTTAGACACCTTGTCTCTTGATGAGGTTATGCGTGTCTCGATGAACATCTAGTGAACCTTGTTTTATGTTCACTAACTATAGGCACATTTAATTTGTATGTATATGTGGCCACATTATAGCCACTAAAACCACTTATAAATGTACATTGGAACTCAAATAAAGTACGCTTACCCCGGTAATCCGCTACCTCGGTCCCACGTCGACACGCGACTCGAGGTACGTCCCCGCTCGTCTCGATACCTATCCACCCGTATAAACTTGACTTAATAGTCTACACATATACAATACAATAGACATACATCACAACAAATATAAAATATACCTCGGCCCTTGCCTCGGTAAATGGACATATTACGGTGTGGGTCCCACGGTACGGGTCGTTGAGTCTGTTTAAGGAAGTAAACACGGTTAGCACATTTCGGCCATTACAACTTCCATCCCCAGAAAAAGACTCAATTCACCCATGTCTTTAAGAGCAAAATTGCTATGTAGACGAGAAATAAATGACTGAATGACCTCATGCTTAGACCCCATGATAATGATATCACCAACATACACCAAAATGTATAAAACAGAAGATGAATCATGAAAAACAAATAACGAGTTATCAGCTTTTGAATTCTGAAAACCACAGGAGATAAGAGTGGACCTCAACTTGTCAAACCATGCTCGAGGACCCTGCCTTAGACCATACAGAGCTTTATGCAATTTATAAACATGTGAAGGAGAACCAACATCAATAAAACCAGCAGGTTGATTTGTAAAAACCTCTTCATAAGAATCCCATTAAGAAAAGCATTATTAATGTCTAATTGCCTAAGTGGCCACCCAAAATGTACAGCAATAGACAATATGACTCTAACAGTAGATGCTTTAACCATAGACTATAAGTTTCACCAAAATCGATACCAGGAGCTTGTTTAAATCCCTTAGCCACCAATCTGGCTTTATATCGATTTATGGAGCCATCAGGATTTTTCTTCACATAAAAGATCCACTTATTGCCCATAATATTCTGATGAGGAGAAAAAGGTACAAAAGACCATGTTCCAGTCTTAATAAGAGCTTGATATTCCTTATCCATAGCCTCTTTCCACTCAGGAATAGTAAGAGCTATTTCGGCAGTTGAAGGAATATCAATTTCCTTGTAATTGTGGTAGATAAAAGTACTTTCTTCATTGAAATTCCATTTTTAGCTCTAGTTATCATTGAATGTGAATTAAAGGGTGTCATAGTATTAGAACTAACAGTCTTAGAAGTATCAAATTAGAACTAGGATTCTTGATTGAATGTACACTGGAATAAGGAGAAATAGACACAGAAATAGGAACATCAGAAGACATTGTAGAAGACAGACCCTTGTTTTTGACATTTGAAAGAACTAGATAAAGAAACAGATGTATGAGGAATAGGTAAAGTCCCACAAATAGACATATGAGAATCAAACAAAGAAGAATAGGGAAATTCATGCTCATTAAACAAAACATTCGAGTAATGAAAAGTCCCCCAACAACATTTAAACATTTATATCCTTTGTGAATGGAATTGTAGCCCAAAAATATACATTTTTCAGACCTAAATTGATATTTATGTTGGTTAAAAGGTCGAAGATATGGAAAACAAGCACAACCAAAGGTTTTTAAAATAGTATAATCAGGAGGCTGATTATACAACTTATGATACTGAGATAGGCCATGAAGAACTTTGGTAGGTAATCGTTTAATGAGAAAGGCTGCAATTTCACAAGCATCCCACTAGTATTTCAAAAGTAAATGGCTTTTGGCTAGAATGGTGAGACTCATTTCAACTATATGTCTGTGTTTTCGTTCAGCTCGACCATTTTGTTCATAGGAATGAGGACAAGGATGTTGAAAGAGGATACCAAACTGTTCAAGGATAGGTTTAAATGATCTATACTCACCCCCCAATCAGATTGGACCTTTTTAATGGTAGTTCCAAACTGATTTTCAACCAGGACTTTAAAATATGTAAAAGCTTTAATGGCATCAGATTTCAAACACAAAGGATATAACCAAGTAAACCTTGTACAGTCATCTACAAAATGAATGTGGTAATTAAAACCACTGAGAAGACACATGTAATGACATTTTATCACATGATTTATAAGGAAGAGCATGAATCTTACCAAGAGGACAATATGAACAAAAATCAATAGAAGAATCAGATTGTACATGTAAATGTTCATTCAAAACCTGTCGAAGCACTTTCTATGCTGAATGACCTAATCTAGCATGCTAGAAAGCAGGTAGACTTTTATTAGACACAAAAAACGCAGAAGAAGATTGTACAGAAGGTGGTTTATACTTAAAAAATCGATATAGGCCATTGTGAAGAGACCTTTTGAGAATGACTTCACTGGTAAGAATATCCATCACCAAGAAAAAATCATGATGGAATTCAATCAGAACATTATTGTCCCTATTCAATTGTGATACGCTACGTAAATTTTTCATAATATTAGGCACATATAAAGTATTATCAAATGATAGTTTAGAGTTATTATTAGGAATTTGTGGTAGATCCGGAGGTCTCGGAGGAGCCCTGAAATTGATAAGAATTGACCATTACCCACCATCACAATTACCCACCATAAGGGATTTATTACCTCCAAAGGAACATTGTTGGTCATCTGAGTCGATCACCTGTGACATGAGACGAAGCACCACTGTCCATATACCACGAACTGTTTGGACCCGACTAAGTAGCACTAAAGAAAGAACTCTGCACCAAGCACTCTCATTGGGAAAGACTTCGTTGGAGCTGGTGGAGATGATGAAGTAAGTTGATTCCCCACAAACTTCATATCTGCCCGAAAGTAACAAATCGTTGTCGAATGTCCATATTTCCCATAGATCTGACATGTAGGACGACTATTAGTGTTTGGGAACCTGAATCCGCCACGACCTCTGCGACGACCACCTCCACGACCTCTATTTCTAAATCCAAAACCATTTCCACGAGTACCATTGTGACTCTGTCCAGATCCATGATTCTGAGTAAAAGAGGAACCATTTGAGAATCCAGATCTACCATTGTTTCCTTTTACTTCCATCGAATTTGCTGATGGTGAGGAATCTTAGATATTCAAAGAATTAATTCCTTGAAGAACATGCACTTGATCTAAAGAACTCTCAAAACTTATCATCGAAGCATGAAATTTTGCCAATCAAGATCTACTTGCCTTTGAAGAACGACTATCATCGGTAAATACTCCGCCTCCAAACCCAATAGAGCATTAGAGATGAGATCATCATCACTTAGTGGAGCTCTAGCGATTGCAAGTTCATCAACCAACTCCTTCATCTTGGCCAAATACTCGTACATCTTTAAAGAACCCTTTCGAGTAATGAGCATCATCTTTTTGATCACCTGGATCTGAGATTTACTATTGATTGCACAATATCTTTCGATCACAGACCACAACTCATGTGATGTAGTTCTTTTCTTTGGAGAAATCACCTGAAATGCAACCTCCGGGCTCAGACTAGAGTGTTCATCGGCCATCTACTAGCTTTTGATCTACTATGTACCATTATTTGTAATCTAGGTTTGGATCTCCATTGTCAAGAATCTTGGCTGGACAACTTAGGGTTCCAAAGAGGAAACCATCCAGATCTTGACCTTCAATCATTGGGATGATGATCGACTGCTATAGCAAGAAATTCTTGCGATCTAGCTTTTTCATGACGTTCTTCAGAAATTCCCAAACGACGTGTTGTTCGTCATCCCTGAGCTTGAACCGCCATGAATCGTTTATGTAGACATCGAATTAGTCTCCAACTATTCAGATCTGGAGTTGGAATTACCAGATCTACCTTCCATACTCCCAGATCTAACCATGGCGTGAGCCAAAATGCTCTGATACCATGTTAAGATCAAGAAATGAACGAAACCCTAGCTAGGGTTTGAAGAGAAACAAAAAGAGATGAAACAGAGATTCATTAATGAATGAATACTCTGTGTTGTGTCTTTATATATCAGCTGTGGAAACATTACAACCGTGAGATTAGGAGATCTAATCTCAGCCACACATCCTTACATTACATGTGTATACAAAACACTCAGACATACAAATGTACACAGAAATCACACTCATTTAATGATTTATCCTAATAATATGTATTTAATGTTTTATCTTAATCAAGAAATTAGAGCATGTTTATTCAAGGAGGGATTCGCGCCTATACTTTTCATTATATAAAGTCATTCATGAAATATGATGATGTATACAAAATTATATAGTACAGTCCACGTCTCTCCAAGTTGAACGCCTAAATTCTATAGATTCTAGTTTTTTTTACATAAAACAAATTAAAATTACATCGATCATCAATGGCTCAATACATTTGATAGAATTGTATAATATACATCGTTGATATTAATTGTATTATAGCCATACATCCTAAAAAAAATATATATATATATATATATAAAGTTAGGTGTGAAGAAACATATATTGTAACTCAAGAAAATGCTAAAATGACACCCCAAAAGTGACTACATTCATACATATATGTCTTTATATATATATATAAAGTTATAAACTGTTTGTTTGACTTAAGTGAACAAATAACACCCCAAGTGACACTCTTGTGACGTGGCGTGAGGGCCTGCATCTATGGGAGTCGTCGTGCGTGCTATAGTTTCTAAAAAGCACTCTGCTGAATTAAGTGCCAAAGCGAATCAGATACTTTTTTTCCTTTGAAATTTTTAGTTGTAACATCTTTCTCTTACATTTTTCATTTTATTGTATTTTCATTTTCCTAAGTTTGAAAACTTGAATCAGTTAGAAACGTGTTTTATAGTGCTGCTGTCCATTTTTATGTTGAACTAAGTTTGAAAACTTGATCAGTTCGAAAAAGAACTCTGCTGAACTAAGCACTCTGTTGTTTCATGTTGTAATGCAGGTTCATTTTTTTATGGTGCTGCTAGTTTCTAAAAAGCACTCTGCTGTCCATTTTTATGAGCTCCTACTCATCTTCTTCTCTTGATTGTCTTACTACATTAAGTTGTGTAGTTGGACTTTGATATTTATGCTTAATTTTTTTTGGTAAATGCAGTACTCTAATTCTGATACTGTGGTGTATGTTGGTTGTGGAGAAAGAGGAAATGAAATGGCAGAGGTATGTGATGTCTATGTTGCTTATCATAAACTGTTATGCATTGAAGGTTGAAGCTGTAATCCCTTAATTTTTCAGGTTCTTATGGATTTTCCTCAATTGACAAGGACATTGCCTGATGGTCGTGAGGAATCTGTTATGAAGCGAACTACACTTGTAGCTAATACTTCTAACATGCCTGTGGCTGCTAGGGAGGCGTCCATATACACCGGGTGTAGAAAGTTCTAGTATATCATATGAGAAGCGGTTGTTAAGCTCCACTTGAAACCCCAAAGTTCTAGTATATGCTTACTTTGTTGGTTCATTTCCATTGCCTTATTTTTGATACTTGAATACTCTTCTTAGTATCGAAACGTTTTCTTTACTCCGATCACAATTTGTAAGTGCCATATTTTTCACGGCTATAATATAATGCTTCGTGTTGCTCCTATCGAAACTAATGAGTGTGTGATTGTTGTAGGCATTACAATTGCGGAATACTTCGAGAGATATGGGTTACAATGTCGAGTATGATGGGTGATTCTACTTCTCGTTGGGCAGGGTGAAGCATTGCGTGAAATCTCGGGACGTGCAGTAAGTTTCTCTCTTTGAATTTTGTGTACTTCAAATCTTTCACTAGCCTCCTTCGATTATGAGAAAATGGTGTGGGATCTTCAAACATTTTTTTTATAAAGATGGATGCGATCTGTTTTTCTCATGTCATTTTTAAGTATGTTTGTGTTCCTTTGCTAATTTTCTTGATAATATAATGTTTTACGCTTTGCTACACGTTTTGTTAGGGCAAAAAATGACTATGTTTAGAATTTCGTATTGCAATCTTGATTAGTACGTTAATTGTAATTTGTTATGAACATGCGATGAGTTGTTAATATTTCACTTGGTTTTACCTAATCTTGGTTCTCTTGTTGCCTAAAATGAGTTGTCACTTTGTGAAGCGATCCGTATCAAAACTCATTTTTATTTTTAAAACCATAAAATGTGGATGCTTTAGCTTGAAATGAAGTTGCAGTTTCCTATTTTCTACATTATGCTCTTAAATATTGATTTCACTTGGGATTAGACTCATTCTCCATGTTAAAGTTTATCTAGGTTGATTATTCGACTACTTAGCATCTTTTTTGGAATGAATGGTGTCGTGTTTATATGTGCACCATCATAATTTTGAATTTTTCTTTTGTCTAATTTTATGAAACATAATTGAAATATCGAGATGCACACCACGCGTGTTATGCATCTGAACTATTTTACACACACTCATTTTTACATGGGGTCCACGCGCCACGTTAGGTGTCACTTGAGGTGTCATTCTAACATTTTCCACTTAACTCATATATTGGAACTATGCGACAGTTAGTGTCCATTGTCCATTCAATTAAAGCTTGATTAGAATACGTGGAATGAAAAATAAATAATAGATCTTTAGTTAATATTTAATTAAAGTGTCAATGTGAACCTTGGTAAAAATAATCTAGATCCACTCTAGATCTTGGTAGTTATGGACCAGTTTATATGCCCACTAAACATTAGTAAGCTAAAAATTGTTCCTCATGAGTTTGTAATATATATAGGACAATTAATCATTGTCTCCCATGGGGCGAGGTTGCTAGCTCTTCGTGACCTTGTAATAAATAAAAAAACCACAAGAATATATGTAGGAGATCGATATAGAATACTAAAATAACCGAATGTCGTTACAACCAAATACAATACCGGTAGTAACAGGGAAACAAAAATCAATGCAAGTATGTGAAAATAAAGTATGCAGAAAAGTAAATCAAACCAGAACACTAGATATGTTATCGTTGTTCGGTCCAAGACTGCATCTGCGGGGCCACCCAGATGTAAAATCCACTAAGATAAAAGTGTTACAAATCTACGCAACAACCGAACCAGTGATCCCTCACTAATCTTGCAACACTACCCTTCACCTTCATAATGGACTTTACGCAAGTCTCCCGTTACTTGCACGACGAGGCTCCCCCTCACTGGAATACCCAAGCATTCACTCAGTGCGTCGAGCTCCCTTCGATGGAATACAATTCTCCCACTTGCACTGTGAGGCTCCCCTCACTGGAACACCCAAGTCCCCTTGGGGTTTTACAACTCGATAAAGAGAGTGAACAAAACAGGTTCACTATACAAACTAAATTGAATTAATTGGTGTACCGGACTCAATTACTTTGACAAATATATAGACCAATGTAGATTTCACAATCTTAACTAAACTAGCAAGATCTGATTAATCTACATCTCTAAATAACCACGTTCATTCATGATTAATACGTGGTGATAATTCTTTTGAATCGCAATTTCCAACCTTTTCATAATCTTCAATTAGTCTTCAGTCGGTTAAGGATAAGATCAAATCTTCAACTCTCTGATTCAAAGATCATGTTGCAACCGCTTCGATCCACCGGTTGCAACCGCTTCGATCCACCGGTTGCAACCGCTTCGATCCACCGGTTGCAATCGCATATCATTGTTCAAATCTCCAACTGTCTGATTTAAGCACATGTATCATGTGTTGGATTTTGGATAACTACTTTAGTGATAATGTCGACCGTAACAATTATAATGAAAAATCTAAACTGTCGATATGATCACGACACTAACAATATCCCCCTTTATCATTATGTTGTCACAATCAGTAAAATGAGTTTAGGAGCATAAATAGAAATCATTTAATCTGCTAACATTCTGCTCTATCATAGAGAGTCACATAAGTGTTCAATAATGTTCAGTGCTCTTCCAAAAATTCACGAAAGTAAAAAGATAAAGATATTGTTGATACAAATAAGTAATCAACAACTTCCATGGTGGTTGCAACCGTTTCACCCAACTGGTTGTACCACAGTATCACATCTCCAAATAGTCTTCTATAGAAACCCAAACGTAAATAGAATACTAGCAGAAGTATCTTCGGACCAACATACTCAAGAAAGTAAAAAGAAACAGTATATCCAAAAGATTAAGAACAACTATTGCAACACCGAAAATAAAAAGAAATATTATCTCCAAAAGATTATCAACAACTATTGCAACACCCCCTCAACTCCTCAAAAAATTAATAACAACTACTGCAACTCCCCCTTAACTCCTCCTCAATTACAGATTTTCTCCCTTTGTAAGAACATATTGACAAATTATGATCAAGGGGAGACATACCTAATCCTCAGCGAGGTTTAATGTTTGAAACATAATAAACATACTCGGCCAACTTCTTGTAGTCCACTTTTGGTGTTTCTCTAATGACAACTCCTTATTGTACTTGCCCAATAATGCTTGAGAGATGATGATTTTTTTGTACTCTAGTTGATGGTTCTTGGCTAACTAAAGGGAACCTTGTATCAGTAAGTGGCATATTCTTATCATCTTCTGTAGGATTAGATGTAGTAAGTGCAGTTTCAACAGAACCAACATCAGTTGCAATAGGAATATCATTATTTCTAGGTGATGCTTTAGGGACGGTTGCAATTGGATCACCGGGGTCGGTTGCAACTGGAACTGATTCATCATCATTCCTATCAACTTGTGGAGCTACATTCTCTGATGTAGGGACATCAAATGCAACATTTATGGACTCCATAACTTTATGGGTGTGTCGTTAAATACTCTGTATGCCCTGTTATTTTAAAAGTATCCTAGGAAGATTGCTTCATCACTCCTTGTATCAAACTTTCCCAGCACCTCTCTGTCTTTTAGTACAAAACATTTGCTTCCAAAGATGTGAAAATAGGCAAGATTAGGCTTTTTGCCTTTCCACACTTCATAAAGTGTTTGTGAGTGAATGGATGGAGAGATGTTATGTTAATGATGTAGCATGCAGTGTTCACTAGCTTCTGCCAATAGTTTGGTAGGGAGTTCTTTGGATGTGAGCATAATTTTCATCATTTCTTTCTCATGTCTGATATTCCTATCTACCTCCTCATTCTGTAGAGGTGTTAAAGGAGCAGAGAATTCCTGATGTTCTGCAGAACTCTAAAAACTTTGAGTTTTCAAGTTCCTTCCTGTGATTAGTCATGATCCTCACAATGTGTTCACCAACAGCTGCCCTTTCATTCATCAGCTTCAAGCACAAATTACTAAAACATTCAAAAGCATCTGACTTTTCTTTTAGGAATAGAACTCAAGTGAAATGAGAAAATTCATCAACACATACCAGAATGTATCTTTTTCCTGATATACTAGCCACCTGAGTGGGACCAACTAGATCAATATGAAGTAGCTCAAACACTATTGATGTATTGTATTTATCGACAGGTTTGTGGCGTTCTCGTCTATGTTTCCTAAACTGGCAGGGCTTACATACTTTGACAGTAGCGAGCCTGATTTTAGGTAGTCCACGAATAGCCTCTAAATTTGACAGCTTTCTCAGGTGCTGGTAGTGAACGTGCCCCAACGTTTGGTGTCAGACTTTAGTAGTGTCTATTGCGGAGTTGTAATAGGACCTGCTAAGTTGTTGCAACAGGTAGCAATGGTTAGATAACCTTTCTCCTGTCATGATATAATATCATTTTACATCATACACATTACATATGTCTTTAGTGAAATTTACATAGAAATTATTGTTACAAAACTAATTAATACTTAGTAAATTTCCCTTCAGATCTTCAACATGAAGGACACCTTCTAGGACTGGCATGCCTAAGACTTCTAGAGTTCCCTTTCCAACAACTTAGTTACGTCTCCATCTCCAAATGTTACATATCCTTCTATGCAGGGCTGATAGTCACAGAGAAGGCCTTTATCACCGGTCATATGTTTGGAGCAACCACTGTCAAAACACCAGTCACACGATGACATGGACTTTAGTGACATATGAGCAGTATGACACATAACCTTCTTTGGGACCCAACGTTTCTGACGGTTGTGTTGGTGATGCACTTATTCCTAAGCAGCTTTCTGGGTGATCTCATTCTGCCTTCGTGCGAGTACTCAAATTATTTTGAAACATCTAGGACGTATATGTCCATTAATGCCACAATAGTAGCATATAGGTCAAAATCTTCTTCTTTACTGCTGATATGTAATACTTTGTTGTTGAGTTTTCACCACTTTAACAGGCTCCGTGAGTGTTGGTTCGGAAGATTATCCTTTGACGAACCCGAGGCCCCTATGATCACCATATCCTTTGCCATGTTGTAGTAGATCATCAAGTTTGGTTTTCCCTTTGTTCAACTTGTTGAGTGTGCTTTCTGCTTGCCCCAACTTGTTTTTGCAATCAATCAACTCCTTATCTTTTTCTTTAAGGAGATATTCAAGTGGCTGATTACATGCAACAGCTTCCTCTCACTTTGCAATCATCTCAACATAATTTGTCTTTATTTTTGCATGACTAGTATAAGTAAGTAAATCATAATCAGACTCATCAAAATCACTTACAACATCTTTTGAATTTGGTAAATATGTTGAGTTGGATTCATTGGATACGATTGGAATCAAGGGATTAAAAGCATTGGTTGCAACCGACTATAATACAGCAAAGGCAATGTGATGATCTCCTTTACTTTCTGAGTCGGAATCACTATATGTTGTATTCAATGATTTATCATTCCTTTTGGATGGGCATTCAACCTGAAAATGACCAATTCCTCCGCACTCTCTGCATGTGAGTTTGCTCTTATCTACTAGCTTTGTTTCGACTTCTTTCTTTGTGAAATCTCCTCTTCCACTAGCCTTCACGCCCGAAATTTTTGAAACAATATATTATACCTTTTGGTTAGTAGAGCAATATCATTTTCTTCCTGAGAAACATCATTCTCAGGGGTAAAATACTGAGCAACATCTTTCAGCGCCAACTCTCTGGACTTCTTTTGTTAGTTCAGATGCATCTCATAGGTGGTAAGTGACCCCATGAGTTCTTTGAACTTCATATCTTTGAGACCTCGATTATCTTGAATAGCAGCAACCTTCACATTGTATTTTGCAGGGAGGCTTCTGATTGCCTTTTGAACCAGCTTCTTGTTGGAGTACATCTTCCCCAATTGTTGACCTTAGTTGGCGATGTCTTTGAGTTTGGCTGTATATTCAGCCATTGTTTCTTCTTGTCCCATCCTCAAAGTTTCAAACTGAGAAGCCAGTAACACTATTTTTTTACTCACGAACATCTTCATTATATTTGAGAATCTGTCATGCCTCCTTTGTTACTTTGCATGAGGAAATGAGCTCGAGGTGATCTTGGTTGACACCACCGAAGATTGCGTTCAATTCTTTGTCGTTAATTGACTGAAGCTTCTCCTCATCAATAGTCCAATTGTCTGGACTCTTTGGTACTCCATCAACTTCTGGTGGCTTGTATCCTTTCTCAATGGCCTCCATGCCTTTACGTCGATGGACAAAATGTACCCTTCCATGCAAGCTTTCCAATACGTGTAGTTTGTATTGGTCAGCAATGGTGACCTCATATTTGAGACACCTTCAGGCTGGTTTGATTGATTTTTCGAGACATTTTGGTTAGTACGAATCTCACTTGTCTTTGTAAACAAAGACTTCGCAGTGCCCTCTCTGATACCAATTGAGATAACTGAATACGATTACAATTTAATACAATGTTGGTGGTAACAGGGAAACAAAAATCAATGCAAGTACGTGAAAATAAAGTTTGCAGAAAAGAAAATCAAATCAGGACACCAGATATGTTATCGCAGTTCGTGTGACGGCCCCATCTACAACTAAGGGCACCGCCCGGCCTAATCCATTAATTAAGCCCTAATCTCCCCTATAGGACCTAACAAGGAACTAGTCAGCCTTAGTTCAACACCTAAACATCTACATCTACTAATTATGATACCACCTACAGTTAACTAGCTAGTTAATTAGTTTTTTTTTCTAACAAGTTATTCAGCGGAAGTCCTCGTTACTAGTGGAACTTCAATCCTACTACTAACCTATTGTGGAAAAACCAGGAAATAGAGATCACATGCATATATAAACAAAAATGGTGATATATACAACATGTGTCTAGTCAGATGTTCATATCACTCAACCCAAAAGTAAAAAGAACATGTACATATAAATGTAATACAAAAGAATACAAAACGTACAAAAATATGTCGTAGCAGTCCTCCACCAGCTCAGAGGTAGTCACCAAGCTTATCTTTGCACAGTCCTGCTACTCATTGATGATCGCACCCACCGTCACAAACTAGACGGTGAGTACATGAAATTATTTAAGTAATACTGAGAGACATTGATCAACATTCCCAAATAGGCAACAAGTATCAAATGACATAATTTAAATAGAAACTATGTTGAAAGAAACATCATGCAAAGAGATACTTGAGTTAACCAAATATGAAACTGACTCAAGGCTAAGTAGTAATGGATTAGGGTCGGTCAGCTGTGATCTTCATCACATCAGCCTTTCCACTACAATGTGCGCTCTGCTCCATAGCACTTCATTACAATTTGAGCTCTATATCATAATGTCAAAAGGACGTACTTACGATTACGCCTTTTCTATTCCAAGTGAATTAGTCGTCACCGGAATGTATACTTGCTAACATACCCGAGTTTTAAAACTCGTCATGTTCACCCAAGTTATACTTGCGCCAACAAACCCCGAGGTCCCAAGTTACCAGTTCGAGGCACGTTACCCCGTGTGTCATGCAAGGTAGTGGAGAAATCCCCTAACATCCCTAAGCAAGTCTAGTGACCCCCGTATGAAAGCTGAATTTCTATCATCAAATGACCTTAACCACAAGAACCACTTTCATTTTCAATAATGACACAGCATTGGAATCCAAGAGATGTAATAGCATACTAATGCACAAAGGTTTTGAGTCAAAATAAACAAACTATCCTAATAGCATGCTATATCACTGACTTCCACACACAACGATCAACATGACAAAGTATATGAATTGGAATCAATGATATACAAAACAGAGTATGCTATGAACAATATCATAAAATGAGCACTGAACAAGTCATAGCATATGGATTTTAAAGGCAATTCAGTTTGAATAACTGAGAATAAATAAATATATGGAATGATATGTAAATAAATGTCTCAATCAGTTTACTTACATACACACAGCAATTCCTAAGCTATCCGGCTTCCGTCGAGTCGATGTACGCACCCAAACCCCGTAATAGCTCCTCTAAGATCCTAACAGTTGAAAATGTATCAATTTCGATTCCAGTTTAATGATTTAACATCCCTAAATTGATCGACATCGGTCAAAATTGAGTGCGATACCAATTTGCCGATTTCGCGTTTTTCGAGGTAAAACCCCGATATAACGCCTCGACCGACTCCTGAATTCTTCACTTTTTATAGAAATATTGAAGTTTTATCGATTTGGGTCACAAATATATTTTTCCCTATTTTTCTGGAATTTTCCTGAATTTTTTTCATAATTTTATCTATTTTCAGGAATTTATTATATATTAAAAACTGTTTAATTTAATTAAATAATTAAATATATATAATTAAATATATATATTATATATTGAGGTGGGTCCGGGTCAACCCGACCCGGTCCAACCGGATCCGGGGTCGACCCGACCCGGTCCAGTCGGACCCCGGGTCGGTCTGACCCGGTCTCCATCGGGTCAGGGTCGGTCCGACCGACCCACATGGGTTCGGGTCGACCCGACCCGATTTCCCTCTTCTTCTTCTTCGCGAAGCTGCGGCTTCTGCAGAATTTTATTTTAATTTTTTTATTTTTTTGTTGAGGCGTTGGGACTTTGGCGTCCATCCCCAACCCCAATGGGTTTTGATGGCAAGGGAGATACCCTTGCCATCTCTCCCATACCTCACTCGGCCATGGAGGCCGAACCTCCATGCCCGCTATACCCACACAGCGACTGCAACAACAAACAACCAAATCAACAACTCACCTTGCTTCGAGTTCCTCGATCTCTCTCTTGGTTTCTCTCTCCTTTCCTCCTTCTTCCTCCTCTCGGGCTTTCCTCTCTCTCAGTCTCTTTTTTTTTTTCTTCTCTCTGGCTCGGGTTGTTTTTGGTTTGGAGAGAATGAGATAAAGATGGCATATATATATCTATCATATATATAAAAGCACCAATCACAAATTTTTGAGTCGTAAGTAAAATTACATTTTCGCCCATACTTATGTTGCGTTTCATGATCTTTCATTTTTTTTATCTCCAAATCAAGCTCGAACTCCTTAATACAATACACTAGCTCGATCACTCCAATACAATACACGTTTTTTATCTCATCAATCCGATACACGTTTTTTCGCTCCTATTCCAGATTCAATTATTATTCGATCGATCACTCCTCGCTCGTGCTCCAGACTCAATTGTTCTTTGATCGATCACTCGCTCGTGTTCCAGAGAAGGATAAATCTTTGGAGAAAGTGTGTGGGACTCAATTGTTTGAATTTATTCATTGGTGATGTGTGTTCTCTTTATGTGTGTTTTGGTTTCAATGTTCGATTTGATTCATGGTTTTTGAAAGAACCCTTGATTCAATGTTCAATTTGATTCATGGTTTCTATGTGTTTGATTGATTTTGGGAAATGGGATCTTAAGGTTTTGATTTCCGAAACTAAATGGGTCTAAGATCTTGAACACTAGCTGTTTGTTGAAATGCTTGCAAGACATATTCTAGCATGTCAGTCAGCTGCTATGTTTCAATTCCCAAGTTTTTCAAAAGTTTGTAACCGAACTTCAAGAAACAACAAATTTCAAACAAAAAAATTCAGTTCTTCAAAAGTGTTAAGCATGACAATGCAAGCTATTTGTTATGAAAACTAAAAAAATACAATTTTAATGAAGCTATTTGCAATATGATCCTACCCTCCAAGCATAGATGCTCAAAGATTTGCAAAAACTCAATCATAAAGTAAACAATGACCATCATCTTCGTTAGCTCGAGAAGATATGCGAAATTGAGAGAAATCAGACTACAGAAAGGGCAAAACATTTAGCATAAATAATCTTCCATTGAAAAGCTTCGCCACTAGAAAACTGAACTCCAAAACACACAAATCTAGCACATTGCTTGAACTTCAATCAACACACTTAAAAGAGTGTGCCTACCATCAGGGTGTTCGACACACTACTAGTAGGTACATGATATACACTGCGACAACGTTCAAGTACGCATTCAACTACAAGCCAACTGATATATAATGGCATGCCAGAATCTATGTCATAGGTTTTTGACTTTCACATGTTTACACAATTGAAAGTTCCTAAGATTTTCCTTTTGGGGATCTGAGTGAATATTCATTAAGAGCTTCCATATTCTTTAATTCGCGACTTCAGGTGCACGACTGATTGTGGCTGGATTACTAGACACAGTTATGTTACTTATGGCCCTTTGTTGAATGGGGCAACTGTTGTTGTTTTTAAGGGGTAATTATTTTATTGTGCATTGTGAATTAAGTGTTTGGTTCTCTAATTTCTAAATAACAAGGTCATTACCAAATATAATGTAGTTCTTCATTAAACTTTAGACAAGTCCATCTCAACTCTTTTAGATTAAAGCAGGCATGTTGGCTGAAATGTATAGTGAAAAGGAATCTATTTCCATGGTTGCATCCTCATATTGGAAGATTATCATTTAACATTTGGGTTAATATCCGAAATATTCCCTTAATCTTAATATTTTATTTCTGATGAGGTTACGAATGTCTAATAAGCTAGACATTTAGCAAACATCAATCTGCCTTTGAATAGTGGGACATTTAGCAAACCTCAATAAGCTAGAAATGTGCTAGGATGTCATTCGTCTTGGTCTTTTCGCATGAATCAACTTGTTTTTTACATTGATATCCATGAGTAGATAAAAAGTTGAATATCCTTCACATGACATTTCTCTGCTCGATATCTTTTTTCCTTACAAGGAGTTGTCGTTTCTTTGCAGCATAAACGAATGAAAATTAGAATTTGCAATGTAGGAAAATGCATCATGGTTTATGTTTCATTTAAAATTATGAGCAGAGGGACAACACCGCCCTTATGTTTTTCGTTTCACGGAACTCTTTGAAGTTGAGGATTAATGATTTGATGATTTCTTATTTACATTAATCACTCCAAATATTACATTTTCTTCAATGCACATCTTAATTCTTTTCATCCCATCGACACATTGATGATCTATATATATGTATTGCAGGTTATGTTGAATGAGGGGTATGATGGAGCAGTATCCGATGTGTGGTCGTGCGGTGTAATCTTGTATGCGCTACTAACATCCTCAGTTCCTTTTGACGATCGAAATCTTGAGGTGCTCTATCAGAAGGTGAGGTATTTGCGAGAATAAATTGTTGGATCTAATGACTAGCAAGCTATTACATTTTAAGTATTTTAAATCATAATTTCAATGCACAAATATAATTAATAAAAGTATATGTATGTAATTCAGGCAGCAAAGGGAAAGAATAATATTCCCAGTTGGCTCTCCCCTGGTGCTCAGAACTTGATCATGAGAATTCTCGACCCCAATCCCGCTACTCGCATTACAATTGCCGAAATCAAAGAAGATGGTTGGTTCAACCAAGACTATATCCCTTCGACTAACCATGACAATGAAGAACTAGAAGATGATTTTCGAATTAAAGACAATGTGGTACATTCATGTACATATATATATATATATATATATATATATATATATATATATATATATATATATATATATATATATGAACTTAATTGATTTCATCTCTTTGTAACATGTATATATGAAATACTAGGTAGCTAATTAATGAAGTTGAACTTATTTTGAAGCAAGCAAATCAAAAAAAGATGGATCCAAGTTGTGCTCCAATCAATGCTTTCAAGAGGAAGATAAAATTGAGCTAATTAATTCACATAATTTTTTCGAGAGGAATATAAATTTTATAGCGAATCATAGTCTAGGAATTATACTTGAGAAGATAGAGGATATAGTCATGGAAATGGGACTCGCTGTAGAAAATATAAATAATGGAAAGATCAATATGGGAATCATGTATAAAAAGTTTAATTTAATTTCTTTGAACTAATTAACAACTTAATTGATCATTAATTAGCAGCATATGCAATTGATTTGTTACATGATTTAGCAGTTGATAATGACGAGGATGGTGCAACTAAACATGGGTCTAAAGAGATTGATTCGGCTAATAGTTTCAGTACTGATATGAATATGAAATTCATTGAATTTAAACATGTTTAAGACCCCATTTTTATTTTAATTAACCTATAATTAGTGGATATATATATATACAAGCAGTAGTTATTGTCACTAATTGATCCTTTCATTATTTTTTGGTCATCAGATCACATTGATCCACCCATCTCATTATTTAGTTGAATTGAACAAATCACATGGGGATTCTTCACTATATAGGCAGGTATGTATAAATTTCAATTTATACTTATATGATCATATATATTGGATTTCCCATTCATTATAAATTGTTAAACATATATTTTTATTAATAATTACATTGTGCATGCAGTCGTGTGCTACGCTATTGGAAAACTAGGGAGGACTAACGACCACAAAGTCATTAACCTCGGAGCAAAATATTGATGTATAGTTCTATTTTTTTTTCAAAAGAAGATAGTATTTAGATGAGCAGTTCATGTCATGTATATAGTGTTATAGAATACAGTAAGTTCTAATTTTTTGCATTGTATATATGTAGTAGTTCTACCACGGTGAAGGTGGTCAATATATGTCATGTAATGTTTATGAATGTTTAAAGTATATGAGTCCACAATTGTGAAGTCAGTTTTGTCACATCTTTTGCTTCGATATTTCGTTCCTATGGATCATTTTTCTTTCTATTTTTTTGTGGAGCTAAATGATGCTTCTTGAATAGCATTTCTACTTATTACGTATTCAAATTATGTATGTTTAGATTTTATATTACATAGTTTGTTCAAACTAATACATATTATTTAAATTTAAATTTTATATTTAGTTGCATATTAAATTAACATTATTTATTTTTTTAATTAAAATCCCCCATGAGCGAAAGCGAAGTTTAGTTTAAGTCGTGCGTAGCACGTTCATGAAACTAGTATATATATATACTAGTTTCGGGACGTGCTACGCACGATTCCCGCTTGAAACGCTCGCGAGCGGGAATTAATTTCTAAGAATTTATTAATAAAATTTAAAATTGTAATTAAAATTTAAAAATTAGAAATACAAGCACCTTTTTTAGGTCATCAATATTATCTAATGTAATTGAGATAAGATGTGAATGAAAAAACAAGCTAGTCATGCTAGGCCATTACTTCCTCAAAAAAAAAAAAGAAACAAGGAAAAAAACACAAGTGGTTTGACCCATTAATTTATGAACACTCGCTTGTGGAGATTCGGTAAAATTGTACATAAAGTTCAATCTTTACCTCAAACTCTATAGATAGAAATGATAACTTTGAAATTATGAATGTAAATAATTGAATTAGTTGGGATTAAAGCTTTAGACACCCTGACCAAGAAAAAAAAGAAATATTAAAAAAAACTCAATTCATCAACTGATTTTGATTGAATTCCAAGAAATGCTAAACCTTTTTGTCAAATTTCTCAATTTTAACAAGATCCATATGGAAAACATCAATAAACCACTAAAACTAAGGCCACCCAAATCTCTAAATGCAGTGATGGAAGGCACCGGTTTAGGTCCTACTTATGTTCTTGGTAATTTCGTGTAAGCCATTTGAGACCTGATGATGATCAAATTGAATTTTGCACATAAAGGAGGGAGAATGATCAAAATTGTGAAGAACGAGTAGTATATATAACAAAAGGATGTCAATGTTCATGAGAAGGCTTACTTAGTAGATTGTATGTAAGAGAGCACTTTGAACATATATCATGTATACAACATACAATAGAGTTGAGATTAGTTCACCTTCCCAAGTAAGATCCCACTAACTCATAATGTGAATTTGTTGCTCTATTAAACTCAAGTACACCACACAAGACTGTACAAGAGACCAAATAATCACATATAGAGAAATGTTTAGAAATTTAAACTCCAAAAGTTTATCTATGTTTAATCATGACACTAAAGGAATACAAAAAAGTTCATACCTTATTGAGTGCAAGTGGAACTAAAACAAAGAGAAAATAATATGAACGAAACAAGAATTATGAAATCCCATTGAGAATTCATGGTTTCAAAGGTGGGAGGTAACTATATTATATAAGAATGCAATAACTTGGTTATATCAAATATAGAAACAAATAAAAAACAAAGAAGAAGAACTTAAAATAAGAAAAAAAATTAAGAATCACAAAACCTAATACAAAACTTTCATCAATGCCTATGAAACTAAAGGGATGATAAATTGATGTTTTAAGAGGTCATTTATGTTCAACATGAAGAAAAGGCATCAATATATTATCATAAACCAATAAAAAAATCAATAAAAAAACACAAGTGGAGTTTTCATGCTTAACAGAGATGTCAATCTTGTGAGTATGTATGGAACAAGGCATCAATAAATTGTCATTTTTCATAGAAATAACCAATGCTAGAATTCTTGGATGCGATCTAAAAAGATGAGAATCGTGCCAAACAAAATCCTAATCATGATCTAGAAGAACATCGAACTTAGTAATTGCAGACAACTCAAGTTTCCCTACAGTCTAATTAATGATAGATAGATTGATATATAACTTGAAAAAAAGATTCTAATAGGATATGAGCCATGCATTATAGTTAAAACAGTGTAAATTTAATAAGCAACTGAATGTATAATAAAAATTAAAATAATATTTATGAGTTTGAACAAACTATGTAATATAAATATTAATATTAAATTTAATATACAATGCTAAATAAATTGAAAATATGATAATGAAAATATAAAATGCCTATGCTAAAAATTAAATATAAAAAAAGTCTTTTGTATTTTGTAGCATGTTCATGATGATGTTGACTATACTTCATCTTCGTCATCACTGCATAAGAAATACATTATATTAGTTTATTTATAAATATATAAGTAACTAATTAATAATATGTAACTTCTAATAACTTACTCAACATAACAATATTTTCTTGGACGTTTATTTATTCCCAATTCATTATCAATACTTTTTCTCTTCATGTTGACTTCTTTGTTGTTGTCGACTTCGTATTTATGTGTTGAAATATCATTTGACAACTTTCCCTATTATTTTCAAGAATAAGACAATATGTAAAATTAAATTATATAATGTGATCTTGTAAGTTACTGTAAAATAAAATAAATACCTCATTATGACGAAAATTATCTCCATATTCTTCATGACATATACTCGAAACGGTGAAATTTTCATTTCCCTTTGGCTAAATTGTAATTAGTGAGTTTTAGTTTAAAAGTAAAACTTCTTCCTACAATCTCGTGAGTTCTATTGGGACCGCAATCTTTTCGTTTTCGACAATATAAGCAAAAAGTAAATTAGAACAAAAGGACCATAAAAATGAATAAGATATAGATTATATAGAATATTGCATTTGCATTCAATTAGTTTTGTATTCTAAATTAGAAAAAGATGTCTGAAGATGCCTCATTCAAGATTCTTTCGCCATTGTCTTTACCAATAATATTTTTCACTATGCTATCGAATAGAACAAAAGTTGTGGACCCTGAATTGTCTTCGACGCGCACATGAACTTTGAATCTAAAAACAAATCCAATTGTCATGAATTAGATTTTTGACAAGATATATGTATATACAGTACAACAACAAAGAATCTTAGGAAATTGAAAATTAATAATAAATAGTTTTAAGGTGTGGCTAATAAGACTCAAAGATGCATGTTAAAATTATATACGTAATTTATAAAAGTGACATACATTTGTATAATATAATTTTAACGTACCTTCGATATGGCGTTGTAACAAATTCTTTGCACCTTTCGCAATAATATTGTGTTCCCGATTTTTCTAACTTGACGTAATGTGAATAGCAAGTATTGTAATGCCAAGAACCACTTGAATTTATTGACACGATTTTCACTTTGCAAACAACGTACAATTCCTGTGTAAAAAATTAACAATTAGTTTTATATCGTAAAGAAGTCATATAATATTATTTTGTATATAATAATGTCTTACCGTAGCTTTCGATCTTTGGCGCTTCACTTCCTCTACAGTCATAGTTTTCGCCTTCATATTAAAATTTTCATTTTCTCCTCGAATCAATCTGAACTTCTTTACTCAGTGGTTCTCTGCAATTGAAAAAAATAAGGAAAATAATATGTCATGGAATGTAATTTACGCATTACATATGAAAGAACGCATATGTTTAAAGAAAATTTTATACCCTTTCATGAATGATGCGATTTCTTAAATATCTGGACTTGTGTAAATCTTTGTTGCACTTGTTGATGAAAGTGTTGGTTCACCTGTTGATAAAAGTTAAATATTTCCGTGGATTGAAAAGTATAAATAAATTCAGCATTAATGTTACAACGTATGTAGAAATGGAGCAACCTTGTACATGTATTTTAATAAATAAACTTGCATCAATTACCTCTATAAGTCTTCACATTATTTGAGGTAATTATAATCACCATTGAGTCTGATGATTTGCAATTGCTAAACTCACTGCTTGTTTCAATCGCTTTTTGGCCCCAAAAAGTTGCGTTCACTTGCTTGTTTCTTTAGATGAAACGTAGGATTAAATTGCAAAACACAATGAATCATTTTTTTATAAAAATTAACTTCGACTAAAAAATATATATACCTGTTGATTTGAATACGTAAAACAAGTTTTTGACCTTTTTTTTGTTTTCCTTTAACTTCTTGATCTACAAGTTCGCCTATTCGAACAAGACGTCCTAGTACATCTGTAAAGAACAAAATAATTAGTAATATTGAAAGTTATATAAAAAAGTGGAATTTATGTATTTTTGCTAATGATTGTTTTTTTTCTTGCCTGATGATTAAATGAAATTGTCTTGCCGTTTTGTCAATTCTTCGAATTGAACTATTTCAAATTTGTGGTTTCGAATTTGCACGCTGCTCATGTTTTCTTGTATAGAGGTATCGCCTGTTAAGTGTATCACGTAGTCGGACTTACAACCTTATGCAATTTTTTTCTTTCCACTTTGAAGTTCGAAATGTTGTAGACCTTGCCTTTTGTGAGATACTCAAAATCAGAAGCCAAATAGATGTGTATGGTTGCATGTATATGGTCGTCCTACAAAAAATTATGTTATATGATTGTTAATGCAAGACATAGTTTACAATAAATAATCAAATTTAAAAGAATCTAAAACTGAACTCACATGCTCATCGAGCAAAATGATATCCATTGATATGAGCGCATCTGTTTTTAGATTCGTCGAATACCACTTCCTTGTTATTTTCGCTCTTACCTCAAGTGTGTGTTCTGTTGTGCAGATATCTCTTATTGGAGTCAGTGATGTTGACATTATCAAGAATCTTTATTAACTAAGTAAAAGGATTTATCAAAAAAAGTGAAAGGAAAAAAATGTTAGCTAGAATTAAGGAGATGTTATTAGTAATACAAAACAAATTAATATACACTCTAATCGTTCATCATATACACTCAAATCCTTCGATTAATTATCAATTAGCTTCATCATATATGAAAACATATGTTTATTGCAAGTCCAAATTTGACTCCAAATACTTGTTGTAATGAACCAAAAGACTAATTAGAACTAATCTCGACTCTCAAATTATTAGGGGAAAGTAAAAGTTCTTAGGATGAATCATTTTAGATATCTAGGAATGAATTATGCAAAAAGATGTGGTCATATTGGGGATCACATTAAAATTAGAATTTAAGCTAATTGAAAAGAAGTTCGGTAGATGTGATATGGAGTCTTACTAATTTGACGCTAATTTCACATGTCAATTTCACATGCACTTATTGAGAGTCTCTTAAATGTACATTGATTTTCGTCAACAACAAAAGGGGATTTATGGAAGCAAAACATGTAAGAATAAAAAACTCTCAAAAACTTTAAGAAATTTACTTAATCATCAAGCAAGCACTTGTACAGTCATAACTAAGAGACCTTCTAAAGAAAGCAAGCAACCACTATATATTCCATACTCAACAAAACTAAGAAATTCAAGTACTTCTAATAAGGAACTTGTCCATGCCCATCTACTCTTTAACAGGAAAGCTTCACTACTGATGCTTAGTAACTTGGAGAAAATGTCGCACATTTGATTGCTACCCAAACATATTTTCACCCAAAAATAGAAGCAACATTGCCAATCATAAAACACGATTTCATTGATCAAATCATAGGCGTACATTGCTCAAACCAACTCTCTCACTAAACTCATTAAGAAACTTCAAAAACACCACTCGACATATAAATTGTAGAATGTGGATATGAATAAGCTAGGTGATTGGAAAGGTCAATTAACAAATATGGATATCGATCACTAATACAATTCTTTTTCAATTTAAAACATATTAAAAATTGAGCGAAATTATATAATTATATACATTATACACTAACACAAACTTTTAATCGATTGGTCTAATGGGGAGGTCTAAAAGAATCAAACCCATTGCAATACTAACAACCAAAATCACCTAATGAAATAACACAACATTAAAATAATTTTACCAATCAAAGTAACAATAAAAGGAAATTTATGAAAGCAAAACATGTAAGAATCAGAAACCCTAAACAAGTTTAAGAAATTAAAGAATATAATTGATTCAGAACTTATAATTGAATCTCTTACATTTGCAAATTTAATGGAGATCGAATAATTTTGATGAGACAAAACGAGTAGGAGAACGTGATTGTAATTGAGAATAGAGAGTGCCTTGATAGAGATAAAATAAGAAATTGATCTCATATTTATAGAGAGATTAGAGTAGTCGGAATTGTTGTCGAAGAGGGATACGAGGAATAAGAGTTGACATAGTTGTTGAAGAAGAGGATCAATGATTATTGGAATTGTTGTCGAACTGGGAGTTCAGAATGTGTCGAATTGGGAGAATACAGAGTCAAAAGTTCTGAATGTGCGTGTTGTAGTTGTTATCCAATTTTGATGCTACGACATTCAACCACTCAAAGTTAGAGTCCAAATAACATTATTCAAAAAGAAGGACAAAAAAAATGGACGTGTTTGTGTTTTTTTTTTTTTTTCCAAAACATGTTAAAGTGTTAGTAAATATTTTCTCTCTGCTTTTTTTTTTTTTCATGATACACTTTTTTTTACTTAAACTATGTAATAGTACTATGTATACACTTAATTAGTAATATCAATTACATGGTACTAATTATTTAACTTTTTTTTTTGGTTTCTCGCGTGGTGTGTAGTATTAATCATACTGACAAATCCAAGCTCGTGCACTGTTTGGCTTTATTGAGGTCAGCCCTCTCAACTCAATTTTTATTCCATTTACAAGGGGAACTCGAGATCTTGCTTAAGGGCATTTACTAATAAAATAAAAATTGGTATATGTGGTTGTTGTTAAGTCGGATATTATGCTAAGATTGAAGAATTCGATGCAAGGGTTGTTACAGTAATAGTTGAATTGGGAGAAGTCAGATTCGAGAGTTCCTTATGAGTGTGTTGTTGGATTTGTTTTCAATTCGGATGCTAAGCCATTCAAAACTCGAAGTCAAGAGAGTGTAGAGAACATTACTGAAGCTTTCCTAGCAATGCCATGATTATAGGAGCAGGAGGAGCTCCTGCAATCTACCTCATAAGAGAATCTTAAAAGCCCACGCAACAAGATTTAAATATCAGGTTAAGTGATAATCTATCATGAATAGAGAGAAGGAAAAAAAATCTTGCATGAATTACAACATGAAGAACCATTGCAGTAAACAAAATTGAGACTATTATTTGAAATATAAGCTATGTACAATTGCACTGTTTCCTCATTCACAAACTCAGCAATAAGGAACCAATGCTTGTGATTTTACAACGGGGGCTCACTAACTTCACATCAAACCAAACCATTGATTTAAAAAGTTGTAAATCGCATCTCTGTTGAACTACTGTACATGTTCTCCTGGTCCTCCAAATTATTGAACGTAAGAGGTAATAAGCTACAAATACTATGAAAACTTCTTTTTTCCAACACTGGAAGCGAGCGAGAAAATTCGAATTGAGTTTCAGATTTCCAAATCGCATGCGAGTGTGGTAGATTTAAACTCTAGATGTGCCAAGTTTTTTTTTCAAACAGACGACAGAGAAGGAAGACTTGGAGAAGGCTGGCTCCAACGAGCGCTACTGATTCGAATACAGCTTTCTAGATTGCTCTCTTGCTCATTCCTTTATTAACTACATCATCAATGCAAGAATGCGAGTGAATTGCGTATTTAACGTAATGTGTGCATTAAACTCAAAATTCGGCAATTCAGATGAGACAGCAGAAAAGTTTTCAAGTGATAACAAACACATTGCGCAGCGGCACAGCCCAAACTACAGTAAATCTCGGCATTTGGGAAAATATAGGAATTAAAACGTTGAAGAAATGATGAGCAGGGAAACAATTTTCACATACTTTCTGCTTGGCGGTCAGTTTGAGCCTCCAACCAATGTTGTTCAAACTGGATGTTGTAAAGAGCATCTTCCAACTTTGCTATATGCTCCAACAAGGGATTCCCGTGCTCTGTCAACATATAAAAACAAACAGAAGTGGAAGCTCGTTATATTGACTCTTAGGCTGCAAGAAAGAGAACATGACAGAAGAAGAGGTTCCTACCATCTTTTGCATGTTGGTCTTGGTGTGCGAAATGGTTCACTTGTACATCAAATTCTACAGTCTCATGATAAGAAGACTTGTTAGTGAAGCATAACTTATGAAAACCTTTGTTGTGAGCCACAAACTCAAACTTGTCACTCGTCTTATCACGAGCATCATAAATATGTTCACCATGTGGTAACTTAACCTGATAATACCTAGTATTCAAGATCTTAAAGCCCAATTAAGTTTCGGTTTTTTTTGTTCAAGAACCATAAAATGAAAAAGGGGTTGATCATAATAGTGTTGTTTTTAAAGAAGTTTTGTTTTGTTTCTTCACAAAATTGATTGCAGCATTGATTTTCCTTTCACCCTGCTCTACTTATATTCTTACAAAGCTCATCTATTACTACGCACGATATTAGCGCTACTTATAAAGATTACCCCAAAATTCACGTACTTCTAATAAGGAACTTGTTCATGCCCATCTACTCTTTAACAGGAAAGCTTCACTACTGATGCTTAGTAACTTGGAGAAGATGTCGCACATTTGATTGCTACCCAAACATATTTTCACCCAAAAATAGAAGCAACATTGCCAATCATAAAACACGATTTCATTGATCAAATCATAGGCGTACATTGCTCAAACCAACTCTCTCACTAAACTCATTAAGAAACTTCATCAAACACTTGGCTGATACAAATTGTAGAATGTGGATATGAATAAGCTAGGTGATTGGAAATGTCAATTAACAAATATGGATATCGATCACTAATACAATTCTTTTTCAAGGTAAAACATATTAAAAATTGAGACTGAAATTATATAATTATATACATTATACACTAACACAAACTTTTAATCGATTGGTCAATTAACAAATATGGCTCATCTCAGTCCTCTCACTATCTTGCACGTATATGTATCACACGCCTTCAACATTTTCACAGTTACTATTGCAATCACAACTACTCAATGATTCAAACAATCTAACACTAACAAATTTAATCAACAACAACAACAACCTAACATCGAGATTAACGACAAATCCAAGTCAATGCACAAAAATCCAAACAAAATTCATCAAAAAAAAGCGAAAACGCATCAGATCCATGAATCGAGCACGAAATCAACAGTATAACCGGAGAAATTGAGATTCTAACATCGAAACAACAACAACCTAACATCGAGATTAACGACAAATCCAAGTCAATGCACAAAAATCCAAACAAAATTCATCAAAAAAAAGGAGAAAACGCATCAGATCCATGAATCGAGCACGAAATCAACAGTAGAACCGGAGAAATTGAGATTCTAACATCGAAACCACAACATAGAAGCAGAAAATGAGATCTAGTAGGAAGAATCGCAGGCTCGAAACCATGATCAATTGATCATTAAAGGCATACCCACCACCACAATCCTCTGTGAAAAAAATAAAAAAATAAAAATCAAATTGAAGAGAAATCACAATCAATTCCCCACCTCTGCAAAGCGATTCGAATTGAAATCCTAGCTTCAAAACATGTGTGTTAGGGCTCCAATGAGTAGCAAACGTACAACGAGCATAAAGTGAGAGACACGTTGAAGAAAAGGCAGAGTATGAACGAATAGTAGCTGGAGTATTTTTATGAGAAAGAAGAAATTCGAAGGAACCTTAGAAACTCGTGCTCTTGTAAAACTCCATGAAAACTAAAAACCAGTATCAAATACGCTACTAAAATTCCTCTCGCATCCACGTCTCCGAATGTGATTGATCTCGTTACATGTATATGCCGGAAAAGCGTACCGATGTTGGCGAGTACTTCCGAAGTTTTGATTCGAACTAATAAATCCTCGAAGGCGGTTCACTGTGTGGACATATTGCAAACCAAATATATCAGATACAGTTCACAAAAAGCAGATAAAATTAAAGACACAAAGAAAACAAGGAAGAGAAATTCTCACCAACATCAAATCTCTGTAAAATTCCTCCAAGGGCGTGAAAAGTGTTGTTGGAGAAGTGTGCGAATAAGAATAGGGAAAAAAATTGAGAGTCGGAGACGATGATAGGTTAAAGATCGAAAATGGAAAACGCAAAAATAAGAAGGGCAAAACTGTAACTTTCCTTACGACTCATCAAAATTATATTCCCTCTTTTATATATATGATAGATATATATATATATATATATATATATATATATATATATATATATATCTATGTGGCTACTTTCCCACCACAAATTATATTCATTTAATTTTTTTGTTTTTATAAATGTACTTTAACTAGTTACGCTTACCCCACGAGCTGCTGGCTCGGGCCCACGTCGGCACGCGACTCGAGGTGCGTCCCCGCTCGTCTCGGTATCTGCATACCTGTAAATGACTTAATAGTCTACACATATACATTCCACTAGGCAAACAACACAACAAATATAACATTTACCTCGGCCACCGTGCCGCGGTAGTGACACGTATCTCGCTGCGGGTCCCACGTCATGCTCGCCTAATAACTGTTGTTGTATGCAAATTCACACTACGGTAAATACTCTTCCCACGATCCGCCAAACTCAAGTACACACGCCCTGAGCATATCTTCGAGAGTTTGAATCAACCTCTCAGTCTGTCTATCAGTCTGAGGGCGAAAGGTTATGCTAAATTGTAAGCGTGTACCATATTGCTCCTGCATACTCCGCCACATCCTGGACGTATACATAGCATCTTTGTCTGACGTAATAGTCAAAGGTACTCCATGCAGCCTAATAATCTATTTCTCGAACAATACACTCAGCTGGTCAAATGTGTAATGAGTTGCAACTGGTATGAAATGGGCAGATTTCGTCAATCTGTCCACAATCACCCAGATGGAATCATGTATATGAACAGTCCTCGGCAGTTCTCGAACGAAATCCATGGCTATGTCTTCCCACTTCCATTGTGGAATGGGAAGTGGTTGTAGTAATCCTTCAGGTCTACGATGCTCTGCCTTCACCTGCTGGCAGATCCCACAGTTCCGATATACTCTGATATGTCCGCTTTCATCCCACACCACCAAAAATGTCTTTTCATATCATGGTACATTTTGGTCCTTCCTGGATGAACAGTGAACCGGGAACGATGTGAATCCTGAAGAATCGCATCTCTCAGCTCTGCCACTGCCGGTATCCACAATCTGCCTCGAAATCTGAGACACTGATATGCCGTCTCAGTCCAGTCAGTACACTCGGAACTCTGGGCTAACTCACTGAAGCTCGAATATAGAATGTCAATTTTCTGCTCCTCTGACACTCTCTGAGTCGACACTGTCTGAAGTCTCACTTGAGCACAAATCAGTACCTTTGTGTCATTAGCAATATCTGACTGACTCAGCCTCGCCGCCGCCTCGAGTAAACCATACTCGTGCGTCATATGACATCGAAGAGTCTCAGCATCTCCGGTCGGAATCCTACTCAGCGCATCAGCAACGACATTAGCTTTTCCTAGATGATATTCCAGAGAAAAGTCATAGTCTTTCAAAAATTCTAACCATCTGCGCTGTCTCATGTTCAGCTTTTTCTGTGTGAAGGAGGATGCAGATGACGTGTATCATTTTGGCGATGGACTGAGGCCTGACATTGGGTTTTATGTGGTCAGTTCAGGTGCCAGGACACTGGGGGAGATTTTCGAGCGTGCACTTGCTCACTAGACTTATTATATGAGCCGAGTGGCTGACGGGACACCCTTAGTACCCGCGATGACACCTGATCAGATGGCAGAGTATGAGCGGAGGAGACAGAAGGGCAAAGGACCGAGGAGATGGGATAGAGGTGTTTAGGGGGCGATTGTGCCTTATGTAGCATCTCTTACACCTTTGCAAACGATTGTGGGTAGACCTCCCGTACCACCACCAGTCAGACCTGCATTGCCAGCTCCTGCTACGTCTACTTTACCAGCACCATCATCTCCACGTCAGCAGCACGGTGGTAGAGGCAGAGGTAGAGGTAGAGGACGAGATAGTTCCAGACCAGAGCAGAGACATGCATCTGCACAGGCCCAGGATCGGGCGCAGGGTCAGCCGAGAGCAGTCACTTGTTATCGATGTGGTCAGGTGGGACATATCAGTCCAGAGTGTCCACAGCCAGCGACAGTGATTCCATCACAGCGTCGAAAGGTCGTACATGTGGTTGCACAGCCTGACGCAGACGCTACACAGAAACTCATTGAGGGTATGGTTTTCATTTGTGGTCATCAAGCATATGTCTTATTTGATTCGGGTTCGACAGTGTGACGGCCCCAAATTCCCAATGCATTTGGGTACGCCGCCTAGACCCGTGCAGTCCCAAGTCGGTTTCTCAATAACCGGACGAGCCTAGTCGACCTCAACTTATCAAAATTTTTAGGTTTTTAAGGTTTATGAAAGAGTTATTGCGGTTATAATACGGCGGAAGCAAAAATCATATTCTAATCAAATAATGGGAAATAACTCAATCAAGGGAAATTAGGAATCTATATAAATGTGGAAACCCCAAGACAAGTCATATCCAAATCAACAAAATGAAATTATGGAAATCACCTCAAACCTAGTTCCTGCGGTTCCAAAACAACCATATATGTATATACATAAACGTCATACAAAAAGGATAGGTACGAGCCTACATCTCGGTACCTCACGTCCATTTGCTCACAAAAAGTCTCCTAGACACGGTCCCTTGCCCCTATCGCTCTTCGTCTTATCGCACCCACCGTCACAAACTAGACGGTGAGCAACTCGAGAGAAATTGAAAGTAAAGCCAGAAGAATATAACAAGATAATTCATGAAACGACAAACAAGACAGTCTAAATATCATGCGGTAATCGAAATGCGGGAATATAAATAAGCAAGAATGCATGATAGACAGACCGGAAATGATAGCAATCGAAACATGCGTGTTCTACGAGTCAAGAGAGGCAATAAGTAGTCCATATTCCACAACAATACCATAACAATCCACAACCATCCACAACAATCCCAGTACATGGTATCACACAATCACTAGGGGTGGTCAAACACTCGTGCGCTCGAGTGCCGCGTTTTATCCCTTCTAGTGCGGCCGCATGTACCTTCGAGACGTACTTATGCCAAGAACACACATACAAGAACATAGAATGGAATGCCAATGATGGGATAATAACGAACACAAGAAAAGTGAAAATGAATCACATGATATCTTCTTAGTGCTTACTAACGTACAAATGCTTTTTAAGGCAAGTGTACTTACACGAGATTATCGTAATCCACGTAAAACTCCCGCGACTCCTAACGCGTATCCTCAAGTTTCCCGTTACCTGACAAGGTCGGAAACTCGTGTTATTAGGTCGAGTCATTCACTAACACTTAGGTTTAAACTTATCATTATTTCCAATGTTTTGAATGGCTCGGACGGTCATACATTTTAATAAATAAAAGAAGACACTCTCTCTCGGGTTTTGAAGACAAACTACGTATTCGCTTCATCGCGAGTCATAGGCTCGGCTCAGTCGTATGCGGGTCACGTCATGGTCTCGCGGACCGGCAACATGATCACGACGTCATAGCCATTCATCGCCACGCGACGTTTGAATAGCAACTATACATTTTTTTCGACTCGACGATGGCATCACACGAACTAATTCCAAAAGCCTTACGTACGTTTGTTTCGGACTTAGCCGAGGATTGCTAGACGTCAACTAATATTAAGTGAGACCTCGACAACCTTTAATGATCGTGGTTCGACCGGTAGGACCGCCGGCGATGGTGGTTTCCGGCGAGCCTCCAACGTACACATCACATGAAATATCGATTCCTTTGCACCTATAAAACTGTTTTTGGCCACTTTTAGGGTTGTGGGACCCACATACGAGTTTTGGTGGGGTCCCCGACACGTTTCGGTCCTGGTGGTCGGCGGTGGCGCCGCCAATGAGGGCCTTTTCCGGCGAGAGGGTCAACACCTAGCAAAACCGAGTTTGTTGTATGTATACAACAAGTACTTTGCATGGGCCATGCGGGGGTGGTTCCGGGACGTCTTGGACTCCGGTGGGTCTCCGGAGGTCGCCGACGGCCGACCCTCGTCACGGCAACCACATGCACACGTAACAAGTGTGACGAACAACAACAAAAACAAAGAGAAATGAAGAGAAACGTGAGCGAGAGGGAGAGCAAACCGTGAGGAGAGGGAGAGTGGTCGAGTGCTCACGGGAGAGAGAGAGAGTGTGAGACCTCCGGCGACCTTCCTCGCCACCACGGGACCTCCGACGACGGCTTGGTCTCGGCCAACCGAATGGTGAGCGAACCTAGAGAGAGAGAGCCCGTGAGAGAGAAGTGAAACGCGAGAGAGAGAGAGAAAACCGAGGTGAGAGTGTTACCTCCGGTTGGCGGCCTCCTCCGGCGTCCCTGGTCCCGGTCACCGGCGAGAGCAGAGGCGGCGGTGAGTGGGGAGAGAGAGGCGTGAGTGAGAGAGGTTTGAAGCCGAGAGGAGGTGGGAGTGTGGTTTGAAGACCGAGATGAGTGGGAGAGAGTTGGAGAGGGATGTGTGAGAGTGATTGGCAAGTGAGTGAGTGAGAAGAAAGATCGGGAGGAGAGAGAGTGTGATGAGAGTGTGACGTGAATGAGTGGGAGTGTGAGGTGTGAGTGATGGGAGTGGGTGGGGTGGTTGGTTTTTTTGTTTGAAATTCAAACCAATATGGTGAGGTGTGTCCTAGGTGTGCCTTACCCACCCACAAGTCCCCAACCTTAACCCCTGGGTTCCTGACTCACCTTACCTCATCGACCCGTATTTTTCTCCGTCACGTGCACACTTTTTGTATTTCCTCCCCGGTTACCTAGGCGAGAACTCACGCATAAACAAAAAGGAAATCGCTCGAGTGGCTCGTGACACGCATTTAATCCATAATGCTATTACACATATCAAAAAAAATCGTAAAATTACCTCGGTGTCGACTCCCGAGGTTCGAAATACCGTCCGGTATCGCGTGGCGGGTCACGATCCCGACACGTGTCACATAAGTCGTGTTAGAAATCGAGAGATGTTACAGTCTCCCCACTTATTAGAATTTCGACCCCGAAATTTACTAATAAGTAAACTAAACTTCGACTCACCGGAATCAAATAGATAGGGGAAGTGCTCTCGCATGTATGACTCTAGTTCCCAAGTTAACTCCTCGTCCCCGTGGAATTGCCATTTCACGAGAACGGAAGGGATTTCCTTGTTCCTCAATATCTTGACTTTACGGTCGACAATTTGAATTGGCTGTTCCTCGTACGTGGCATCGTCTTGCAATTCGATCTGACTCAGGTCCACGGTAGGTCGTCGCCCTCCGCCTGACTTATCTAGTCGAAGCATTGAAATGTGAAATACTGGGTGAACACCGACGAGCGCTGGCGGTAACTCTAACCGGTAAGCAATCTTACCGACCCTCTTCACAATTTTGAAGGGACCGATAAATCTAGGAGCAAGCTTCCCTTTGATTCCGAATCGTTTGTGACCCTTCAGAGGCGAGACTTTCAGGTATACATAGTCCCCACGTCGTATTGAAGCTCATCGTGATATCGATCATAGTATTTCTTTTGCCGCTCTTGAGCACTCTTAAGCCTCGACGGATCTCGCCGTACCTTCTCGGTGTGATCAACAACGAGTCTCGGGACCAACGGTCACAACATCCTCTCGCTCTCCCAAGAAGAAGGTGATCTACAAGGCTCGCCATAGAGCGCCTCAAACGGTGCCATACCGATACTTGCTCGATAAGCTTGTTGTTGTAAGCAAACTCGCACAAATGAAGATACTCTTCCCACGACCCGCCGTATTCTAACACACACATCCCGAGCATGTCTTCCAACACCTGTATCAACCTCTCGGATTTGTCCGTCTGTACGTGGATGGAACGCCGTACTCAACTCTAGTCAGTCGGTGCCGAATCGAGCTCGCATGCTCGCCACAATAACGAAGTGAATCGCGCTCCTCGATCCGACACGATCGACAATGGAACTCCGTGTAGTCGACAATCTCACGCTCGTAAAGAATGCTCGGTCTCATCAACTCGGTGTGTAGTGGATACGGGTATGAAATGAGCAGATTTCGTCAATCGATCCACAATTACCCAGATGCTATCATGGCCACGAGGAGATCGGGGCAAGCCACTGACAAAATCCATAGCAATGTGCTCCCACTTCCATTGAGGAATAGGTAGGGGCCTGCAGCAATCCTCCAGCCGTCGATGCTCACTTTCACACGCCGGCATATCTCGCACGCTCTAATGAATTCGACACATCGATTTCATCCCCGGCCACCAAAAGAGACGTCGCATGTCGCATACATCTTGGTTCGACCGGATGCACGTAAAATCGAGAACGGTGAGCCTCCTGGAGTATCTCGGTGCGTAAGTCGCCCGCCAATGGAATCCACGATCGCCCACGATACCTCAAACAAGAGTCTCGTCGACCGACTCCAAACTGGATGTTACGACGTCGCCATCCCATTGCTTGAATTGTTGGTACGACTCATCGCCTTGTTGTCCCTCGAGAACAGTCCAAGAGTGAAACGGTCGCAACCTCATCGACCACAAATCGTATCCCTGGTAGTCCCCGCACGTCCGCCGAACTCCTCAACCTCGGTACGCCTCAAGAAGACCATACTCGTGAGTCATCCGACATACGACCACCTCAAGATCGATCCCCTACGGCTCAAAGCATCAAGCAACCACGTTAGCTTTCCCGGATGATACTCTAACGAGAAATCATAGTCCTTCAAGAACTCTAGCCAACGTCTCTGCTCTCAGGTTCGGTTCTCTCGAGTGAATAAGTACTTCAAGCTCTTGTGGTCTGTGAATAACTCGAAACGTACGCCATACAAGTGGTGCCTCCATATTTTTAATGCGAACACTATTGCAGCCAACTCTAAGTCGTGTGTCGGGTAGTTCCTCTCGTGCACTTTCGGTTTGTCGAGATGCATAGGCGATAACTTTGCCCTCTTGCATCAATACACAACCAAGCCAACCTTCGACGCGTCGAGTGTACACCACTAAGTCTTTCCGGCCTCGGCAACGCTAACACAAAGCGCGTAGTCAATTTCGCTTCAAAGTGTTGAATGCATGTTCACACTCCTCATCCCAATCAAACTTTGCATTCTTCTTAGTCAATTTTGTCATCGGAGCAAAGCAATCTTGGAGAAGTCTTGCACAAATCGGCGATAGTATCCCGCCAATCCCGAGCTCGCGAATTTGCGTAACGGTAGTCGGCGTAGGCCACTCAATCACCGCTGCTCTAACCTTCTCTCGGGTCAACAAGCAACACCGGTAGCTCCAACAACATGCCCAAGAAATCGGACTTCCGACAACCAAAACTCGCACTTGCTTTGAACTTGGCAAACAATCGATGATCTCTTAAAGTCCGCAACATCGTTCGTAGATGCCCTCGTGCTCCTCACGAGTCCTGGAATAGATGAGGATGTCGTCTATGAACACAATCACGAACCGATCAAGGTATTCCCTCATCACACGATGCATGAGATCCATGAACATTGCTTAGGTGCATTAGTCAAACCGAACGGCATGATCAGTAAACCGAAAATGACCGTATCTCGTCTTTGAGCGAACGCCGTCTTTTCTCGATCTTCATCCCTAATCCCTGAGTGGTGATAGCCGATCGCAGATCTATTTTCGAGAACCACTGCGCTCTGTCAACCGGTCAAACAAATCATCAATGCGCGGCAACGGATATTTGTTCTTCAGCGTAATCGGTTCGGTGACGATAATCTATGCATAGCCTCAAACTTCCATCCTTCTTCTTCACAAATAGACCGGTGCTCCCCAAGTGCGACATACTCGGACCGATGAAGCCCGGCTCTAACAAGTCATCTAGCCGACTCCTCAACTCTTCAAGCTCTCGGGTGCCATACGGTAGGGTGGTATCGAGATCGGCTTAGTCCCCGAACAAGGTCAATAATAAAGTCAATCTCCTCGGTGGTGGTAATCCCGCAAATCCTCAGGAAACACATCCGGGAAGTTACACACAACCGGTACTTCGAAAAGCAAATCTCCGCTTCGCTCCAGTGCTCATGACGCTCGCAACAATCTCAATCTCGTCACTCGTGGCTTCCCTGCCTCTGGTGATAGGTAGTAGCGATGCCGTGCCCTGAATGCTGAGCTCCGAACCACCTTCTAACGGAATCGTGATTCTCTTCTCATAACAACTAATGTGAGCATGAAACGATCCCCGCCCAATTCATGCCCAACAAAGCATCAAACTCCAAAAACTCGAGCACTCTCATATCCACCGGTAACTCATAACCCCCTATCTCTACCGAAATATCGAGGCACAACAAATTCGGGTAAATCTTATCTCCAGCAGCGGTGCTTGAGGATGAGGGTTTACTAAGCCTAACAAGTTTCAAACCTAGCTTATCTACCATTCGACAAAGCAATAAATGAGACAAGTGGAACTGAATCGAACATGGTGTGCATGAAAGTACCACAAATAGAAATCATACCCTCGACAAGGTTTCGGGATGCCCCCGGTCGGGTTCAATACATTTCTGAACGCGTTCTTTCGAGGCCGATAATGCCGTGGCGGTACTTTTGGTGGTTGAGGGCACTCCTCTCGTATGTGATCGACCTTTCCGCACTGTAATGTGTACGGGTATCCTGCGATCCTCGAGTCCGCTCGGCCTCGTCCTTGTGCGAACTTTGTGTCCGAGTCCGATCGGGCCCTGTGTCCTCCTCTCGCTTGTCTCCTTGATCGGCACCCCTACTCTCGTGAGTCCGTCTCTCGTGATCTTCGTCCCGATCGATCAGCCGTGGTGGATGATCGGCAAAGCTGGGGCATCGGCGGATTAGTATGGGTCGGACGAATAGTCGATCGTGCAACGGACCTACGCTCTCGAGTCCTGCGATCACGGAAATTCCACCTATTCTTCTTCCTCTTCTTGTCTCGATGATGCTCCTCCAATCGGGACTCAGTCCGCCGATCTAGTCTCCTTAGGATGAGTAAGTAGGTAACTCTCTCGAGCTAAACTCCGCTCGTATGCAATCTGTAAAGTCTCATTTGTGTAGTGACTACGGAACCACCGATCGTAAGTAATAGACCCTCGGTGAAATAATACACTCGGTCGGTCTCGGTGTCGCCGATCCTCCAAAGATAAGGCAACAATGATGAGAATCTACCCATATACTCCATAACCGACTCATTAGCGCCCGCCTCAACGCCATGAACTCATTCCTCTTTGCTCGAAGTACGTCGGTGGGAAGTATTTCGATTAAACCGGGTCTTGAAGTCGATCCGTCTCTCGGAACACCCCGGTAGTAATGATCGTCGTCCACCAATCATCTCGCCTCTCCATGTAACATCGACGAAGAGATAGTCGCTCGCATGTGGTCCTCCGTGGCGATGGTCGAGTGAATCTTCTCATGATTCTTCGAAACAACTCTCTTTGTCTTAACATCTCGTGCCGCCATAAAACTTCATGGGATCATGTCTCTTAAATTCCCTCCATCGCTTTGCCTCGGCAGATGGCTCCTGACTCTTCGATGGAGTCGTAATCGGAGTGACTTCGCATTAGTTATCGGCGCGCATTGGTGCCTTTGTCACTCGAGCTATCACTTGTCGCTAAAGGATGTGCCTCGCCTCGTTCGCGTGTCCGGCGCAACAACGGCTCCTCAGTGCGCCTCTAACGGAGTCGAGAGCGTGGATGCCGCAAAGCAATCGGGGTCTCGCGCCCTCGAGTAGTAGTATGTGGCAATGGTGTAGTCGGAGTCGATGGTGTAGCGGTAGGCGGTACGAGTGTCTTCAACGGTCGTAACATTTCGTAGGCTGCGAATCTGCGTCGCAACTCTCGAGTCAAGGCATGCACATCGTCCGCAGCGGCATATCGTGTGCGATGATGTCGCTATCGTCGCCTCGACCGGTCCGATCCGTCATCGTCGTCGTCGAATCAAGAAAACGAACTTCTCGAATCGCCTATAGCTACCGTATACTACAATAATATACATAGCAATCATAATATGTATTAAAATAATTTGACTCGCCCAATTACTTCCCCGACTAAGTTTCTACGGGATCCTAGGGTTTCCACTTTTCGGTTTGACCGTTCCTAACTTCCATTGGTTTCAATGGCTTGTGTTTTATGAATTTACAACATGAGTCGGTCTATATAACCAAACTCAGTAGGCTCGATACCAATGTGACGGCCCCAATTCCCAATGCATTTGGGTACGCCGCCAGACCCGTGCAGTCCCAAGTCGGTTTCAATCGGCGAATCGGACGAGCCTAGTCACCTCAACTTATCAAAATTTTTAGGTTTTTAAGGTTTATGAAAGAGTTATTGCGGTTATAATACAAGCGGAAGCAAAAATCATATTCTAATCAAATAATGGGAAATAACTCAATCAAGGAAATTAGGAATCTATATAAATGTGGAAACCCCCAAGACGATCATATCCAAGTCAACAAAATGAAATTATGGAAATCACCTCAAACCTAGTTCCGGTTCCAAAACAACCATATATGTATATACATAAACGTCATACAAAAAGGATAGGTACGAGCCTATATCTCGGTACCTCACGTCCAGTTTTTGCACAAAAAGTCTCCTAGACACGGTCCCTTGCCCCTATCGCTCTCCGTCTTATTCGCACCCACCGTCACAAACTAGACGGTGAGCAAGCGAGAGAAATTGAAAGTAAAGCCGGAGAAGAATATAACAAGTAATTCATGAAACGACAAACAAGACAGCCTAAATATCATGCGGTACCGAAATGCGGGAATATAAATAAGCAAGAATGCATGATAGACAGAGTGGAAATGATAGCAATCGAAACATGCGTGTTCTACGAGTCAAGAGAGGCAATAAGTAGTCCATATTCCACAACAATACCATAACAATCCACAACCATCCACAACAATCCAAGTACATGGTATCACACAATCACTAGGGGTGGTCAAACACTCGTGCGCTCGAGTGCCGCGTTTTATCCCTTCTAGTGCGCAAAGGCCGCATGTACCTTCGAGACGTACTTATGCCAAGAACACACATACAAGAACATAGAATGGAATGCCAATGATGGGATAATAACGAACACAAGAAAAGTGAAAATGAATCACATGATATCTTCTTAGCGGCTTACTAACGTACAAATGCTTTTTAAGGCAAGTGTACTTACCCGAGATTATCGTAATCCACGTAAAACTCCCGCGACTCCTAACGCGTATCCTCAAGTTTCCCGTTACCGACAAGGTCGGAAACTCGTGTTATTAGGTCGAGTCATTCACTAACACTTAGGTTTAAACTTATCATTATTTCCAATGTTTTGAATGGCTCGGACGGTCATACATTTTAATAAATAAAAGAAGACACTCTCTCTCGGGTTTTGAAGACAAACTACGTATTCGCTTCATCGCGAGTCATAGGCTCGGCTCGATCGTATGCGGGTCACGTCATGGTCTCGCGGACCGGCGCAACATGATCACGACGTCATAGCCATTCATCGCCACGCGACGTTTGAATAGCAACTATACATTTTTTTCGACTCGACGATGGCATCACACGAACTAATTCCAAAAGCCTTACGTACGTTTGTTTCGGACTTAGCCGAGGATTGCTAGACGTCAACTAATATTAAGTGAGACCTCGACAACCTTTAATGATCGTGGTTCGACCAGGTAGGACCGCCGGCGATGGTGGTTTCCGGCGAGCCTCCAACGTACACATCACATGAAATATCGATTCCTTTGCACCTATAAAACTGTTTTTGGCCACTTTTAGGGTTGTGGGACCCACATACGAGTTTTGGTGGGGTCCCCGACACGTTCCGGTCCTGGTGGTCCGGCGGTGGCGCCGCCGATGAGGGCCTTTTCCGGCGAGAGGGTCAACACCTAGCAAAAACCGAGTTTGTTGTATGTATACAACAAGTACTTTGCATGGGCCATGCGGGGGTGGTTCCGGGACGTCTTGGACTCGGTGGGTCTCCGGAGGTCGCCGACGGCCGCCCTCGTCACGGCAACCACATGCACACGTAACAAGTGTGACGAACAACAACAAAAACAAAGAGAAATGAAAGAGAAACGTGAGCCGAGAGGGAGAGCAAACCGTGAGGAGAGGGAGAGTGGTCGAGTGCTCACGGGAGAGAGAGAGAGTGTGAGACCTCTGGCGACCTTCCTCGCCACCACGGGACCTCCGACGACGGCTTGGTCTCGGCCAACCGAATGGTGAGCGAACCTAGAGAGAGAGAGCCCGTGAGAGAAGTGAAACGCGAGAGAGAGAGAAAACCGAGGTGAGAGTGTTACCTCCGGTTGGCGGCCTCCTCCGGCGTCCCTGGTCCGGCCACCGGCGAGAGCAGAGGCGGCGGTGAGTGGGGAGAGAGAGGCGGAGTGAGTGAGAGAGGTTTGAAGCCGAGAGGAGGTGGGAGTGTGGTTTGAAGACCGAGATGAGTGGGAGAGAGTTGGACCGAGAGGATGTGTGAGAGTGATTGAAACCGTGAGTGAGTGAGAAGAAAGATCGGGAGGAGAGAGAGTGTGATGAGAGTGTGACGTGAATGAGTGGGAGTGTGAGGTGTGAGTGATGGGAGTGGGTGGGGTGGTTGGTTTTTTTGTTTGAAATTCAAACCAATATGGTGAGGTGTGTCCTAGGTGTGCCTTACCCACCCACAAGTCCCCAACCTTAACCCCTGGGTTCCCGGACTCACCTTACCTCATCGACCCGTATTTTTCTCCGTCACGTGCACACTTTTACTGTATTTCCTCCCCCGGTTACCTAGGCGAGAACTCACGCATAAACAAAAAGGAAATCGCTCGAGTGGCTCGTGACACGCATTTAATCCATAATGCTATTACACATATCAAAAAAAATCGTAAAATTACCTCCTGTCGACTCCCAAGGTTCGAAATACCGTCCAAGATCGCGTGGCGGGTCACGATCCCGACACGTGTCACATAAGTCGTGTTAGAAATCGAGAGATGTTACAGACGCTTTCTTTCATTTCGGTCGCATGGTCGGCATGTTAGGGTTGAAATCGGTTAGTATTGGAGTCCATTTGATTTTGAGTACTGCAGCCGGAGATAGAGTGTACCCTAATTCTCTGGTGGAGAGATGCCCAGTAGAGATCGACGGGGTCGAGTTACCTGCAGATTTCAGAGTGCTTGAATTTCTAGAAGTCGATGCGTTGCCATCTCCAACCCCAATGGGTTTTGATGGCAAGGGAGATACCCTTGCCATCTCTCACATACCTCACTCGGCCATGGAGGCCTAACCTCCATGCCCGCTATACCCACACAATGATCGCAACAACAAACAACCAAATCAACAACGGAAGTCGACAACTCACCTTGCTTCGAGTTCCTCGATCTCTCTCTCGGTTTCTCTCTCCTTTCCTCCTTCTTCCTCCTTTCGGGCTTTACACTCTCTCAGTCTCTGCGTTTTTTTTTCTTCTCTCTAGCTCGGGTTGTTTTTGGTTTGGAGAGAATGAGATAAAGATGACATATATATATATATATATATATATATATATATGTGTGGCTACTTTCCCACCACAAATTCTATTCATTTAATTTTTTGTTTTTATAAATGTAATTTAACTAGTTACGCTTACCCCACGAGCTGCTGCCTCGGGCCCACGTCGGCACGCGACTCGAGGTGCATCCCCGCTCGTCTCGGTATCTGCATACCCGTAAATGACTTAGTAGTCTACACATATACATTCCACTAGGCAAACAACACAACAAATATAACATTTACCTCGGCCACCGTGCCGCGGTAGTGACACGTATCTCGCTGTGGGTCCCACGTCACGGGTCGTTTTGTCCTAATTAACGAATTAAACGCGCATTAATTATTTGGGCCGTGACAGTTCGATCCAAAACCTACATCTGTTGGGTCACGCCCAGATGTAAAATCCACTAAGATAAAAGAGTTACAGATTTACTCAACACTCGAACCAGTGATCCCTCACTAGGCTTGTAACACTACCCTTTACTCACAATGGACTTTACGCAAGTCTCCCGTTACTTGCACGGCGAGGCTCCCCCTCATTGGAATACCCAAGCTTTTACTCAGTGCGTCAAGCTCCCCTCGATGGAATACAAGTCTCCCACTTGCACTGTGAGGCTCCCCCTCACTAAAACACCCAAGTCCCCTTGGGGTTTTACAACTCGATAAAGAGAGTGAACATAACAGGTTCACTCTACAAAGTAAATTGAATTAACTGGTGTACATGACTCAATTATGTTGAAAAATATATAGACCAATGTAGATTTCACAATCTTAACTAAACTAGCAAGATATGATCAATCTCCATCTCAAAATAACCACATTCCTCCATGATTAACACGTGGTGATAATTCTTCTGAATCGCAATCTCCAACTTCTTTATAATCTTTAGTTAGTCTTCAGTCGGTTGAGAATAAGATCAAATCTTCAACTGTCTGATTCAGAGATCCTGTTGCAACTGCTTCAATCCACCGGTTGCAACCGCATATCATTATCCAAATCTCCAATTGTTTAGGATCTGGATTTAAGCACAAGTATCGTGTGTTGGATTTTGGATAACTCATTTACTGATAATGTCGACCGTAACAACTATAGTGAAAAATCTAAACTGTCGATATGATCACGACACTAACAAATATCAATATACCTTAACTGACCTATTAAATTAGCACTGAAATATACGTTAACTAGCAATTAATATAATTAACTTTGCAGAGAATTAGCAATAAATATAATTAACTTTCTACAATGAATCAAAAAAAAAAAAAAAACTTTGCAAAAACTAATATAAATACGTGGAAGAGTTGTATGCTTGTCGTACCAAAGAAATAATAAAATAAATAAAAGAGATGGAGAAGACCATCCTGTCTTGCATAGCTACTCTTCTTATATTTTCATTAGTTCTGTCCACCATGCCTCAAGGTTAATGCAGATCTTATATATACTATATACCTTACCTATAGTATATGAAAGTACCATCTTCACCGTTAAACTTCCACGGGCGTAGCCACGTACTGTCATAAGTTGTAGCCAAGGGCAACTTGCATGTGAGCCCCCTTATATACGTAGTTGATTGCTAGAAAAATAATAAGAAATGTCTAGAATAGCTCACCCTTCAAAATAATGTCTGTATATGCTGCCTTCGGTTAAACTGTTAAACCCAAATGAGCTTGAAATTTTGGCTCCGCCCATGCATATACCTTGAAAAGTTTTTTTTTTTTTTTTCTTAATTAGTCTATCTGATTATTAGTATCCGGGCCGGGGGCAACTGCTCTTCAACTAGTGCTCTAAACCAATATTTTGCAAATACAGTAGACAAGAAGCTAATTCCTCCTATTAAAGTCATTTTTTAGATCAACTACTAGATGTATGACTATGCTCAAACTTAAGATTAAGGGGCATTAATTAAGTTTCAATAACGAATTAATCCGATTGTTATTATTATCCATAAAATGGTTTCATCTAAAAATAAATAAATAAATACTTTTTCTTATGCAGGTATCGTTTCTGAGCAACTATGCCTTACCTTTGCCCCGGCAAAATCTTGCAATTCTGATACAGATTGCCCGAACTGCAGTGAACTGGGCCTTCCTCACTACACTGCCTTATGTTTGGAATCCAAGCATATGTGTGGTTGCTGTGCCAAGAACTAGGCCAACTGTACTCCCTAAATTGTATTTCACATGCACAATAAAGTTATGTAATAAATTGATTGATAATTATATTAATCCTGAAAGCTTTTTTAAATCTTTGTTCCATTTGAGATTCAAGAAATTATATAATGCGTCAAGACTGCTTAAAGTTTGGTCACCGGATTCCTCATCATTTCTAACCAATAAATTGATTAGCTACAATTTCCATTTGATTCTAAGAGAAAAAAACGTGGGCAAGTAATCATCGTAGAGTAGCTACAGTAATTAAGGTCTAGCATTTCTACCGAGACGAACAAGCTTTGAGTATTGTGGAACACAAAATTAATACTAGCTAGGCCTTTTATTTATTAATATTTACTCTAGTCCATTATGGATCGATCTTAGTAGAATAATTCATGTCCACTATGGATCGTGGTAGTTATGCGAGCCCTTCAGACCCATTAGGCTCACCTAAAATCTTTGTGTTCGCCATGGCCCACCTAAATTTATATGGGTCGTCTATTATGACCGGTATCAGGTTTGTCCTTGATCGTCACTAAGTTTAAAGATGCTCCGTGAGTATTTAGTTAAGACAAAATTTTCTCTCAATAGGGCGAGGCTTGATCTCGTGAGCGTGTAATAATATTTTAAAAAAATAAATTGAGCCGGTCGAGTTAACTTGACCATTGGGACTGAAACTCTCAACCCCTTAATTACCCGAATAACTATCTACCAAACCATTAAGGTACCCATATGGCTAGGGCTAGCAATTTAGTGTCCGGACCCATCGGCCGATTTTGTTCGGACCGGAATGAAAAGGGTTTGGGCAATGTTTTAATAACTCCGGGCCGGGTATGGACAAAATCTTCTTGTCCGAATATAAAATCGGGTTGGGTCTGAATAAGGCCTTATAAACTCAGCCCGAACCGGTTCGAATTTTAAATATAATTAAAAATATATTTGATAAAAGAGTATATTACACTTACTAATTATTAAATAGATTAACAAACATTAATCTACTCTAATACATATAAAATTTAATGTATTAAAGATATCTTTTGATTGTAGAATGAATTAAATTTTATTTTTTTATACTTGAATACGAGCACAATGAAAAAGTTTGATCCATGTAGTCGACCTCAGTTAATTTGGGACTGAGGCTATGTTGTTGTTGTTGTTGTTGTTGTTTATACTTGAATAATTGTTTCTAAACATTAAATGTTTAATTACATGGATTTGAAGATACTTTTTCAAATTACATCACATGAGATTATAATATGTAGTATTTTAATATTTGAATATGCTTTTAATATAAGAAGTTAGTTTTCAAGATTGCGACAAATTCGGACAATCGGACAACCCGGATTTTTAGCAAAACGGGTCTGGACAAGGTAGTCTTGTCCGAATTTAAAATCGGACCGGATCTAGAAAATGAATTTACTTCTTTATGGCAAGGGTTGTCCAGATCTAGACTCGTCTGGACCCGAATTTTTGCCACCCCTACATATGGCTGGTTTGTTCCTACATACTTAGAGTTTTTGTAAAATTTATTCTTTCTTTTACTTTCTTATTGAAAATGCCCCCTTAATTTGAAGTTATGGAATCTTAATTACTCAGATCCTCATCTACCAATTAAATATATTAGTCATTTAATGAAACTGATCTTTTAGATAATTAATTTGAACATATCTTTTTCAATGTGCAAACGTCACCGGTAACTGACTCACTGGTGATCTCTTTCCACATTCTCAAAGCCCAATGGGACTCGGGACGTGCTACGCACGATTTATTCGCTTCGCTCGCGGAAATTAATTTCTAAAGGTCATCAAGTATTTCTAATGTAATTGAGATAAGATGTGAATGAAAAAACAAGCTAGTCATGCTAGGCCATTACTTCCTCAAAAAAAAAAGGAAACAAGGAAAAAAAACACAAGTGGTTTGACCCATTAATTTATGAACACTTGCTTGTGGAGATTCCGTAAAATTGTACATAAAGTTCAATCTTTACTTCAAACTCTATAGATAGAAATGATAACAAGTATTTGAATACTCATGGTTAATAAAATACACACACACACACACACACACACACACACACATATATATATATATATATATAGACACACACGTTCGCTAATCATAATTGTTTAAAATAACTTATGCGACATGCATCCAACGACTATTTTCTCAATAAACATCTAAAATGTAACAATATACACTGCTAGAACCATAACAAAAAATTAACATAACTTGAAACGAAGGGAGAAAATAACTCAAAACTTACTGCACAAAGGAAGACGTGCAACTCAAAACTACAGCAATATCTATATATTTTCATGTATAATCAGTAGTCAATTTTCAAAAAATAAAATGTATAATATGTCGTCCTAATAAAACTATATAATATGATGCTTTTATTCTCAATTAAAAAAAAAAAAAATAAAAAAAAAAAAAAAGTGGTACTGCGCCAACGTTAAAATTGCATCTTTGACCAAGAGAGGGTTGTCGTCTTGGTGGGATGTGTGAACCGAAAAATAGTCCCACATCGGTTAAGTACTAAAGTGATTATCTCTCCCTAAGTAGTACCGAGGCCTTTTGAAGTAAAACCTCACACCTGTGACCCAAAGGTGGTTAAGTTGGGAATAATATCGGTACTAGTGAGATCCACGGACCCGCGGATAAAGGCGCGGGCGGACTCAACAAGTCGGATGGCATAGGTCCCTTAATTCTTAGTTAGAGATCTCGATTTCAAGCCTTGAAATTGAAAGACTTTAAGAGATACTATGATATACTCCCTCCGGTAAAAAGTACAAGTCATTCTAGCAATAACCCCTCATTCAAAATTATATATAAGTCGTTTTCAGAATTTAAAAGTTATGGATGAATTAACTAGGCATGTTCAAGAGGATATACCATGGTGTATGCTATTTGCAGATGATATTGTCTTAGTGGATGAAACAAAAGATGAAGTGAATAGGAAATTAGAACTCTGGAGGAATTCATTAGAATCTAAAGGCTTTAAGTTGAGTATGACGAAAACCGAATACATGCATTGTGAGTTTAGAAACACTAGACATCGAGATGATGGAGTGGTAAAATTAGGGGAAGTAGAAGTTCCTAAGGTGAACCACTTTAGATACCTAGGATTAATCATACAAATGATCGTAATATTGAGAATGATGTCACGCATAGAATTCAAGCTGGATGAAAGAAATGGCGAAGTGCAATATGGGTGATTTGTGATCGAAATGTTCATACTAAGTTAAAAGGAAAATTATATAGGACCGCAATTAGGTCAGCTATGCTCTATGGAAGTAAATGTTGGGCGGTAAAGCAACAACAATTACATAAAATGAACGTAGCAGAAATGAGGATGCTTAGGTGGATGTGTGGTAAAACTCGTAAAGATATAATAAGAAATATAGAAATTCAAAGACAAGTAGGAGTAGCACCAATTAATATATACAAAGATTAGGGAAGGGCGGTTGCGGTGGTTTGGTCACCTGCAAAGACGACCTACAAATGCCCTCGCTAGAAAACTTGACTCAATAAAAACTGTAGAAATTCGACGAGGTAGAGGTAGACCAAAGTTAACATAGGATGCATTAATTAGGAGGGATTTGAATGGTTTGGAAAGCTCACCATCAATTACATTTAATCGAACACAATGGAAAAGTTTGATCCATGCAGCCGACCGCAATTAATTTGGGACTAAAGCTATGTTGTTGTTGTCGTTGTTGTTGTTGTTGTTGTTTCAGAATTTAAAAGTGCATTTATTACTTTTTTACCCATTTTAACCTTATATAACCCAAATATTTATGATTCATCAATTCTTCAATTCATTTGATGTCAAAAGACATGTGTTTACACTAATTAAGGCTGCTTTAATTTGTGTCTTTTAGTCAAAACTACTTATATTTTTTACCGGGAGGAAGTAATTAACAATCAAAACTTCACTAGAATATCTTTAGGATATGGAATCCAAATTAAAACTTTCTCCTATTAAATTAGCACTAAAATATATGTTAACTAGCAATAAATATAATTAACTTGGCACAAACTGTATATACTAATATAAATACATGGAAAATCTTGTATACTACGTACCGGCCAAAAGAAACAAGAAAAAAAAAAAAAAAAAAAAACAAACAAACAAATAGACGAGATGGAGAAGACCATGTTTTCTTGCATAACTACTTTTCTTGTATTTTCATTAGTTCTCTCCACCATGCCTCAAGGTCAGTGCATCTCTTACATCTATGTATAGTATATGCACCATCTTCACAACTAAACTTCTTGAAAAGAAAAAAAAAAAAAAAAAAAAAAAAAAAATCTTGAAAGTTCTCTTTTCTTCCTTTATTTTTTCCCTGGTCTCAATTAGCATCCAGGGCCAACACTTTGCAAGCCCATAAGAGGTTGATGCAAGCCTAACTCATTTTTTTAATACATGTTATTTTTTATAATTATGGGTGTCCGAACCTTTTCAATCAGGCCCTCTTTATTTTTGGTTCGACTAATCACATATAGGAGTGAGTTAGTCGTGTTATCTCATCACTCCTATCTTTGCCACTGCAGTACTACACCCTTCGGGTTGGGTGCAACTTCATGTTTTTTTAAGGGCATAATGAGTTTTAATAACTTAATTAACCTTAATCGTTTATATATTCTTATGCAGGCATCATTTCAAAGGAAATATGCATTGTCTCCGGAAAATCTTGCAAGGTTGTAGCAGATTGCCCAAACTGTAGTGACCAAGGCTTTCCTAACTACACTGCCTCATGTTTGGAATCCAATCATATGTGTGGTTGCTGTGGCGAGCAAAACTAGGCCAACTGTACTCCTAAAATTATATTTCTTATGCACAATAATTAAAGATATGTAATAAATTGATGTCAAAGCAACTCTGTTGCAATGTTTGTTTAGGGCGGTCGTGTTTTTAATAAATTGATTAATATATCCTGAAAGTTTTTTTTAAGTCTTTGTTTCATTTTTTTTTTTCCTTTGGGCACAAATATAAAGGCAATGTTTAGGGGGCTACCCACATATATTTGGCCTGTTCACTCCGTACATTTTTTTTATTTACTTTCTTATTGAAAAGATCCCTTAATTAATTTGGAGGTATTAATCATTAAATTTCAAGTATCTTCGGAGATATCTTTTCATTTTTATTTTATTTTTAAGCCCAAATAGGCAATTTCATATTTGCCTTATTAAGAGGCAATCTTGTCACAATTACGAGCTCGCGAAAAGCAATTACAAACTTACGCTCAATAAACGGACCTAACCGACTACTCCGAACTCGAGCCGGATAAGGGTACAAGTTTTTTCAACGATGATTTTTGCATAAGATAAAAACTTTAGGAGATATGAGATAACAATATCTTTAGGAGATATGAAATACCAAATTAAGGTTTCAAAAACAAATACCAAATTGAAGCTTCTCCTATTAAATTAGCACTTATATGTTTTTTTATTGAAGTAAAATAGAAATTAAGGTTTCAAAAATAGATAAAAATCTTATTTGTCCAAAACAACTGCCATGAATTTGACTGTAAATATGACCCTACACATTAAAACAGAGTGACAATCAAATACTGCTCTCTACAAATATATGTAACACATAACACTTTAGTTTTATTTTATAGTTAGTTTTATTCCCTAGTTAGAAGTCTTTGATTTGTCTTCTCTTTGTTGAAGTTTTAGGTTTTCTTCTCCTTGTTATAAAGTTTTGTTATTCGTTTTGTGGTTCTAGTAGTTTTGTGTATTGTCATGAATTTCAACGTTATAGAGAGCAGTCCTTGATTGTCAAAATGTTTCGATTTCGCATTTACAGCCAAATTAATGGCAGTTTATTTTAACAAATAGGATTAGCGAATCAATGTACTTGATTCTATGTCTGGTCCTGTATTGAACCATGAATGATTAATTGTAACGGCTCGCATTATTTAATCTTAATTAATTTATTAATTACAAATTATGATCCGTAGCTCAAACCCACGTGGATATCGCTGACAAGTATAGGGCACGCCAACCAAGGTATAAATAGTTATTTTTGTGTGATGCGTGATAATTTGTTGTATTATTATTTAATTCGCGTCGCACTAATTAAAATTAAATTTGGTCACGTTGTGCGCGTATAGTGACGAGAGTGTATGTGCATTGTCGCGGAAATACGATAATGCGGATGTATGGGATAGTCAGTGGTTTATAGGTCAAATCACCCATCACATCACACCTATCTATCACATCATCTCATACCTCACTTTTTCTCTCTCCTCCCCCAAACAAAACCCACAAATTTTCCTCTCTCTCCCCGACGTCCGTCTTCCTCATCCTACCCCTCCCATTTTCTCCATCATCAAGCTCTCCCTCACCAAGCTCTCCTCACTCATCCTCAGTCTCGTCGCCTCTCTCGCGAAGTCTTCCCTCTAGGCGGCTCTCGCTGGCGACTTCCAAAATTGAGGTGAGTGATAAGTTTTGTTGTTGAATTTTTGGAGAAGTTTAGGAGCTTTAATGGTGGTTGTGGTGGTGGTGTTGGAGTGGTTGTTGCTAATGTTAATATTGTTGATTTTTGGTTGTTAATGGAAAAAGAAAAGAAAAGAAAAGAAAACAAACAAAAAAAATTGCAATTCGTCTCTGGTTTTCACCAGAGACGAATTGGTGGGAGGAGGTAGCAGGAGGGTCGGCTGGCTAACCTTAGGTGGGTCGGGTCGGGTCGGGTCGACCCAAGCACGGATGGGCCAAGTCAGATCGAACCCGGTTCGGGCCGAGTCCGACCCATTAATTAAACCTAAAAGTTAATTAAAAAATTAAATAAAAATGGTTTTTAAATAAAATAAATTACATAAAATAGATAATAATTCCAGAAAATTCTAGAAAAATATGAAAAGTTAGAAAATTTTAAGAAAATGAGTTCCGAGGCTTTTTCAGGCGTTTGGCTTCCCGGTATAACTCGAAAAGTGTGCCAAAAATGAAACTTTTTTGAATAAAATTATAAATTTTGATCCCACATTATAAATTCAATTAATGTGACTATAAAATAATTAAAATTGTATAATTTGGCATTGGGGACTTATGAAACCATAGTCGAGTGTCATGTGCGTATCTCGAGGCATGAACTGGACGCTTTGAGGGTGATTTGCGAGTATTTGAGGTAAGTAAACCCACGAGAAAAATAGTTAAACTTCATTTATAGCACTTGCTTTATTTTAATTTCAATTATTCCATCGTGCTATTTATTGCTATCCACTTACTGTTCATCCACTCTCACGTGTGTATGTGTGTTTGTCGACGGGGTCGGGCATGGCATAGACTCACACCCCGGCTAGCTACCCCGCGCTGTTCGAGTAGTTGCCCATGTCGGGGCTACGCGGTGACTATTCCTCGCGATACCCGTTAGGTTGAGAAATGTTTGACGAATACTTAAGTCTCCGTCATAGGTTTCCTCTCTGGAGATGTTTGGACGGGATTCTATTGTTCATAGGTTCCTCTCATTCGACCATGAGATGTTTGGCGAGGCGATCGTCATGGGTCCCTCTCGGTTTAGCTAAGCCGATTCCGGATGTCGACCAGGGTTTTTTGTCACGCTACACTCGTGTCTAGTTTTCGACTTCTCTGCGACTTATTTTCATGCGATTACTTTATTTTCTGTTCCTTATTTAAATTGCATGAATTGTAGCCGTTTTATTGGATTTCGTGAATATTAGCTAACGTTATCTAGAGATTTACTCACTAGGATTTGTCATTATTTTTTGTGACAAATCGCATATTCTACGACGAGCCGGGGCAAGGGGGATTTAAACGACTACCTCTGAGCTAGGAGAGCCCCATCAACTTTTTGCGTAGGTGTTTCTATGTATTTATTTACTGCTTTTATGGGATCTTTGAGTGGACTTATATATTTGATACATGTATATGATCATTTTTTGTATATTTGTCACTTTTTAATATACATGGTATCTTATGTCGGATTTTCACACTATATGGTTATTTATTAATGCAAAATTTTCATTATAATATTTGCATGCTTTAAAGACTTCCGCTCAGATATTCAACTAATATTAATTTAATAAATCGCGAATAATTTAACTTAGTTAACTTAATGTAAATATTTATAAAAACATTCGTAAAAATTAAGTTAAATGCGAATAAGATACGTACGAAGGTTTCGGCCGATGGCCGTCAAGGACAAGCATGCGGTGACGTGGCATGCCTTGTTGACGTGTATGTCGACGTGGCGGACCTGATTTGCCTCGGAGTTTGGGGCCATCACATTAATGAAATTTCTCTTCAAAAAAAAAAAAAAAAACAGTACACAAAACAAAGGGCATGATTATACCACAAATTAAATTTGATTCAACTTAATTATATGATCAAACCATTGTTATACATCTCGAGATCTAGAACTAGAAGTATTTATAAAGTATAAATTACATGTATTTTAATATTGACAGATCGAAATTTGCAATTTAATCTGGTGCACAATTGGGTATATAAATGGGGTTGAAACACATCTTACACAAAATCAATTAGCAAATCTACTCTACTTGTGGATAAAATTCTCACGCACGCCGCACACGCGTGCTGTGAGCCCTTGAATCTCCATCAGCACCAATATTGTCTCCAACTTAACCGTCTTCAATTCTTAAGTGTGAGATTTTAACTCAAAAAGCCTCAGTCCTAGTTAAAAGGAAATCATCGCTTACATATTTTATGACGAAGTTTCAATTATCCAATGTGGAACTATTATTTCGGTCTACACATCTTCGTGTACAACCCTAGTCCATGAAGTTCAAACTATTCGCATTAAAATGTGCAAGCACACATCTCGATGCATAATTGAAAAGTCCACACCAGAAGTATGTCACTCAGATTTTAAAACTGATTTAGTTATAAGTTGCCTTGTAAAGCCACTATTAGTGTTACCTCTTCATCAAACATGGCTTCACTTCTGGTCTCAGAAACAGGACCCATGACTCACACACACCCAATTCAATCTCAAACCCACCTAGATTCAATCTCACATCAAAAACCCACTACCCTTTCATTCCAATCTCCAAAACCCAACAATTGTTCTGTCAAAAACACTCCCCATTTCATCAACCAACCTCATCTTTCCCTACTAAATGAACCAGTAGATTCAACCACCTATGCATTACTTCTTGAGTCCTGTAATTGTCCCAATTTGGGTACCCAAATTCATGCTCATACAGTGAAGAATGGTTTCACTGGGCATGAATATGTGGAGACTAAGTTGATGCAAATGTATGGTAAGTGTTGTTTTGGGAATATTGATGATGCAAGCTTAGTGTTTGATAAAATGCTTCAAAGAAATTTGTATTCTTGGGCTGGTTATATATCTGTTTGTGTTGATCATGGCTACTTTGAAGAAGCTATTTTGATGTTTTTAAAATTGCTACTTGAAGAAATTTGGTTGGATTTCTTTGTTTTCCCTGTGCTTTTGAAAGCTTGTAGTGGTCTAGTTGTATTGGATTTTGGAAAACAAGTACATGGTCTAGCGATAAAGAGTCGGTTCGTCGATAATGTTTATGTGGGTAATGCTTTGATTGACATGTATGGAAAATGTGGGTGTTTGGATGATGCCAAGAAGGTCTTGAGCAAGATGCCTGTGAGAGATTGTGTGTCATGGAATTCTGTGATCACTGGTTGTGCAACTAATGGGCTGGTTTTCGAGGCATTTGAATTGCTGAGAAATATGGAGTTGTTGGGTAATTTGAAGCCAAATATTGTTTCTTGGAGTGCAGTGCTTGGTGGTTTCGCGCAGAATGGATGTGATAGAGAAGCTCTAGAGGTGTTCTTTGAAATGAAAGAATCTGGGATTGAGCCGAATGCTCGAACACTTGCTAGTTTGCTTCCCGCTTGTGCTAGATTGCAAGCTCTTAGGCTTGGGAAACAAATTCATGGGTACATTACTAGACACGGATTTATGTCGAGCCCTTTTGTTGTTAACGGGTTGGTTGATGTGTATAGGAGGTGTTCTGATATGAAAAGCGCTCTGAAGATGTTCGAAAGGTTTTCAGCGAGAAATTCAGTGTCTTTTAACACAATGATTGTAGGGTATTCTGAAAATGGTGATGTCAATAAAGCTAAGGAGATATTTGATCAGATGGAATTTGTTGGTGTCGGACGAGATAGTATATCTTGGAATGCGATGATTTCAGGTTATGTGGAGAATGAGCTGTTCGATGAAGCTTTAGGGATGTTTCGAGATTTGATGTTTCAAGGAGATACTGAAGCTGACTCTTATACATTAGGGAGTGCTGTTACAGCTTGTGCCAATTTAAGTGACTTGAATCTAGGGAAAGAAATACATTCATATGCAATTGTTAATGGTTTACACTCTAATCCCTTTGTTGGCGGTTCCCTTGTGGAATTGTACTGTAAATGTAAAGAAGTAGATGCTGCACAGCAGGCTTTTAATGAAATAATCGACAAGGATACAGCGACATGGAATGCCTTGATTTCTGGTTATGCCTGTTGTGATCAAATGGAAGATGTTCATAATCTTCTTGTAGAAATGAAAGAATACGGATTAGAACCAAGTATATACACATGGAATGGCATCATTGCAGGTTGTGTGGAGAGTGGGAAATATGAATTAGCTCTGCAGAAATTCTCCGAGTTAACAACGTCTGATCTGATGCCCGATATTTACACAGTTTGCACTACTATTGTTGCATGCTCAAGGTTAGCAGCGGTCAGGCAGGGAAAGCAAATCCATGCACATTCAGTTAGACTTGGATATGACACAGAAACTCAATCTGGATCATCATTAGTGGACATGTATGCGAAATGTGGAAGTGTCAATTTAGCATGGCGAGCTTTCAAGAGGATTTCGCAGCCTAACTTAGTGTCTTGGAATGCTATGCTTTCAGGGTATGCGATGCATGGACATGGGAGAGAAGGCATCTCTATCTTCCAAAAAATGCTTGCTGGAGGGATCAAACCAGATGCTGTGACTTTTGTATCGCTTCTATCATCTTGCGTTCACTCTGGATTAGTTGACTTTGGTCTTGAATGCTTTGATTTAATGAGACACTATAACATTGAGCCCACAATCAAGCACTACACATGTATGGTAGACCTACTTAGTCGCGCAGGCAGGCTCACAGAAGCTTATGAGATTGTTGAGAGAATGGGAGTGCAGCCTGATCCTGCCTTATGGGGTGCACTGCTTGGCGGCTGTGTTATCCATCGGAATTTTGAATTAGGATACATTGCAGCGCACAAGCTCATAGAATTGGAACCGGATAACACTGGAAATTACGTTCTTTATGCAAACTTGTCTGCTTCTACAGGGAGGTGGGAAGATCTCGCTACAACGAGGCAGTTGATTAAAGATCAAGAAATGCATAAGAGCCCTGGATGCAGTTGGATTGAAGGTAAGGATCAGATCCATGTCTTTCTTTCTTGTGATAGATCTCATAGACAAACAGCTGAAATATATGCTGTGCTAGATAGCTTAACTGCTAACATTAGAAAAGACGTATTTTCAGCTCCAAATTAATTCCCTTGTTGACTGCACTCATATTATAACATGATCTGTACATTTTGTGCTCTCTGTATATATAAAAATTTAGATCAAGAAATAGCAAAGAAACTTTGTATTTGAGGAGGACTTCAGATTTTTTTATTCAGTCCACCCATAGGAGCTCAACCTGTTCAAATCGAAAATAGGGTCCTCTATGGTAGACTATATTATGACTTTCTTCCCATAAATATAAGCACGTTCAAGTAAGAGATCCATGAGTAAAAGAAGTTTTTATCTATGACGTTATGGTTTCTTTGTTCTGTCGATGTATTCTACCTTTCGTTGACACTCTCATTTCTATGAAATGCAATGTTTCTTATGGTGAAATGAAAATTCTAGTAAATTTGACCAACTTGCAGTGATAAGTATATATTTTCTTGAATCTCAAATGAAACTGATGTGTACCTTCACATAGGTCACGGGTCTAGACTCCAAGGTCTTAGAGCTGCGACCTATCGTGTCGAAGGGAAAGGGATGAAAAGAAAAAAGAGAATGTGATGGAGAGAACGAGAGACAATAGGCGTTGAGGGGAAAGTAGTCCGTGACCAAAAATAGCAACAACGAGAAGTATAAACTACCAGTCAATAACACGTAGAAATAAGAAACCTACTATAAGTGAAATAAAGAAACTTTCCTACTAACAAATTACTAGAAAATAGAAACTACTAATAAGTTCCTAAAGATTGAATCAGAAACAAAACCATCATAGGATTTGAATTGTTACACAAAACTTTATTTTGCATATGAGATAGAAGGAGAGGTATTATAGGATTAGTCATTTGTACAGCAACCACAGTTGTGAGTGTCTGAATTGCATACAATATGCATAGGAGTAGAGCCTTGGCCACTGCAGTCGATGCAATCTTGTGTAGAATTGCAACGTAGTCCTATCCACCAAATGCATGATTCTGAAACAATTCCTACATGAACAAACAGATCAAATTGCCAAAACATATCAATATGGTATGAAAAGAGATTGACCTATCTACTCAAAACCCAAGGCACGATGTTTCTTAAACAAGGACTCAGGTTTGAGCCTTTTGTGTAGATCATACTATCATCGGGAGATCTCTACCATTCTTGTAGAATCTCATGAGATAGCTCTACTCCTAATCAGTTAGCACTTAATATGGCTTTTGAATATTTGATCAAATGATTGTTGGAAGATCTCTACCCTTCTTTGTTGGATCTTAAATAGCTCAACTCCTGGTTGGTTGGGACCTATTATGGCTATCTATACTAGGTCCATGTAGTCCCTTGAACAAGTTCTTGGGTTTTGAGTCTTGTGGCCGTAGATCAAAAGATTGTCGGAAGATCTCTACCCTTCTTGTAGGATCTGAAATAGCTCAAGTCTCAACTCCCTATTAGTTGGGACATTATATGATATGGCTATCAAATATTGGCGGTCAAAAAAAAAAAAAGAAAAAGAAAACGAGAGAAACACCAACCTTGAGGCATTGAGGAGAGGACCAAGGAAAACATAAGAACAATAGCAACAAAGGACAACATGGTGTTGTTCATCTTCATTTCTTAGAACAAGTAGACAAGTCTCTTCTTCTTGTAACGCACTTATATATAGTTGTTTCCCTTTAAAATTAAATGATTTTCTGACTAAGGCATTTATATTAATTATATAATCCAGTTTCATAGAAAGATGGCCTAGGAGATTCTTGAATTTAATTAATGGACTTGAGGCGTTAGTTTCTGTATCTCATAATTGATTTCCTATATTTTATAAAGATATACCAATCAAGTGGGTAGCTCACTGGTTCTGTATGGGGCCTCTTGTGTAAGAGGTTGGGGTTCGAGTCTAAATGGAGGCAAAGTTAGTTTCTTTCTTTATCAAAAGAAAAAAAAAAAATACAGTTTATAAGATATCATTATCATGTAAACATGTAGTTTGAGGTTTCTCTTTATATTTGCAATGCTTTGAAGGGTAGGGTTGTGGAAAGGATTTGTGTAAGTTTAAGATCAAGTTAAATTTAATAACATGATCAGTTTCTTAGCTTAAGTGGATTTGGTGATGTGAATTTGGGTATGAAACAGATTATTTTAATTATGAAAGCATAAAAGCATAAACGTTGGGCACAAGGCATTAATCTTTGGGCATAAATCTTAATATCAATACATAGCGTATGTAGAATTTATGAAGCCATTGATTTGCCTAATCCTTATCTAACTATGATTTCTAATTAATCTATCTCAAACATGTAAATATAAATCCCCCTGTCAATGTAAATACAAATCCCAATCAAATGCAAACTTCTAATTCATGTAATGTCATTATTTTGAAAAGAGAGAAATGTGAAACTTTTTTTTACATTAGTTTGAAACTAATTCTTTTTGCAGCATTTTTTTTTATTTTGACCAACTTGCAGTGATCTTGATATATTTTCTTGAATCTCAAATGAAACACGTTCATTATTGGATTTGATTTGTTACATGAAACTTTATATTGTGCATATTAAATAGAAGGAGATGTATTGAGGTATCTCTTTATATTTGCAATGATTTGAAGGATATACAGGGATGTGTAAAGGATTAGTGCAAAATGAAAATCGAATCAAATGAGATAGCAGAATCAGTTTATTTATCCTTTTTAGTAGTCGAACCCACGACCTCTCTAAACCTTGACTTTTGGCAAGTGATAGATTTGGTTAATCGTTAAAAAGAGAGAAGTAAACTTTTTTTTTTTTTTTTTTTACATTAGTATGAAACTAATTCTTTAGGCTTGGTCTGCAGTTTCTTTTTGAATTTATCAATAGGCTTGATTTGCAGTTTCTATCTTCAACTGAATTTGGTGAAACAATCCAGGTCCACTATGATGCGAGTCTATTGTGGCTCGCTAGACTCACTTATGCTCTATAGGTGTATTATGGCATGGCCCCCCCAAATTTTTCAATATAAAATCCCAGTATTTGACAATGTATATATATGTTGGTGGAGGCTTACATACAAGTTCTTTATTCCTTACGATTACACGCCTTTAACAATCTTATAATGTTTCCCTTCTAATGCAACTCTTTTATACTTTGGCGATTTCCATCAAGATTGACTTATTACACAAATAAGTTTTCTTATGTGTTATAAATAAAAGTTCATTTCACCGAAAGATCTTCACTTTTAAACTTGAAACACTTTGAAAATGAACAATAAATTGATCATAAATATATTTTTTCTTAGTTAAAAAGGGGTTAGTCGAGTTAGTTATTGGTAAAGTTGGCCCCCCTCCACTCTCTGACTGGCTCTGCCCCTGTCCAATACACTTTAGTAAGAAAATTTTATTGAAATAGAAAATGTTTAGAGGTGAGGGTCACTCTTCATGAGCTTGTATAGAAATAGTTTGCGCAGGCAAATCCTTACAGGACATTGGAAAAGAAGACAATGTGACACAAGTTCTTCAATGGCGCGCAATCCGGATGTGGAGACTTCAGAAAAATAGAAATGCAATGTTTAACAAAAGATGGGAAGACTCAATTCCATTAGTGCAATATAGTCGTCCCACATCAGTTAAGTATAACTTCATAATGAAAAATGAAAGATGCAAGTATCGATCTCTCTCCAAATAGTACATAACTAATCTTGTTTGGTATGTGGGTGAGATATCTCACAGGGAGTTGAGCAACCAATCTCGTTTGGTTGTCCAACTCCCTGTAAGATATCTCCCAACTTACAAGGGAGGGGTGAGTTATCTCCTCCTCCCCCATAGGAAGATATCTCTCATGAGTTCAGTGGACAAAAATACCCCTCACAAATCATTTTTTTCTCAAGTCCCTCTCACAAATCATCTTTTTTATTTTAAAAATATGTTTGAAGGGTATTTATGTCAATTCTCACATTTTATTGTTTTTAAAAAATTGCAATTTCCCTGCAAGTTTAAAATTCAACCAAACGTGAACTATTAACTTACACTATGAGTTAACTCCATGAAGTTATCTCTACTCGCACTGTAAGTTGGCAAAAACGAACCAAACGAGGCTCAAATTATCATCAAATATAAATATTAAGGTCTTGAACACAAGTCACTTTAAATCTGAAAGCCCTACTATATATATATATATATATATATATATATAAATCAAAACTTCTCATCACATTCAAACTCTAACGCAACAATAACAACATCTCCACACAACTTATAAAAACATCCAACTTAGTGATCACCTTCTTTTTCATGTGCAGTAACACATAGATTAACAGCGGTACGCACCTTTGAGTCTCTTCACATATTGCCAGGACGTCGTCCCAGAAATCTCTGCTTGGTTTTGTTGTGCCTCCGACCTCCATTGTTGTGTGTTGATCCAATTTCTGAATCTTTGAGTCTAGGGTTTTCTTTTCTTTTTCTTTTTTTTGGAGAGGCGAAGAGGGGATTTGTGGTTTTGTTTTGCCTAATACCTCGAGATGTGCACTCACACTCACTTGAGCTCACTAAGTGTACAAAGTGGGTTACTAAAGCACTTTCCTTTGTTTTTTTCTATCAAGGTAAGTAGGTGAAGGAGAAAGTTAACGTGTTTTACACTAACACCAAAAGATAGGCCCAAACTCACTCCTACTCAAACTAGTGCACTCGTTGGAGTCCTTTAGATGCACATTGAGTTTCTTGCACCCACGTATATGCAGACATTGATGTAAAAATCAACGGTGACAATCAAGTGTGTACTATAAAATTGGCGTATCAAAAGTTGGTCGAAATTGTTGTGGAATATGGATGACCATGCATGTACACCAACATATTGTGTAGTCATGTAACTTGTATTTCTCACTTAATAGTACCTCCACTTGTCTATGTATTGTCATGTAACTTGTAATCCTCTCCAATGTACACCAACTCTTCCATGTATTGTCTATGTTGCTTGTGATGTGTTGTATGACTTGTGGTGTATGTATAACTTGTACACATTGTATAAGTACAATTATCATCATCACCAAATGGCATATATAAAGGGTGTCAACCTCATTGTAATTCACACACCAAGTTGAATGAAAACTTCTCATTCCAACTATCTCATTTATTCTCTTCTCCTTTGTAGTAGTAGTTTGTAGTAGTATAAGTTCTTAATCTTCTATTTTCCTTCTCTAGTTCTTAGCAAGTTCCAACTTAATTTATAACATGTTATCAGCACGAGCTTGCTCTAGCATTAAGGAGATCTTGAAGTTCAAGAAGGCTTGTTAAGGAGACAAAGCTAGGAAGATATAACTTTTGTTATTTAAATAAGTTCAATTTATTTATATATTATCATGGTTGCTTCATTTTATTACATGCATCACTTCTATATGCATACTTTATTCATATACTATACATTATAACGTCACCAATTGCGAAAGTATGCTCTGTAGTTGCGTCTTGTACGATCTTCTACATCAGAAATCAAAAGTCAATATGTGACATAACTAGTTTTCTCTTAAAATTACAAACGATTAGTTATTGTTCTATTCTTGATTTTATAATACAAATAATGCTATAAGTTTGAATTGATAGTGGGTAAGCCTTGTCCCCGGTAAAGCTAAACATTGAAAGGGAAACGGGTTATCCCGTTCGAGGAGGCATGGTATTAAGCAGACTTTGTCTCGCCACCCAACCTGGAGGTTGTCCCACCAACTCATACGAATAGTACATTTGATTATTAATGAATCAAGTTGTGAACATATACTTAATCATATGTTATGTTTTTTTTTACATAAAAGAAAAGAGAAAATTATTTTATATTACATTTACTTTCAAAATATTAATCAAGCATAGTTGAATTTGTTACCTTATTATAATTCTTGTCATGATAATTAGATATTACAAATTATGAATAAAGCTTGCATTTATGCAAGCTGTATGTTGTACACAATCATTTGCCAATATCTCTTTAGAGATTTGAAAAGTGAATATTTCACGTTATATATATTTTCACCTTATGGAGTTATATATATACATACCAAAAGGGTAATGCTCCAAAAGCTCAAAATGAGCTGCTGAGTCTAATGCTACAAAATTTAATCAGTCAAATATTAATTATAATTCCACAATTTTAATTACCTCTATATTGAGGCTATGTAGAAATATGACTGATGAGACAATAAAAATAAGGTCACGTGGCCCGCCTCGACTTATTGCTGCAACAAATATCGAGTGCGCATGTCAATCCAATAAATATTAAGGATTGATTTCTTGTCTCATGGTAGCTGAGTAAAATAATGAGATATTATAAATATAATATCGCTCACGTCAATTAGTTCAAACTTCAAATTAAGAAGCATATGTTGCATATAATGATCATGATCGCAATAATAAATTTATGGACGTGGAAAATGTGAAAATATCAGGTAAATGTCGTATTGACAATTCCACCAAAAATTGGAATAAAAGTGGTGCACCACTACAAAGGGCAAATAATTATTGACAATGAGCGCTCATAATTATGACATTTTTTTGGTCATATATGAAAGGCTATTTTGCCTAAATATTGTCATATATATACCCGAATGTTTTTGTGATCTTTACCATGCCTTCAAAATCAAAGGCAAAATATTATGAATTTTATCATTGAAAATGGCTCGATAAAACAGGCACGTCGACATGTGTTTAAATCGTGACCTAAATATGGGCGATGAGTTTATGTCTTGTGTATCGTGCTACATGCATGTACATTATATAATATAAAAGTGAATATTTCTCGAATTCGAACTTAGCGGAGGCTAATGCTCAGGCAAAATCTGATACAACAATTTTATTGTTAATGTCTTGTTCAGAAGAAGTCTACTCAGAATAATAGTAAAATTTGTCTATATGAATATGATTTAATCTGAGTATAATATTCTCGGCTTTAACTTCTGAAATATATAAGGCACATTAAAACGAATGTCGTCATAAATCAAATGACATTCATTTATTGGAAATATCTATTTGATTATCCATAATAATCAATAATGCGAAAATATCGTAAATTCGCACGGACATCCTTTATCGAACTGGATTTTTTTTTATGAGCTGGAGATTATCTCAAGGCAAATCAATAGGAGACTTATATTGATTTAACTCTCCATCAATCATATTATAAGATGTCTTAGATCCCTAATAGGGAATTTATTTATAGCAAGTTTTGCTAATTGTCACTTTGATGAAGCAATTTTTCCACCATTAGGGGGAGATATAAGCAAATTCAAAAGGAATTGCGTGAAATTGCTTGAAACACATCAAATTGCATTAAATTTGTTGTATTATGATCCATGTATAAATTAATATGAACTCAAAGTTCAAAGGATCATTCAGTAGCAACAAGTTATGAATCAATTACTTGATGCAAGTACTATACACAAAAGAGTGACAATCATATGCTTCAGCATTAAATGGTTCATATAGAAAACGATGTCCATGTGCAACAAAATGCACAAGATGTCTCACACATGTGAACATGAGGGGGAGAATCAAAATGAGTTATTGATTAGTGCATTGCACTCTTTTTCCTTTAGCTATGGTTTTTATCCTACTGGGTTTTCCTAGCAAGGTTTTTAATGAGGCGATCCTAACATTATTATACTCCATATAAAAAGAAAAAAATTATGAAAGCAAATAATGTACTCTTTTTCCTATACTAGATTTTTTCCCACAGGGTTTTTCTAGTAAAGATTTTAATGAGGCATATATATATTCTCTCAAAGTGTATCGATATGTTGCACTCTTTTCCTTAGCTATGGTTTTATCCCACTGGGTTTTCCTAGCAAGGTTTTTAATGAGGCAATCAACAATATTATACTACAAATCAAGATTGACAAGAACATTGTACTCTTTTTCCTATACTAGATTTTTTTCCCACATGGTTTTTCTAGTACAGGTTTTAACGATGCACAATCTCTAAGCAAGTGTCATCCAAGGGGGAGTGTTGTGGAATATGGATGACCATGCATGTACACCAACATATTGTGTAGTCATGTAACTTGTATTTCTCATTTAATAGTACCTCCACTTGTCTATGTATTGTCATGTAACTTGTAATCCTCTCCAATGTACACTAACTCTTCCATGTATTGTCTATGTTGCTTGTGATGTGTTGTATGACTTGTGGTGTATGTATAACTTGTACACATTGTATAAGTACAATTATCATCATCACCAAATTGCCTATATAAAGGGTGTCAACCCCATTGTAATTCACACACCAAGTTGAATGAAAACTTCTCATTCCAACTATCTCATTTATTCTCTTCTCCTTTGTAGTAGTAGTTTGTAGTAGTAGAAGTTCTTAATCTTCTATTTTCATTCTCTAGTTATTAGCAAGTTTCAACTCAATTTACAACTGAAATAACTTTTCTTTTTTTTTCTTAAAAAGATAGGCCCTAAAGGGCCTCATCCATCAACACATCTATTTAGGCTTTTGTCAAAAAAGTGGGTCTAAATAGATCTTTAATTTAGGGAAGTGGAAGGCCCAAAATCAAAACTCATGACCATCTCATGCAAGGAAAAAAAAATCCCTTCGCGCCTGTATTTGTGGGTCTGTAAATCTCTAAAAAGGCTTCGATATTATTTAAGAGCTCTTAATATTAAGATTTTGTAAGATAAATTATCAAAGTCCAAGTTTACATAGAAGGAAGAGTGAATGAGTGAGAGCTTCATGTTTGGAGTGGAGACTTCACCAAAATGTTAAAATATGATGGTGTCTCCAATCCTAACTTATAACTCTTTTTTTTCTTTTTTTTACTCGAATACAATTGTAGGACTATTCTTAACACTTAAAGTCTTTTTTACCGGGATTTTATTTTTGTCTAAACCACTCGGTATTTGAATTATCGAATACATTGGCTTGGGCTAGCGAAGCCTAAAACTAAAGATGAGGCCCATTTGATACATAATGGGCTGGGACATGCAGTAACAATGGTTACAACTTACAACTCCATATCTCTGTCTCTCTCTCTAATGGTTTCTCTCTCTAGAATTGGGAGGACAGAGAGAAAGCTTGTTGACTACGCTCCCCATTTCATCATCAACATGCGGCACCCATCCATCATAAGACAACGACGTGGCGTTCCAATCCCACTGCGGACCACCATCTCTCCGTAGCCCCCACCGCACTCTAGCAAACCCCCCTCTCTTGTCCCCCTCTACACCGACACCTATACTATAACCTCAGCTGCACTAGATCGAAACCCACACTCACGTGTCGTATTCTCAGAGCCCCACGTTGCCATTTGCCTTCACTAACGGCCAGATCTGCCACGTGTCAGGTGGTTATATTTTTGTTTGTTTATTTTTTAAAAATACATATATTGACGGACATTCCCTGTCCCTGGTGTTTTGTGTTTGTCAGATTGGACATAATATATATTTTTTAATATTTTTTGCTGACTAAGTTTTTACTCCCTTTTATTATTTATATAAATTGTGTAAAGTAAAGTAAGGATACAAGAATTAAGATAACTTTAATTATGAGCGTAATTTACGTATATGTCTTTTGACATTAAATGAATTGAAGAATCGAAGAATTATAAATGTTTGAATTGTATAAAGGTAAAAATGCAATAAATACACTTTTGAATTCAAAAAATGACTTACAATTTTAAACATAAAGTTTTCGCTATAAAGATATATATATGACTGAAGGGTATATTTTTTATTACAATCTCGATATTAATAATTGAAAAATGATCGGTTGATCCACTTTGAGTACCGACTTAAGTGTACCTACTTATGGACGTCTTTCGATGCATCTCGAGGTATATATCATGCGATCTTTCAGTCGGTAGATGCGTCTAAGTGGGTATCTAAAGTGGGTCAAGAAAGTATATATCTTTAAAATAAAAAATAGGGTAAAAAATATTATAAAAATATATTAATACAAGCATTCACATATGTTTTATGACATAATTATTGTTTACGCTTCACGCACGGAGCACGTACATTTTGACTATAAAAATAAAGGATGTTTACAATAATAACACCATAGCCTCAATTCCAAAAAATGGAGGATGATATTGAAATACCCGGCCAACAATAACAACGCTGCTAAAAATTCTACTTATTATCTAATCTACTAGACCATCCTTGATTACATATTTTTTTAAGTGGGACTTTTTTATTTTTTTATTTTTATTTTTTTATGTTGGTCCTATTTAAAAGATTTGTTTATAGTAATTTGGGAATTTAGGTTGAAATATGTGCCTATGTGACGCATACAACAGTACTAGCGCCTGTCCTTGATTGGGTAATTAGTGTTACTGTATGGGTTTCTCATCTTTAAATGTGAGACTTTTGTTAATAAATGCAACTATATATACACATAAAGTAAGTTCTAGACCATCCGCTCTAAATGTTTCGAGTACGAGAATTTTGAACACAAAAATCACAATTGAAAGAGCTTTAGATTTAGTGAGCCGACTCGAGCTTGAAATGATCAATTAATTTTAGATACAAAGTAGTCTCAATCAAAAAAAATTATAAGAAAAAAATAATAAAAAAGGAGGCTAGGGCAAACATAATATTAATCATGAGAGTGGATTTGCTAATATTACGAAGTATGATGTTGATAATGTCTATCAATAAAAATACCCTACGTACATGTACAATGTAAATATGCTTTTACACTTTTGCCCTCCCTACTTTTACTCTTTTATCTATGTGACGCATTGTTATTATGAGACATTATCAACGTCACCCCCCAACATTAGCAAATCTCCTCTCATTAATTATTGAAAAATGTTATGGTGACAACAACAAAGTCATATCACAAGACACATTGACTCACAAGAGCTATCCATGCGACCTCGACTCACGTTTTATGCATTGAGATTTGTGTATGTCTGCACCTCGAGTTGCATATAAATGATTTTTGTAAATTAATGTGTCTTATGGAGTGACTTTGTTGTTGTGATTTTAGCACTTCTCTTAATTATTATGTAAAGCAAGGAATAAATGAGAAGCTTTGCTTTATTTAAAGCCTTTTTGTCTGTTTTTGGTCAAAGTTTTTCAATTATACTATGTACCACTTTTCTAAAAGGAGCTCCAATGTCCATCAATTCTTTTCACCCTTCTTTTTTTCTAAGAAAATGTGTATATAATATAGTCTGAAGGTTATGTTTTCTTCACCCTACATATATATATATATATATATATGGGATGCATGGTAATTTACTATTTTTCACATAGATAGGTAAAAGCACATGAGACATTATTTATGGGGACTTAATTAATTTCTTAAAGGCTTACACGCGGACTGAGTAAGAGCATCTCCAATGCAAATGTAAATTGAGGAGAGGTACCTCGATTAGTAGAATAGATAGACACCAATCAAGTGGATTAGATGACTCAAAGATTTTGTATGATGTTACTTGGATAAAAAGTCGGCAGTTTCAAACCTCACAAAGGGCAAGTTGTCGTTTCTTTTTTTTTATCAAAAAATAATATGATAGACATTTTATTTTATTTTTGGTACAAAGATGGACATATTTCATCAATGCAAAATGTCTGTTATATAGCAATCTAAAGCTGACGTGACAAAGACAATTATTTCATTTCAGTCTACTTTTAGGCTTAATTTGTTTGGTTATGGGTGGAGTTATTTCCCGGGAGATAACTCATACGGAGTTGAGGTTGTCCTTTTTTATTACCCATCTCTCTCTTGTTTGAATGCTATTTATATCAATTTATATTTTGTATTGTTTAAAATTTTGAAACTTCCCTGCAAGTTTAAAGTTAAACCAAACATAAAAATATTAATTCCAACAAGATAACTCTGAACTAACACTGTAAGTTAGCAAAAACGAACCAAACGAGACCTTAGTTTTAGATATTGTGGTAGAATGTGGTTTGGCAAAACGAGCTTAATTTTACTTTTATGATTTTATTTTTTTTAACTTTGGGTTTTCATATCTTTTTTAGCCACTCTTTACTTTAGTTGGACTAATCCCATAGGAGTTAGCTAGTCCCAGGTTCTCTAACCCCATAACCCGAGAGAAATAATAATAAAAAAAAAATGTAATGTAGATGCCAAGAATCGAATCCATGACATCCGTCTCAGTCAGAGTTAGTCGGGCACCCCAACTCTATATCCTGAGAAAAATCAAAGAAATATAACGTAGCTGCCAATAATCAAACTCATGAAATTTTTAATATTTGAAATAACTAATGTGTTCTAATTAAGTTTTGAGGCTTGTCCATTGAAATATTTTTTTTTTCTTTTGAAAAGAAAACTTAACCTAATTAAACTTATAAATAATTCAGCTCAATAATCATCTCAAGTTTATCAAAATCGAACATATATTGTTTTGATAGTAAAGAAACAACTTTTGCACCCACCAAAGTTTGAACTCATGACCTTTTACTTTCAAATCTCATACCAAATCATTGAGCCATCCAAATGGTTAAAAAAAATTGAACATATATAAGCTTCTTCTTCCTCTTAATTATTTTTAGAATATATATTGATATGTTTATTTGAATCTAGAGTACATCATCTTTTTACATATATATCTTTTCGAGTGAATTATATAAAATAGTACATACTACTATTTTGGTTGTTAATATTCTAATAATGATGCAGCAATCCCTATAATTAATTAGCCATAATTCACTATAATGAAACTTTTTTATGAATTTATGCTTGCAATTACAATCACGTATAGCAACTAATTAGAAGCCATTGATGACAACTCTAGAATATAGTCTTTTTTTTTATATATAAGATAGAATATAGTCGATTTCATTTCAAATTCATAAACATCATCATTAAACAAATTAATGATGTCTATATGTCTAGATAGAATTGAATAACTTTTAACAAGTTTATAAATATGTATAATCATCAAATTAAAGCATGAATAGAAAAACTTTGTACAAACTTATTTGTTTGATGATAAGAAGTTGACCAACTTAATTAAGTATAATCGAGACACATTATACATATGGTGACTGATCAACATCCTACAGGCTACACATGAACTTAATAGCCAATATAGTTTAATTAATTGTATCAATGTTTAGGAGATCAATTGATTTGTTCGTTGTTTTTTTTTTTTGGAGAAAAAGATTAATTAATTTGTTTGTTTCAAATTAATTTTATTTTTCAGGATAGAGCGGTTATGTATATTTGATGATCCATGTTCCATTTCAATTTATTATAGTGTATGTTGAAGATGTATGGACTGAAATTATAGTCTCACATTAGTTAAGATTAACTTCAAAAAGAAGTACGTAAGTGCGGATGTTTCTCCAATTGGAATTATCGAAGCCTTTTGAGTTAAAACCTCACACCATGAGTTGAAGGTGTCATATCGCCAATTAATCGAACCTCGACATCCACACACGACAATACTGCTCCAAAAGCTTTGTTGAATTAAGTGGCTCAATTAAACATGTAATTTGAGTTGGACTCAAATTATTGTCCTACATGAATTCATGCAATTATAATCACAAATGAAAATACACTCCTTAAAGGATGGTGATTGCACATGAGATTAATTAGTAATTAGATACAAACAATGTGATATCCATTTTGTCGAATATCTTTAACGTGATTTTTCAGAGTATAAGGCATTGTCAACATGAATTGTTGTTCCCCAGGCAACATAATATTTGCTCTTCCGAGCCATTAATCAAATTGGAGATGCAGCCAGATATTGTTTGAACATTAGCCTCAAAGCTAAGGAGTTAATATATCGCTTCTTATTTTTCATGACTTGAACACATGATTTGTTGGACAAATAATGTTTGGCAAATCGAGAAAAAGAGTCATATTTCAATGATAAAATTCATAATATTTTGCCTTTGATTTTGAAGGCATGGTAAAGGTCGGGCATATATATGACAATATTTATGCAAAATAGCCTTTCATATATGACTATGTCACAATTAAGCGCTCATTGTCAATAATTATATGGTGCACCACTTTTATTCCAAGTACGATATTTTCACCTTTTCCACGTCCATAAATTTATTATTAAGATCATTATATGCAACATATGCTTCTTAAAAGGACATAGTCGAAACTACCATGAAGGTGCTTGTAAGAGCTAAGATTGTGGAATTATAATTAATATTTGTGTGAGACCCAGTAGCTCATTTTGAGCTTTTTGGAGCATTACCCTTTTGGTATGTATATATATAACTCCATAAGGTGAAAATATATATAAAGTGAAATATTCACTTTTCAAATCTCTAAAGAGAAATTTGTGAATGATTGTGTACAACATACAACCTCGCATGGATACAAGCGAATGGGATAACTCAACTATGATTGATTAATATTTTGAAAGTAAATATAAAATAATTTTCTATTTTCTTTTATGTAAAAAAAAACATAACATATGATTAAGTGAGAATGAATCTTGTTGGGGTTTCTATTTACCCACTATCAACTCAAACTTATAGGGTTTAGAAAGTGGAGGTTATTTTTCTTTTGATTTCGATGTAGAAGATTTTGCAATCGGTGACGTACTTAATTATTGATAAAGAACTTATTTAAAAGATTATCGCCTTGTTTTTTGTCGTAGTTGGAACTTGCTAAAAATTTTCCCAAAAGAGAAGAGAAGAAATAAGATAGTTGGAATGAGAAGTTTTGATTGTGAGGTTTTCCACATAAATTCTTGTATTGCATGGTCATCCACACTTCACAACAAGTGTTTACGACTATTTTCTCTAAGGTTGTTGTCTTTGAGTGTATTCATGTGACTGTAATTTTGGGTATTCCGATGTGATTCGTCACAACAGCTTCGTCGAGGCTCACCTTTTCTTCACTAGGGAATGCCAGTCCCTGGCATTCCGTTCTCCCAACTTCACATGCTATTGGTATCCTTGTTTGTTTTAATTGAAACTTTTGAAGTAGCTGCCTAGAATTGATTTTGGACCAGACATGAATCTATGGTGGACCATCTAAGTTAGTGATGGCAAACACTCTTTGATGACATATACGTATGATGACATAAGCTTACTAGGAAGAGGAATGCTTTTAGGTTCTTTTTTTCAGGCCATTGGAATGGCTACAAATTTGTTCTCTAGTGAATATCAGGGGACCACACTAATGATCAGTTAAAATTCTTCAGAATTTTAATTAATTGTCGAGAAACTCCATTTATTTAAAAAAGTACGTATCTTTATTTGAATTTCATGAGTTAAATGAACTCAGTTAAAATTCTTCAGAATTTTAATTAATTGTCGAGAAACTCCATTTATTTAAAGAAACTTTTGAAGTAGAATTGATTTTGGACCAGACAAGAAAGTCTAAGTTAGTTATTTGACTACTAGGAAGAGGAATGCTTTTAGGTTCTTTTTTTCAGGCCATTGGAATGGCTACAAATTTGTTCTCTAGTGAATATCAGGGGACCACACTAATGATCAGTTAAAATTCTTCAGAATTTTAATTAATTGTCGAGAAACTCCATTTATTTAAAGAGTACGTAGTGCAATTTGGACTCATGAGTTCGACAGAACTCAAAAGTATAATATATTTTTTTAAAGTCACCCTCAAACAATAAATAAAGCCAACACAACAATTAGTAAAATTCCTTCTATGTTTCTTAAATATTTGTTAAAATTTTTAAAATCTCTTTATGAGTTTAGACTCTTGAATTCAAATAGATTTATTGGTATGTAAAACAATTAATAAAATGAAATTAAAACACAAGTACAAAGCTTGCATATATGCATGTACAAAAAATATATATGTAAAATACATATGAAGAGACTTACAAATTAAAGAGGGTGGTTGAGTGAGATGTTTGGTGAATTTATGTTAAGGTAGGGATTTTATTGAAGTTGGTGAAGCAAATGTGGCGCCCTACATTATATATTATATGTACACAACATTACAAATTTAGCACTCACTCATTGAACTCTCTATCTGTCAGCTTTTGCAAGCAAAAGCAAAGTGAGATTCCTGTGGCCCGGCTTTTATTTCTTTTAAATTCCTACTAACACATGCATTTACATTTTGTTTAGCAGACAAAAACCGTTCATCTAGTACCACACACCACCTAGCTGCCACTACCTCTACTTAGGCACCATTAGATTTTCATTATCACTCACTGTAATATGGGGTTCTACTTGTTTGTCATCTAAATTAGTTAACCTTCTTAATAGCTCAAAGTGACTTTTCACAAGCCCTATATATGTGAAGTGTCAAAGGTCCCCAACTTTCAAAATAAAGGCTGTTTAAACCTGAGATCTCTAACTAAAGATATTGAGTTCCACGAAAAATATCCATGCTAATTATTATATCGTGCTAGCTAACTCGGTCAGGTTGCCACAACAGTAAAGGCGAAAACGTGATTGTGTAAGTTAAGCGTTCGACTTCAGTTTCGATTCTCATGTGTGGCAAGATCGTTCAAGCCACAAGGTTCTCACTACCGACCGATAGAGTCAGGACGTCGTGGAATTATTGAAGGTAACTTGTTCAACACCAACGATTATCAAAAAAAGAAAATTAGGCTAGCTTATAAATCTTTTTTTACAACTCCAACGTACCCAAGTTGAACCTGTTGGGATCCCTCCTGACTTAACCTTTTAGCAAGTGTGAAAGTGTGATGCGTCGATCGTCCATCACACTAGAGATGTTTTAATTGGCACGTGCTTGGTTATCAATCTTTTAAGTTATATATGTTTTAATATTTAGTTTTATTATTGTGTGATATCATGTTTTAGAAATGGGAGATTGATCATATAAATATTCTATCTAACTGATTAATTTTTTGTATGTTATGTAATACTACTATTTACCCAACATTTTCTTCAATATTTAATTGGGGTGTGTTTTGACGAGTGAGTGCACATCATGAACAAAAACTCTTCCAAGTAAAAAAGATGTGAAAGTAGTGAAGTGCTTAACTTGGACGACAGTTACGTCCTTGTCAAAATGAATAAAGGGAGTGAGAAAGAAAAAAGAAGAGCCTCTTTTAACATATTGGATTTCTCTCAATCAATTGCCTCCATGTCATGCCTAACATTAATTTTGTACATGTTTCCTTTAAAACTTATAAATGTGTTGGCGTGGACGACTATAGTACAGTGAATGTGAATCACATTATTAATTTGTGTTCCTAGTTATTCACCCAAAGATCGTGGACTTGCAAAACTCATTAATTTAATTAATTAAGGTCATAGAAAGTTAGTGAACTTAATTAATTAGATAAAAACCTATGTTAGTACATTTTTTTATTGTAATTGTGAACATGATATCATCATGGAAACTAGTATATATATTTGTATCTCCAAACTTCCAAGTGAGCCCTATTCCCTATTTATGTCATTCGTGGAATATGCATACAAAAGCTCCCCTAGCTACCACAGAAAATAATAATAATAATAATAATAATAATAATAATAATAATAATAATAATAAAGGAAATTGCACGGTCTCTCTTCCCTTAATCAGATGTCTCGAGTTCGAATCCCGAGAATGGAAAAATATTAAAAACTCATGGCTAGAGGCGGTGCCGCCCATGCGGTCCTACGTTTATCGAGTCTAGGATTAATTAGTTGGGGCTATGCCTCGAATACTCTGACAATAATCAAAAGAAAAGAAACTAAACCTCATCAGTACGCCCTTAAATTAAGGCCTCAAAAAAAGTATGCCCTAATTCAATTAAACATATATAATCCATGATCTCGTTTCTACTTTCTACACATATAGATAATATATCGATCTCTTGAATTGAATTATATATGTTTGATTCCTAACATACATGCATGCAAATATATATGTTGAATCGAGGTATCTTATTCAAATAAGGAAACACAATCTATACTTAGCTTTGAACCAATTGGTGGCCCAATAGTTTGGTATGTGATTTAGAAATAAAAGGTCATGGATTCGAAACCTTGGTGGGTGCAAAATTATTTCTTTCCTAATAAAAAAAAATGTATGCTTAACTTTGGTGTCCTTCAAAAGGAAACACAATGTGCATCGCATTCTTTTTAGAGAGAATAAGAGCATCTCCAATAGTAACATGGATTTAGACCATGGATTGGTGCAACATTATGGATGTGGAGAGGATGTCTATCCTATGTGGCACTAGATAGATATTCACTTCTTAAAATGATCTCCAATGGTAATGTGAATTTAGACCATGAATTGATGAGTTGACACTTTTATTTTCAATTTTCATAATATTAATAAAGGCTTAAAAAAATAAAAACTTTAAAATAATTAATAATGTTGACGTGACAGTCTACCACAATGTCTAGAAGTAGACATTGTAGTAGACACCTTCCACTTTGATTTCATGCCACATAAGATGGACATTATGAATCTATGGTTCCATATATTGGAGAGCATTTTTTGGGTTGGATGTGGATTGTATCCTAGGTGGATCTATTTCCACCTCAATCCATGGTCCCATTGGAGATGTTCTAAAAAAGAGATGGAGAAAAGAACGAGAGAGAAATAACGTGCATTGTGTCCATATATATTCCCTCTCAATATGGAGCCATGGACCATTGCTGCTATCATTCCCATGGCATGCAGCTCTAAAAGAAATTCTCTTTTTATAACTAGAGTACTCTAGAGCTTTCACAACATAAACCAATACATAGTGCTACATATATATATATATATACAATAACCATATCACATGCGCAACTCTTAGCTTTTGTAGCTAGTAACCATCAGATATATAACAGTGCTACATATATATATATATATATATACATGCAATAATTTCTCACTTAATTTAGGTCCCCCATGTAAGCTCTATCTAATAACAACCAATAGATCGATACCTATAGCTAGATTATAGCACCAGCGGTACTGCATACACTATATATATATATATATATATATATATATATATATATATATATATACATAGATACACCAAACAAAAGCCACAACAAATAAAAGGGTCTCCACTTTTGATACCATTTTCACTGTCATTTTTAGGGACCATTTTCAAACAATAACTCAATAATGTATATTTTTAAAACTTATGAAAAAGTTTCATCAGGATTAGAGTAATTAAGCCCAATAAATAGACAATATATATACATGTATATATGTCTAACTAAAATTAAGATTACATCAAGTTTAAAAGAGAAATAACATACACCATTATATATGCGTAACGTGTGTGGTAAAAGTCATGTCAGCTAGCATAGAAAAAAAAAGAAAAAAAAGAAAAAAGAAACTTTGTATGTAGTGCGAAAAGAAAGAGAAAGAATTTCTAATTAAATTGATGATGATCTCAAGTACTTTATGCGTATATATACGCATATTTCGTTTGAATTCGCAGCCTCATCAATTGAACACAACTCAACTAAACAAAGTCTTTTCCTAAATTAATTGATGGTGAACTTCACTAATTCCACTTGCATCTTCATGCATGTGATGTCCTCCTAAATTATCCATACCATTATTATTATTCACGCACTAGAGAAACAGAAAATCACATACATATATGCATATACACTCACATTGGATATACGTAGATTTGTATATTTCATATTTGTCACATTTAAATTGACGATGAATTAATCCTACTTTATCTTTTAATTCATCAGAAATATTGAATCCCACCTTTTTTTTAGCCGAATGTATTATGTTCATAACCCAAAAGGGTACAAAAGTACAAAACGATCTATTACAATGAAGATAATAAATAGGTATTATTGCATTCCAATGACGTCTAGAACTAATGTCCGACTACGCACACATAGTGGTGAGGCACTATGCATGGAGGATTATAGTTGAACTTACGTAATTGAATATATATATATATATATATATATACACTTAATATTATTCTTGAAATTAATGATAGATTTATTTGAAAAGTACTATAGTTGGGTCAATTTCAAATTGTGGGTGGACCCGGTTGACCAAAATCCAAAATGTGCAATGGGATCAATATGAAGTAATAATATTGTTGAGAAATTAAACTATATATATATAGCATGATTTCCCAATTGTCCTTTTAGAGGGATATCGATAAATTAAAGAAAATATGTGTTGATCTCCATCTCTCTAGCTAGCTCTGATCTATTAGAGGAAATTAAGATAAAAAGGGGTTGCCCTGGCTAGTGAAGGCAAACTCTTTACTATGCCGTTGACTTTGTTGTGGACGGTCATGATTGATCAAACACTTGTGCTTCCTCAAGGGGACAAGAGATCATCACCTTTGTTATATATCTAGGGCCCGAAAAGAAAAGAAAAAAAAAGGAATGAAGGGTCTGATGTAAAAGAATGGTGATAGAGCAACTTTTGCACACCAGCTGCAGGTGCAGCTTTACCAACCCACTACACATATAGTGAGGAATTGATATATCTGATCAACCATGTGTAATGGGTAGTTATTAATTAAGTTGTGGTAGTTATTAATAAATATATATATATATATATATATATATATATATATATATATAAGAAAACTATAGTAGTTGTTATATTTCCGTAGCGGAAAAAGTTTGGTATTCATGTGTATAACATAGAAGTGTTGATATTGGTTATATAATAATAAAACTATAATATAGAAGTCCAAAATTCCCTAATAGGATAGCTATCAACTTGATTAAAGTCTTGTTTGGTTAGGGGTGGAGTTATCTCCTAAAAGATAACTTACAAAGAGTTGGAAATTAATCTTGTTTGGTTGCCCCTCCAGCTCCCTTATGAAGTTATCTCTCGGGAGTTGTGGATACAATTACCCCTCATTAATGTTTATTACCCATCTCTCTATTGTTTGAAGGCTCTTTTTGTCAATTCATATTCTTTTATTGTTTAAAACTTTGAAACTTCCCCGCAAGTTTGAAGTTGAACCAAACATGAAAATATTAACTCCAATGAGTTAACTCCAAGGAGATAACTCTGAATTAACATTGTAAGTTAGCAAAAACGAACTAATTAAACGAGGCCTAAGTTTGATTATTTTTTTAAGGCAAACAATATCATTTGGTCCATGAACTTGCACATTTTTGTTGATTTGGTCTTCAAACTTTCATCAGTTCACTTTTGGTCATTGGACTTTCATTTTCATTTACTTTTGGTCTTTTGTTAAGTTTGGAGAATAACGGTTACTAATGAAACAGTTCACAGTCGATTTTTCGAGGTGATGAATCAATTGTGAAGCACTTTGTTAGCGACCGTTACAGTTCAAACTTAACAAAATGATCAAAAGTAAAGAGAAATGAAAGTTCAGGGACTAAAAGTAAACTGACGAAAGTTTGAATACTAAATTGACAAAAGCTTGAGAGTTCAAGGACCAAATGATACTTTGTGCCTTTATATATATATAAGTTGGAGTTGAGAGAAAGTTCACATGCATCCTCCTTTTAGCAATTTTATTTTCTATTTTTTGTATTTTTTTCTATTTTAAGTATTTATTTATTTGTGCTATTGATTGTTTCAAGGAATATATTTATTCCCCTATTTATTGGATTTATTTATAGTTTGGATTTGACCAAAATAACAATTAAGTGCATTTGAATTTTTTCTTGGTTAATGAAGGGTTGTTTCAATGCATTTAATCTCCGTTTCGAATCTTACACCATCCCTTTGGTTACTGCAACATCATTTATACAGATCATTAATCTTCTTTTTATATATAGATCATAGGTTCACAAGTACTGCAGGTCTAGCACCATTCAAATACCTCTCTCGGAGTTCTTCACACACAAATGCAATGTTGTGGCGATTGTTGAGCTGTATGATACTCGAAAATGTAGCAGAGATCTTGCAGTCCGACCAACAACTTCACATCTCTATGTTCGTTGTTGTGAGGATTGTTCAGGATGTTCGCTGTGTGCATGATTTATAACTAAATATTTTTTATCCTCTATTGCATATATTTCTTTCTACGAAATATAGGTTGCTTATTATGAATTGTAAAAATATTATTGTATATTCATGTAAATTAATTTATTAACTTTCTCTTTAAGTTTTAATAATTTTTGCACATATCGCAGAAAATCGACTAGTTAATTAATAAGTACATCTAGTTCATTCATAAGAGGATTAGTTGTTGTATAGCGAGCTCAATTTTTTTTTACATATATGGTTACTTATACAAGAAAAGTTGAGGATTTGACTCTCATGATATATTGGAACTTACTTACAGGCTGATAAATTAATCTCTTTCTTATATATGCTCAATCTTTTGATGTATGTATGGTAATTAATTAACTAATACAAGAAGTTGAGGGTTCGAGTCTCATCATATATATGATGGAAGTAACTCCTCTATGAATCACACTTAACTGACGTGGGACTATTTTTTAACCCACACATCCCCAACGGCTAGCATTTTTAATTGTTGTTAATTTAAAGCTTGTGCATGCATATATCGATCCAGTTAACAAATTGACGGTTAATTTATTTTTTTTTGGAGATTTATGGTAGAGTTGGGGAATATATATATATATATATAATTTGCATGGTCTGCACATTGAAAAAATCCAAAAAGAAGGAAAGGGAAAGATGATGAGAAAGCAAGCACAAACGAGAGGATTTTGAGTTGTTAAGAATGGTGTAAGTCAAGATTCTCACACAATACATATATATAGGACACATTGTGTTATAGGGGGACCCATACATATCTATAAATCTTATTGTAGTCCTATTAATATTATAAGTGAAAACAGCCCAACCTTTAATTCATTATTGTGAATGATATCTGCCCCCCTAAGCTTTAGAGTTTGGACCTTGGATACCCTATTGAACAAAGAGACATGCAGACATAAAGATTTTTTATTTTTTTTGTCAAACAGACATAAAGATTGATAGAAGGAGAGAGAGAGATATAGGAATTTGGCAGCATGTTTTATGGGGAAAAAATCTCATGAAGTTACTTGAAGCATGATTTTAATTGATTTAATTTGGAAACTTTGTATGGTAATTAATTTCAATGATTTAATTACTTATTGGTTTTTTGGTGGGGTACTTTTAATTTTAATCTTCTTGTCATTCATGTACACATATGTTACACGACAAACTAAGGAATAAATCAAACGCCGTTGTCTCTTTGCCATGCATCTCGAATTGGAGTGTAAAAATTTTATATTTCCTTTTTAGGGATTTTGTTGTTTCTAATCATGGTTTTAGCAAAACAAAGTTAGATTATAGGTAAAAGGATCAACAAAAAAAGGTCATACCATAGATTTTGTAAAGATATAGTTGGAGAAAAGAATCTTGATCATGGACTGGATCTCTTTCATCTAAAGTTAAATCCTCTTTGATATTAACAAATAAAGGATTGATCCAACTTGTATATATCTTTATATATTTCACTATAAAAATAACGTAAGATTGATCAAATTATCTCAGCCTCAAAAAAATAAAAATAAAAAATCAAACCTCATTTTGTAAAAAAAATTGAATTATCTCACAGAAACTAAGATCTCGCCGTGTGCATGCGAACTGCAAAAGAATACTAAGCAATTAGCAAAACACATCGACTATACAAAACTTAAAGAAGAACGAGAGGTCTCTAAACGATAATAAAAGCTCTTTTTAACTAATTTTTTCTATTTCATTAGTTTTAAATTTTTGAGAAAAAAAAAACTTAAGCATTCAATTATGTTTGATTGTAAAATATCTTATTTTGTTTTAATGATTAAGATTTTAAAAAAGACAAAAAAAAGCTCGAAAATTTTTAAACACTTAAATAAGTGCCTTACCTTGTTTGATTTAATTAGTATTTTTTTAAAGCTTTCTATATCGTGCATAAAGTTAATTCGTGAAGCTCCTCCAGTGACTTACAATAAAAGATATTTTTTAATACATCGAATAAGTGTTGTTGAATGCAACGTTTTCAAAACTTAAATAATATATAATTGACATATTATAAGATATATTCTAATTTAAAAACTCATGTGTAATAATTTATTTAAAAATACAAACTTAACAATGCAGTAACCAACATATCATTATATCAAATTTGTTTAACGAATATTTAATTACGTAGGTGTTGATTTCGTATTTAATATGTTTTGACAGTATATTTATCAACTACGTTTGTCGATGTTGTTTAATAAAGAAAAAAACTTCTTTCTTTTATTATTCTTATTATAACGATTTGCCTATATTCGGATGGCATCATTTGCAAAATCTTTTTACTCCTAATAGAAAAAATCAATTTGAAGTGAATAGTGAGAGACGATGCCCAATGTAATTGTTGGTACACCTCAAATTAATATTCAAGATTAATAGTATATACGGTATAGTAGATTATACATTGATAAAGTCTTAAAAACATGAATTTCAACAATATTTAAATTGGGATATGTATGGAATACCACAACAATTTATTGTTTATATTTTATTTAATTATTTAGATAAATATCTATATATAATAAAATAAAAAATAAATAGAGATATTTATTAAAATCTTGATTTTGCAAGAACTTTATGTTAGTCTTGAATAAAATTTGCAATAGTAATAGTAAAGAAAAGTTAACCAATATAATTACACAACATCAAAGCTTGTTATTGAGTATCATAACAATCAATAAACATAACCATCTTGTGCTTGAACTAGTTATTTGACTAATATAAAATTATTCATATCAGAAAAAAAAAAAATTACTGTATAATAATAATAATAATAATAATAATAATAATAATAATAATAAATTTAATATAGAGCTATTTTTTTCCAGTTATTCGGTACGCCGGGCCCTACGTAACCCCACAGCTCTCCCCTATAATCTTCGAGGGCCGCTAAGGGCACCCCACCATTTAATGAGGGCACCTAACTTATTTGTAAAAATTCCAAAGCAAAAATGGAAAATACCATTTTGCCCTTGTATATATATAATGGTTTAAACCCCACAAACCATTTTGACAAGGAGTTAGGGCACCCCAAAAAAGCTTGAACCACAAAGCGACAACCACATTGCGTTTGGCGAAGAGGCGATCGATTTTTGCGGATTGACATCGTCCGACGACGATGTAACAATATTTGACAACCATATTCGGGTTTTTTAGAAGCTGTTTAGTTGTGTATAACGTGAAAATGATGATTTGTTTGTCAACGTAGGGTTTGGTAATTTCTTCAAATCCGAAGTTGTTTCCAATGTATAATGGAGGATTGTAATGCTTCGGTGCGAGAGAGGAGGTCGAACTTGAGGTAATTTTGCAATTTTTTGTTTTTTTTTGAGGTTATCCGAAGTTTATGTCGGGTGCGCGATCGTTTCGGCCTCACAGACCGAGATGTATGGTAATGTCTCGGTCATAGAGGACCGAGAGGTTTCACGTAGGTCACGATGCTGGAACGACCGAGAGTATTGAGTAACTCTCGGTCGTATGTAAGCGAGACTCGAAGAAAGTTTCGGACTGTACAATCGAGAACATGTTTTTTGGATTTTTTTGTTGGTTGATTATAATGTTACACTGTTTGTATTGCAGTGTAATGCCGTTATCTAGTAATTTTCCAAACTACAAATGCGTTTTTACACCTTCTAAGCCATTCCCCTATCGAGAATCGGCTATTTCATGGCTCCAAATGATTGATGGTGAGAACAAGTTTGTGTTAGTAACGAAGCGCTCGGATGCGGGGCATTAAGCGCAGGGAAGGGTGAAAATTGCTGTGAGAGGTTTGGGACATATATGGGACCGGCTCGAGAGAGTAGGGAAGGGGAAAGCGACAAAAATTTTAAAGAAATCAAGGAATGATGAAAAGGCGAGGAGTCACACTGGTACGAAGAAATGTGGATGCCCTTTCCAAATTAACGTCAAGGAAAATGCTGACTCCTTATGGTATGTCACTGTGATTTGTGGGAGGCACAATCACGACACCGCAGGAAGATTGGATAATGGGGAGGACGAAGTTGAGGATGCGGGGGAGGATCGAAAGTGAGCGAGCTTAGGGAGATTAGTTCACCTTCGTCTTTCGTGGAGTGCAAGCGGGGAAGTTGAGGATGCGGGTGGGAGGACACCGGGGTCTCCAATCGGAGGCACCCCAGTGTCGGAGGCACCCCAGTCTCCAATCGGATTTGAGTCCTCCCACTCCACAAAAGCTTCTAGGCAGAAGAAAGTCAATGTTCCACAAATGCGTCGTGCCAGTCGACGCACGCAAAGTGGATCTAACATGGCTTATGGTCATTGCTTAGAACCGGATTGGTTGCCACATGTTGAGGCCATTATCGATGTGGTTTCCGATGGAAATTGTGGATATCGGTGTATAGCCTCTGGGCTTCGACTTGCCGACGTAGACGGGTGGAGGATTGTGCGTAGAAGGATGTACGATGAGATTATCGGGTATGAAGACCTTTGGCGGGAAGTGCTTGGCTCGAGTTTCGAGACTGTCAAGAATGCGGTGCATTGCCCGAGAGAAGCAAGAGGGGCATCTTTCAAAGAATGGTTGACACTTCCGGACATGGGATTGTTAGTATCCACCGCATTCAATGTCATTCTCGTCAACCTCTCGCATGGGAGTGTCTCCACATTCCTACCTCTACGTAGTACTCCACCGTCGTCATTGCACAACAGACTTATCATTGCAATGGCAAATGAAAGGAATATCCATTGGGTTAGGGTAAGTTCTATGATTTTTTGTGAATTGGTTTGTTTCCCCTTAATCGGGTTTGTGACAATATCTTCTATGTTCTATTGTTCACTTTGACAGTGCGATTGCGTGTGAATGCACCATCGCCATCCTTATATCCATCGTGGGATCGGACGTTGAGGATCTGCGCCAAAGGTTGGCGAGATGGATTCGTTTTTCGAGACATCGCGCCCATTGCAAGCTCGCGATCATGAAGCCACCATACCGTTGTAGATTTAAATACACCGTAGTTAAAAGCTTGTACCTAGACGGCTAAACATTTAGAAATTTTGCCAATTCGTCCGAATGTTCTATGTATATGCAAATGTTGTCTTGTGTTTTGATTGTTGTTGTGTTTTGATTGTTGTTTACTTATGGATGGACCCTTTTTAGAGTCGGTTTGAATGTTACGGAGATTTATAATTAATTAAGTTTCGGTGCAAATTGTCGTGAGGATTTTCAATCTTGTATTGTTAGTTTGACATACAACCAAATTTTTGTTCAAAGCTGTAATGTTCAAATTCATCAATTTCGATGTCTCGGTCAAGCGGTGTTCGTGAAACAACCCATATTTTCGGTCACCCACGACCGACAAGTATTCCAATATATCGGCGTGTACAACCGAGTCCAATAGAAAGGTCTCGGTTGTACACCACCGAGATGGATTGACCATTTCATTCGCTCGACTCTCGTCCTATGACGACCGAGCCTACCGAGACCCTCTCGGAAGTGGACAACCGATACGCTAGCTAACTCTTCGGCCTTCGTGGCGAGGCTGCGAGTTCCCAAAAATATTAGGCACGTCTCGCCAAGGCCGAGACAGTTGACACGATCTCGGCTTTGTGTGGCGAGAACCACGATTTCCCAATTTTTTTACATTTGAAAAAACCGCCACACACACATTACAACTACTCTACCAAATGTAACTTAATTCGACGATCTTCAACCGAGCTAATTTGGAGACGAAATCGGCTCACACACCGGGACCCTACAAAATGCGAAAACTCGAACAACGAAGGAGAAACACACGGCGAGGGACGGAGAACACGATTTCTGGGGATTCCTCTCACTTGGTCGGTTCAAAACAAATGAATTCTTCCACAAGGAGTTTGGTGAACGAGGAAGGTGGTGGTGGTGGGGGTGGTGGGGTGCCGGATGGGTTTGCATGAGGGTGGTGGGATGCTCGGGGGTTTGCACGAGGGGTATTTTCGGTAGTTCGGGGCTAATTTTTGAGTGCCCTGAGGTAAAACGGTTTGTGCCCACATTGCTGGGTGCCCTCATTAAATGGTGGGGTGCCCATAGCGGCCCTCTCTTCTCGTCCCCGCCAGGAGGAAATGATGATCAGAATGTCTGACAGGAGTCCTTGACCGTCTGATGGGATTGACCGAGTCAGAGAATGTTGGGTGCGCGAGCGAGTCCCGATGGGGGCTGAGCCGGGGAGGCAGTGGGCTCGTTGGGTGGTGCAGAGAATGACACCTATATGCCCCACACTGCCTCGCACCCTCATTGGACCACCTCTGCCGCCAACTCTCGCTTCCCAATATATAATAATCATCCAATTAATATTCTTAGTTTTTTTTTTTTTTAAGTAACACAATTTGACAACATATTGTAATTAGAGTAGTAGATTTTGTGCACATTAGTGACTCTAATGATGACTTCTTTGTAAAAAAAAAAAAAAAAGGTCAAGCGTTGCACTGGTTATAGTCTTATATATGATAGGTTATAGGGTTCGAATCTACTAATTATCTAGCTAGGGGGTGGTTCTTTTTGTCGTACTAATTGTAATTAAAAGACTTGATGAATAGTGGACAAACTTAATTAATTAATTAGTAATCCCATAAAATTTAATTAGATGGGTGACAAAGAACTCGTAAAGCCAAGGTGAGCTATAGCAGTCCCAAGTGACTCACATAACTATATATATAAGTAGACCTGAATTATTTTTCTAAGATTTATACGATAGACTTGGACTAAATATCACTTAAAAGTCTTAATATATGTTATGTATTTTACGGTATAGTGCGAAAAGTTAGACCTAAGACCTTAACCGCTTTAATATAGTAGTTATCAATAGCAATTCAGAACACTATAGATCGATTATTGAAAAAAATGTATTTCTTATTTTAAGTCAATGAGAAAAGTTTTATCAAAAGAAAAAGATATTGAGAAGAGTTTATATCTCAAAAAAAAAAAAAAAAAAAGATATTGAGAAGGGTTCTTTTTAAAGTAGACATATAATTTTTTATTTTCTTGCATGAAATTAACCAAAGTTTGTAAAGACATAGAAAAAACTAAGGTAATTAATTAATAAAATATGTTTAAAGGTAGATAATTGTTTTGATTAATGTAGGACTTGTCGCGTAAACTTTGATTGACTTCACCAGCTTTACAAGCTGGCATCGATCTTGACACCTTTGCGAAAACCTTTTTTTGAGTATGATGCATCAATGAGTCATCCTTAATTTATCATCCTTGCTAGAAATATATTATCAGATTTTATCAATTCATGTAATAAATAATTAGGACTCAACCTGTCCCCACAACTTAATTATGCTTAAAAAATATAATAAATAATTGCAAAAATTTTATTAATTGGAAAAGATATGAGGTTTCGATCTATAGTGCTTACAAAATATTATTAAACTAATTCTATTACAAAACATAAATAATAAAGGAGACAAATTTAATCTCATTAATACCCTAAATGCATTTGAAAACTAAAGTATTAAACGGGTGGATTGGTTATGGTATTCGTGCTATTATTTTTCACATACATCATACATTATAACCCAAAGTTCTGTTGCTCATCTAACTTGTGTTCAAATAGCTAGTCTTGCCTATTTTAGTTGCGTGCGAGATGAGAGACGCGTGCGAAGACGATTCCATTATAAGGAAAAGTTTCTTCATGTATAGTGAAGATGTCAATGCCCAACTTTAATTACAACTTGAAATTGAAGTTCCTATGCTCTAAAATTGATGTAATAGATGAATTTAGGAACATGATATGTAATTAACCTCCTGAAAAAAAAAAAACGTATGTCTTATATATATTTTCTTTTTTCTTTGATAAGAAAGAAATAACTAGCTTCGAATGACTTTGAACTCACGACTTCTTACTCCCAAATTTCGTGCTCAATTATTGAACCACCCAATTGATTAGTCTTGTATATTTTCTCTTGAATGGACGCTTTTCAACATTAATTAGCACATATATACTTCGTCTTTCATTATATATCTTTCCAATTCGCGCTTATAAATCTAGTGGTTTGTATTTTACGTTATATAAGAAAAAGCACAACTAATGAAAGCTTGAGACTGATAATCAAATAAATATGCAATTTTACCTACTAAAGTGCTTGAAGGTAACTTAAGTCCACAAAATGGTGCAAAGAAAATGTTACTGAAAAGAGACATCCAACCTTTTAATCCTTTCATAAGTTGGTCTAAATTAGTCAAAGAGTCATTAGCTCAAATTAGTCAAAGAGTCATTAGCTCGAGTCCTAAAAGGTTAGACATTTTTTTCTAGTTTTTTTTTTTTTTGACAAAATACAAAGGGCGTGATGTATTGAGATAGAAATGAGCATTATAACTCAGACTGATGCAAAAGTTTTGTGTTTGATTCTTAGTGTTAAGGAAATTATAATAGTTGCTATATTTCGTAGTTTAAGTATTTAGGTAGTTTTTATATTTTGATATTTAAGTAGTATTATGAAACTTTCATTCTTTTATACTTTTTGTTCGAATATAAACAAAATTATTGTACTATGAAAGTACACATTAATACAATTCTTAGTCTCTTCTTTGAAATCTATCACTTAGTATGTACATTATATTATCTTGATTTCTTTCGAATTACAAAATTAAGGTGCCCGATTTACTCTTATAAGAGCATTTCCAATGGTAACATGAATTTGGACCACGAATCGGTGCCACATAATTGATGTTTGGAAGATGTCTATCTTATGTGGCACTAAATAGACATTCACCTCTTAAAATAATATCTAATATATGGTAATGTAGATTTAGACCATGAATTGATGAGTTGACACTTTTATTTTCAATTTTCATAATATTAATAAAAGCTTGAAAATAAAAACTTTAAAAGAATTAATAATGCTGACGTGACAGTCTACCACAATATATAGAAGTACACATTGTAGTATACACCCTCCACTTTGATTCCATGCCACATATGATGAACATTATGAATCCATGATTTCATTGGAGATCATTTTTTGGGTTGAATGTAGATTGTATATTAGGTGGATCTATTTCTACCCTAATCCATGACCCCATTGGAGATGCTCTAACATCGATAGAACTAAACTAAAAAAAACTGAAAAAATTTGGACACTTAATTATCATTATAAAAAAATACAATTGAATGAAAAAAAGAAGATATAATATACAATTGAATTAAAAAAAAAAAGAGAACATAATGATAATGATAAGAGTACCGGAGAAATCAACCCAACCCAACAAGTCACCGTCTACACCCCCAACCCAATCCGCCAACCGGCACCGCCGGTAATTTCTCCATGTATTCACACTTTTACTGTCTTACCCTCCAAACACCACAATATTACCACCAACCCATCACACTCACCTCTCCACTCCCCCTTATAAAACCCCACAACAACAACACCCAACACAAACACAAACGCAGACACAGACACAACGCAGACCGTTATAGCTAACAGTGACAGTATTAATAGCGAAGCATCAAACCCGCTATATATTATTATTATATATTATATGGTTGAGTACTTGGTTTCAGCGATTGCGGGTTTTTTATTAGAGACTCTTTGATGGAAATTGTTGATCAAAATTCATGTCATCATCGCACTCTACATCGCATTCATCATCATCATCATGACAACAAGAATAAGAGAAACCAACATGGAGATCTGCGAAAAACTCAGGCGGGGCGCGGATCCTGCCGCGGAAGCTAGCTTAGCTTAGCTAGCTAGAATGGGCTGATTAATTATTGAGAGATAATTATTAAATATCAATTACTTATTCTTCTAATCACCAGATGGTTTTGCATCGAAAACAACTTTGAAGACATTGGAAAGAAAAAGAGGGTGATAATGTGTATTAAAACATTGTGTTGCAGCAATGGATGGTGCTACGGCGCCTTCTGGCGGCGCGTCGATGGCCGAAACCCCATGTAAGCTTAGCTACATTTGTACATGTGTATGCATGGATGGGTTTATGTATGTATGTATGTATGTGTGTGTGTATGTATGTGTTGGGTACTGTTTGGTTTGGTTTGGATTCTTTGCTTTTGATTTGTTTGTGTGTTTTTTGGCTTGTTCTGTAGTGTTGCCCATTTTTAACTTGTTAAGGTTCCTCCTCTGTGAAATATATTTTGGGGTTTTGTTTTCTTTTGCAGAATTGTTGTTGTTGTTGTTGTTGTTGTTGCCGTGTTTTTTTGGGCAAACGGCATAACCTCGTTCCCAAATTAATTGGGGTTGGCTACCTGGATCAAACTATTTAACTGTGCTCGATTAAGGGCAATTGATGGTGAGTTTTCCAAACCATCCAAATCCTTCTTAATTGATGCGTCTCATGTTAATTTTGGTCTACCCGTCGAATTTCCCCATTTTTTTTGGGCAAACAAAATAATGAAAATGATAAATTAAGAAGAATTTATGGTGCTAATTGGGGTTTGAATACCTAGAAATTAAAAGGGTAGTTTTGATTTTTGCTTGTTTTTTTTTTTTTTGGTAATGTCTGTAAAAGAGTAATTAAAGTTGGGTTTAACTGAGATTTGGGACTTAATTTATGTGTTCTAGCTAAACCACTTTGGATTTGGATTTCCCTTGTTTTGTTTTGTTTTGTTTTTTTTGTTTTTTTTATTTATAAAAATCACAATTAGAAAGAACAATTGACTTAAAAAAATTGTGGTGGTATTATGTTCAATCACAGGTTATTGACTTTGGAGGATGCATACTTAGAAGAGCAAATTGGTGGTGGTGGTGGAATTCAGAAGATGTTTCAGCAAGTTCATATGTTGGGAGATGGGTATGTATGGAGACTTTTTTTTTTTTTTTTTTCCATTTTTTTGCAATTTGAGTGATTACTTGTGATCTTTATTTTGCTTTTGTTTGTCGTCGCTTTTCATTCGTTATTATATATGATCATGAACTTCTCATGCATCGTAAATTAACTTAATCACGCTTTGTAATTATCATACCTTTTGCATATAATTTCATAGTTAAAAGCGCGAAACAAAAATTTCGCAAAGGGCAGAGGCTGATTTTTACTTTTGCTTTTCCTTTTGTCTTTAGAATCATAGGACAAACTGCTTTAAGTGGGGAGCACAAATGGATGTTCTTAGATGCTTTGTTTGGAGAGTGGAATCCCAAGGGTTCCTTCTACAATCAAGAAACTTTCCAGGTATTGTTCTAATAATGCCTAGCTTAATTTCTCCAAATGTCGTTAGAATTCGATTTTTTTTCGCGTATATTTTACTATCGACGTTGGGGTTTTAACTTTTAACCAATGCTGCATTTTATATTTGAGTACTTCAAGTAGACAGCTTGGTTTTTACTCTTTCTTTCTCATTCATTCCTCATCATTTACTTCTCTTAGTCTCTAACTTTCGTCGACTTATGTGAGCATCTCGTATCTTTTGCAGGGAAGTAATTCTGAGTTCCTTCAACAATTCGCTTCTGGAATAAAGGTGTGTGTGATCATTTCTTGATAGTTCACCTTAAGATATGTAAATTTTCTAATAAATCTGTCATAGTCTCCCTGCATCTTTTTTCCTTGCGGCGCGCTAGTCGTTTTTTTCAGTTCAATTAGTAATGCACCTCATCAATCATTCGACTCTATTTTGCAGACCGTTGCAGTCATTTCGGTGGCACCTCAAGGTGTTGTGCAGTTTGGATCCACCCGGAAGGTACTAAATGTTTACAGTTAAATCGCCTTCTTGCCGTAGGATTATGCTAGTATATGGCAATCAAAATTCTTTCTGGTTGGTAATGCATGTCTAGCAGTCATAGCAAACACATTCCGCTTCAACATTGCGTTGTGAGCTTATTTTTGCTTGAAATGCTGCAGATTCCGGAGAGGTTGGACTTTGTGAATCATGTTAGAAGTTCATTTGCGAGTCTACAAAGCGTTGATGGATTACTCACAGGAATTGCACCGGCATCTCTTAGCGGGATATTTGACTCGAGCGGGATAGTTGCATCGGTAGTTTCTTCTACGAACTATTCTTCTAATTATGGGAACAACAAAGTCATGCAAGATGGCAGAAACAAAGATCTGCTGGTTCATCCCGAGTCTTCGCCCTTGAATTTGGGGTTGCGAAAAGGCAGCATAAGCCAATTTCCTAATAGTACTACTGCACAAGCTCAAGTCATATTATCGCCACCAAAAATGCAGTTGCCGCAGGGTTCATCTAAGATCCCCTTAAGCTCCTCTAACAGCTCTGCTTCCCAAATTCCCAGCGCAAGTACCCGGAGCAGTGGCGGTTCTAACGGAACTTTGTCGGGCCAACAAATGGCATCTGGAATGGGAAAGCAGGAGTCTCCAAATGCACACAAAGCTTCATCTTATGTGAATTCATATCAAAGTTTTCAAGGGGAGGAAACTTTGGCTTGCCTCTACTCCTCGAGTGGATTGCTTAACTGCGTAACTAACACAACAATGCCTCATGTTAACAAGAACATCGAGCATGGTTCGTGCAGTCTAACAGACGCACAACTTTCTTCTCCATTGCTCCGCGACACTGAAATTGGTGAACTTCCAAGTAGTAGTTACAATGGTTTACATCCATTTCCTGGGGAGTTCAGACAAGTGAATGCTACTTCAATCCCTTGTAAAGCAAACGGAATTGATAATTTGTCCCAATGGATTGCAGAATCACTTCAACGAGGCAATATTGGTTTGGCTGCGTCGCTTGGTGATTTTACGCCGCAAAGGGTTGGAGTTGCTTCTGCATCATCTGATTTAGTAGGAAGTGAGGTTGTTAGTGGTGTTCCAATCAATTGTCCTGCTACTTCTGTTGAGAACTCCTTTACTACCGACGCCATAAACTGTTTGAGTACTGGTTTTGATGGGAAAGACAAGTCTGTGAATCCTACAGCACAACTTCCGGCAGATAATGATCTGTTCGACAGTTTGGGACTAGATTTCAGGCAGACCCAGAACAAGGGGTTTTGGGATGACATTATGTCGAGATTAGGAAACGGCGGTTGTTCCGGTTTGACAGCGGGTCCTTCAGAATGTGTCTCAGAAATGGATGCTGGATCCATTGCTAACATACAGAAAGGTCTTTTATCAGACCTTGGATTGGAACAGCTGTTGGAAGGTTTTCTTGGCCACTCCCCGGTTAATGCTAAACCAAGTTTGGAGCATCAGTTATCTACTGGTGCGATAACTGGAGCGGATAGTATATTAGCCTACGGAAACCAAGCTCAGTTGGCTAGCCATTCTCTCTTGGGTGGAGCCGCGGATGAAGAGAGGATGAGCATGCATAAATGTCATAAAGAAAACATCCTAAAATCCAGGGTAGGTTCATGGATTGATGACAGTTATAGCATCAATACCGAAAGTACTACGGTCACAAATCCTAAGAAGTCTGAAGAACAAGGAAAAGCCACCAGAAAGAGGGCTCGACCTGGGGAAAGCACTCGACCAAGGCCTAAAGATCGGCAGCAGATCCAAGATCGGGTGAAAGAGCTCCGAGAGATTGTCCCTAATGGTGCCAAGGTACTTCTAAATATGTCCAATGTATTGACTAACTTGGATTTCGATTGTTTTCAAGAGTAGTATAATGATTCTTTGAATTTGGCGGATTAACAGTGTAGCATAGACGCGTTGTTGGATCGTACCATTAAACACATGCTCTTCATGCAAAGCGTGACGAAATATGCAGAGAAAATTAAGCAAGCCGATGAGCCAAAGGTAGCTTCCGACGTCCTTTTTAACACCTTCGATATATATAGTTTATACTTCAATTTAGTGTCTTCAGTATTGTAGTTAATATTTGTAACACTTTTAAGTATGGTTTACAGATGATGGTTGATGCAAGTGGTGTGGTTTTAAAAGACAACTCAAATGGAGGTGGTGCTACTTGGGCATTTGAGGTTGAGGGCCAAACAATGGTCTGTCCTATCATAGTTGAAGACCTTACCCCCCCTGGTCAGATGACCATAGAGGTATATATGATGGTCGTCGATAAGTAGTCTCATTATCAAAATCTTATTGAAGAACTCGAGCAAATTCTCATTTCACTTTACAAACTGAATCCTTTTGATTGTTTCTGCCTAACAGATGCTATGCGAAGAACGGGGATTCTTTCTCGAGATAGCAGATATAATTCGGGGTTTTGGTTTGACCATTTTAAAGGGAGTGATGGAAGTTCAAGAAACGAAGATTTGGGCTCGCTTTATTGTCGAGGTACAAACTATAGGCACGCGCAAATGCACATAAATGTATAGTTATTGAGATTACTTTCAATGCTTCTATATTATATATGTCATGTTGGCTAATTAATTCCTTTTCGCCTTCCTTAACCAGGCCAACAGAGAGGTCACAAGGATGGATATATTCCTCTCATTAGTGCAACTTCTACAACAAACGGCCAACTCCAGCAGTCAGCCTACTAGTAAGGGTGTCGAAAGCGGTATTCCGATGTTTGGGAACTACCAACAGTCCCCGATACCGGTTCCAATTGGATTGGCAGACCAGCTACACTGATTTATATCAGTCCTCTTTTTCTAAGCACCCCAAGACCAATGCCTGGAGTGGTCACTTTTGTGTGCCTGCAATGAAAGGCACCCCTATAAGAAAAGGGACACTACACAAAGGTTGAAAGAAAACAAGGTTGCATTCTTATTAGGCCCATGTTTATGTGGCTGCAGTGCCCTTAAATTTGTCTCTTTTAGATCATATGAGATGGTCAAGTGGGGGTGATGGAGATGTGACTAGGGAGAGAGAGAGAGAGATTTTCAAAGGGAATGCAAAGGCTCTTCTTTTGAACAGGTTTCCCCCCTAGAGGGGCACATATCTAAATGTGGGTCAGATTATTGTGCCCTTGCAGAGATGAAAATGAGAAGTGAAGGGAAGGGAATATGGGGCTTTGTGAAGGTATACAAAAAATATAGGAAGTGAGAGGGGATAGGAGGCATTTTATTACTTTTGTGTTGATGGGGTTGGGGCTTTGGATTCTCTATGTTGTTGCTTCATTAGTGATTCTTGACTCAATTAGGCAGATTATTCTTTTTTTTTTTTTTTTTTTTTTTTTTCTCAAGATATTCAAGTTCCAAGTTTGTATTTTAATAGAACTTGTTAAAACTAATCTAGATCATTTTGATTTTGCATTTGTCTTAACAAAGTAAAACCAAGTATATCCTTGTATGTTTCGCATTTATAATTTTCATTTTAAAGTCATTCTTAATTAGAGACTATATTTCGGTCTACACATCACGAACGGTAGAGCTTCAATTTAGCGGACTACAAAAAATAATGCAAACGACACGTACTTTGAAAAGATTTTCTTATTTCTTACGTAGTATTTGACGTCAAATGTGCCAGCTAATCTACATTGGGGACTCTTAGACCTAATAGAATTAAAACTTAGCTTAAGAGAAACCGTCAACTAATTCATACCGAACAATTTTAGACCTCAGATAAGGTGACCCTCCTACTTAATTTGTCCAATCCAAAAAATTAAACTTAAGATCTCGCTTAAGAGAAACATGAGTCTCTTGTCAATAATGACTTTCCTTCTGTCCAAAATTTTTTTGTTTAATGGGAAGATGAAAAAGACACAACATGCGAATATAATTCTTGTCCTTTAATTTCATGAAGGGTATCATGACATTCCTTCTTGTTCTCATCCTTTATTATAATGTTAATGGCGTTTCACTATTTAGAGAGAAAGTGTGTGCAAACATCAAAAAGAGATAATTTACTTTTGCCTCATCTTTTCTAAGCCCCCATGAGAGAAACAACTAGAAATAACCAAACAAAATTGGCATCATTTCACTGTTGATGCAAGTCTTGAACTAAGTGATACAATACATGCTTCTATGTACTTATGTTTATGTACTACATGTCGTAGTAAATTAATGCTCTTTATTGAGTGTTGTTTTCAGATGACTATGACTATGACATGCTATGAGAGCATACTCCCTTTTGGTGCTTCTAGCTAACTTCATTTGACTTCAATTTACAAGTTGATAAAGCTTAGAAAACTCTTACCCAACAAAAATAAAATAAAATAAAAACTTTGAGAACAATTGATAAGTTTCCACCAAATTTATTAGCTTAGACATTGAGATTAATATATATTTGGCAGTGGTTAATGGTGCTACATAGTCTTTGCATGTTGCAAGAGTTTAGAATTCTTCGACTGATCCGATGGTTGATCATCAAAATATAGTCCCCCATTGGTTAAAAAGCCTCCAAATATGAAGATTATACATACAAAGGATATGGATCTTTTTCCATGAAATACCGAGTCTTTTTAAAGTATAATCCTAAACAATTGTAGCTTGATGAGGTGGTCAAATTGTGGACACTGCATGATAATGTTAAGTGTCTAAGTATTAGGGGTGGCAGTGATCACCGCAAAACTGCCCAAACCCCTAAACCGTCCAAATCGCAAGGTCTGGTCTAATTTTTTAAACTAGCGATTTGGAGGCGGTTTAAAAAACTTGAAAACCTCGATTTTGCAGGTTACTGGTGGTTTTCATTTATAGAAAATCACGGTTCACCAAACCGCAAATCACCCCCAAACTTGGAATGAAATGAAATGTAGTTGAAGCCTTTTCACGTTGTTTTAACTTTTGAAATGAACTTAAACTTATAATTTCGATTGAATTCATGTGTTTCCAGGGACGAAGCCTGCATTAAGGTGGTGGGGGGCCAAGTTTTTCCACATGTATTTTTAATTTGGAAAATAATGTTACAAGGACATTTCAAAGTCACACCCAAAGTCATATCGAGTAACGTGGCGTGCGGGTCAGCTTCCTGAGAATCGTTCGCACGCGCCTCAGAATACACACCCAACGCGTTATGTATCGAAAATTATATACGCATACTTATTTTCATGTTGGGCTTGTACACCGCATTACCTAGTGTGGCTTTGAATATAAATTTAGAGCGTCATTGTACCATCTTCCCTCGCTATAATTTATAACAAAAAATTGGAGGGGTGCAAAATCACACAAAGTAATACCCAGCTAGCTATGTCGTCACATATAGGCATATGATGTGGGGCACGGGTTGGGGGGCCATGGCCCCCCCAAGCATCAATGCAGCTTCGTCCCTGTGTGTTTCATTGTGTTTTTGGTGGATGATCATGTATGGACATGTTTTGTTGATGGACTTGTATGGAATGTGCGATTTTTTTTTGCTGAAAATTTGTCGCAGAAAAACTGCAAAACCAAACCGTACAAATCGCGGTCAGTTTGGTTGCAGTTTTAAGGGTTTGCGGTTTGGTAACGATTTGCAAAACGTTCAAACTGTTAACCCCCGATTTAATGGAGGTCCACAGTTTGCCCACCACTACTAAGTATGTACGACTTCTGCTGCTATCATTGTATATAGCATTTATTCACATTAAATGAAACTAATAATCACCATGGAATTAGAATAATAATAACCAGTAATAATTAGATTCAACAACTTCACATCTCTATATCTATTGTTGTGAGAAGGATGTTTGCTATGTGCGTGATTTATAACTAAATATTTTTTATCCTCTATTGTATATTTTTAATTGTAAAAAATATTACAATATATTCATGTAAATTAATTTATTAACTCTCTTAAAATTTTAATAACTTATGAGCAGAGGGCATGAAATCGGCTAGGTAAATTAAAATTCAAAGCTATATATATTCATCACGATACTAATGTCAAAATCATTGTTCCCTAACCTAACAACACACCTTATCGCAAATTTGTTGCTTCAATAGACATTGTTATTTGATTATGGAGTCCACATGGAAATCCCATTAAAATAGTTCTATTACAGCCGGGGAAAAAACAAGAGCAGTCAAATTTGAATGAGATTCCAATTTGAATAACTTGAATTAAGCTTAATAAACAATTTAATTCATTTTCATGGTTTAAATCGAATAACATATATATGTTGCATATTAATTCAATATCAAATTAGTATATAAGTAGAACATATAAATCTAATTTATTTATTTTTAATATAACCTGCTTAATTACACCATATTCAATAACTTAATTAGTTAAATCCACAATAGGAGACATGAATTCTCAACTTCATGTAAAGACGAAGACACGACAAAATTATATATACTCTAATTATTGATAAAGACGCATGCATCTTGAGATTTTCAGCTTGTCATATACTCTAATAAAATAAATTAGAGCAATTAAATAAGTAATTAGTTAGATTATGATTAAATCATAATTAATTAATAAATTAAGTGATAGCTTTCGGTTGAAATCAACATAATGCTTTCTTTTTGGCAGTTTTTTGTGAAGTTACGCATTTAAAGGCCCATGTTTTAAAAATACAATATACTATAGTGATTAAGACAAAACAAAAGTTTAGTGGCATCATAAGCAATAAGTGGCCCTCATAAACACCAACCCTCTTTGATAAATGAGTTTGCTTTTCATATCTTTTGCTCTTGTGAGAGATAAGTGCTCCCCTTGAAAGTGATATGACAAAAACCCTATTGAAAATGAAAATCCAATACCTACTTTATTGAAAGAGATAGAGAATAAAAATTCTTCCTTCTAGAGTATATTAATATCATGACCTAATCTAGGTAATTAAAGAGGTCAAGATATGATATACCAGATGTATGTTTGTATGTAATCTTTAAATGGTTGTCACTCGTCATCTTCACATAAACTTGTGCTTATTAGATGGGAAACTCTTGATGTGTAATGGGCTTTCCACTAGGGGAAGCCCACTAAAGAAGGGTCTAAAATTAGGTCCTTGTCCCTTGTTCATTAAGGGTCTTAACATTACATGATAAAATTCAAGTAATTAATACTTCAAAAAAAGTAATTAGTTAGAGTGCAACTCCACCTATGTTGTAAAAAAACTCCACCTATGTTGTACACTATGTGGGCTACATAGCCGGTCTCAAGTCCGGATAAAGGAGGATGACTTTGACGCCTATTTTTTCATACCGAAAAATGGGTAAGGGAGGTCTTAAACTCACTTTTCATACCCGAAAAGTGGGGAGGAAAGGCCCCGAGCTCATTTTCCATTCTTGGAAAATGGAGGAGGGTTGCGATAGGTTGAACGTAAAACTTTGTCACTTTTTGAAATAGCGATCAAACATTTTGTCACTTTTCATGAAATGAATCAAACATATATAAACGTTGGTTGAGGCTATGTTGTTGTTGTTGTAGAGTGCACAATTTGGTTTATTGTTAATCAATATTCTTTTATATATATAATAATAATAATAAAATGTATATGATCTTATACTTGATTTATATATTAGGTCACTTCAAGATTTTCTTACATATTTAATGATCATGTCCACATAATATAGATAAGATATACTTTAGGTCACAACATAAATGAAATGGACATGTAGCTAGGTCCAAGATATATAATATCTACCTCTCCATGGTTGTGGAATCCATCTTGATTCCAATTACATTAGAGTATTCAGACTAAGACAAACTTTAAAACTCCCTTTCTATAGATCCCCCCCAACATGATGACATATGTCTATTAATGTCCTCCCGTACATATATAGTACATATATTGTTGGAGAGGACTGACGTTTTTAGTTCATCACCAAGAAAAAAGGCTCATCGAATTGGCATTACTAACTAATACTAATAGTCTAATACAATAAAAAAAAGTCTTTGAAGAATCTCTAGCTAAATTGATTTTTAATATTAATTTTTTTTTTAATAAGAAAGAAATCAACTTTTCTTGTCCCTATAGACTCGAACTCTCATTCTCTTGCAACAAGACCACATTGTAAGACCATAATGTGTCTCATAATATATTTAATTTATGTAATGTATACATTATGTAATGTACGGACCTAAAGTCTTTTGAGCTCCTTTTAGGTTATCAATTTAATAGAAATTGGTATTAATGTTAGAAGCTTAAAGGTTCTCCCTCAAGCCTATAAAAGTGCACTTGTACCATCAAATAATGTGTCGAAAGTTTTAAGGCTCATGAGGGCGATAAAAGCTTGTTGGTTTTAGGAGATTGGCCAAACACTTCCACAGATAATTCTCTATTTGGTCTATGTTTTATGTTAAGAGAATGCTTACATGTGGTATCAGAGCCTACTAGATTAGTAGATTTTGCCACGAATGATTTATATACATCAATGTTGCCGCCATTTCTATACTTAGTATTCTGATTTATCGATTACCAAATTTCTGTCAACAGCGAATAATCCCACACTTAACATTTACTGATTCTTTATCAAACAATCCTGGTTTATTCTAGTTAAACAAGGGAAGAAGATTGTAGAAAAAAAATTGACAATAAACAAAAATTGCTAAAATATGGCATTGATCAGTGGAATGGTAAATTCTTTCCAATGATTCTCAAATGTTAGTTGTCATAATCTAATACCTTCTGGGAAATAGCATACATGCTACAATTAATTTAGCTAATGATGAAGATGCATACACTAACAGATTATTCACTTAAAAAAAAAAAGTTTATGAAAATAAAAGAAAGACCAAGCAACATACCCATAATATATGATTCATACATTGTGCTTCTCTATAGTATGAAGTTGTATCAGTGTCCCATATCGCAAGCTTCAACTTTTGCCTCCAAAAGTAACTTTTTGCCCGTATTATAAATTTCTGTCGATTGAAGTGTTGACTTTAGTAAGACATGCGTTAAAAAAATTATAGTAGTTGTTATATTTCGTAGTTTATGTATTTAGGTAGTTTTTATATTTTGGTATTTAAGTAGTATTAAGAAACTTTCTTTATTTTATACTATGTTCAGCTCTATAAATAAGAGCACCCTATTGTACTCAGTTTACACACATTAATACCATTCTTAGTCTCTTCTTTGAAATCTATCTACATGCATTCACCGTGAAAGAGAAGCATTTTCATTAGTTCAAGATCAGCTTCGTTTTTCCTTGTTGTGCATATTTTATGCTTTTTGTCCACTATGGCACATGGCCTTCTAACCCACAACGGAATGTTAATTTTAATTGGCCCGTTGATCACCAAAGATCATTATCCCACTGCTTTAAGAAGATGATTAGTTTTTTTTTTTTTTTTTTTTTTTTTTTTTTTTTTTTTTTATAACAGAAGTTTGAAAGTCGTCTCTTCGCATTATAGTTTATTAAAAAAAATCAAAATAATTTATAAAGTTTAAAGACATTCTATATAGTAATCGTTAATTTTAATTAATGCAAATTAGCATTGGGCTATTTCCTCTCTAATGGGACCCTCAGTTTATTTGCTATGTGTATAATGTATTGTGTGTCCTAAACTCGTCTTGCCCGAAATCCCAATTAATATAACAGGAATTACAATAATGGGATATAGAAGGCACTCACCTATTGAAGGAAAAGATCACTCTTGAGTTTCTCCTCATTAATGTAATAAATTAAGCGCAATAAAGAATATACATTAAAGATAGTTTAAAAAATATTATAAATTATAATTAAAAATAAAATAAAATATATAAATGATTATAATGAAAATATAATAGAAACATAATGTTTGACATAAATTTTTGAATCTTATATATGAAATTATTTTTTTTTTAATCAACACTATAATGAAATACTATAAATTTGAGTTGATAGTGGGTAAGCCTTGTTCCCGGTAAAGCTAAACATTGAAAGGGAGACGGGTTATCCCGTTCAAGGAGGCATGGTTGCTAAGTAGACATCGTCTCGCCACCCAACCTGGAGGTTGTCCCAACAACTCATACGAGTAGTGCATTTTTGTGTTATTAAATAATAATAATTTAAAGTAAAAATAAATAATTTATGTAATGCCCTTACATATACATCCCAAATCAAATTTATAGATAAAATTATATATATCCTTGTAAAGATCTCAAGGGTTTTTCTCAAGTTTGAAGAGTATGTTAAAGTTTGGTTATCACCAACTTAATTATTTTTATGAGTTAGTTGTCACCAAAGTGACCTAACTATGTTTATGCAACACACATTACTAAAATATTATGGTTGACTTAAAAGTTTACAACATTTTAATAATGCATAATGAACTGGTATTACATATTCGATAATAAAAATGCACTATTGTTAATATTATGGATATAATTTGTTGTTTATATTATATGAAGTTGTGTTAATCACCAAAGTGATCCAACTAAATAACTTAAACATCAAAATTATATAATTTTTATACGCATTTTCTTATGATTTTATGATAATTATTAAAAAAAATAGATCTAGCCCAAAGGTGGATCATTTTTTTAAATAATTTAAGATTACCATGACTTAATGCATATTAGTTCTGCTAATAATAATTAAGAACGATGAAGGATACCCAAAGGTACCTCATCTTTTTTATTTTTAATTGATTACTAAAATATTATGATTGGCTTAAAGGTGCGCCACATTTTTAGTAATATATGAATTAATATTTTATGATATATATAAAATAAATACTAAAGTATTATGTTTGACCCAAATGTGCAACACATTTTAGTAATGTATGAAAATCTTATGACAAATTAAAAATGGAAAGGAAAAACACAATATTATCAATCTTATGAATGATTCATATAGGCATGTATGGATAATTTGACATTTTATATCTATCTGGTGAATATTATTATGAGATATGATTGAATTAATAATGTCTTAGTCCATTTGCTAAACTCATTGAATAACATGATATTTGTGCTCAATACACAAAACCCGATAAACATCTCAGCATAATGATGTAGATGAACGACTTAACCAAACTTTAATGGAAATAATTAAGGGGTATGCTAAGTAATTCTACATTGCCTAAGCTATTGTAGATGAAAGCCTTAAAAACCGCTACATATTTATTCAATAAAGCTCCTAGTAAGTCAGTTCCTAAAATTTTCTTTTGAGTTATCGACTAAAAGGAACCTAGCTTAAGGCATCTTAATATTTGAGGTTATTTAAGAGAAGCTAGAATTTATAATCTACAAGAAATTTTTTTTTAAATAAATTAGCATGATTACTTTATTTGGTTACCATACAAAATTAAAATGTTATAAAATATAATGTCATAACCATTGCATAAAGTTTTTTTTTTGAAATTAGAAATTTCAGAGTCATTGTAAATGGTGGAATCAGTGGGTGTGACAATGCACAAAATGTGAATAATTAAAGAATTAATTGCATAACATGTCCCACTACTTCTAACTTTTAATGAAGCAGTAATTGCTCTTATTAGTGTTTCTCGTAAAGTAAATATTGAAATCACTGTAAATACTACTATCGGTGTAGTAGGGAAAAATCGTATCTACAAGCTTATGATATCTGCTACCGATGCCTTTTAAGTTAAAACACCACACCTATAAGCTAGAGTTGAAGGTGGTTAAGTTAGGGACAATATCGGTGCAAGCGGAGGAGATTCACTGGCTCGCGCACCCGTGTGAGTCGCGGCCTGGAGAATTTTACACCCATTAGTGATTTATAGGGATTAATATTACAAAGATCTCGAATAATGATGAGATTTGCTATTAATTCTTGATAATTTCATGGTGTATCTCATTGCGATATAAAAAAAACAATATTAAAGATTCAATTTCTTGATAATTTCATGGTGTATCTAATTTCATGCTATGAAATGGATTGATGCTATATATGATGAGTATTTAATTCTAAAGCCAATATAAAACGATCCAAAACTAGACTGTAGATTTAAAATTACACTAAATAAATGTAAACATTATTTCTTAAGTGAGAGTTTAGATGAATAAGTCTATATGAATCAATCTAAGGGAAGTCATAGTAGAAGGAAATGAACACATAGTCTGTAAACTTAAAAAGTCAGTATATGAATTAAAACAATCTTCCCGTCAATGATATATTAAGTTAATGATACCATATCATCTTCCAGACTTATGAAAAATGTATCAATCGATGCATATATTTGAAGGTCAGTGGGAGCAAGTTTATATTTTGACTTTATACACTTATAATATTTTTCTTAACAATAGCAATCTCGGTATGCTCTATGAGACCAAAGAATTTCTCTTTCAGAACTTTGAAATAAATGGTATACCAGACTAAATTTCGATTTTACCGTTAGCATGTTAAGATGTTACCAAAGTAACCCTTGCATAGTTCAATGGTGAGCTGCAAAGAAGGTATTACGATATTTATAATTGGTAAATGATTACATGCTCACTTATAGAAAGTCTGATATAGTTTTAAGGATATTGGTTATTCAGACATTGAATTTGCTTGTCTTCATACTAGAAAGTCTACTTTTAGGCATGTTTTTCTTTTCGCTAATGGAGAAATCTTTTTAAGAGCTAAGCAGACAATAATGATTACTTTTACTATGAAATCAAGCTAAATTTGTAGTTTAAAGCTACAAATCAAGGATTATGGTTAAAGAACTTCATTTAAGGGTTTCATACTATTAACTCAATTTTCAAGCCATTAACTAAGAAGTTCAAAAGAAAGAGTGTCAATTATACATATTAGCACATATTTTATGATTGCAAATCCCCTAATGAAAAGATTACATCAAAGGCATTAAGAACATGTCGACATAATGAGCCTTGATTGTAATTCCTAATGATTTCTTAATTTGGGATTTGATTATGTTTATGTTTACTTTATGAGATCTCGTTCACTGTGCTAATTATACTAATGTATGTGCACACTTATTTTAATGATAATTATAAGTAAGTTTAGTATTTGACACAGACATTACGTTTTATGAATCATTTAAAATGAATTACTAATGCTCGTGGTACATGGAAGGGAATATGTCATATTTTGATGTATAACCGCTATGACTCTCATTGCTATTTTATTTTATAATGATTTTAAGATACCAAACATATATGCGCGCTAATATAAAAATCATGCAATGTTTGGTCGTAATGTGGGTCAAGTGGGAGAACCATTAAGCTATATGTGACCCACATTATTGAAATATATGATACTATGAGACAAGTGGAAGAATGTAATTCAAGCATGATATATTATAGTTCAGTAATATGCATGTTTTTTGTGTATGATCTAACAATCTAAGACGAAAATATTTTGTTTTATTAATGTTATCACTGATTTACGTTGCATATAATTTGTCATTGATTTAAGGAAAATTAGTCACTGATTTATACGAAATTGTTGTTTGCATACTAGTTTTGAAATGACATATCTTGTAACTGAGAAAACCACTTCTGCTACCTCTGCCAATCCCAAAGATGAAAGACTAGAGAAGTTCAAAGGTCTTGATTTTAAAAGGTGGTAGCATAAAATGCTCTTCTGGCTGACCACTATGAATCTTGCCAATATAGTGAGGAAGAAGTTCCGAAATCTGATGATGACCCTCTGCCCAAGGAAACTCTCCTTACTATTGAAGCATGGAGGAATTCTGACTTTCTCTGCAGGAATTATATTTTGAATAGACTTGATGATACACTGTATGATGTCTTTTCAGAATGTAAAACTGCAAAGGATGTTTGGGATCTTCTCGAAAAGAAATATCGAACTGAAGATGCAGGGGCTAAAAGTTCGTGGCAGGCAAGTTTCTGAAATACAATGTGGTGGATTTGAAGTCCGTGGTAAAGCGAGTGGAAGAACTGCAAGTTCTGATACATGAATTGCACGCTGAAGGGTGCATTGTAAATGAACATTTTCAGACTTGAGCCATTATTGAAAAGCTTCCACCATCGTGGAATGACTTCAAGGTCTACCTAAAGCACAAGCGAAGGGGACATGTCCATTGAGGACCTCATTCTGCGACTTCGTGTTGAGGAAGACCACAGGAAGGGAGACAAAAAGGAAATGGCTGATGCTAATGCTAACATGGTGGTAGGACAATCAAGCAAGTCCAAATTTCAGAAATTCCAAAAAAAGAATTTCAAGAAAGATTTCAAGAGAACCACTAAGCCGTTAGCACCAAAGGGGAAGGATTACAAGAAAATTAAGGGAAGTTGTTGGGTTTGTAGAAAGCAGGGCCATAGGGCTCAAGATTGTCGCCACAAGAAAGACCAGAATTTTGATATTTCTGGTTTGAACAACCAAGCAAATGTTGCTGACATGAAAATTGATGATATTGACATTGATCTTACTGCAGTTGTTTTGAAACCAATATGGTTTCTGATGCCAAAGGATGGTGGATCGATACTGGTGCGACAAGGCACATATGCAGTAACAAAAACTTATTTTTTGAGTTTCATCCAGCTGATAGTGAAGAGAAACTTTACATGAGAAACTCTTCCTCCTCCATGGTTGAAGGCAAAGGAACAGTGAAGATGAAGTTCACATACGGAAAAGTAGTCAATTTACTTAATGTTCTGTATGTTCCTGATATTAGGAAAAATCTTGTATCTGGCCCTTTACTGAAGAAGAAAGGGTTCAAACTTGTTTTCAAGTTTGACAAATTTGTATTGACCAAGGGTGGCATGTTCATAGGGAAGGGGTACCTTATTGAAGGTCTTTTCAAGTTAAGCATTGTAATCGTTAATGACACTGGCAATAGAATGATTGTTTCTGCTTATATGACTGTCTCTGCCTATATGATTGAATCATTTGATATTTGACATGCTATACTAGGACATCTAAACAACATATTAATTCATAAAATGGTACATTTGAATATGTTACCAAAGTTTAAAATTGATTTAAAACATAAATGTGAAGTTTGCACCGAATCAAAGTTTGCTAGGCAAACATTTAAGTCTGTTCAAGAAAGATCAAGTGAATTATTAGATTTAATTCATAGTGATCTTTGTGACTTCAAATCAAATCCTACGAGAGGAGGAAAGAACTACTACATCACCTTTATTGATGATTTTAGTAAGTACTGTCATGTCTTTTTGATCAAAAATAAAAGCGAGGCCTTTGATGTATTTAAAATATATAAGGCAGAGGTTGAAAATCAACTTGACAAAAAAATAAAAGTGTTAAGAACTGATCGAGGTGGAGAATGTGATTCTATTGAATTTGCAGAATTTTGTAATATAAATGGAATTATTCATCAGACCACCGCGCCATATACACCTCAACAAAATGGTGTGGCAGAGAGGAAAAATAGAACTATCAAGAATATGATTAATTCCATGTTGAATGATTCTGGACTTCCCAAAACTTATGGGGTAAAGCACTAGTGACTGCAAATCATATCTTGAATAGAGTTCATTCTAAGAAATCTGATGATTCGTCATATGAGATTTGGAGAAAAAGAAAGCCCACTTACAAAAATTTAAAAGTGTGGGGTTGCTTAGCAAATGTTCAAACTCCTTTACCAAAAAGGACTAAATTAGGACCTAAAATCGTAGATTGTGTGTTCATCGGTTTTACTAAGAATAGCGCAGCATATAGATTCTTAGTAGTTAAATCACATATTTCAGATATCAGTGAAAATACTATTATAGAATCTGCTGATACTAAATTTTTTGAGCATATTTTTCCTTTCAAGGAAAAACAAAATTGTTCATCACGAAAAAAGACGACTGAAGAAAGTCTAGAAGAACCAACCACTTCTAGGGTTTAAGAACAAGAATTGGGACCTAGAAGGGGAGAAATAATTAAGGTTCCAAAGAGTTTTGGACTTGATTTTATAAGTCTGTTAACTGAAAATGAACCACATACTTATAAGGAAGCTATGTATTCACCGTAAGCGCCTTTATGGATGGAAACAATCAATAGTGAAGTTGAATCCATTTTACAAAATAATACATGAGAATTGGTTGATCTACCATCCGGAATCAAACCAATTGGATATAAATGGATATTCAAAAGAAAGCTCAAAGCTGACGGTACTATTGATAAATGTAAGACACGATTGGTTGCAAAAGGTTATAGACAAAAGGAAGGTGTAGATTACTTCGACACCTGTTCTCCTGTTTCGAGAATAAATTCCATTAGAATGTTGATTTCTAGCTGCTTTATACAATATGGAAATACACCAAATGGATGTTAAAACAATGTTTCTAAATGGAGAGTTAGAAGAAGAAATCTATATGGACCAACTTGAAGGATTCATAGTCAAAGGCCAAGAGAATAAAGTTTGTAGACTTGTTAAGTCGTTATATGGACTTAAACAAGCTCCAAAACAATGGCATGAAAAATTTGATCATACTATTCTAGCAAATGGTTTCAAAATAAATGAATGTGACAAATGTGTGTACATTAAAGAAATGAAAATTTTTTGTGTCATAGTATGCCTATATGTTGATGACATGTTGATTATGAGCACAAGTAAGGATGCCATAATGTCAACCAAAAAGATGTTGAATTCCAGCTTTGACATGAAAGACTTAGGTGAAGCAGATGTTATACTGGGAATTCAAATTAAAAGAAATAAAGATGGTTATGTTCTTACACAATCTCATTTTGTTGAGAAAATCTTGAAATATTTAATCAATTTGTCTGCAAGCCTACAGTAACTCATTTTGATGCAAATTGTCATCTTAAGAAAAATAATGGAGAAACAATTTCTCAATTGGAATATTCTCAAGTAATTGGAAGCTTGATGTACTTGATGAACTCTATTACACCGGACATAGCTTATGCAGTTAGCAGGCTGAGTAGATACACAAGTAATCCTAATGATGCTCATTGGACAGCATTAATAAGAGTCCTAAGGTATCTTAAATATACCTTAAATTATGGACTTTTTTTATACAAAATATCCACATGTACTTGAATGGTATAGTGATGCAAATTGGATTTATGATAATACAAAAACCAAATCAACAAGTGGATATATATTCACATTAGGTGGAGCAGCGATTTCTTGGAAATGAAAAAAACAAACGTGTATAGCACGTTCCACTATGGAATTCAAATTCATTGCTCTTGACAAGGCAGCTGAAGAAGCCGAATGACTAAGAAATTTCTTAGAAGATTTTCCTTGCTGGCCAAAACCAGTCACAGTAAGATGCATACATTGTGATAGTATGGCAGCACAAGCAAGAGCTAAGAACAACATATATAATGGTAAGTCGAGACATATAAGGCGCCGACATAATACTATAAGACAATTTCTCACAAGTGGAGTAATTAGTATTGATTATGTAAAGTCTAAGGAAAACATTGCAGATCCTTTGACTAAAGGTTTACCAAGAGATCAAGTGAAAATATTATCGAGGGGAATGGGCTTAAAGCCTATTGAGTCAGTCAAGTCTAGCGGAAACCTAACCTAGCTGATTGGAGATCCCATGGTCTAGGTTCAATAGGCAAACTGGTTAAACTTGACTTAACAAACAGGACACACAATTACCTGTTCCTATAATAAAGTAAGTGTGTTGATAAGACACTTAGGGTATGCAATATTGCATTTAATGACTAAATATAAGTCACCTATATGATAGTAAATGTGGGGTCGCATATATGAGAATGAATATGCTAAATTCTCTAAAGCTATCATGAACCCAGGATATGTTCAGGACCAAAATGAACAACATAGAATAAAGTGCATAAGGAATCATGTCATAAGTGAGACATATTGTCTTACTTTACTATAAAAAGTGAACAGTTCAAGATACATGCATCACTGCGTCACGAAGTGAACTCGATATGATCTTACTAGGGTAAGTTCAAGTCTATATGACACTTTCCTGATTAACATGACATGATAATCTCTCTCTCAATTGTTTTTGAAATAATGTTTGTTCTTTAAATTTTGTGTTTGTGATTTGGCATAGTAAACTCAGTCAGGGTTGACGATGGTTACAATACAAATGTGGGGTATTATTGAACTTTAAAGGTGTTGAACTTTAAAGGTTCTTTGAGTTTGTATTGTATCCAATTTTTAGTCCCACATGGGAAAGAAACATTTTGTTTCTTTCCTTATAAGAAATCTTTCACTTGAAGTAAGTGGTTAAGTGAATGTGGGGTTGAAGGAAAAGACCATGGGTATTCTCCATTGATTAATACACATTAAATACTTGATATTTAATGTCTTTGATAGGGCGGCAAAACCAATCTTTTGGTCCCTGAACTTTGAAAACAACACATTTGGTCCCTCAACTTTTCATACAGTGTAAATTAACTCCTTTTGTTAGTCCAGTCATCGTTATTGATGACGTGGCGAAAGTCAATCGCCACATGGCGCCACGTGGCAATCCATTTCATCTGAACAGTTGGTTCAATGAACCAACCGGTTCAATAAAAAAACCAAATGAAGCCCTAATTACTCTATCTTCTCTCACTCTCTGCGTTCTCTCTTCTTCTCTTTCTCTCTGCGTTCTCTCTCTTCTCTCTTCTCTCTCTCTCTGCGTTTTCTCTCCTCCTCTCTGTGCACATCTCTCCCGCTCTCTGTCGCACCTCGCTCACGCCCTCTGCCTCGCGCGCGCCCTCTGCGTTTTAATGAACTGCACTACAATTTGACAAATTGGAGCTGACAGCAACCAGAATGCCGGAGGAGAAGAGTTGTTGAATTTCTTAGAATGCATTTTCTTTCAAATTGGACCTAATTAATTGTTTACATCAAACTGTACAAAAGAATTAATGATTCAAAGAAGTCGATAACAGAGAATGTACAGCCTCGATGATGAGACAACTAGTTTCACATATACAACCTAAAAAAGAGTTTGAAGATGAAGATCCATATCTAAATCAAAGAGAAGAGCATCAATCTCATCATCACCAGTCCACGGCATAGGAGAAGGCACATCCAGCAGAGAACAATCCACATTACAACAAATCATAAAAGCCTCCACATTACAGAGGGTACATAACTCGTACAATTTCTTCTTCAGATTCATATTCCTCTTCGACAATCCAATTAGATTTGGTTCTAGCAGGGCCTCAACAGATGTGTTGTTGGAGGACATGGAAAAAGGCTTTCCAGCTGGAGATTTGGTTCTAGCGCGAGCGAGGCAGAGGGCGTGAGCGAGGTGCGACGGAGAGCAGGAAAGATGTGCACAGAGAGGATAAGAGAAAACGCAGAGAGAGAGAAAAGAGAGAAGAGAGAGAACGCAGAGAGAAAGAGAAGAAGAGAGAACGCAGAAAGTGAGAGAACGCAGAGAGTGAGAGAAGATAGAGTAATTAGGGCTTCATTTGGTTTTTTTATTGAACCGGTTGGTTCATTGAACCAACTGTTCAGATGAAATGGATTGCCACGTGGCGCCATGTGGCAATTGACTTTCGCCACGTCATCAATAACGATGACTGGACTAACAAAAGGACTTAATTTACACTATATAAAAAGTTGAGGGACCAAATGTGTTGTTTTCAAAGTTGAGGGACCTAAAGTGTAAAACCTTCAAAGTTCATGGACCAAAAGATTGGTTTTGCCTTGATAGGGCCTTGGGCCTTTGGGGCTAATGATTAAATAACTTAGCCAATTCACAACACATTTTTTTTTTTTACTTTTTACATTAAATTTAGTTAATTTCGTATTTGGTAATTAGTGGTGAACAGTTACAACCTTTAGCTTTTTAAAAGGTGTTTAATTAGTGGGATAATTGGTGGTTAATGAACCACACCACTAATAACCTCTTTTTGAATAGTTGTAACTGTTCAAGAGATGCAGTTTTTTTGGTTTATAAATGAAAATGATCTAAACTTCATTAACAAAGAAAAATTTTCGAAATAGAGATTGTTTTTCATCTGGTTTTTTAGAGAGATTTTTGCTGTTGCAGAAGAAATGATTTTTGGTTGGTGTGTAATCAAAGATCAATCCAGTTGTGTCCTGGAGACGAACCTCTTGCAGCATTCATACATCGAATTGGAGGAAATTTTCGGCTTAGGACATTGCCATTAAGTGCAAGCCTTTGGTATTATTTTATCTAGTTCTTTGTAATTAAATTCAAGCATGATATATTATAGTTCAGTAATATGCATGTTTTTTGTGTATGATCTAACATAATGTAAGACCATAATGTGTATCATAATATATTTAATTTGTGTAATGTATACATTATGTAATGTATGGACCTAAAGTCTTTTGAGCTCCCTTTAAATTACCAATTTGATGGAAATTGATATTAATGTGGGAAGCTTAAAGGTTCTCCCTCAAGCCTATAAAAGGACACTTGTACCATCAAACAATGTGTCGAAAGTTCTAAGGCTCATGAGGGCGATAAGAGCTTGTTGGTTTTAGGAGATTGGCCAAACACTTCTGCAGGTAATTCTCTATTTGGTCTATATTTTATGTTAAAAGAATGCTTACAAACATATCAAAACCATTGGGTCACCACTTGGTTTTTTTTTTTTTTTTGATAAGACACTTGGTTGGTTTTGAATACTAAATTTTCAGAGAGGATTTGTTAAAGTTGGTACAATTTACATATAGCAACACGTTACGTGTATGATGATTTTTACACTTTTGCCCTCCAACTTTTACTCTTTCGAATACTTGACGCGTTGCTTGATAGACATTATATTTTAACTTCAACCTCCTAACTTTAGCAAATCTCCTATATATGTTCTAATATATTTTTTTGGTAGAAATTTTTTTTTTTGGAAGATAGTATAGTAGAAATATGCTATAATATTCCAATAAGCAATTGTACATTGAAAATCGGTTTATCTTTCTAATTTCTACCTACTTCACTTACCTTAGTTTTCCAATGTTCTCTTACATTTTTTTTTCTCAACATACTTTGAAGAGTATAAGGAGATGTTATATGATGGGATCATATCACACCTATATATATATAAGTTGGAGCTGAGAGAAAGTTGACATGCATTCTCCTTTCACCAATATAATTTTTTAATTTTCTATTTTTTTCTATTCTAAGGTATTTATTTATGTGTTATTGATTTTCAATGAATATGTTCATTCCCCCATTTATTGAATTTATTTATAGTTTGTATTTGATCGAAATAACAATTAAGTGCATTTAAATTATTTTCTTGACTAACGAAGGGTTGTTTATATGTATTTAATCTACGTTTCAAATCGTACATCATCCATTTGGTTACTGCAACATCATTTATATAAATGATTAATCTTCTCTTTATATATATATATATATACATATATCATAAGTTCACAATTATTGTATGTTTTAGCAACATCCAAGTACCTCTCATAGAGTTCTTCACACTCAAATGCAATGTTGTGGCGATTGTTGAACTGCATGACACTCCAAGACGTATAAGAGATATTGCAGTGCGATCAAAAACTTCAAATCTCTATGTTCGTTGTTATAAGGATTGTTCAAGATATTTGATAAGTGTGTGGTTTATAACTAAATATTTTTTTACCCTCTATTGTATATTTCGAGTTGATTATTGTGAATTATAATTTTAATTGTAAAAAATATTACAATATATTCATGTAAATTAGTAGTTTATTAACTTTCTCTTAAATTTTTAATAACTTATGCGCAGAGCGCAGGAAATCGACTAGTGTATACATATGATGATGATGTCCTCCCAAGAAATCAATTATATTAAGGGAGCGATTGAACCGACCCCCTTTTTGTTGTGTTTACCTTGTTATTTACCTGTACCACATGTTTGAATTTTAATTTTTGAACATGCCCTAAACTTTTTAAAATATCCCAAAATACACCTCCCTCTATTGTATATAAACCCCTCTCCCCAAACCCTACCATGCCTTTTTAATTTTAGCCTATTTATCGCTTCTGCAAGGTTCGAGAGCGATGTAGGAGTGTTTTGAAAATTTTTTAGGAGTGGATCTGCGTCAACAGTGGGAAAAGAGAGAGGGATGACCGCAACTTTTGAAGGCGAATCTCGCGTGTTTGGGTAAGGTTTTTGTTTTCAAACTTTGAGGAGTTTTGTTCCTCATGTCTTTGTGCACGTTTTGGTGGTGTTTATAGTTTTTGGTTGGTCAGAGTACATGTTAGGTTTCGATTTTTGGTGTGCTCGTAGGTCATGGTTCGACAAGGCCGAGACTTTTAAAGAGGTCTCGATGAGTTCCAACTGAGACCCCTTCGACAGCTTAAGTTATAGGTGGCCGAGAAGCTATATAGACTTATCGGTCCCCCTTGGTCGAGATAGCTGAAATTTATGTTCTTCTTCGCTTTGTTGTCATGGTTTACATCGCACTATTGTACTAAGATTTGTATGTGCTTTCTTTCGTATTTAGGTAAGGCGAGACGCAAGTAGAGGTCGAGGAGATGAAGTGAAGTAAACGAAGTTGGGATATGGGTAGTGCCGGGACCGTGTGTTAGGATGCTTGTTCCATGTCGCACTGCATCTATTATGATTAAGCATACTGGTCAAGGCATCGTGCCCTGATCGATTACAACAAGAAGTAGATAAAGTTTGTATGGGAAGCTTCAAATTCTCCCCAAATGAGTCTTTTGAGGTGGCCTTTGTGACATACAGCAAAAACCTGTTGTTTGTCACAAACGTCACTAAAAAAAAACTGATAGATTTCAAAGAAATGACTAAGAATTGTATTAATATGGGCAAATTGAGTACAATAGAGTGCTCTTATTTATAGAGCTGAACAAATCATAAAATAAAGAAAGTTACCAAAACTACCTAGATATCAAAATATAGAAACTTCATAAATACCTAAACTACGAAATATAGCAACTACTATAATTTCCTTAACACCCTCCCTCAAACTCAAGTTGTTTCAACTTGAGGTTGTCAATCGAATCAGTAAACTTGACAAATATAAGATTAATTGCTGAGCATATCAACGACCACCCAAGACGACAAATCTAACGTTCATTGCGGAACAGATCAACGACCACCCAAGGTGACAAATCTAAGGTTCATTGCTGAGCAGATCAACGACCACCCAAGATGACAAATCTAAGGTTCGTTGCGGAACAGATCAACGACCACCCAAGACTGCAAATCTAAGGTTCGTTGCGGAACAGATCAACGACCACCCATGACGAAAAATCTAAGGTTCATTGCGGAGCATATCAACGACCACCTAAGACGACAAATCTAAGTTTTGTTGCGGAACAGATCAACGACCACCGAAGACGACAGGAAACAGATTCTGATGTGGTAGAGTTAGAACAACGGAATTGTAGAGCAACAGATATCAAAGTCAACAGAGTCGACGACGGATAGATAGCAAAGTCGACATAGTCGACGACAGACAAGCAACGGAGTCGACATAGTCGATGGCAGGGAGACAACATAATCAATGTAGTCAACGGCAGGCAGATAACGGAATCGACGTAGTCGATAACAGATAGCATGGTCGACATAGTTGACGACATATAACAGATAATGGAGTCAACAGACTGACTAATCGGGAAGAGTCGACATAGTGTTATCAGGACGCACAAGCAGAGGCGTCATATTGCACGGACATACGAACATCAAGGAGCGGATTGGGTATGGTGCCTTGCGGCGGCAGCGGCGAATCTGGTGTGGGTGAGCATCGGTGGACTGGAGTGGTTATGCAGTGGCGGCCGCGGCGGCAGCGTCGGAACTGGTACGACAGCGATAGAGTCGTGCAGTGGTGGAGCAGGGGTGGCGGACGACGCGGCTTGGAGCCAGCTGCTCGGATAGCAGGCTACGCGGAAGGACATCACCCCAAGATGTCGAAGCGAGGTCGAGGAGGATCGGCCGGCAAAAGCGGCGGAGCAGGTTTGCAGGAGGTGGTGCAGAAGGCGGGCAGAAGTGGAGGATGTGATAAGGGCTGGCAAAAATCCGGGACCGGACATAAACGGGACCGGACACCCATTTCTAAAATTATTAAATTTGGTGCCCGGACCCGGTCCCGTTTTTGAAACGGGCAATTTTTTTTTGTCCAATCCCGTATGTCTGTAAAACATACGGCTCTCGTTTTGTCCGCTTTTTATTTTTAAATATGATTAAATATTTTATTTATCAATTATTTTTTTAAAAAAAAAACCCCTCAACTACAACTTACAAGTCTACAACTACAAGTCACCAATTAGTTGACACCATAACAAATTACAAACTTAAGCCTAAGCTTGTAGCAGAGATGAAGAAAATAATTGAAACAAAAGTGTGTCTATATGCAAGAGAGGGAGAGAGGTCGCCTTTAAAATGCTCAACCACTCTTCATGAAAGTGTTGTCCTTGTTCTTCCTGTAATGCAACAAAAGTTCATAATTTCAGAAGTCATGGAACATTTGTGTTCAATCAACTTTCAATAGCCTATCTATGCAATGTTGGTAATATTGACATAAATGGACCTTGTAACTTGTGCATAAAACCAGTCCTTGGTGTAGTCGCTCGCTCCAACAGTGTAGACAAGATCATTGTTAATCGAGAAGACCCCGTCTACATTGGTCCTAGTCCAAAATTGGTAACCCTATAAAGAATCCAAATTATAAGAATTAATAGTTAACATTGCGGCTTAAAAGAACTCGAACCGCAGAACAGAACTGAAATATGGTCTGTGTTTGAATTACCTTTCCTTCGCTTTGCAAGACCCGACCACTCCAGTCGAGCTAAACCAATGTAGCGAATTTGAAGGCTTAGATTCTTTGTGGACAAACCTTGCACAGGAAATTAACTCACACTTCTTTATTTCGAAAATAAGAAGGAAAAAAAAAGTTGTTTGACAGTAGCAATGCAAAGGTCTATGCAGCTTAAAAGAGAGAAAGCGCATACTGTCATGGACTAATAGTCTACTGAAACACTACCACGTCGATCTGAATGCGGGAAGTCTTCCGACATCTGAAAACCGTATGGCCAGCTTTGAAGTTCAGTTTTCATCTAAACATCGATTAAACATGCTAGAATCAGCTTTTGTTCATCCCCTAGAGAGACCAAAATAAATTGACTATGCTTCGGCACAACAATTCAAACTACTTCACAGACCAAAAATAGTTCACCTTGGATATGTTAACGTACAAACCCGAGTTTAGATTAATATTCGTCATGGATGCATCATGCATGCATTTAACTTAAAATCAATTTGAACAACAGACTAACCTGCGTTCAGGAACGAGGAAGGCTTTATTGATATATTTTGGACTTGGATTGGGAATGTAGAACTCTGCAATGAACTTGTCTGAATTCCTATCTCCCACAGTGTGCGGCCGTCTCTTGGAGGTTCATAGACAATGCCACCCAGATTGATGTGGTGCCCTGTGTTTATTGAACAACAACATCATCAAATCAGCTTAAGTGAGAAAATAAATTTGAAACAAATTTAAGAAAAATCAAACAAGAAACATGGATTGGACATGAATGGAGAATGAGTTGAAAAAATTTACATTGAGAGCGAGAGAGATGAGTGGGCTATGGGCACAGCCGCACACGCAAGTAGCTGATCGGGCGAGGTGGTGGCGCGATCACGGCGACGCCCAACTTGGAATTTCGACGGTGTAGACAGAGGTGTCGGAAAGAGTGTTGGCGACGAAATGGGGGTGACAAGCGAGGTCGAAGGCGTGGTTGGGGCGGTCGTCTTTGGTGGTGGGAGGACAAGGAGGCGAAGGAGGAGTGGTGGCGGTGGCGCCGCGGCCGATGGAAGTGGGAGAGGAGGGCGTTTCCGAGGAATTGCTTGGCGCCGTCGAGCCGGTGGGAGAAATGGGAGCCGAAGTGGTGGAGGAGGAGCCGGCGACGCCGTCTCGCACCGCTAGTCGTGAGAGAGAGAGCGTGAGCGTGAGCGTTAGAGTGAGAGGTGAGGACCGTGAAGTGAGAATCGTGAGATGTGAGTGTGTTGTGTGAGTGACTGTGTGAAGTGTGAACCAGTGAGGCAGTGAGAGTGAAATTAGGTTAATTTCACAGTGAAATTACCTATATGCCTTTCAAATTAATCACTAAACGGGTACCCGTTTTTTTTAAATTCTTGCCCAGACCCGGTCCCGTATTTTTAAACGGACATAAAACATTGTCCAGACTCGTATGTTTGTCAAAAAATATTGCCCGGTCCCGTTTAAAACGGACCCGACACACAGATACGACCCTAGATGCGATGCACCACGTGAAACAGGGCTCAGCGACGGCAAGCGATGTAAGCTGGCCGAGCGACGCATAGCATCGTTGGCGTATGAGGATTCGGTTGGCGTACAATGGCAGTGGCGAGATGTAGCGTAAATGGCGGCGGTTCGAGCGATGACTTGGGAGCGACGAGCGACGACAGCGGATAAGTGCGGAGCGGCGAGCGACAGATGTGCAGCGGTAGCAGTGGATGCGTAAGACGTACATAGATGCAGGTGTAGTACATGCGTCGCAACAGACGAAACAGAAAAACAAAGAGGAAAGACCCACGATTAGGTCTCTGATATCACAACCCAAAGCGTGAACAACAACGAGAGATCTAAAGAGACACCACGAATTGGTCGTCGACTCGAAAGTCGACCGACCTAATACTTGAAACCAAGCTCTGATACCATGATAGATTTCAAATAAGAGACTAAGAATTGTATTAATATGGGCAAATTGAGTACAATAAAGTGCTCTTATTTATAGAGCTGAACAAATCATAAAATAAAGAAAGTTACCAAAACTACCTAGATATCAAAATATAGAAACTTCATAAATACATAAACTACGAAATATAGCAACTACTATAATTTCCTTAACACCCTCCCTCAAACTCAAGTTGGTTCAACTTGAGGTTGTCAATCGAATCAGGAAACCTGACAAATCTAAGGTTCATTGCGGAGCAGATCAACGACCACCCAAGACGACAAATCTAAGGTTCGTTGCGGAACAGATCAACGACCACCCAAGACGACAAATCTAAGGTTCGTTGCAGAGCAGATCAACGACCACCCAAGACGATAAATCTAAGGTTCGTTGCGGAAGACGACAAATCTAAGGTTCGTTGCGGAACAGATCAACGACCACCCAAGACGACAAATCTAATGTTCGTTGTGGAACAGATCAACGACCACCCAGGACGAAAAATCTAAGGTTCGTTGCGGAGCAGATCAACGACCACCTAAGACGGCAAATCTAAGGTTTGTTGCGGAACATATCAACGACCACCGAAGACGATAAGAAACAGATTCTGATGTGGTAGAGTTAGAACAACGGAATTGTAGAGCAACATATATCAAAGTCAATAGAGTCGACGACGGATAGATAACAGAGTCGACATAGTCGATGACAGACAAGCAGCGGAGTCGACATAGTCGATGGCAGGCAGACAACGGAATCAATGTAGTCGACGACAGGCAGATAACGGAATCGACGTAGTCGATAACAGATAGCATGATCGACATAGTTGACGACATATAGGAGATAACGGAGTCAACAGAATGACTAATCGGGAAGAGTCGACATAGTGTTATCAGGACGCACAAGCAGAGGCGTCATATTGCACGGACAGGCAAACATCAAGGAGCGGATTGGGTATGGTGCCCAGCGGCGGCAGCGACGGATCTGGTGTGGGTGAGCGCGGTGGGCGGTGGGTGTGGTGTGGTTGTCGCAGCGCGGCTGCATGGACCGGAAGCTGTACAAAGCGGCGACGGAGTCGTGCAGTGGTGGAGCAAGGGTGGCGGACGACGCGACTTGGAGCCAGCGGCTCGGATAGCAGGCTACGCGGACGGACAACACCCCCAAGATGTCGAAGCGAGGTCGAGGATGATCGTCCGGTAATAACGGCGGAGCAGGTTTGCATGAGGTGGTGCAGCAGGAGGGCGAGCGGCAACAGAAGTGGAGGAGGCGGTGCACCAGCGGCGGAATAGGTGCTCAGCGACGACAGTGACGAAGTCGGCGAGCGGCTGCATAACAGCGGCCGGCGACGTAGCGGATGATTCGGTTGGCGTATCATGCAAAGAGCGCGTACGCAGCTGCTGTGACCGGTTAAACGATGGAGAGCTGACGAAGCAACGCAACGGACAAGACAAGTGCGGAGCGGCGAGCGACAGATGTGCAGCGGCTGCAGTGGATGCGTAAGACGAACATAGATGCAGGTGTAGTACAGGCGTCGTAACAGAAAAACAAAGAGGAAATACCCACGATTAGGTCTCTGATATCACAACCCAAAGCGAGAACAACAACGAGAGATCGAAAAAGACACCACGAATTGGTCGTCGACTCGAAAGTCGACCGACCTAATACTAGAAACCAAACTCTGATACCATGATAGATTTCAAATAAGAGACTAAGAATTGTATTAATATGGGCAAATTGAGTACAATAAAGTGCTCTTATTTATAGAGCTGAACAAATCATAAAATAAAGAAAGTTACCAAAACTACCTAGATATCAAAATATAGAAACTTCCTAAATACCTAAACTACGAAATATAGCAACTACTATAATTTCCTTAACAAAAACAATTCCAAGCTTTGTTATGGCAACTTCTTCCTTTTGGTGATTGGGCCATGATGCCTTGACTGGTGTGCTACTGCCTAGTCATAACACATGCAGAACGAGATGTCACACACCGACTTCTTGGTCAGAGCAAACCATATATTTCGTAGTGTGATTCAACATATACTAGCTAGCTAATTGGATGTTATATTGCTTTGAATTGTATATCATAATTATGGAATGTAATAAACTATGTTTGGTAATAAAAATTAGGGTAGTGCTAGGTGGACTCTTTGAGTCCAGACTTTTAATTTTTTAATATTTATAAATCATCCTTCTAGTGATACCTATATTAATCAAACACCCAAAAAATGGTTGGGTCAAATGTGGAAGAGTTGGTGTAAATCTCTCCTCGGAATCAATCGAAAATCTCTTGACTCTTCGTCTTCCACAAAGAATCTCACCGATTTCCCATGGAGACAATTTTTGGAAGATGGTTTATTGTCTTTCCCTCACCTCACTCACCTCACATTGTCAATCTTCATCGCTTCACCTCGTCACAGGTTTCATTCGACGACCACCCCGTCGTCGAGACGACCACCATCTTCATCATTGTCATTGTTGACGACGACTCGTCGGCATTTGGTTGTGGTCCGCAATTATTTGTTGTTGTTGGTTGTTGCTACTTTGTGTTGAGGTAAGTTGTTAAAAATCAAGGGTTTTTGTTGTTTGGATCGTTGGTTTTGTTGTGATTGTTGTTTCAATCTGAAAATCGAGAGCGGCGTTGTTCTGTGCATATAGAAGGCATTGGTTCAATCTGGTGTATCCAGGGAAACCACGTCAATTACATAAACGCCTATTGCTACATCAACGCAAGCGGTGACATAAAGGAGTATCAAGCCCTTATACGTTGCTTTGGTCACAATCCGAGAGGTACTCTACAAAATCAAGCTCGTACTTTTTTTTTCCTTTTGTTGTATGCTTCCGAATCGCGTGATGTTTTGATATGCACATTATCCTTTCAAATTAAAGGTGAACTCTACAAAATTAATGGTTATCTCGCTAAGTTTGTAAAAGCGGGAGGATCATTCTACGCCTCTTGCATCGATTTATTGCCTTTTGATTGCCAAGCATTGATTTCTTTAAAAACAAATATGCATCTTTTAGTTGGAGCTCTAATCAAATTTACGAGAACTTATGGTGAAAATCTGTCTTTCTTTATCTTTCCCCACCGCATGAACAGAAAAATACAAATTTGAACATAATTGTCGTAAAGGCGGGGAAGTGAATCAACACTTTGGTAGATCGCTACACTCGTGACCCACTTGATCATAATAAATATGAACATTGCTCACGAATAACCTTTTTTGAGTGCTCACTTCGTTTTTTTTTTCTACTACCCGAAACGATCAGTTGTTTGATCTCGTATCGAGACTAAGTAATCTCCTTGATCTGTTTAATACATGTTGCAAAATGGTCCTCAAATTGTGTTTGAAGTACAGACAAGAGAACCAATTTGTTTCAATGGTTCCAATTAATCTTCGTGCAATGGGAATGACCAGTTCTTTTTACCTTTCAGTCAAAATTGAGGTTTTATCGATGTGTGAGTTTAAGATCTACTTAATCTCATTAAGTCATAATTGATTTAATGTTGTTCAATTTTAGCTTTAACAAACAAAAGAAAAAGCAAACCTAGCTCGAGACACACATCGTAAAGCCAAAATTCTAAATACTCAACTTCATTATCAAATTCAAACATAATTAAAAATTTATCTATGTTTTTTATTTGAAAAAAAAATTTCTCATTACAGTAATACAACCTTAAAGCAGAGCGGAGCATATCAATTATCACTTATATATATACCTATTCCACTGAGTACTCTCAACAAAAGATGTCGGCGGTGATTTTCCCACTTCATGCGAGAAACATCCTTCATAGTCCTTAATTCGATCACTTTCATAAGAAGGCACATCCAGGTGTGAAGAAAAATGAGCAATTGATTCTACGCTGTGAAGTGGATGTTTAGACAAAATAGTACATTAAAATGAAGTTTTAGAAGTCCATAATTTGATTTAAGGAAATCTCTCCCAATTACAAGAAATAACATACTAAGTTACTTCGATAGTTTAATACCTATCAACTATACACGCAATATTAGAATTGTAGAAGTTAAAGAGGCATTGAAAAGAATGAAAATAGGAAAGCACATAGAGGTTTGGAAACTGTTACCTTGAGCATTTGAACTAGTGTCGGAGTGGTAAAATTAGGGGAAATAGAAGTTCCTAAGGTAAACCACTTTAGGTATCTAGGATCAATCATACAAAATGATGGTAACATTGAGAATGAGTAGGTTGAGAACAAGTTATCCTTTGGTTGGTGAGATTTCTCTCTTGTTGTTGCGGTGGTTTGGTGACCTAGATGATTTCTTTGGCCTTCTACAATTTTTAGTCTCCATTGATATGTTGTTGTTGTTGTTGTTGTTGTTGTATTGTAGCATGTGATACCTCATTTCGTCTAGCACTACCATTTTGTTATTTATACTTTTTATTTATAATTCTTTATCTATACTTATAAAGTTGGGTGTATTCAAATGCGATTATTGAGTGTCATTGCTTACTTGAACATATGTCTTTGATGATTAGGCACGTGGTTAGTGACTTAAGATGGATGATTTAGAAATGGCAAGAGCAGCTTCTATTAGGGACATCTTTGGGTCATCCCATGAAAGTCTTGGCTGTGAAGACAACTCAGTTCATTTGGTTGATGAAGTATCAATCTCGAATGTTATCCACGAACAAGATTTCAACATTGTTTCTCATCCTATTCCTACAGTAGGCATGTCATTTGGAAGCGTAGATGAGTTGCTAGAAACTTATCAAGACCATGCTAAGGAAAAGGTTTTGCCGTTGTGATTCGATCTAGTACCAAAGATGAAGATGGTAAACTTAAGTATGTGTGGCTTTCATGTGATAGGGGACGAAATACATACTTTGAGAAGCATTCTAAGAGGGTAAATTGCCCCGCTAAGGTTCGTGCGATTAGAGGAGGTGATAATCGCTGGTTGGTTTCAAAGGTGGTTGTTGAACACAACCATGAACTCATACCCGATTGATCATTTTTAATGAGGGGTCATCGAGAATTGAATGCGCGCATGAAACGCCGAGTGCGAGCGAATGAGAGAGCGAGCATCGAGCCTAGTAAGAGCATAAGAATGCTTCAGATTCAGGAAGGGGGGCCAAAGAACTTAGGATGTACTTCTAAAGATTGTCGCAACTTCATTGATGCAAGCAGAAGACTGGGATTGGAAAAAGGGGATGCTGAAGCTATTCGTAAGCTTTTTCTAACAACGCAAGAGAGAGACAAAGGTTTTTTCCATACCTTTGTGTCGACGATGATAACAGGCTGGCGAACATTTTGTGGATCCATTCACGCAGCAGAGCATCATTCGAAGAATTTCACGACGTTGTGAGTTTTGATACGACGTATCTTGTGAATAGATATAGGATGCCTTTTGCTACAGTTGTTGGAGTAAATCATCATGGGCATTCCATATTGTTAGGTTGTGCTCTGATTTCTCATGAGGACGCCAAATCTTTTAAGTGGTTGTTTAGAAATTGGTTACGAGGTATGGGAAATGTTCACCCTCGATGCATTTTAACCGACCAATGTGAAAACATTAAGGCGGCTGTGAGGGAAGTTATGCCTGACTCGATTCACAGGTTTTGTTTGTGGCATATAATGTGCAAAGTTCCTGCAAAGTTCAAGAATGTTTCAAATTACGACGCGACGACAAAGGAGTTCAAAGATGTGGTGTATGATAGCCTAAGCATCCAAATGTTTGAAAGAAATTGGAACGATTTCATAAGAAGAAATTCTTTGGAAAATCACGAAAGTGGTGAATGATTTGTACAATGAAAGAGAGAGTTGGGTTCAGTTTTCTGAACAATAACTTTTGAAATTTGGAATGGTGTCTACTCAGCGAAGTGAAGGAATGCATGCTTTCTTTGATAGTTACATCACATCTAACAGTACATTGAAGCAATTTGTCGAGCAATATGAGGTGGCAATCACGGACAAAATTCAAAAAGAGTTGCAAGCTGAGTTTGACTCAAAAAAGGATGCAGTGCGATTTAACATACAATTCCAATGGGAAAGTCAATTCTATAATGCCTACACTAGAAATATCTTCAAGAAAGTTCAAGGAGAAATCAATGGAATGATGTACTGTCATTTGGATCCAAATAACGAGAACGACACTTCATCTATTCCCGGTGTTGAGAAATTCAATATCAAGGAATGTAGTATCAAGAATTGGTACTGCAAGGAGTTCTCGTACACAGTTGAGTATAGAGCAATTGGGAAGTACTTTGATTGCAATTGTAGAAAATTTGAATCCAGTGGCATCCTTTGTAGACACATTTTTGAAGTGATGAAGATGAAAGGCATTGCAAGGGTTCACGAGAGATATATCATGAGGAGATGGAGGAAGGATGTGTTGCGAAGGCATTTGAGTATCGTACACTCCGGATGTTATCCACAAATGACAGATGAGTATAAGAAATTTAAAGAGATTGAGCGTGCACTTCATGAAGCAGTCGACTTGTGCGCGAACAACCCTGCACGATTGGGGTTCCTTAAGACAGAAATGGAAGCTCTAATTGAAAGGGTAAAAAATTATAATGGTGTTATACAAGTGGACCAGACACAACATTTGGGTAATGATACTTGTATTCAAGATCCTAATAATGTTTTTATTCGAGATCCTAACTATGTTCGTTGTCGAGGGAGGCCGAGGTCGAACCGTTTCAGATCAATCCGGGAAAGAGGAGGAACTAGAAGAAATAGTAGTCGAGGACGAGGTCGAAGCCAAGGCAGTGAAGGCCAAGGTGAAGGCCAATCAACTGGCTTAGGGCGTGGAGGACAAGCAAGGTGTGGTGGGCGAAGGCCAATAAATGTTGTCTCATATCCTAATCGTGGAGAGGTTCGTTACGACAAATTTTTATAACATGTTGAATGTTTTACATTATTTTTGTGGTTTTATGGGCTTTATGCAATTTTCACATTTGTTTAGGACTTCATAGATCTGAATGAGCCAGTCGTGGAAAGTCAAAACTACAATGCGGAGAGGCTAAGTCTTGATTGAGGTAAATTTATATATATTGTCTTCCCACTTTGTATCTGCATTGCTTTGTTGCCCTCCCACTTTGTATACTACTGAGTCTGGCAAGATATAAATGTTCAGTTGATGACCAATTTAGATGATTTCAATTTAGAAAATTGCTTTCACTTCCATTTATTCCATCTACTGTCTTTGGCATATGAAACTGATTTTGTACTATTTACTTGCTTTTAACATGCTAATTTCAAGGTAATTGTGGCTATGACTATGCAAATTGTCTCATTCACAAAATATACTTTTGTGTAGAATTGAGAGGCCTCCCTGTAAGTTAAGATTTATTGGAAACCTGCAATAAATTGGAAACCTGCAAGAGTATTTGAGAGTCAATTGTTGTACAGGCTGCAAGAATATTTGAGAGTCAATTGGCCGAGTCCATCTTAGAAGGCAATGGCCAACTTGCATTCAAGAAACTTGCAACAGCAACACTTGAGACCTTGATGCCCAGAATAGAAGGAAAGGAGAATTTGGACATGCTCGGTGGAGGTGGTGTATGCACCCAGATTCCGAGTCTACTTTCGCTTGATCCTACTGTAGATCCATTCAAATCATTGCCTAATAATATTTCCTCCGACCTTGAAGTGGAAGTTCGGCTCGGAAACGTCTCCAGTGTAATCGTGATGCATTACTTAAATCTTCGTTAATATGATTGTAAATGCATATTTTCCGGAAAACATGAAAATTGCTTGTCATTTTTTTCATATATTTCTCTCTAAAGCATCTATTTCTTATGCGAGCCTCAATGGTTAGACAAATGAAGGACTCGAGATGGCGACAAAGTGGACTTTAATTTATCGGCTAACAAGCCGAAGCTTCGATTACTCCTCCAATCGCGCCATCTAAAAGACTTCTATTCGAGTATTCTGCTACATCACAGAATTGAGCAACATTGTATCAACAAAGGCTACACCAATGTTTGAAAGAGCACAGTGGTGCCATTGGTAGGTACAAAGTGGCATATAAAAATGTAAAATGCCCTTCTTTTTGCAGTTTGCTTTTAATTAGATGTAAATAGTAGATGTTGTTCAACATTCTTTTGCTCAAAATTGGAGCATTTGTAAATTAGGATAGATGTGAAATTGGACGCCAAGTATGTATTTATCCTCATATTCTAATATAAGTTTCTTAATCATAAACAAAGAGGACTCTACAAAGCAATGGCAATTGAGTTGAGTGGTTAAGATGCAAGTGCCCTTTAATCAAGCCTCGTCACTTACCGATTGAGTTTATTGGAAACTCATTCACTCGCTGTCAAGCAACCAAACATTTCCTTGGATTTAGAGTGGGCAAGAGAGACCTGAATTTGAGAAGACTGTTGTGTGTGAATGACCAATACACAATTTCGAATTTCCCCCCCTGTTGTCTCTAGATGTGTGTATCATGTTAGGGCAAGTGAAACATGTACAAGAAATTCGTATTGGGATATGTCATCTTTTTACAAAGGTATCTATAAACAATCGATCGGATTAGTTAGAGTTAAAGTGATTGGTCTTGGTACCATGGCAAAAGAGAATTGCAAACAATACTACTTTGTGCTAAATTTTCATGACCAATTCCTACATTGTACATCTCAAAAATTGATATCAATACCGCAACTAAACAAAAGGGGTCAAGAAAATCGGGATACAAAATTGAAATCACCATAATCTCCAAGGGTCCTTGTAAGGAGGTACATAATTGTCTGTCGGAGGAACCAGCCAAACATTGCATCTGGAGCCAATGTAACAAGTCGGACATCAGTGCAAGTACATGATTCAAGCGCTACAAGCCCCAGTGTTACATAGAACCAAAAAGGCCATTCAAGTCGCTGATCTTTGATCGGGTAGTGCGGTGCGGCTATACAGGACTCAACTCGGGCATCTCTAGAAGCCTGGCGCAAGGTGACCTCATGGCAAAGCCTTATTTAAATACAAGCGAAGATCGCACCGCCACCGCAGCATTTATTATTTAAATACAAGCGAAAAAAGGCCTTACAAGATTCCACTTCTTACTCAGAGTAGATGCGTTCAACGAGTACAAATAGCCTGTAACAAAAGTAAGTTAATTTGGATGAAGTAATCTTCAAGTGTGAACCATAATACAACAAAAAACAACATAGCTTCAATCTCAAATTAGTTGGGGTCGGTTAAGTAGAATAAACTCTTCCATTGTGCTTGATTTAGTGCAATTGATGGTGTGGAACAATAATATAATAAGCAGAACCAAAATATCCTATTCGAAGATAATTTTTCAAACATAAGGATGATTGATTACTCATAAATCACAAGGGATCAGATTGACATGAAAACTATAAAGGGTTTACGTCTTCAGCATAAATTGAAGAAATAAAAAGATTTGAACATTGCATTGTAAAATAATGATAACGACTGTGAGTCTATGAGGTCCTACCATCTCGCTCAGCAGTTGCAGCCACATAATGTCCGTAAATATTCGACTCTTGAGCCTACATTGTTCCACAAGAGTTTAGATTGTTAATCATGGGAAAGAACATTGCATGATTTCAGTAATGATAAAAATACTTACCGAACTAGTAGGTGATTTTCGAACAAGGTATTCATAGTACCAGTAAGGTTCACCATCAATCTGTCAACGCACAACTTAAAAATTAATTGTCAACATTTTAAATTAGATCAATGGGGAAATATTTTCGAACCAGAACACAGTCCTTTTTGGAGGAAGTAAATCACAAAAGAAGCACGTTACTTTAAGAGCTCACTTTGGTAGTGTGTGCATCAAGAATAGAACTCTCAGCCAATCGTTGAGCTGAAGTGACACAAAAATAACTCATTAAATGAAAATAATGAATTTACTATCGCAAAATCTTGAGAAATATGAAGTGAAACTGCCTCCTTGACCAGTTAAAGATAACACCTTCACACTGATTATTGAGTATAGCATAGATTGAGATCAACCAATCTATTGATTTCCCTTTAAACTAATTCATTATCATAATCCACTTCGATATATTAAAAATCCAAAAGCAACAATTGAATGGCTAGAAGAAAATTAGAAGGTTTTTTCAATGAAAGGGATGAACAAACCAAATACCAAAGCAGACTTGTCAGACAAGACACAATCAGCAACATCTTTCGCATCCCATGAGTTCTTATCAACTGATTTTATAAACTGTGAATTAGGAGGACCTATCTGAGCCAAAGAAAATTAAAGTTATAAAGCCGAAGCTACAAGTACATACCATTTTGCCAAATATTGATATAATTTGAGGCTCACCGAAATAGAAATTACAAGGTTGTCGATAATGTCAACACGTTAAGACACAATGCGTTGGCGAGCGTTAGCTGTAAGGAAGGTCATTAAAACTAGTTAGATCTCTTCTTCATGAATTTCATCATGCACAACAAAATAACGGGCAAGTGAAGTCATAAGATTGTTGTGAAATGACAACATTCCCAAATCATTAATCTTTGGCCAAGTTCTAGTAATTCAAGCGTATAATATTGAGTTTTGAAAAAGAAAAAAATGTTTCATCATACATCGCATAATCTATATTGTTTTAGCAAGCAAGGTAGCTCCTTCCATAATCTATAGGCGACCTCACTCCGTTGAAGTGTCTTTATAAATGAGGAAACAAAGGCAAAATGCTTTGACAAACAAAACTTACGAGATAGTGGTGCGGTGAAGAATAGCGTTCGGTTTTCTCGGATTCCACCCTACGGTAAAATATAACTTAAATCATATTTTTACATATTAATGAAGAGGAAATGAAAAAAAAAATCCAAATAAGTTTTCTTCCATGAGAAGATGCAATGAATTCACAATTTCTCAATGCGCAGAAATGACCTACTCTTTCAAATCTTATACTAGAAAAAAAAAACGCATAAACATTACTTAACAGTTAATAATGATTCTATTGGCAAATTATTTTACTCACGTCAATAAAGATGAAAAGATGTTAGCAAAACTTGAGATAGAGAAATGAGGAACATATTAGTAGATCAGTTAAAGACAAACATAATAGGTCCGACCAAATTCGCACAAGAACAAGGGTAATGCAAGTAGCAACCAAAATGAAAGTCAGTCGTAGTGATGAAACATATATCAAGCAAAAGTAGAAGGACATCGACATCTATATGCTACTTGTCTTCTCGCAAAAGAGTCCCATGTTCTAATGAACAATAGTTGACAATATCATTCTGAACCTCAAAAACGAAGGGATATCTGATCAAATTGTTACCAATGCTCATCTAAGCAACCAAATGCAAGAGTGAACAGGACACTAGCAGAAGAGAGAATTAAAGGATTCGACGACGCTCTCGACTCACCATTTAAAGGCAAATTTCTTTGACGGTAACTCAACAGGGTACATAAACGAATAAGCATTAATATCATCCACCATAGAAGCCATTTTCACATCTTCAACTAGCTCGGTTGCAAAGCAAATACACCTACAACACAACATCATGTTCATGAAATCAAAATTCGAGAAATTCAATCATGAGAGACCTATGAACCCATTATGAAATCTAGGGTTTCAAACAAGATAAAAAATTCAAACTTTATTCAATCTCCACTCCACCCATTTCGATTCTTCACATATTTCAATCCAAAACCCATCAAAACCAAGACCAATTCATTGATTTGAGCTCACCGAGAAGAGGGAAAAAAACATGAAAATCGATGAAGACAACCCAAAAATCATCGAATCCCTCCTACCCGAGATGGGCAAATTCCATTTTGATCCCATTTCCAACAAACACCATGAATATAACTAAATAAGAATCTCATAAGAGCAACCGAATTGAGAAGAAATCCACATAATTTGACAATTTCATGACTTCAAGATAAGTACACAAGTAAAGGTTGTGCCATGGCAAGTAAAGCAACAAAAGATGCGAATGTATGGATCTTCTCAATGATTCCCATGTTTTTCTTATGTTCCCGATATCGTAAAAAATCGAAATTGATTTTGATGCAATGCACAAAACAATCAACAACTCCGCATAACAACAACAATAACTCCGCAAAAAAAAAAAAACAACTGAAAAATCGATCATGGGCGCTAACTACTCAAAAATGCCGCATGACATTGACAAATTGCGAGATTCAACAAACACCACTTGATGAGAAATTAACATCGAATAACTTAAAATTTCATTTTAACAACTAACACAAACCAATCAAAAAGAGGTCAAAAACTTACATTTCTTATCAGCTTTAGGCATTCCCATTCCCATCCCAGCCTGCCAAAACAGCAAACTCAATTCAAATAAACAAAATTCCCACAATCAACCAAGTCCCATGTCAACAACCCGTTCCACTCATCTAAAAACTTTGCATATAAATTTGATTAATCTAGTACCACTAAAAATACTAGACAAAGAGAGAAAAAGCAGTACTAAAACTGGTGTTGTGGCCATGCTTATAAATTTGATTAATCTAGTTATTAGTTTCAGTGTATGCATGGAAGAACTAATGAAAAGTATATGAATATATATAGGATGTTAATTACATGTATAATGAGTGACTTATAATGTGAAATCAGTAATTCTTCCTGTCTTACTCCTTATTGACTTGGAAATAATTCATTGAAAGGTTACCACCCTTCACATATATATTTGGTGAGGTACTCGACCATCCTTACATGCGTGTGCGTGTGCATATGACCTTCATTAAGTGGAGACTTTCATATGTGACCATTGATTTAAAAACAACCATGAATATAACTAAATAAGAATCTCGTAAGAAGAGCAAGCTGAACCGAATTGTGAGAAGAAATCCTGAGAATTTGACAATTTCATGACTTCAAGATAAGTACAGTAAAGGTTGTGCCATGGCAACTAAAGCAACAAAATAATGCGAATGTATGGATAATTAAAGAACACCGTAGCCTTATTTTTGTGTGTCCGAGACATTTCGGCTTCGATTTCTTTGATCTTCTCAATGATTCCCATGTTTTTCTTATGTTCCCGATATCGAAAACTGAAATTTTAGATTTTGATGCAATGCACAAAACAATCAACAACTCCGCAAAAAAAAAAAAAAACAAGCGAAAAATCGATCATTTGGATGGGACACCTATTTCTATAATGATTAAATTTGGTGCCCGAGGCCGGTCCCATTTTTGAAACGGGCAATTTTTTTTGTCTAGTCTCGTATGTTTGTAAAACATACGGCTCCGTTTTAATACGCTTTTTATTTTTAAATATGATTAAATATTTTATTTATCAATTATTTAAAAAAAAAATACCCTCAACTACAAATTACAAATCTACAAGTCACCAATTACCAACAAAATAAATACATAACATCACAATTTTTTAATTTCCAATATAAACATCACAAAAGTTATAAAAAAAAAGAGATATCATCTCAAATTCTCAATAGTCCAAATTATCAAAGTATAGAGGCCATAATATATATAGATAATTGAATATAAATTAAATCAAATGATGCATGTTATTTGCTTAAAGGGAAGGTGAAGGTATGTGGTACTGAGAGAGGAGAGACCGTGAGAGTTGGGACTCGGGAGTGAGAGAGCGAGCGAGGTACCGAGAGAGAGAGAGCGTGAGTCGTGAGAGTCGGTGGGAATTGGTGTCACGTCCTACGAAATGAATGAACACAATGTCGGTTACTAGTTCCGTTAACATTACGGGTGAAACAGTTTTCCATTCGAGACATTCAACACTTACCAATTCGACCAATTCTAATCCCAAAACGAGCAAGAGCACTCAATACGTGATCGTGCACCGGGACCAGGTGTCTTCGTCTTGTTTCCACCGGTGGTACTGAGAGAGGAGAGACCGTGAGAGTTGGGACTCGGGAGTGAGAGGCGGAGCGAACGAGCCGGAGCCGTGCGTGAGGCGTAGAGAGAGAGAGGCGGACGGAGCGAGAGAGAGTGAGACTCGGGAGTGAGAGCGAGAGACGACCGTGAAGGCGTGAAAGCGAGAGAGAGTGAGAGGCGGACGGAGGCGGACGGAGGCGCGCCGTGCGTGGCCGTGAGCCGCGGTGCGTGGCCGTGAAACGCGAGGCGATGAGAGACGACCATGAGGCGGAGTGAGGCGGAGTGAGGTGGTGAGAGTCGAGACGGTGAGAGACGGTGAGAGGCGGTGAGAGGCGGTGAGAGGCGGAGTGTAGGGTTTGTTGAGGGAGAACGGAGTCAGAGAGCGGGGAGGGTTTGGGGGAGATGAGATAAAAAGTTAAAAACTTAAAATACATTCTGAAATTACCTATATGCCCTTCAAATTAATCAATAACGAGTACCGATTTTTTTGAAATTTTTTTTCCGGACCCGATCCCGTATTTTTAAACGGACATAAAAAAAATTGTCCAGTCCCTCCGAATTGATCTCATCCTTCAAAACTTTCATTTTTCTTTGTTCGGTAATAACTGAATCTTTTAATTCAATAAAACACTCGTTGTATCAATAAATTTCGATTCATATCTTTTTCTTAATCAAAAGAATTCGACATTCTACTTAATTATATTAGTATTAGTATTAGTTTACGAATCAGCATGGAATTCTTATTCTATTAATATTAATATGCATAGAAAAATTAAAAAAAAAATTATATTCTAAATATCGAAATATTTTATTTCAATTTAATTATTGATTTTATTGATAGAAATAAAAAAATGAATATAATAACTAAAGTTCATAAATATAAGTATAAGTAATGGATTACTTCGTTCCTGATAGTCATTTCTTTAATCAGTGGATAGGAGCATACATACTCTGGATCGGGATCGTATGTTTTTTACAAAAATATTGCCCGAACCCGTTTAAAACGAGTCGGATAAAACCGGACAAACGGGACCGGGCAACTTTTGCCACCCCTGAGTTACCAATACTACTTTCAAACCTCCAACTTTTTTAAGATGCAATAAAAAAGAATAATTAAACTTTTGTTGCTATATTGAATGTTTTTTGTACTGTGTTTTCAAATTTTTTGGAATTGTATTAATTATTATTATTATTATTATAACCATTAATATTTTAAATTTTTAATAATATTATTATTGATATTAATTTTATTATTACTATTAGTAATATTATAATAATAATAATAATAATAATAATAATAATAATAACATTTATAATAATAATAATATTATTATTATTATTACTATTATATCATGGGATACGGATGAAGGTGAAAAGACTAGTAGCGTAGATAAATACCTCATCTTGGTCATCTCTGTGCTCGCACAATAATCAATTATGATGTTCGTCTTATATTCGCTCCTTCAAGATCAACATTAGTGCTATTCATAGCATATTTTTCAAATTCGGGTCCGCAAATACTTGGCGCGTACGTCAAGAAATCTTTTGGAGAAGCCAAGGATGCGCCCTCAAGAGGCGAGAGTACTTCTATATGACTATCAATGCCTCTAGGCGAGATCTACGCTCGTTTGAGTCCTTTATAGGCACGCCTTAGGCAAACCTTGACAAAGCGTTCGGCACAACAATGCAGAGGCCTAGCCATGCCATGGGCCCTCCCCATATACGCCTTGATCACCTTAATTCAATCCAATAATTCTACTTGGACTCATGAGTCCGGACTCATAAGGATATTTTTTAAATTTTTGTAAGTATTTAAAAGGTATTAAAAGAATTTTACAAGTGATTACGGTTGCTTCATTAATTGCTCGATGATATATTTGAAATAAAAAAAAAGTTTTGAGTCTAGATTCATGAGTCCAAATAGTATTATCCAACTCAATATCATTTCCATGTATGCATAGATCTCGAGAAAAATTTAATCACATATCTACGTATGTAGGGTCTTGAAAATTAAATGGCACGTATGCACGAATCTAAACACTACAAGAAAAAAAATAAACATCAACAAACTAATCTGTTGTTGAATTGGTACGGATTTGTTGCTAAGGGACTCAACAACAGATCAGCAACAGATCAGAGGTGTTGCTAAAGTCTTTGTCGCAGATAGAAGTTAGCAACAGATTTTGGATCTGTTGCTGTTCAAAGAACATGATTTGTGATGAAATGTTATTGAAACAAGAAAGAAAAAATCATTTGCAGATTGGAAAAGGAGGTTTTGTTGCAAATTGCAAATCAAGAATGACAAAGTCATGTTGATTCAACATTTGATTTGCACGATCAAGATTTAACGGATGTTATTCTTGATTTACCTGATCAACAAAACCATCTTTTTTGTCATTGATCTGTTGCAAATTTGCAACAGATCAGCGACATATACCTTTTTTTTTTTGATCAAATCAAGCAAAACAGAGACTTTGTCTGTTCTTTGATTTGGAATAGTAATTTTAATTTAAAAATTACAATTCACTGTAAATAGTAAATGAAATTCCTGCAGCAGTAAAATCTGTAAAAAAATAAATTTTCCTGCTGCAATTAAAACTAAATTTGAATAATTGTTTATATATTATCAAAATTTGACAAAAAATATATACAAAATGTGGAGATTAACATTTCATAATTAACTAGTAGTATATTATATACTACTAGATGAACATTATCCACCAAATACAAAATACTACACAAACTGACCTTCCAACACAAATTAATTTACATATATATCTACAATGTCAATCCCACACCCTTACTCAATTGTGTCACCGATACAAGATAGACACTATACAATTTGGAGTGCGTGTCCTATCCAAATCCTGAAAATGAAAAGGAATAACTTGAACAATATTCGAAACGCAATCAAAATATTCAAACACAAATGAAATAATTCTAAAATTAAGCCTTGCTCATCGACCTCATACATAAAAGATCTACCACAAGTGACACACTAAAATTTCCAACTCAAAAGGGAATGAAAGAACTTCCATACATGACATTCCATGCATTTTTTTCAATTTCTATTATGTATATAGAAGCATGAGAACAAATCTCAAAATATGTCACTAGGTTATGTGTTGGGTTGCATGGAGGACAAATCTTTTAATTTATGCATGTAAGGGAATTTGACAAAAAATTGAAAATACATGCATTTATACAAATCGTATAAAAGTCACTCAATAATCCATATAGCTCATGTATGTGATTCTAACTCTGAAAATTATGAAACTATAATCATCATGGATGATTCAAATTCAAGGTATATTTGAAAAAGTTATTTTATTTTAATAATAATATCCAACCTTCCGATGCCTAGTCAGCCTTTTAGAAATAATATATTACATAGAAAACATACTTAATATATAATTAAACAAAGATTTATATAGTCTAGTTGCAATTACAACTTTATTTTTGAAATCCATTGCAATTACAACTTAACTAATTACTTAATGACTTATTGACCATAAAAGATATTACTTAATCAACCGACTAATCACAAACAAATGACGAAGATCGTTTACTTGGAAAACATGGCGTACTACGGTGTCTTGAAGGCACCGTTAACTTACCCCATAATACTAAATAAATCTATTTTTTTTTCATAAGAGACGTCCAACTTTTTTAATTCAATGAATCACATATAATACTAAATAAATATTCAAAATAGGGAATGGACTTTTGAATATAATCCTAAGTAAATTTTGAAAAGTCCTATTTTATAACAATAGTGCCTACAAGAAACTTGTCTTAAACAATATATAAAGCATTTGTTGCCAACAAGTATGGCTGAAGTATCTTAACAAGGATGATTAATTGTTGCACTGAATCTCGGGCTTGCTTGGTTACACAAGGGTTTCCTAATAAAAGAAGTTACTAACATCATATAGAGTTGACTTGCAGAACAATATATATTTGGTAGATAATCTTATATTGTTATGTTTGTTGTGAGGTGTCCGCTTACTCCAACAAACATTGAATCCCATGTCAAGTATTTTCTCATTTTTTCAAAGAATCGATTCACTTATTAACATGTTATATGTGGGCATTGACGATACCAAATCTAGGGATATATGTGTGTGTACGTGGAGTGTTCACTTGATATTCTAAGTTAAGTATCACTATAATGCCAATATTAAACTATGTATGCCATGCACATTTATTTAAGGTACGTACAATAGTTTATGGAAAACATAACAAACTAAACTTACAATATTAAACTATAATGCCAATATTAAACTATGTATGACATGCACATACCAAAGGAATCTCTCGAAACTTGCAACTCAATTGGTGAGGTAAGTTTGCCTCCTTATGCAACACCCATATCAAACGTCACCAGGCACATACCGCAAAATGAAGTAATCACATCGACTCCAAATCTAGGGATATATCTTTGTTTAGCAACAAAAAATTACACAAAGTGTCGCGTTGTCGCGTTGTCGCTACGTTCGAACCATAGATATATAAATTTTGGTAGTCATATAAAATCAAAAATCAACAAAAATAGCAAAATAGATTTTCAAGAAAATGCAAACCGCAAATGATACCCGAAACTCAGTCAAGGAGGAGCCGATCGAGGCGACAATGGCGGATGGAGGAGTCAAGCCGAGCAAGCAGCGGCGGCGGAGGCGGGCCCAACCAGCGGCGGGTGAAGATTGCGGAGGCGACCAGGCGGCAGGCGGCGGCGGCGCGGTGTTCGATCTGCGACGGCGCGTAGTCCTAGCTGCGGCGGCGCTTTGCAACCGAGCAAGCGGGCGTTAGGACGGGGCAATGGCGCGCAGGATTTGGGCAAGGGCGGCAGCGCGAGCAATGGCGGCGCAGGACCGAGCACCGTTGTCGCAGGTCCGAGCAGCGGCGGCGGCGGTGCACGCAGAGGCGAGCAAAGGATGCGGTGCGCGGCTGCACGCACGCAGAAAGCGGATCCCCGGCGACAGGAGCGGCGGAGCCGCGGATCGGGAGAAGGAGGAGGCGCGCGACGGATCTAAAGTAGGGGGGATGCGGCGGCGACGAACAACGCGGCGGTGGTGGCGCGCGATGACGACGGCCACGCTGGTGCAAGCGAAGGTGCGGCGACGGCCACTGATGGAGAGCGCCGGTGGTGGTGCGTGCGTTGCGTGACGGCGACGTGCAAATCGAAGGTGCGGCGCGAAATGGTTTTTGATGACGATCGAAATGGGTTTGGAGGGAGGAGGAGGAGAGAAAATGGTTTGTTAAAACCATTTTGATATTAGTGACAAATCAAATCAGACATGATTAATCATTTCGACGTGTTTGTTGCTATTTTGTTGTTGATCAACAACAGATCAAAATCATTGTTGATCTGCTATGTGGCATTTGTTGCTATTTTGTTCTTGATCAACAACAGATCAAAATCAATATTGTTGATCAAAGCCTACGTGGACAACTTACATGGCATTTGTTGCTATTTTGTTCTTGATCAAGAACAGATCAAAATCATGTTGATCACCTTGATCAGCCTACATGGCATTTGTTGCTATTTTGTTGCTTGATCAAGAACATATCAAAATCTATTCTTGATCAACCTACGTGATGGACGATACTTACATGGCATTTGTTGCTATTTTGTTCTTGATCAAGCCTACGTGGACATCGGGTGATTATTCTTGATTTGTCATTGTTCAAAGAACAGATCAGCAACAAACTATATATATAATGCATTTGACTTGCATTTGCATTATATTTCGTCACTCCCACATGCCGCCACCACCGTCGCCGTCGTCGTCGCGCTCCGTCCATTGGGTGGGATCATACAGGGTCTATTTTTAAAATCCTTCTAAGGTAATCTTAGTTGTGAGACCTCGAAAAAAAAAAAAAAAAAAAAAAATTAAGACAAACTAGGGGATTTGGTTAAGGGTTAATTAATTAAGACAACTTCGACAAAAAAAATAAAAATAAATAAAAGAACACAAACTTAATTACAGGGAAATTAGCTTCATTGGAAAATTAATTGATTGGAGAAGAAATAATTATATATACACTTAATCCCTTGAAAATTCACGATTTAATCAAAATCATGATGATTTCTCAACTTTATTTAAGGGAAACACATTGTTTCCCGCTTTTTGCGCATATTACTTTTTACTGGCTATATAAAATAAAATCTCATTCATATCAAAACTAAAACAAAAAAAAAAAATTCTTCAAGTGCTCTTCGAATTCGCACAAACGCGCAAAATGATGAAGTCAATATATCAATTGAAATTGAGAGATATCTTCAAATTAAATTAAACTATACACTATATATATATATATATATATATATATATATATATATATTTAATGAGAATTGAAACTGCTATACTTACCTCTAGCCGCAGCAACAATACTAATGATCATGAAGAGATTTAAAAGGAAACATCATAGCAAAACGTCCTCCGGACCCTTTAAGCCTGAAAGTTGCCATGTATATATGCGTGATGATGATATGATATATACGTGAAGCAAGGTACTTTTGATATCCACTCTATTTCTTCGTTAATTACTAATTAATTAATGGAATCTATATATATTTTGTATAAATGTTAGACATACATATATGTAAGATAATTATGTGGACATCATGTTTTAATTAGTTCTCTGCGTTGCATTGATTTAACGCTATCTAATTAAAATAAATAAAATAATAAAACCTCGCTTTCCTGTGAAGTTTGCAAAATATCTGTAGACACCATATCATGCTTATCACTACTAAAAATTTATTATGCACGCTCGACACGTGTCAGTGGACATACGTTTTTGATACCCACGGGAGAATAGAATGAACAAAAAAAGATTAAAAAAAGTAAATCGTACCGCAATCGCTAGTTTGCTTCTCTGTATTAATTGATGTTTAAGATGCTACCAAAGATGAATATCCTCTATCAGAAATCCATAACTCGTTTTTAAAAATGAAAAAAAATTTATGTTCTCCTTAAAAACTCTACAACGGCTGAGAAACCTAACTATTTTTCTAAAAATGAAAATTAGGCTACAACCCTGCTAATTTATCTAATTTTTTTTTAAAATTTTCAAAATTATTTTAGAAGTTGAAAATTCATTACAATATTTTACTTTGAATAAGAGGCAAATACGCGCGCGCTGTGTATGGCGACGCTCTCATGATCGATCGTGACGACGGTGGTGGCGGCGGATTTTCAAGCAACGATGCGGTGGTAAATGGAGTTTGCAGGACGAGGAGGAGAGCCTCGGTTTGAAAAAACCATTTAAAATTTAGTGACATATCAATGACAGAGTAATCATTTTTGATTTATTTGTTGCTAATGTCATTGATCAAGCGACAGATTAGCAACAGATTAGTCTATCATTTGACAACAATCTGTTCTTGATTTGTCATTGATCAGCGACATAATATAATCTATCTTGATCATCGATCATGACTGATCTCTCATTTGTCATCTGGATCAGTCCGCTACAGAGATCGATCGACAAACTAGGTTCTCGTAGGTGATCCGTCGCAGATCTGTCACAAAATGGGCGGGAAATTAATGGCGGGAGAAATCAGCAACAGATCAGTGACAAAATACAATTTGTCACAAATTTTGTCACAAATCATCACTGATTTGTTGCTTTTTGGTCAAACGAGTCAAACTATCTATCTGATGCAGAACTGTTGTTGATTTGTTGTTGTTTAGCAACATATTCAGTCTGTTGCAATGTTTTGATGCTATTTTACATTTTTTTTGTAGTGAAAGAATTAATGAATCTGGAGAATTAAAAAAACATGTAAGTACCAATCTCGAGAATTTATAGAGCATTTATGCATAGATAGTGAAAAATATAGAGAGATAATTAAAGAGACAGAAAAATATAATAATAAGAACAAAAAATCGAAATAGATAAAGATAGAGATAATTAATGCAAGTAGAGAGGGCACGCAGAAAGAGAGAGATAGAGTGTTCATTTAATGCTTTGAGAGAATCAAAGTCACATTTAATGCTGGGTGGGTAGGTAGATGACCATTTTATCCTTCATTATTTAATGTGACCCACTTTTTATTTTAAATTATTTTGTAGCCCTTAAAAATGTTAAAAATTATGTAAAAGTCATTTGAGTCTGGACTTTTTGGGTCCAAACAGCTTTTTTGTAAAAATTATTAAGGGATACTGATCATGCTACAAAATTTTATTGCTTTCATTTATAATTACCCTAAACCCACACCACAAGTTTCGAAAACCTTAACCATCATTGGACTTCGATCCGATTTAGCATCTCCACCAAGTGCAGCAATGTTACCTTCGGTGGTGACCGACTTGTTATTGCTAAGGTTCTAACAGTTTAGATTCATGATTCTCACTCTACGTTGGAGAATCGAATGTTTTGAAGTGTATTGAACGCCTTAGTAGCGTTCTCCATTACAAAAGCAACATTCCATTGACAACTGATAATTTTCGTCGACAATTGGTACTATCAACATCAATCGACCGAGAACTGAGGCTGAGACATGAGGTAACTGTCTCAGTCAGGCCCCACTTTGCCTTAAGGTATGAGTTTCGGTCGAACAAAGATCGAGACATGTTGTCCAGGTCTCGGCTTTGTACCACCGATAGTCACGACCGTGAATGGTTTTTTGAATCTCCACAAAACTCCATGAAAATGAGTAAAATTTAGGTGGTTTTGTTGTCTATGGACTTACTCTCGATTCCACCCATATTTAGCCCCCTAAAAACCAAGAATCGAGCCCTAAATGAAAGCCCTAACCGACCAAAAAATAACACAAAACCAACCCAAAACCACTAAACAACCCACAAATTAAACCCAAAATGACGAGAATAGCTTCACTGACGAAAGGGCGATGTGATCTCGCCAAAAACTTGCCAGATTTTAATCAGATTGATGCAATTTGAGGTGGGTGGAGCTTAGTCTCAAGAGTGGGTTGAGAGCTGGGGTATGATGTGAAAAAAAAACCCTTATATATGAAAGACAGTTGGTATATTTTACAAAGGGGCAAGTTTGAAAGGTAAAAATAAAGACTGGGGTACTCTTAGTAAAAATTGGGGTTTATTCATTAGGTCCCTTATATTAATTAAGACGAATTAATTAAGTTCATTTCTATGTGACTACCAAAAAAAAAGTTCATTTCTATGTAAATATTTATGCCGCTTTACAACAACGACAAATTAAGTATGAAACCTAAATTACGTAGTTGGTTGCTACATACACCACAAAAATATGACGAGAATAGTGACGGGACATAACGACAGGCTATGTCCCGTCGCTAAAAGGCGACGGGATAGTGATGGGGGTCGTCCGGTGACCCGTTAACTGAATTAGCAACGGGGATAGCGACGGGGTTTCCCTGTCTCTAATTCTCGTCGCTAAATTTGGGAGAAAATGAGGGACTTTCCCTCATCTCCCCCATTTCGATTTTTTGCCCTCATTGTCACAACCCTCACAGAGCCTCCCCCATTTTTGCCCCTCACCCCTCAGCCCTCACCCTCACCCATCGACCCTCACCCCTCGGCCCTCAAGCTCTCACCCTCACAACCCTCTCCCTCGACCCTCAAATGAACCCCCGTACGTGACAACCCTCTCTCTTGGCTGGCCTCGGCTTCGACTCCCGCGCCTCCGCCGCCAGCGCCTCACCGTCAGTCGACCTCCACCCGTCCGTCCGTGGACCGTCCCCGCCACCGCCCCTTTAGGTACCGCATTCCGCGATGCATTTAGGTATAAAATTGTTGATTATTTGTCATTATTAATTTGTTGTGATTAAGGCTGATTATTTGGTATTTTGAATGAAAAAATAAAATGTAAAAACTAAATTTGATTTTATTTCCTAATTATTAATGATTATATGTGATTTTTGTATTTAATTTGTAAAATATTTGTAAAAAGTTGGTTATATATAAAAAAATGTATTTGTAAAATATTTTGGGAAAAAATAAATTTGGTAATTTGAATGAAATCTTAGAATAGTTTTTATGTTGAGATATACACTTTTTGTTGTGATTATTTGTAAAATACTGTATTTGTGTGATTATTTGTAAAATATTATATATGAATTTATAATGTTTGTGAAAATAAAATGTATGTGGCATGCTTTTAATTTAGTTTTTGTTGTGATTATTTGTGATTTTTGTATATAATTTGTTGGTATTGAGATATGCACTTTTTTATTTGTAATGCATATATGTGTTATAATTTAGTTGAAAAAAGGTAAAATAATATATATATATATATATATATATATAGTATGTAAGATGATCTAAAACTATTGCTAAAAAAGTAAAATGAAATGTTAATAATGTACATTTTACTAATAAAATATTATTTAAATGGTAAAAATTAAATAGACAAATTACATTTCAATTAAGAAAAAAAAATAAAGGACTAATGTAATATATTATATTATATGTGTACGTGTGTGTTTGTGTTTAAAGCACTTTAAAATATAATATGATGGAATATATAATTGATAGAATAAAATAATATATAATGGCGCTTTTATACTATATGTATAAAACTTAATTATATTTAACGAAAATAAAACTCAATTAAATCAAAAAATCTAAAACAAATTGAAGCACTTAAAAACTTATATATATATATATATTTATACACTACGTGGATGTACATATTATACTATATATAGAACTTATATTATATTTGTAAAAGAAAGACACTTAAAAATTAATAATGTTACTATATATATATTTTGAAAAAGAATTATAATAATTTATACAATATGTACAAATATATTAATGCAGTTTAAAAACTGTAATGAATAGGAAAATAGTATTTATCGTATATATAATATAAAAAATTAAGCAAAATAAATTGATAGTAAAAATAAATTGAAACAAAATAAAACACTTAAGATTTAATAATTATGGTAGCTATATATTGAAATAAAATTATAATAACGTTTGTAACAAAATATATGCTATAAAAATATATATATTACGCAAAGTATATGCAAATATTGCAACCAATTTGACTAATTACGGTTGACATTCGACTAAAATCTATAAAACAATATTACGCAAATTATGTGCAAATACAACCAATTCGCCTTATTATTGTTAACATTCGACTAAAATATATGGTGTGTACGTCTGTTTAATTAGGGTTCTTTATGTCGCTTTAGGTATTTCGAGATGTCTGTGTCTCGAGATTGGATGTACAACTGCATTGGAGGCGGTTACACTCGATTGGATTTTGTGGCTGGCGTGAAAGAGTTCATAAATTTTGTCATGCAACACAGCACCACTTTTCTCAATGAAGTGAGAATTCGATGTTCCTGCCGAAAATGTCGCAACGAGAAATACTACAATGTAAACATAGTAGAGCTTCATCTCGTGAGTCGAGGATTCATTCCCGATTATTATTGTTGGACCGAGCATGATGAGGAAGAATTATTAAACGATATGGACGATGAAGGTGATGATCCAATGGACGAATATTCGACATCATATCATCAAATGATACACGACCACGTAGGGTCGAGTTTTGATTGGAACCGTAAAGAGGACCCGAACCCTGAAGCAAAAAAATTATTCGAAATAATTGACGCAACGAATCAACCGTTTTGGTCGGGTTGCGAGAAGATGACATAATTGTTAGCAATGACACGTTTATTGACGATAAAGTCAAATCACCACATTTTGGAGCAAGCATTCGATGAAATCTTTCAAGTCTGTAAAGACATGTTGTCCGAAGACAACTGTTTGGTAGATAACTTTTATAAATGTAAAGGTTTAATGCACTGGTTGGGTATGCCTTATGAGCAAATCGATTGTTGTCCTTAATTATGCATGCTTTATTGGGGGCCGATTTCGACCTTATGTCCTGCAAGTTTTGGGGGGAGTTTTGGTTTAACTCCAACAAACGCCCGCACAAGACAATGCTTTATTTTCCCTTAGCCCCTCATTTACAACGTTTGTTCGCGTTGAAAGCTACAGCGAAACACATGTGATATGGCACACAGAACACGTTAGAGATGAGGACCGTATGCAGCATTGCTCTGATTCCATTGCATGAAACCACTTCAATCAAGTGAACCCTAGCTTCAGCTTGGAGGTTCGTAACGTTCGACTTGAGTTATGCACTGATGGATTCCAACATTTCGGAATGACTGGCAAACCGTACTCTTCGTGGCCAGTGATTTTAACCCCGTACAACTTGCCTCTGTCGATATGTCTACTTACGATGTATCGACTAAGACGAACTTTTAAATGTGCACAACACTTATGTAGACTGTGAGCGACTTCCCAGCCTACAACATGTTGTCGGGATAGAGCACACACAGGAGGACAGCTTGCCCTTATTGTTTGGATGATACAGACGCCTTTGAATTGAGGTTTGACGAGAAAGTGACTTGGTTTGACTGTCACCAATGTTTTTTGTCACGGTATCCGAAGGAGATAAAAATTAAATTTAGTTTCCGTAAAGATAGAATTGTTTCAAGTAAGCCACCGGCCAATAAATCGGGTGAAGATATATTGCGTGAAACTAAGGCATTAGGGTTGATAAATGTTACTGAATTGGGATCCGATGTTACAAATAACGAAGTCTCGAAGAATAGTGAGTGGAGAAAACGAAGCATATTGTGGGACTTGTCGTATTGGAAGACGAACCTTGTAAGACACAATTTAGATGTAATGCACATCGAGAAAAATGTCTTTGACAACATTTTCAATACAATTATGAGTGTGTCAGGGAAAACGAAAGATAACGCAAAGTCTAGGGAGGATTTAAAGGAGATTTGTCATTGGCCAGAACTACATTACAATCCAGTATCTAAGAAATATCCAAAAGCACAATACGCCTCAGACAAACAGAGAAAACAAGTGTTGTGCAAGTAGATAAAAGAATTGTGCTTCCCTGATGGTTAGCATCTAATATTGGACGTTGTGTAGACTCTAAGAAGTTGAAGATGTTTGGAATGAAAAGCCACGATTGTCATGTATTCAAGCAACGATTGCTGCCGATTGCATTTCAGGATCTCTTAGAAGAGAACATTTGGATTGCAATCAAGGAGTTTAACATTTTCTTTAGATATTTAACAGCTGGAAATTTAAACGTTGCGAATCTACGACTTTTGTGTGAAAACATTCCTAAAATATTGTGCAAGTTAGAATAAATCTTCCCTCCAATTTTTTTCGATTCAATGGAGCATCCCATATCCATTTGGCGCACGAGACTATCCTTATAGACCCAGTACAATTTCGGTGGATGTATCCGTTCGAGAGGTAATAAATTATACTTATTGCCTACTACTACTTTTATTATACACAATTAGACTCAATTGAAATGTATGTCTAACTAGTTTAACTCTATAAATGTAGGTATTTGAAACATTTGAAAACTAATGTTAAGAATAAGGTAAGGGTTGAGGGATCAATATGCAACGTTTATTTAGTGGAAGAGGCAACATCGTTTTGTTCATATTATTTTGAGGAACACGTCTCCACATCGCATAATCGCCCGCCCCACAATTATGATGGTGGAGTAGGCCCAAGTCAAAATTTTAATGGCACATTCTCAATCTTCACCCACCTAGGTTGAGCCATTGGGATATCAAAGAGGCGTTATCTCATGGATGATGAATATAGCGCCGCACATGTTTGTGTTTGTTAAATTGTCCCGAAGTTACTCCTTTCATGAGGTATACATAAATACGTTATAGTACAATTTTTTTATGTCATTTGTTGTAATCTTATTCAATTCAATCATAATTTTTCATTTCTTTCATCCATATTGACACAATTCTTCTTGTTTTGTAATATAATTGAACATATGGTTTATACAAAACTATTTCAAATGTAGGCGTCATTGTACATTCAAGATCCAAATCTTCTAATGTTTTCTTATGGCCCAAGTCATCTTTGCACTGTATATCACGTGTATCTTATTAATGGCTACAAATTTCACACAGTATCACATAGCGCAAATAACGATACTCATGGTAGTGGCATGTGCGTTAGAGGCACAAATTACACGGAATGTGATAACGACTTATATGGGCAATTGGAAGAAGTGATAGAAATCGAATACAGTGGTTGTTTACGTAGCGTGATAATCAAATGTGAATGGTTCGATCCTACGCCAAACGTGGGGACAAGAGTTCACCGTTCCTTAAAACTCGTCGACGTACATCGAAATCTGCGACTGAATAAGTATGAGCTTTTTATACTAGTAATGCAAGCTAGTCAAGTGTATTATCTTTCTTACCCGAGTGTAAGGAATGCGCCGAAAAATTGGCAAGCCACGTGCATAAGCCAAAGTTCATCGATGAACACAACTTAGTTGAGAACGTTAACAGTGTGCCTACTCAAGAAGACGCTTTTCAAGAGCAGCTACCTGAGCATAATACCGAGGTTGTTATTGACAACAATATTGCAATTTCTCTAGCTGATCCTAGTGCACAAATGTTAGACGCTGACGAGGAAGACGGTGATATCGATAATTCCGAGTATTCATCGGATGATGGGAGCGGTGACGACGAACCATGATATAATTAGTTTCCTGTATGTAAAGGAATATGTAACATAATCTTATATTTATTGTCTTGTTACATAATATCTAAAATGTAGAACATTTATACATAGTTGTTTCTAACTTACTCTTATTTTTTTTAATCAAGTCGTGTCAGGCAGACGATACAGTCCATCATACAATGAGAGATCTGGTGGACATTTCGGTGGATGATCTGGTGGTAGCAGAGATACGTGGTCTCGCCATTCAGATCGTTCAGACTTCCGATCTCCTGATGATGTTCCTCCAGAGTCTAGTCAGGGGCAGCATCCCCATCATCAGCATCCTCAGCAACATCATTGTCATGGCCCAAATAATCACCAAATGACCCGTGACATGGGACCCGGAGCAAGATACGTGTTACTACCGAGGCACGATGGCCGAGGTAACTGTTATATTTGTTGTGTTGTTTGCCTAGTGTAATGTACATGTGTAGACTACTAAGTCAATTATATGGGTATGCAGATACCGAGACGAGCTGGGACGTGCCTCGTGTTGCGTGGCGACGTGGGCCCGAGGTAGCAGCTCGTGGGGTAAGCATAACTAGTTCAATTATATTGCATAAAAAGGAGAAAAAAGGAGGAAAATTGGGAAAAATTCCAAAAAAATTAGGAAAAGTTTCGAAAAATTATATTTCGATAAAATAAATAGAAATTGATAAATTTCTAAGAAAAATAAAATATTTGAAATTTCAGACGAGACTTTTACGGGGTTTTTACCACGAAAAGCGCGAAATTGGCAAATTGGTCTCAAATTCGATTTCGACCAATTTAGGAATTTTAAATAATTAATCTTGAATCTAAATTGATAAATTGTCAAATGTTAGGACCGTAAAGGAGATATTACGGGGTGTTGGGTGCGTATAGTGACGTGACGAGAAGCCGGATAGCTTAGGAATTGTTGTGGACTGTAAGTAAACTGAGTGAGACATTTATTTACATTTCATTCCATTTATTTATTCATTCTCGGTTATTCGAACTGAATTTACCTTTGAAATCCATATGCTATGACTTATTCATTTCTCATTTTATGACGTTGCTCATAGCATACTTTGTTGTTTATATACTATCATTGATTCCAATTCCTATATTTTGTCATGTTGATTATTGTGTTTGGAAGTCAGTGATATAGCATGCTATTAGGTTAGTTTGTTTATTTTGACTCTAATCCTTTGTGCATTAGTATGCAATTACATCTCTTGGATTCTATTACCGAGTCATTATTGAAAGTGAAAGTGGTTCTTGTGGTTAGAGTCATTTGATGATAGAAATTCGGCTTTTATACGGGGGTCACTAGACTTTCTGGGATGTTAGGAAGTTTCTCCACTACTTTGCATGACACACGGGGTAACGTGCCTCGAACGGGGTAACCAGAACTTGGGGTTTGTTGGCGCAAGAATAACTTGGGTGAGCATGACGAGTTTTAAAACTTGGGTATGTTAGCAAGTATACATTCCGGTAATGACTAATTCACTTGGAATAGAAAAAGTGTAATCGTAAGTACGACCTTTTGAAATTATGATATAGAGCTCAATTTGTAATGAAATGATATAGAGTAGAGCTCAAATTGTAGTGGAAGGCTGATGTGACGTAGCTCACGACCGGCCGACCCTAATCCATTACTATTTAGCATTGAGTCAGTTTCATATTTGGTTAACTCAAGTATCTCTTTACATGATGTTTCTTTCAGCATAGTTGATATTTAAATTATGTCATTTGATACTTGTTGCCTGTTTGGGAATGTGGATCAATGTCTCCCATTATTACTTAAATAATTTCATGTACTCACCGTCTAGTTTGTGACGGTGGGTGCAGATCAGACGAGTAGCAGACCAGGCAAAGAAAAGATTGGTGACTACCTCTGAGCCAGTGAAGGACTGCTACGACATATTTTGTACGCTTTATATTCTTTTGTATTACATTTTGTAGGTACATGATATTTTACTTTTTGGGTTGCGTGATAGGAACATCTGACCAGACACATATTGTATATATCACCACTTTTGTTTATATATGCATGTGATCTCTATTTCCTGGTTTTTCGACAATAGGTTAGGCATTAGGATCTAATTTCCACCAGTAACGAAATAAGACATCCGCTGAATAATTTGTTAGATAGAAAATCTAAATTAACTCTGATTTATAGACAACCATATGTTAGTCAGTAGAATTATCTAGTTAATTGTAGGTGGTATCATAATTGGTAGGTGTTTAGGTGTTTAAATAAGGCTGACTAGTTCCTTGTTAGGTCATATATAAGAGATTAGGGCTTACTTAGGGATTAGGCCCGGCGGTGCCCTTATTTGGAGAAGGCGTCATCACAATCACCCTCCGTAGGCCCCCTTATATCATCCGTACTCATTCCCACCCTCTCGGCAGGCCCCCTTCTTCCATTAGACACCCCCTCTTATTTACATCCACCACCTCCCTCTTCAGTGTACGGCATGCCTTTGACATCTGTATTTGCTGATGACCTGGCCTCCTTGCAGGCGTACTTTACACTCCTATCTTCACTACCGACACCTCCCGTCGCGGGTCACGTTACCACGCGGCCAGACTATGGGCTTACTTTTTCATCGGGGTGATCAGCACCTCCATCACATCAGCCCGACTAGCTGACAACCGCACGGGCAGGCCCATCTAATTTACATGCCTCAAAGTCGCCGAGTTCTACACCACACCATTCTAACAACTCGTCCATCGACACAGTCTCACGTGGACGGTGACGAGGCGCTCAGGCCGCTAGAGCACCTAGATGCCACTTCTTCGCAATCAGGGGGTGAGTATTTTTGGTTGTCAAAGACGATATATTAAGTACAAATAATTTAGTTATAACTCAAATACGTTTCTTAATTGACCAAAATAAGATCTAACATAAATTTTCAATTTAGTGGACGAAAGTTGCACCCGTCAGATAGAGCTGCACGAGAGATGATGAGGGCATACAAATAGTCCTTGCATAAGGATGCCTACTGATGGGAGCATGTTCCTAAGCACGTGCGAGATGTATATTGGAATCAATGGAAAGTAACAACTCTTTACTCAAAGTTGTTTCTTTTACTAATTAGAATAAATAAGCTAAATTACAATATTTTTGTATATAGCTTTCTTTTGACTGAGATCCATAGGACGACGCAGTTATTCGATAGGCGTACAAGAGGCAGGTTGCCACTCGTTACTCCGACTTCATTAGCAAGATGTGTTCAAATGATAAGAAGTCGGGTCATATATCTACCGAAATCTTCGACCATTATATGAAGATGCAGTCCCCTGACTTCAAAAAGATATCTGAGCGAGAAAGCAAGAATTGGAGAACGAAAACAAGGGGACCCGGTATGGGTATTGTTGGGCATACAAATGGTTCCATATCCATCTATCAACATGCAGAGAGGCTGGTGAATTGTGCTATAATAAGTTCATATATAAATATAATATTACTTAATCCTAATTAAACATATGTTTTGTAGGAGGAGAAATTAGGTCGACCCCCGACTGCTTTGGAGCTATCTCTATAATTCCACACCGAAGATCATGACGACGTCATTTTCCTGGATGAAAGAGTAGAGAAGATTGTCGTAAGCAAATAGTTTTGTAGTAATTGTTTTGTTAATTAATGATAGGTATCAATAACTTATATAGATTATTTGTGAATATTTAAATTATTATTTCATATGGCGATACGCAACCGACTCATTGAGCTCACACAGTCGTAGCCTGACATGCCGATAGATGAGACTGAGTTATATTTGTCCGTCGTGGAGTGTGACGACAAAGGACGGACATATGAATTAGAGTGGACACCATCGGGGTCGAGGCGTTGACATGCTGGAGCTTGAGCTGGAGCTGAATTTTCTCGGCCTATTTCTGCTCATGATAAGCCCATTGAGCTGCTGAGGAGAGACATTAAGGAGATGCAGACAAATCTTCTACAGGTTATTTGGGATAACACCTTAGGCCGTGAGGAGTTGCGAGAGGTGTAGGGACGGTTAGGCCGTATGGAGCAAGCTCTAATGGACAGACTAACGATTTCATTCGCGCCTCCAGAATATGCTAATATTGATGACTTAGAGACCGACCATGATCGCGACGATTGAGTCTAATGTATAGACTTTTTTAGACTTTAGATTTTAAACCTCTTTTTTCATATTTTGTAATGTTTTTATCCCACTGTACATTTTACATATACTTGTACTTTTTTGTTATATATATTTCATTTAGTTTTTTATTCATTTTAATTATTTAATTTGATTTGTTTATATTTATTTATGAGACGAACCCTTTAAAAAATTGTTTTTTCACCAAAGAAAATACTTCTATATTTATTTACAATTTTTGATAATGTTTAAAATAAATAATTATTTTGGTATTAATTTTAATAATAAAAATACTTAAAATTGTTTCACAATGTTTTTCAAATAAATAAAACCAATTTTATTTTTATTAAATTAAATAATTATTATATTTCATATTTATTAAATTAAATAATTATTACATTCAATAATTATTAAATTATTACAAGTAATATTTAAATGCTTTTGATTAAATATTTAATAATTTAATAATTATTTAAATTATTTAACACTTTAATAATTATTTAATTTAATAATTATTTATTTACATTAAAAAACCCTAAAATAAATAATAAAACAATTTTTTACAAAAATTTCCCCAAAATAGTGACGAAAATAGCGACGCCTACCCATCGCTAAGTGCATCTGACTTGGCTTTCTCTTATGCCATGTGTAAGTTTTGGCGACGGGGGTAGCGACGGGCTCCCGTTGGTAAAGTTGGTGATGTGGCAGAAATTGTCATATGACCAAATTCACATGTCCAAATAACGACGGGTATTGACGACGGACTTAGCGACGGATTAAGCTAATCCCATCACTAAGCCTCTTTAGCGACTGTTGTTGAACTATATTTGAGTTTGTATTGTATCAAATATTAGTCCCACATGTGAAAGAAACATTTTGTTTATTTCCTTATAAGAAATCTTTCACTTGAAAGACTTAGTTAAGTGAATGTGGGGTTGGAGGCAAAGACTATGGGTATTCCCCATTGAATAATATGAATTAAATACTTGATATTTAATATGTCTTTGATTAGGCCTTGGGCCTTGGGGCTAATGTTAAAATAACTTAGCCAATTTACAACACAAAATTTTTACTTTTTACATTAAAGTTAGTTATTTTCGAAAGGTGCATGGTAATTAGTGGTGAACAGTCACCATTTTCGTTTTCAAAACTCGTTTTGAACAGTTGTAATGGTTCAAAAGAGGAGTTTTTTGGTTTATAAATATGGTTTGTAACTTCATTAGAAAATAGAGAAAAATTTCAAAATTAAGATAGTTTTTCTGGTTTTGAGAGAGAGATTTTTGCTGTTGCAGAAGAAAGGATCTTTTGATTGGTGTGTAATCAAAGATCAATCCAGTTGTATCCTGGAGACGAACCTCTTGAAGCATTCATACACCGAATTGGAGGAAATTTCGTCTAAGGACATTGCCAATTAGTGCAAGCCTCTGGTATTATTTTAATTTCGATTGTATGCATGTTTTGTATTAATATATATGCATGTTTTTTGTATATTGTTCTAACAACTGTACATACCAGAATAGCGGCGGGAAAAGATCTGGTACATTTTTGTTGTGATAAATCAAACTTTTTGTTTTTTACTTTAATGAAGTTGATGAGTACTGCTTTTATATTCTTTTAAGTTATGAGTACTCCATTTAAACGAAAATTTACCATCTCACCAAAGATGCTTTGACTAAATAATTTTAATTTAATCAATGTATTTCAAGTTATTTTAGATTGATATGATTATACATCCTACCGCAAAAGTTTCTTAAGTTCTTCAAATCATAAATCCAACTATATAAAAGAAGCCTAAAGCTGGAGCTAGGTAGCTAGTGTGCATGTTTACCAACCTTGCATATATGCATATGTACAAGGTTGGCATTACCTTACTTTACATGCCTAAATCATATTTGAACGTTATTATGGTACGTACTGCCAACCCTACCATGAGATTGGGGCATTTCATGTCCATTTTTTTTGCAAAGGAAAATATCATATGGTGATGAATAGAGAAAATTCTTTGATATTACGTTGAGATGTGTAGACCGAAATAAGAATCCCAAGTCGATCAAAAGAAACTTCATAATAAAATATATAAATGATGATTAAGTGTTGGGGTATATTATCCCATATTCAAAATTCATATATATATATATATATATATGATCATTGATTATATACTGCAAACATAACGAATTTTTCGAGATCTTTGTCACAAAACTGATCAATGCACCCAAAAAAAAAAACAACAGGCAACAGCCGATGTTGTAGAATCTCATTTTATTTTAGGTCTCGTTAAGCTCATTTTTGTGAAAGATCATATTTTCATGATTGATTTAACTTTAAACTTTCATGAAAGTTACAAATTTTTAAACAATAAAAATATGAATTGACATAAATACACTTCAAATAAAAGAGATGATGTAGGTAATAAAATGTAATTAATGAAAAATAAATGTCTCTACAAACTCCTAGGAGTTAACTGTAACGGTCCAAATTAATTAAACTAGGATTAGCGTTAATCTCGAAGATTAATGGTTGTAATTCGGGCGTTATGTAGAGAACTCGGTTGACTCGGCCATGAGAACCGATGAAATATGTTATTTATGGATGGTGGTTATGTATACGTGGGGTTTAAAAAATTATAATTGTTATATTGCACCGCATGTATGTATGTTGCTATCAGGAAAGTTTGTGTAACGGGTGTTCGCCTAGAAAGGCGTGTCAACGAGGGTTTCGGATAGGCGAACTACGGATACACTGGGAAACTAGAATAATACATGTCAGGATGACTAGTTAATCAATTAAAATGGGTAATGTGACCATAGGCCAAGTAAAATTCAATTAAAACAATAAGCTATAGCATACATCGAATTGCGTGCCAAGACGCGGGGCTTCGAGTGCTGGGTAGTCGAGGGTTAGTGGAATCACAAAATTTGTCAATTTGGTGAATAAAAACACTAACCATATATATTATAATGGGCCTAAGCTAATGTAATTGAATCAAATAAATCAATGCTTATACTTATGAATCAAGAGAACTTGCTGGAGAAGAAGGAAGTTGATGGAGAGAAGGAATCCATGGAGGATTGGTGAGAATTTCTCAAGCTAGGTGGTATATCAACTAGGTACACATCTATTTATGTCAGATTGAAATTATTTTTGGTTTTTGACTAATTCCAGAGGGTAGATGATTGAATATTTGCAATTTATTTATATATTTGGATTCCTCATTTGAAGCTGATAATCCAACTATATTGAAGTTCTTAATTTGGATTTAAAATCATAAAGATATGAATTTTTGAAGTTGCAAGACCAAAACTAGAATTTTGCATGTTATATTAGGAATTAGCCTATGTAATTTGGTCATAATTTACTCATTTTAGATCCAAATCGACCCAAACTGATGGCATTTGAAAGCTTACTCAAAGGGTAACAACTTTGCTTAACTAGATATGTTGTATTTTAATTGTTTTCATGTCCAAAATTGCTCTACAAGTAGGTGCTGGAATTTAGAAGAAAAGTTTTGAAACTAAATTTGTTAAAGGCATAACTCCCTAACTACTTATCCAAATGAGCTGATCTTTTATTATGTTGTATTTGGGTATGTTTGTTGCCTTGTGACCAAAAATCACTTTTTGGAAATATAGATTGGGAGGAATAGATTTTCTAAGTCCGCAGGTCGGATTAGGTTCCAATTAGAGCTATGTTTAGTAAAATCATGATATCTCTTTCGTTTTAAATCAGAATTTTGCAAGCTAAACCTTTTCGGAAAGCTAAGATAGAGACCGACGATCTTTGTTTCAGTGGAAGATTTCAAGATTTGAACCATTTCATGCCTAAAAATGCGTTGTAATATAAGACTGAATTGAGACTTAATTTAGTCTTAGGGCTGATTTGGGAAGATCAATTCGAAACATATTCAACCAATTTGAATACATAATAAACATACTTAACTGACTTCAGAGACTTAGGGGACCATAGCTCGGGTATCGGGGAGCTTGTCGGGTCGAATTTGGGTGTCCGGAGGAGTCAGAGCGCGTATTGAGGTGTGTAAATCCATTGGAATGCCTCACAGAATTCATGATTTAGTTTATCGATTTCGCTTTTCATGTATGACTGCTGGTGGGCACACATGGGGTTTTCACTTCTATTTCGGTGTGTGTCACGACCCAAATAGCTAATTTTAGTTTAATTTGTTAATCAGGATCAAATGACCCGTGATGTGGGACCCGCAGCGAGATACGTGTAATTACCGAGGCTAGGTGTGGCGGCCCCAGCCGCCCCTGGGTGACGTGTCTCTGTGCACTCCTTGCCAACTAGCCCAACTACACGTGTTCGGCACCTGCCCGTCCTCTTTATGTCTTGTAACTCGTGTCCACCAATGTAATATTAGATAAACTAGTGAACCCTCATTATATTCTTTGTCCCATATCAACTGTGGCGTTCTAACTGTTTCAACTGTTACCTAGTTAACAGTTTATTGAGATCCTAACTATACTAATGGGTTGTATTTTAAGGTTAATATATTCAGCGGAAGTCTTGCTTAATACCATTTAAACCAGATAATTTAACATGATAAACATTGTTTAAAGGTAAAATCTACTGTGGAAAACCTTGGAAAGTACTCTGTATATAAGCGACATCACCACAACAGGTATATATACATGTAGTGTGTTATCTAAAGTCTACCAATACCCAAAATATATAAAATATCAAAAATAAACACGTACAAGTAGGTCCTTGATAGTGGGCAATCAGATGTAGTCGCCTAGGATCCCCTTGCCCCTACTGGTGCTAGAATCTGCACTCAATCATCACAAAAAGACAGATGACGAGTACAGTAAGTAAAATCCCAATGAACTCCTCTGAGCATTCATATAAATAAATAAAGGAAAAACAAGGAATGTTGTTAAGTAAACGTTCGGAATGTAAAACAGGCAACTGTAAATGGCTCATCACATGAATAAACAACAGACAAGCTAAAAAATGTGTGTGTTCGCTCCAGAGGAACTAGACTGTACTTCGGGTCACCAAGTTCCCACCAGTAGTCGTGTCCAACTGGCCCAACACTTGGTCCCTCGCGGCGCTGGCCAAATCCGCTGAGTCACCGACACGTGCACCAAGGCAAGGCCAGGTCGCCATTCACTTGGGGTCGGGTCACACGTGCTACAGTCCAGTGCCTCATGAACACACAACAAGGAAAATTTGAGGGGGTAACCTCAACCCACGTCCAAATATCCGAACAAAAAGATGAACAACAAGGAATAATAGAAACAACATGTAGACAGAATAAAAACTCGGAGTTTTTCAGGTTTTTCAAACCTCATAACACTCTTCGACCTCCCCGGACTCCCGTACCCTACCCGTCAAGCTCCCCGACACTGAGCTTCGGTCCACTAAATCCCTAAAGTCCATTTTTACCAGTTTAGTTTGTTTACAAAGGTGTAGATATGTATTAGGTGGAAAATCTCTAAAACAATCCTAAATTCCCATTTTCATCTATCATTAGAGCGCTAATTTGTCTACCTAGCGCGCTATTTTTGAGTTAGCGCGTTAAGGGAGTGTACCTAGCGCGCTAGAAGATTTTTATTAGCGCACTATTGTTCTTCGTTGCGAAGAACAGAGGCACACTCAGGACAGTTAGCGCGCTAATTGGAACTATTACCCTCTCAATTAGCTATTATAACTGGTCTATTACCCTCTCCTCATCAAAATGACTTCAATACATCAATTAGAACACTCCAATTAAAATACCAAAGTTAGTAAGTTAAAATATATGTCACTTGATATGTCTCGAGACACGAGTTGACATGCTCCAACACCAATTAAGTTATTTTTTGGTGCCACTTAAGTATGAACTAGTGAAACATGTGTCAGTAGGAGGTCCACTAGTTAGGTCTCGAGATACGTGTGCACTATGTGATCAAGGGCTATCATTCAACCCTATCCAATTTAAGTATAAAACCTTAATCAACTCAAACACCTCACACTCTCACAAATCGATTTCTTCATCGTGAAAGCAAGGCTGAGAAGTGAAGAGCTGCTGGATGAGGAAGAAAACAACAAGGAATCAGTGGAATTGGTGAAGGAGAGACCAAGTTAGCTAGTATTCATCAAGCTAGGTAACTTCGTAACTCCATTAACATAGCTCAATTTCATGAATTCATGTATTTGATGCTATGGGTTGTTGTTTTATGTTGTAAATGGTGTCTTGGAACTTTAGAGGTGTGTATGAGGGTTCCCAAGGCACCAACATAGCCTATGTGTTGAGAAAACTCAGAATTCTGATAGAAGAATTCTGGGTTCTGCAATACATAGCGCGCTACGCAAGATAGGTAGCGCGTTATGTTGGTCATTAGCACGCTACATGTTATGGCAGCATAAAAATCTGCAAGTTTCAAGAAGTCCTTAAACATTACACAAGAGTCTAATATGCTAAGGGTCCAAGCACACTAAAAAACATATGATATGATGTTAGGAACTTAGGGAAGTATTTTGGAGATTCAAATACAAGTTTCGAGGCGTTGGGAGGCCGGAGTAGCATAGGAAATTGCGTGGTATGTAAGTAAATTGATTGAGAGATTTCTTTACATTTCATTCATATTCATATTTTCATTTCCAGTCTTTTGGACTGAATTGCCTTTGTACTTCATGTGCCATGACTTGTTCATTCTCATTACATGAGGTTGTTCCATGGCATAGTTTGTTGATAAAATGATTTCATTGACTCCAATTCATGTGCTATGTCATTATTGACTGTTATTACTGGTTGTCAGTGAAATAGCATGCTATTAGGTAGTTTTTATATAGTGTTGTGAACTATATCCTTTGTGCATTAGTTATGTAATTGTATTTGTTGGATTTTGATACCGTGTTGTTCTTTGAATATGAAAGTGGTTCTTGTATCTAGGGTCATTTTATGATAGAAATTCGTCTATCATATGGGGGTTACTAAACTTTCCAGGGTGATCGGGGTTACTCCACTATCTTGCGCAACATATGGGGTATGAGACTCGGAGTTGTTGGCAAGCATAACTTGGGTGACTTCATGAGTTGTAAGACTCGGGGTTATTGGCAAGTATACATCCAAGTGACTGACATTAGGGATAATTATAAAGGCGTATTGTACCGTGTAAGTACGACCTTCACAGATATGTAAAGCACAACTCCATCCTTATATAGTGGAAAGGCTGATGTGATGAAGATCACGGCCGAACGGCTCTAGATCATTAATACTTAGCCTAGTATCAGTTTCATTTTGTTTAACTAAAGTATATCTTTTCATGATATTCTTTCAGCATAGTTGCTATTATTATTATGTTTTTTGATACTTGTTGTATAATTGGGAATGTGAACAAATGTCTCTGAGTATTACTTTCTATTTTCATGTACTCATCGTCTAGTTTGTGATGGTGGGTACAGATCCATCGAGTAGTAGGCCAGGCAAAGAGAAGAGCGGCGACTACCTCTGAGCCAGAGGGGCACTGCTACACCAAATTTTGTAGGTTTGATTTTTGATGTATTATTTTTATATGTATATGGTATACTTTTGGGGTTATATATTATGGGCTGAGTGATAGGTACCTTGACCAGACACATGATGTTATATATCGTCGTTTCATTATATATATGCATGTGATCTTTATTTCCTGATTTTTCCATAAAGGTTAGGTTACATGTTTATAAGCTTCCGCTAGTTAATTAGTTAAGACTTCCGCTGCATAACTTTTAAGTTAGTAAATTTTAATTAACTCTGGTAAGTAATAAGGTTGTTGAAAAGGCTGACTAATTCTTTGTTAGGTCATATATGGTGGAATTAGGGCTTAATAATGGGATTAGGTCGGGCGGTGCCCTAATTTGAGAAGGGGTCGTCACTGTGTGCGTATATATTTGTTATGGCTAAATCACATGCACGGGTTACTTGTGATAGTGCTCGTGTTGCTGACAGTAGAATATATTTATGACTATCGGGAGGGATTAGGGTGGTTTTGATGTGTAACAGCGCCGAAAAGGGACAATGCCGTTTACCGAAGTTGAGGTTTAGCCACTGTAAGCCTGTAAGTATATACATGGTTCTTATTCGATTTATCGATTACCGGCTAGTGTAGGTCGGGGTTTTCTCATGATTATACGGATGTTTACTGATTAATGCTTTATTTTTGAACTGGTTTAATAGGTATATGTTGTTTATTTATTTCACGCTATTGTTTTTGCTTGTCGTGTGCTGCTTACATTCATGGGAATATGACATATTGTTGTCAGGTATTATATTCGCATGTCTCATAGTTTATCAGTTTTATTTCATGAATATTGTGTAGACTTCTCTTGGGATTTTACTCACTAGACTCGTCACTGTATTTGTTGGGTGACTGAGTGCAGATCCTTCGACGAGCAAGCAAGGGCAAGGAGGTACTGGGCGACTACCTCTGAGATTGTGGAGCCAGCTTGTGTGTGATATCAGTATGTATTTATTTTACTTTTGTTGGGTTTTAGGGACCATAGAACACTGATTACATGTATATGGAACTTTTGTATACTTAACTTGTCTTGATATATATACATGGTATCTTTTGCCGGGTTTTCCACTACTTAGTATTGTTTAATACTATATGACTTACTTAAACTAAGACTTGCACTGTAAAATTTCATTATAACTTGATAAATTGATTAACTGGCTAATGAAATCATTAATAATTATATGGAAATTAATTAGCTAAGTTAGGAATAAATGGAAAAGTGTAAGTAGCCAGGTAGGTCGCGAAACGTCAAGGATAAGCGGGCCATAAGGTGGCAAGACTTGGTGACGTGGGATGTGACGTTGCGGGTAGCAAGGCGACCTGGAATTTGTGGCCGCCACATTAACTCCCCTATGAGGTGGGGGCGATATCTCTCACCCTTAAGTGTGAGCTGAGAGATAACTTGTAGAGAAGTTGGGCAACAAAACAAAATTAATTCCAACTCAAGTTATCTCTTGGGAGTTAATTCCACCCCTAACCAAACAAAGCATAGTAGTTAGGGATACATTACCTGTCCCCTTTTATTTTATTTTATTTTTTTGCAACATTTTTTTTGTTGTGGTGGTGACATTAGTTTTGATCAATGATACAACAAATGTCTTGTTATGTGGATCTTTGAAGCAAGTGTCTTGTTATGTGGCTCTTTGAATCTTGCACTCATAGAAATGAGTTCCCATGTGTTTTGAAATGTGTCCAAAGGATCTCAACAATTGACTACTATTCGTAGGTCTCAAAATAGGGGAATGCTAGAATAATCAGTTGGGATCACTCAGTATGGATACCCGCCCCAAAGTTGTGCTTTGGAGGGTGGGGGCCCACCACCCGCCACATTAGCGAATGTCCCGCTAAGTGTCCCACAGCAGGTCATCCTAGCATATTCCCTCAAAATAATATATCACCATAAATTCTTCAATCAAAGAAAAACTTCTTTACCTAAGGCCTCATTTGGTTTATTTTTGCCAAGTTACATGAATTTTTTTTTCCGGGAAGTTAACTCACGGGAGTTAACTCTCGCTATCATTTGATTCCTAAACTTTCATATTTTTCTTGATTTGATCCTCAAATTTTTATCAGTTCACTTTTAGTCCTCAAATTTTGTTTTTCCTTTACTTTTGGACCTTTTTGTTAAGTTTGGAAAGCAACACTCGCTAGCGAAGCAATTCATAATCAATTTCTTGGGTTAGGGAATCAGTTGTGAACCGCCCGTGAATTGCTTCCTTAGCAACCTTTATTTTTCAAACTTAATAAAAGGATAAAAAATAAACGAAAATAAAATTTCAATGACCAAAAGTGAACTAATGGAGTTTTAAGGACCAAATGATTTTTTATGTCTTCAACTTTGAACTTCTGAGAAGTTGCAAATTTAAATAATAATAAAACATGAGAATTGACATAAATAATATTCAAACAAAAGAGAGGGGCATGTGTAGTAGAAAGGTGATTAATGAGAGGTAATTGTGTTCATCTTTAATGGGAGATAACTCCATTAGGGGTGAGAGAGTTATCTCCCTTCGTAGGGGAGATAGGTTCCCAACTTAAATGCATGGAAGTTGACATTACAAAGCCAACCGAATAAGATTAGTTGGAACTTTGGAAGTTCCCTGTTAGATATCTCACTACCCCCAACTCCATCCCCAACCAAGGGTGGAGTTGGGGTTGGAGAGCGAGATAACTTGCAAAAAGTTCCAACTAATCTTGTTTGGTTAACGTTAGTGTTATAAACCCAACTTCCATGTTGGTTATCTCCCAACTCACACCTTTGGGGGTGAGATAACTCCCTCATCCCCTAGAGAAGTTATCTCCCTAAGGCTTACGGACACAAATACTCTCATTTATCACATCTTTATTATTCACATCTCTCTTATTAGAATGGTATTTATGTCAATTTTCATATTTTATTATTTTTAAATTTGCATCTTCCTTGAAAGTTCAAAGTTGAACCTAAGAATAAATTCATGCACCTACACTTGATTACTATATGCTGGTGCGAGTAGGTACACAACACACTTATGCACAATTAATGTACACAACTTATATATGTGTGTGTTTATTTATAAGAAAAAAAGTAAGGAACCACAACTTGCCTACAACGAGGCTAGCTCAAACTCTGAACCTCTTACTCGAAGTAACCCATACCAAAATCATTAAGTCATTCACTTAGTCGGTTACACATCTAATATGTGTTGCACAAACACAAATAGAGTTAGACCTATATACAAATTACAATGTTTAACTTTAACACACAATTGAATTAAGCAGGTCTCATTCACCAACGTGTTTGTCGTAGTTGAGTGAGAGTTACTTCAAGTCAAATAAAGATTGACACCAAATCAAACTTTAAGTTTGACTACACTACGTAACTTGTACTAACTATGTACCTTTGAGCCACATGTGCATATTACTCATAGTTTCAATACTATCTGAGTTTGAGTGTTTGACTTAAAAGACTAACTTCCTTTCCGACTCAAATACCCCAAGTTTACATGCCACGTCGCAAACAAGCAAATTGTTCATTCACAGCCATTACACTTTCTACCTAGTACCTACTATTGTCTAATTTAATTAAGACAGGTTTGGTGAACTTTTACCAAACTGTATAAAGGAGAAATTCAATTACAAAGAGATTGACTCGGACAACGACAAAGGCTCAATCTTAAATTAATTGAGATTGATTACATGGACCGAATTAGATATTTCATTAATTCTACTCGATATAGTGCAGTTGATGAGCTGCTTTCCAAATCTTTTAAACCCCTCATAATCAACGAGTCGTGTTAATTCTATTTTCTTTGAACTTTTGTATTTCTTACACAAGTAAAAATGAATTCTTCCCGTGGTGAAAATGTTACTTTTTTGGTAGGATACATGTATCATGCTATGACCTTCATTTCCAATATTCTTCTTTTTTTTTCTTTTTTTTTTCTTTTTTTTGTAAGAAACCAGCGCAACTTGACTTCAATATGAGTCGAACCTGTAAACATTCTTTGGACATAAATAAATAGATCAAATAGAGAATTACCCGCGGAAGCCATATTAAATCAAATAGAACTTTCGACAAATTATTTGATGGTAAAGTGTCATTTTATAGGCTCGAGGGAGAACCTTAAAACTTCAAACATTAATACAAGTTTTCATCAAATTAATAACCCAAAGCTAGGAAACTCAAAATACTTTAGCTAATTCGAAATTACGTAAATGAGACATAAGTTTATGAGACGCATAATGGTCTTACCGAACCCATGCATGACCTCGATTTTGCCTTTTAACAAGTGACATGACTCGTCTATATATATCTCACCAAAGATGCTTTGGCAATTCGTCATTTCAACATAATATATAGCCACAAAATTTATTTACAAAATCAAGGTTGTAAATAAATTAAGTTGTCAATTCATGAGCTGACTCGAGAGTTTGTGCTACCAAATTCAGGCTGATCAACCAGTACTACTTCGTCATCAATTTGGTAGCTCCACAATAAGCCAACATAATATTAAACGGTCTAAACCAACACCATGTGGAATGCACCAACAGCACAAACATATATCTCATACACCAATTACCACTATATGTTCCAAAACACATGAAAGCAATTCTATTGATCACTTCATATCTTCTAATATATAGGCCCTATAAATTAATGAAATATATAAAGAAATATATCTTTAAGGGTGCTATCACATCTCCTTATTTAAGCTTCACAAGTGCACTCCTTTTGCACATCCATAGCAACACTAGGGCCACTCCTCCCTTACATGGCCCTTGAAGTACATCCACCTTCAACACTCAAGTACAAGCTCTTTTTTATCATTAACATTAGTTTTCGAGTGAGTTATCGATATAAAGGGAGCGTTAACTACGATTCGGATTCAATATGGTTAATGTGAAGGAAACCTTGGGAGGGCTCGAGTGGAGTGTGAAGGTGGCCGATGGCTCTTCGAGGGTATTAACGCCAGAGTCCGGGCCATTAATCCGTCGAGTCCAGTTAGGATTAGAAGGTTTGGTTTTAAAAGTATGGAAGTTTTTTAAGAAGGCATGGGACTTAGGAGTTGAGGATCCTAAGAAGGTGATCCATTGTTTTAAGGTGGGCATTGCTCTCACCTTGGTCTCTCTCTTTTACTACATGAGGCCTTTGTATCAAGGTGTTGGAGGGAATGCTATGTGGGCAGTTATGACAGTTGTAGTTGTATTTGAGTACAGTGTAGGTAAGCATTCAAAACTACAAAATTATACAAACTAGTTAAAAAAATGTATATATGTTCAAATCTTGAATAAAAAGTTGATCAAATGTTGATGAATATTTGCATGTTTTTTGTTATAGGTGCAACACTATGTAAATGCTTAAATAGAGTGATAGGGACCTGTTTGGCTGGAGCTCTTGCTGTTGGTGTTCATTGGATTGCTAGTAGATCAGGAGATAGATTTGAGCCTATAATTTTAGGGACCTCTGTTTTCATTCTAGGTGAGTTATTTTTCATGTCCTGTTTTCATCAAATGATTTTTTTTTTTTTTTTTTTTCAATGCATGATTGATATAATTCTCATCTCTCACATTTATTTCTTATAACTTGTTGCAAGTGCAGCTTCAGCGGCAACGTTTTCAAGATTTATTCCTTCGGTGAAAGCCCGGTTCGACTATGGTGCCATGATATTCATTCTTACCTTCAGCTTGGTTTCGGTATCGGGATATCGTGTCGATAAGCTCTTCGATATGGCTCATCAGAGATTGTCGACGATTGCCATAGGTACTTCCATGTGCATCCTCATAAGCATAGTTGTCTGCCCGATTTGGGCCGGCGAAGATCTCCACATTCTAATCACTCGGAACATGGAGAAACTTGCAAACTCCTTGGATGGTAAGTGCATGCTCTAAAATGTCTAGCCATCATAAGTAATTACTGCATAGAAAGTTGAAAATAATTACTATACATTGCAAAGTTACCAACTATATAGCCAAGTAACTAATTAATCTGATTAAGTCTGTCAATATATGCATGTGTAGTAAAGTAAAACCTTGATTCATCAAATTCATTCTATTTTTTTGTACTAATTCGTGTTGTTTAATCTTTGCTTGTGACCAGGATGTGTATCTAATTACTTTATGGAATGCGCAAGCTCTACCGACGACGAGGAAGATTTTCATAAGAAGTTGCAGGGCTACAAATGTTCTTTGAATTCAAAAGCCACAGAAGAATCTCTGGTGAGTAGTACTTAACAAATTGATCTAATACATGATCAGTCACAAGTTCCTTCAACTGATTTGATTATCTGACCCTGGCATATGCCCAGGCCAATCTAGCGAGATGGGAACCGGCTCATGGAAACTTCAGCTTTCGACATCCATGGAAACAGTACCTAAAAGTCGGGACCTTGATTCGCAGCTGCGCCTACTGCATCGAGGCTCTCAATGGTTGCATTGGTTCCGAAAATCAGGTCTGCCTTCCTATCAAGTACTTAAAAGTTAAAACTCCCCTCAAATTTTAATCTGCAAACAAGTATACATTAATCAAACTTACATTTTTTTAATTTTTAATTAATGACCGATATATCGAATCTTGATTTTAGGCGCCGGAGTTCATCAAGAATCACTTCAGCGACGCGTGTTTGAGATTGAGCACCCACACTTCTAGTACCATGAAAGAGTTGGCTGTCATCACAAAGACCATGACAAAATCATCCAAGATAGGCTTCTTAGTAGGAGAGATGAACAATGCAGTGCAACATCTTCACAAGTCCTTGGAGTCACTCCCTGCAAACATTCCTCCGGCGCAATCACCTTCCGCCGAATCATCTGAAACCGATAAAAGCACCTCAACTTCGACGAACAACAACACCTTTGCAGTGCCACTAATGGAGCTCCTCCCAATAGTTACTGTGGCCTCCTTATTATTAGAAATCGCCGAGAGGGTAGAATCCGTTGTCGATGCAGTTACTGAATTAGCTTCGATGGCGGATTTCAAGACCGAAAAGGCGGAAAAGAAGCTAAAGCAAAAGCAAGCTATTGTTAATAACAAGCATGACAAAGAACAACACCAAGCTTCACAAGAGGAATTAACTATGAAGGCCCTTCAACAGGTCTGAGTTTGTAAATCGGTTGTAACTAAAAATTACCATCCCAGTAAAATTATATTACATGAAATTTTAACTCTTACCAATATTTCTAGAGTACTTTCAAAGTAGTGTACTAAGTGAATTAACACATACATAAGAAAGCAAATTAAATTGGCCAACAAGTACACATGGAGATTATATATAACATAGTCTTATATCTTAGAGTAACACTTAATCATGTGTTGCATTACACTAGGCAATGCACTAGTTATAGTATATATTAAAGTGCAGCCACTAATTAAATTGTTGTAGTGTATGTTCCACCAAGGTTTTATATCAATCAGCTACCTTTAAAAAGAACTAGGAACGAATAAACATGTATACCTTTAAAATAAGGATTAAGCTATAGACTCTGTCAATTTAAAATGTTATCATAAATTCATAATCTAGTTATGAGAAGTTATTCAAAAAATGGTCAATTCAGTGAAAACCTTTAATTGTTTTGGTACATAGATAAATTAAGAAATGAATATACTTGATTATGAAGAGTGAGAAACATGGATTATTCATTTTGAAGTTATAGTTAAGATCATTATATGTAATTCTCAATTGCATTTAAGCAAAAGTAATAGTAATTTTCAAGCTATGTGGTCACTAAATCATTATTTACAAAAGATAATTAACCAGTGATGAAATAATAGTGACAATGATTATTATTGCTACAAAGCATATTTAGATCGACAATTATGAAATATTATCGCCCGTTGGATGTGCATCAAAACATGTGTGTTTTGCGATACAATTCACATCTGACCATCCACAAGAAGGCAGTGCTTAATAACTACTCAACAATTACCAACCAAGTGGTAGCTCAATGATTTGGTATGTGGTCTCACGCGGATGAGATTGATGGTTAGACCTTGTTTGGTATGAGGTAGAGATATCTGTAAGGAGATAACTCACAGGGAGTTGGGAACTAATCTTGTTTGGTTGTCCAACTTGTCTGCAACACCCTAGGGTGAGAAATATCTTCCCACCCCCAAGGGAGTTATCTCCCTGGAGTTGTGTACACAATTACCCCTCATTAATGACCCTTTTATTACTCATATATCTCTTGTTTGAAGGCTATTTATGTCGATTCATATTTTTTATTATTTAAAAATTTGAAACTTCTCTCCAAATTTAAAGTTGAACCAAACATGAAAATATTAGCTCCAATGAGTTAACTCCAAGCAGATTAGGGATGCAGGCTGGGCGGGTTTGGGGCGGGGAATGCGATCCCCATCCTCATCCTCACTTATAGCGGGGCAGGGATTCCCCGCTTGAAATTCTCCACTGGGGGAATTTCGACCCTCATTCCCATCCAGCGAGGATTCCCCATCCCCATCACTTTTTTACATAATATTTTTTTTAAAAAAAATCAACTACATTATAGATTTGAAATCAAAATCATTAAAAGTTTTCTTTGTAATTGTAGATCGATTTTCAAATTTTACGTGAAGCATTAACCATACAAAAAAGGGAAATAAAGATTTAAGGATTTTGATCCAATTCCTACAAGAAATATTCAGGATCTCCGTTGGGAATCCCCATCGAATGGAGTGGGAAATCCCCATGGGGATTCCTCATGGTGGGAAAGGGTAATACCGCCCCCGCCCCGCCTCCGATGGTGGGAATGAAATTACCCATGTCCCCGAAATCAAAATCATTAAAAAAAATTTCCCCGCTGTGGGGGCTAGTTGGCGGGATTCCTCGTGGTGGGGGATCCCCGCCCATCGTGGCGGGGGAAGGCAGATCTCGTGGAGAATGAGGATTCTCCACCCCGCCTGCATCTCTAAAGGAGATAACTCTCAACTAACACTGTAAGTTAACAAAAACGAATCAAACGAACCCTTAGAGTCTTTCCATGTGTAAATTTAAAAGGATACAAGTTGGCCTCTTAATTATTACTCCCTCTTGTCACCTTAATTGTAAGCTGTTTAAAGTAAAGATATAAGAATTAAAAAGTAATTTAATTGTAAAGTAATATTACTATATTACCTTTGCATTTATTAACATCCTTTTGAGTGAAATAAAAAGATGCAACTTGACACACTAGTACACAAAAATTGATCCAACTTAGCACACTAGTAGACAAAAATTAATCAACTTTCAAAGCTTCATTTAGGTTTAGGAGAACAAATAAGTAAAATATGCTTACGAATGGGAGAACGACTTTACATTTTTTAACAAGGGAAGTGAGCTGCATTTGTGACTGGAGGGAGCAAAACAACAATCACTCAACAATTATTTTGTAGAATATTCTGATTATAAAAATATTATTTATAAAATTAACTCCATCCTAGAAATTTAATTCTATTTCTTCCCCAGTATTTTACTTAAATAGTTTAATTTAAATATTAATAAAAGAGTTATGGTGGTTAGATACGTTACTCTCATTTCTTAAAATGTGGTTTTAGCGTTGCGGTTACCCTAAACATTAAATAGCTTTAAAAATCGAAAATATCACACCACAAGATATTTGGATTCATAGGATAAATGTGGAATAAGTGGTGGTACTAAATAATACTGGAGTTCGATTCGAATATAAAATTGTCCATAAAATTATTTTAACCTACATGATTGAGATAATTTAAAACCATGTAATGTTATCCCAATCTTAGTGACTTTTAAATGACCAAAATACCCTCATCATAAACACCCAAAACACACATTCATTTACTATTCTCGACTCTCCAACACTAAAAAACATGTGGTGTGTGACATTAGTATATCAATGTGTAGCACTATAGTTACCGTTCATGGCAAATCAAATCAACAGATCGTTTTCATGATCAAGAATCAACACTATCCATCGATGACATATTTAGTACTACTAATTGTTTGTTCAAACTTCAACCACATTTATTAATTATATCGCGCGATCCTACGAGACCCATCATTATTTTCATTCATACTAATACAAATAAACAACACACAAACAGATCACAATTATTAGTCCACTTTGAATTTTCTTCACTATTCATGAATTTTGTTAACTTAATTTGATGAGAAATGTGATGGTTCAAGTTACATTTAATTTGCTTAATGAATGGATTTATTAGGCTTCTGCTTCTAAATGACTTTTCTTATGTGTCGTTGAAGTTGCTTTGATATGTAGATTTGGCTTTATAAGCTTGTCAATGATGTGTGAATGGATTTGTAGATATAAAATGACACTTTAGTAACTTCAACTATTGAAATTATGTTTAATCTCACACCCTTTATGCCCCCAACCGAACGAGTCCCTCTATTGAGACTAATACCTAAACTCATGTTATAATCCCAGTGTAAAATAATCCGATTATATTGAGATTATTTTACATGTGAACCGAACGGGCTAATTGGCTCACAAGAGCTTCTATGTAACTTCGACCTACGTGTTTTATATCAAGATCTATATATGTCCACATCTCAAAATACAGACGAATGACTCGTGTGAACCAATGTATATTGTGGTGTTGACTTGCTATTCTCATTCTACAACTGCTCAAGTTTTTATACACGAGGGAGCTAATTTCTTTAACAAAAAAAAAAGAGAGAGAGAGAGAGATGGCTTTTTCTACTGTGCGATACGCCTCAAGCAGCATCGAACGCATCTGGAGGCGCATCTCACGGTGTGACGACGCCTACCCTATGGAGTGAAAAGCTGACACTCTGATCAATCGCTCAAACCAACACCTCTCTCATTGTGCGAGCGAGGAGACCAAAATCAATCCAAAAACCCTAGCTTTCTCATCGCCATGTCTGAATCTGGCGACGCGATGGCTGACTTCACTAACAAACTCTCCCAATTCCAAGCCGTCACCGGCCTCCGAGACTCCGATTTGTGCATCGAGATCCTCGCCGCCCACAATTGGGACCTCGAACTCGCCATCTCCGCCTTCACTTCCACAGACGACACAACCACAACCACAACAACAAACGATCACACCACCACCACCACCACCACCACCACCACCAACAACAACAACAACAACAACGACGACGACGACGTTTTTGGGAACGCAAACCCTAGTTCTTGGGAACGCGTGGAGGGGGCGGAGACTCGCGGTGTCGCGGCGGCGGCGGCGGCGCCGGGGATGGCGTGGAAGCTGATCACGCTGCCGTTCTCGGTGATATCGGCGAGTCTAGGGTTGGTTTCCGGGGCGGTAGGGCTGGGGATGTGGGTCGCCGGAGGGGTGTTATCGAACTCGCTGGGTTTACTGGGATTGGGGCGGAGCGGAGAGTCGTCAGCGGCGGCGGCGGGGGCGGGGGCGGGGGTGCCGTTGGTTTCGATGACGGCGGCGGGGGCGGAGGCGGGGGATTTCGTGGCAGGGTTTGAGAGGGATTTTGGGGGGTAAGGCCTAATTTTGCGAGTCTAGGGTTTATGGAGGCGTTGCAGCAGTCTAGGAGGGAGTTCAAGTTGTTGTTTGTGTACTTGCATTCGCCGGATCACCCCGATACGCCGGCGTTCTGCGAGAGGACGCTGTGTGCGGAGTTTATGGCGAGTTTTATTAACCAGAATTTCGTTTCGTGGGGTGGGAGTATTAGGAGGAGTGAGGGGTTTAAGATGAGTAACAGTCTCAAGGCGTCGCGGTATCCGTTCTGCGCTGTGGTTATGGCGGAGACGAATCAGAGGATTGCATTGCTTCAGCAGGTATTTGTTATTGATTTCTTGGGAGTTTAGTTGTGGGTTTGCATTGGGGTTGGTTTATTGATTTCAGATTATGCACATAATTTTAGAAGGAGAGTTAATATTGCTAGCCTCCAAGAGACAAAATGGGTAGGAGAAAAGAGTAGAGAAAATGGAAGCACATGGTTTAAATTGTGGTACACTGGTATAGATAGAAAATGCAATGGAGTAGGAATTGTGGTGGATAATGATTATAAGGATAAGGTCATAGAGGTTAAAAGAATGGGGGATAAATTGATTCTAGTTAAATTAATTATTGGAGACGAAAAAATTAACATACTTAGTGCCTATGCACCACAAGTAAGATTAAACGAGAGCATCAAACGCAAGTTTTGGGACGATATGGATGGATTTATGCAAAGTATACCATTAGATGAAAATGTTTTTATTGGAGGAGATTTAAATGGGCATGTCGGGGCAAATAACGATGGGTTTGAGAGAGTTCATTGAGGTTTTGGTTACGGTAATAGAAATGAAGAAGGAGAATCAATCTTAGAATTTGCTTCAGCATACGATCTTGTCTTAGCAAATACTAGTTTTAGAAAGAGGTAGTCGCATATAATTACTTTTAGTAGTGATCATAACAAGAGTCAAATAGATTTTCTTTTAACAAGAAAAATAGATAGAAAAATATGTAGAGACTGCAAAGTAATATCTGGTGAAGCACTTACTACCCAACATAAGTTAGTAGTACTTGATATTAAGCTAACACGATGACATAATATGAATAAAAGAGTTAGCAACCCTAGAATAAAGTGGTGGAACCTAAAACATAGTGAACAAATAGAGTTTAGAGAAAAACTACTAAAGGAAAATGTTTGGAATCTTGACTTAGATGCTAATACAATGTGGCTAGAAATGAGTAGTTGCATAAGGAGAGTGAGATCAAACGTATTAGGTATATCTAAAGACTTGGGACCACCAAAGAAGGAAACATGGTGGTGGAACGAGGATGTCCAACTAGCAATTAAAACTAAAAGAGAGATGTATAGGAAAATACCTAAGTGTCAAGATAAAGATGTGTACAATCAATATAGAGAAGCTAGAAAACAAGCTAAAAAAGTAGTTAGTCAAGCTCAAACAAATTTCATGGAAGATCTACATACAAAGTTAGGTAATAGAGATGGCGAAAAATATATATAGGCTAGCCAAATTAAGAGATAAAAAGAAATGAGACCTAAGTCATGTAAGATGTATTGAGGACGAAAATCAAAATGTTTTAACGCGCGAGGAGGATATTAAGGAGAGATGGAGAAGTTACTTTGATAGTTTATTTAATGATGACCAAGTTGATACTATAATAGATGAAAACCCACACCAAGAAAGAAATGTAAACTATACACGCAATATTAGAATTGTAGAAGTTAAAGAGGAATTGAAAAGAATGAAAATAGGGAAAGCATGTGGCCCAGATGAAATACTCATAGAGGTTTGGAAATGCTTAGGAGAAATTGGATTGACTTGGTTAACAAAACTTTTCAATAAAATTTTAAAATCAAAACGGATGCTAATGGATTGGAGAAGAAGCACGCTTGTGCCAATCTTCAAAAACAAACGAGACATTCAAAGTTGCTCAAACTACCGGGGAATTAAACTTATGAGTCACACTATGAAACTCTGGGAGAGGATAATTGACAATAGGCTAAGGAGAGAAACAACAATATCAGAGAACCAATTTAATTTCATGCCTGGGAGGTCAACTATGGAGGCAATTTTCCTTGTAAGACGATTGTTAGAAAAATATAGAGAAAAGAAAAAAGATCTTCATATGGTATTCGAGATTTAGAAAAAGCATATAATATGGTCCCTAGAGATGTTCTTTGGAAGGTTCTAGAAAGAAAAAGAGTGCATGCTAGATACATAAACACTATTAAGGATATGTATGATGGAGTAGTAACGAATATAAAGATATTTGGAGGAGCTACAAAAGAATTTTCCATTACGATAGGACTACATCAAGGATCGGCTTTAAACCCATATCTATTTACTTTAGTTATGGATGAACTAACTAGACATATTCAAGAGGATATACCATGGTGTATGCTATTTGCAGATGATATTGTCATAGTGGATGAATCAAAAGGTGGAGTGAATAGGAAATTAGAACTCTGGAGGAATACATTAGAATCTAAAGGCTTTAAGTTGAGTAGGACGAAAACCGAATAAATGCCCTGTGAGTTTAGAAACACTAGACATCGAGATGACGGAGTGGTAAAATTAGGGGAAGTAGAAGTTCCTAAGGTAAACCACTTTAGATACCTATGATCAATCATACAAAATGATGGTAACATTGAGAATGATGTCACACATAGAATTTAAGCTGGATGGAAGAAATGACGGAGTGCAACAGGGGTGATTTGTGATCGAAATGTTCCTACTAAGTTAAAAAGAAAATTTTATAAGACCGCAATTAGGCCAGTTATGCTCTATGGAAGTGAATGTTGGGCGGTAAAGCAACAATTACATAAAATGAACGTAGCAGAAATGAGGATGCTTAGGTGGATGTGTGGTAAAACTCGTAAAGATAGAATAAGAAATATAGAAATTCAAAGACAAGTAGGAGTAGCACCAATTGATACAAAGATTAAGGAAGGGCGGTTGCGGTGGTTTGGTCACCTGCAAAGACGGCCTACAAATGCCCCAACTAGAAAACTTGACTCAATAGAAATTGTAGAAATTCGACGAGGTAGGGGCGGACCAAAGTTAACATGGGATGCATTAATTATGAGGGATTTGAATGGTTTGAAAAGCTCACCATCAATTGCAGAGCGCAATGGAAAAGTTTCATCCATGTAGCCGACCCCAGTTAATTTGGGACTGAGGCTATATTGTTGTTGTTGTTGTTGTTGTTGTCTATGCTTTGTCGAAATGAATGTTGGGCGGTAAAGAAACAATGACCGCATAAAATGAATGTGGTAGAAATAAGGATGCTCAGGCGGATGTGTGGTAAAACTCGTAAAGGGCAAATGTTGTGGTTTGGACACTTCCAAAGACGACCTACAAATGCCCCGATTAGAAAACTCAACTCAATTGAAATGGAAGAAATGTGACGACGTAGGGGTAGAGCGAAGTTAACTTGGAATGCATTGATTATGAGGAATTTAAAGGATTTTGAATGTAGCTTACCCCAACTAATTTGGGATTGAGGCTTTGTTGTTGTATTATTGTCTGTGCTTTGGCACTTTAGGAATGTGCACAAACATAAAAATGTTTGAATTGATGCAAAACATTTAATTTATGTTGTTTTAGAGTACTTTAGTTTTTATGGTTTATTCTTTAATAATGTTTATACACCCAGAGTATAATTAGCAATAAACCATATGAAATACTGGTTTTGACACTGATTGGTATTTTCATAATTCATAAAGCTAGATTGCTCCAAATTTGTCCCTTCTCTCAAGCATTGTGATAATGATTTTTATATTTAGTACTTCTCTCACTGCCATGCCAGATGGCACATATAATTCAGCTAGCTTCGAGGCCTTGGTAGCAAGAGATAGCATGTTCTTAAAATTTATTTTGTTCCTTTCATCCAAGGAACTTAATGAAATTACCGTTTTTGTATTTCTCTCGATTCCCTAAAGTCTTGAAATTGGAGAAACTCTTTCTTCCTGACAAAAATGCTCTTCCATGCATAAATTAAAATCTGAGGACTATGAAGATTTAGTAACCCTCCCCATGTGTTTTGGAGAATGTACATTGCTGTTGTAAATTTGTAAATGGTAATCTGTGATTTGTTTCCATCCCTCTTGTACAAAACACACCAATTAGGAGCTGGTATTTACATGAAGGCTTACTTTTTCATATTAAAGTGGAAGTCTGTGTAGTTTGATTAGGATTTCTGGTTATTAGGGTAAGAGTTTAAGCTTGTTTATGTCCACAGCTTATCTGCATCCCTCACTGAGGTGAAAGTAAAGCTTACTCGTCTCTTTTGTTACTATTTCCTGACTTCTATTAATAATTTTATACGTAGAGTTGCTTGTGTGAGGTCAAGTCAATATCTTGTGATAATTGATGGCAGATGCAACGATCCTTGTTAATTGTTCAGTGCTGTTAAGACATCAGCACGGTTCATACATAGGTTGGTGCAATGTATTGCATAAATAGAAGTCTCTGTAGTTTGATTAGGACTTTTGTTTGTTAGGGTAAGAGTTTAAGGTTATTTGTGTCCACCACTTATCTGCGTCCCTTATTTAGTTGAAAGTAAGCTTTGATCTCATTGCTGAGTGATATGCATGAATTTCCCTGATGGCTTGTCGTTGAATTTTAAACTTTATAGCTCCTCTTACAAATGCAATTGACTGTTTGATCAAAAGTAGCTCCCTTATCATGCTTGGACAAAGCTTAAGATGTTTTAAGTAATTTTAAATACCTTACTCTGGCACAAACAAGGGAATTGAGATAAAGGGGTATAGCAAAGCATTTATTGTTGCAATAGAGCCCATGAAGTGAGACGTTGAACTCGTATCTCGAATAAACATATAGAGTGGATACTTAAAAGTCAAAAGTGTCTCATTGCCTGATACCAGTAATAGCAATTATTCAACGTACATTGATTTGATTTTTTACTAGCTTATACTTCCTGTCCTGCAGAGATTATGGCTTCGATTCGTGGTAGCTCCATCATTATCTTGTTATCTATTGGGTTATGGGTCTAGGGCGCCCAACTAACCCCCGAGGGGTTAGTCAAGCCGAAGGCTTGGATACCCATGGTTCTCAAAAAAGAAAATGTTTATATATATATGTGTATGTATGTATGTATATATATATTTGATCTAGAGACATGATATAGTAAATTTTTTCTGCAGCTCTAATAAATCGTTACTTTGCGCTTCCAGTGACACCTCATTTGTAATGTTTCATTATGTATAAAAAAGTTGTATAATGGAAATTATTCCACTGGAGAAGGATGCTTGAACATGAGATTATTCTCTCTTTCAGTGTTCATTGTCATCTTGCATTTTGTCACTCATCTTTGCTCTTCCTTGAAAATGGAAAACTACTTTATATCTTTTAGTCCATCAAAATCTGAATATCTGTTGTAATTAACAAATATTTTGGATCAATACTTTAATTGTGTTTTATTTACCAAATCCTTTGGATTGCCTTTGACCTAATGCATCTTATGTTTGTCCTTAGCTTAAAAGAATGATGTTTATTTTCTGTCTGTAGCTGAAACATTGTGCGAGGAATCAAATCTGTGCACTTTCAAGTGTAGCACATCTCTTAATGTTTCTAGCGAAAATAACTTCTTGTTAGGAAATGCTACCAAGTATTCTAGGTTCCATTTTTAATCTTGCGGTGTATGAATTGTCAATTTTTGCAGATCGAGGGACCGACGAGTCCTGAACAAATGCTCACAGTTCTTCAAAGAGTGCTTGAAGCTCGTGCTCCTGATCTTGTTGCAGCTAGGCTTCAAGTTGAAGAAAGAAGGAATAACATGCGTTTGAGAGAGGAGCAGGATGCTGCGTATAGAGCAGCACTTGAAGCTGATCAAGTATATTACTCCTTTCCCGCTTTGTGTTTTTGCCTGCTCTGTATGAATCAGACTGAAACTATGGCTTTGTCTTATATTGTTTTAGTCAATGTTTTCAATGCGGCGAGACGGTGTTAGGCGGTTTAGCCTCGCCTAGTTGAGGCGGGCCTAGGCGGGCGAAAAAATATTTAATTAGACCTCTCTAAGAAATAATTTAATGTATTTAGAGTCCCCTCAACAGTAAAGGGCATACTTTCTCACCTACACATTCACACCACCATATTTCAACTCCACCCTTTTCTACACATTTTGAAATAAAAATATTTTTTTAAAAATGAATAAATAATATTTTCAAGAAAATAAAATAAAAAAATAATATTTTCAATAAAAAAATATATTATATTAGGCTTGCCGCCTGCCTTATTAAGGGCTAGGCGATGGAAACCCCCAAACACCTACCCCTTGAAAACACTGGTTTTAGTGAATTAATACAATTAATTATTCAATCTGATACCCAACTAATTTGGAGTTGAGGCTTTGTTTTTATTGTTATTTTAACCTAACTCAAGAAAATTTTCTGGCTTTGACATCAGGCTAGGGAGCGCCAAAAGAAAGAAGAGCAAGAGAGGTTGGAAAGAGAAGCAGCTGAAGCAGAGAGAATGCGTCAGGAAGAATTAGAGGCTCAAGAAAGAGCTGCTCGTGAAGCTGCAGAAAAAGAAGCTGTGCTAGCAAGAAGACGACAAGAGAAAGCCATGTCCCTTGGCGAGGAACCTGTCAAAGGGCCTGATACAACACAAGTAAGTACTCTAGAATGGAAAAGAAACACGTACTGTTTGAATCAGTCTTTTTTTCTTTTACTAATGATTCTCATCAATCCTACACTGTCCATTGCTTCCTTGTTTTTTCATCAATCCTGCACTTCTGCAACTTTTATGTTGCTGATAGATTATTACATTAAAAGTGTCTTACCAGCCATTGAACTTTCTATTGAATTCTGTGCTTGGCGCTTAAAGGATTTTTATTAGAAACAGACAACTTTTCTAGAAACTATAGCAGATACTTATTTTGACAAGTAAGAAATTCTGCTCGGTATCGCTGAAACATTCTTTTTATTCATTAGCCCAAACTGATGAATTAATTTGGGATGTCATCCAACATTTATAGAACGAAGTTGCTGGCCAAAATATTTTATAATGATACAGTTAGCTTCAAGATGGTCGTGTTTGAATATCTTTTGCCAACTTTACAAGCACACAAATTCACCGAAGTTTTCAACTAATTTATCTCACGTGACTTAAAATCTCAACAGGTTCTTGTACGGTTTCCGAGCGGAGAACGCAAGGAGCGGAGGTTTTACAGTACGAAGACAGTCCAATCTCTCTACGACTATGTAGATTCTCTGGATTGCCTCAATGCAGAGAGATACAATTTGGTCTCTAACTTCCCCCGCGTCGTGTACTCCGAAGAAAAGCGCTCTTTGACGCTAAAGGAAGCAGGTTTGCACCCTCAAGCCAGCTTGTTTGTTGAGGTAGATTCATGAGGAGCAAAAAATACTGGTACTTGTGATGACATTGTCAACTTGAGATAGAATCTTCTTCCTTCAATTATGTTTCTATCCTGTGTAGTCTTATAAAAGAAATTAATCTATAATGTCCAGCAAAGTAGTTGCTTTGGATAATATGGTTTTCCAAATCAGAACCAAACTAGTCATTCATGATTATTGTTTGGAAATTTGATTAGCACAAGCAAGTTCTTTTGTTGTCTTCAATCTATAATGTTGATTAGCTTGGATTACATGTGTTTGGGTTTAGATTGATCCACCATTCCACCTAGCCCATGAGTCCAAAGACCCATATTGACTCAATGATAGCTGTTAAATAAAAAATGAAAGGCAAGTCATTATAAATTGATTGATTAGATGGCTATAGAATTGTTATGGCACCAATGTCTAGTCATTCTTAATTGTTTGGTCTTTTTACTTTCACGTTTTTGTTGATTTGGTCTTCAAATTTTCATCGGTTCACCTTTGGTTTTTGTTGATTTAGTCGTCAAACTTTCATCTGTTCACCTTTAGTTAATGAACTTTTATTTTTAATTACTTTTGGCTCTTTTGACAAGTTTGAAGAGTAACGATTGCTAACAAAGTGGTTCACGGGCGGTTCACAATCGATTCATCAACTCAAAAAATGGATTTGTGAACCGTTAGTAAATCGCTTCATTAGCGACCGTTATTCTCCAAATTTGACGAAATGACCAAAAGTAGAAAGAAATGAAAGTACGGGGACTAAAAGTGACTTGATGAAAATTTGAGGACTAAATCAACAAAAACGTGAAAGTTCAAGGATCAAATGACTTTATTTGCCAATTGTTTTTAATTAGCGAGCTTGTAGTTGAGACAAAGTTGTCTTTTAAGATGTAAGAGATTGTTCTTCGTGAGCTTGTAATTAATAAAAAATAATTAAATGGTTGACTTAACATAAACTCTTAGGACTCGTTTGGTTACGATGGTATATTTGTCCTTCCCTATAAAGGAAGTTGCACCTTCACTTTTCAAAACCAAACATAGCCTTAGATTGTTACCTTATTACTAATCCAACAATTTAGTATTAATATTTTCTTTATAGCATACAATAAAAATAGATATTAATTATTAATAAAATTCCATTTCTTACCCAATTAATGATTTAGAAATCGTATTTGCAAAATCCTTTTTGGATTTCTTTTTAGCTTACCAATGAAATTAAAATCCACTGTAACTCTCTAACTTCACCATAAAATCTATGTTCACATAGTCCAATCATTGTTAAAATAAAAATAAAAATAAAAATTGTGGAGATCAAAATTGAAATTAACCTGTCTCAACAACAACATAGCCTCAATCCCAAATTAACTGGGGTCGGCTACATGGATCAAATTTTTTCATTGGGCTATATTAAGTACAATTGATGATGAGCTTTTCAAACCATTCAAATCCCTCCTAATTAATGCATCTCATATTAACTTTGGTTTGTCCATACCTCGTCGAATTTGTACAGTTTCTATTGAGTCAAGTTTTCTAATTGGGACATTTGTAGGCCAAGTGACCAAACCACCGCAACCGCCCCTTCCCTAATCTTTGTATCAATTGGTGCTACTCCTACTTGTCTTTAAATTTCTATATTTCTTATTCTATCTTTCCGAGTTTTACCACACATCCGCCTAAGCATCTTCATTTCTGCTACGTTCATTTTATGTAGTTGTTGTTGTTTTACCGCCCAACATTCACTTCCATAGAGCATAGTTGACCTAATTGCGGTCCTATAAAATTTTCTTTTTAACTTAGTAGGAAAATTAACCTGTCTCAACAAAACTAAAAATAAAATGCAAGAAAAAAAAAAAGAAATTATTATTAAATATGAAACATGAACCAATTAAGCTTCTATATATTGTTGTTCTTAGATGATGAATTGCTTCAGCCAGTCAATCTCTACCCTCAAACTCTCGGTTTGGACTGCAAAACAAAAATGTGGACAAATTATTTGTATGTTCATAGAGAAGAAAAAAATAATGATAATTAAGAATAGTATATATAAAATATATTTTAGATCTTAATCTATCTACAGTTTTCACATCTAATAATTATCTAAGCAAATCAAAAGATTATGTTTAGAATCCAAATTACACAAAAAATTGTTTTCTTTACTTTCCACCTTAAAATTGTTTTTTTTTTTAATAAGAAACTGACTTTCACCTTATAATTATAGAAAACCCGAAAAATATTTATAGAAAACTCGAAAGAGAAATTGTTTCTTGATAAAATCTCCGCCTCTGTGATCATTTAGTTTTTAGGGTTGAATTAAAAAAAAAAAAAAAATTTTTTTAAAAAAAACACATTTCTTTTTTTATTTTTTGGTATATTTGAAGTTTTAAAAATCTGAACCAAATGTAATTTAAGTTAATTTTGACCTAAAAGACTCAATAAAAGAATTAACATAAAAGAGTCAAAATGAAAGAGATAATATTTACCACTTTTTAACAATTTGGCACTTGTAAGAAGAGCAATTGTTTCTTTTGTTGAATTAATTTCTGTTCTCAGCATCATTCGCTTCCAATGATAATGATCAACTTGTGCTGATAGGAATTTATTTTTTTCCTGCCGATCATGTCAAATTTCAAAAGGTTTACATATCTATGATATTTTATAAAAAAAAAAAGCGCTAGAATGACAACCTAATTGACACTCCAAGTGACACTGGCGTGCGGGCCCCACGAAAAATTAATATGCGCATAATGGTTTTTGATGCATAACACGCAAGGTGTGTATCGACGCACTCGGACGGCTTCCATAAATAAGCCCGCGTGCCACGTCATGGGGGTGTCACTTAAAGTGTCAATTAAGATGTTATTCTAACATTTTCCTATAAAAAAATCCAATAAAAAAATGATTTTAAGAAATTATAATATTTCGAGTCCAATTAAAAATAACCTCAAAATGATATAATCCATAAACACATATTAATCAAGTCATTCAAGTATCATACCTCCAACTCCTTCACTTTTTTTTCAAGTTGAAGAACATGTTCATGCTTTCTAATTCTAGATTTTTGCGCTGATAATCGATTTGATATCATCCTAAAAATTAGGCACAACAAAACAAAGACAACAAAGACAAAATAGAAAGATGTATTAAAAATCTCTAACATATCTACTTATGTATATATAGTTCATCAAAAGCATATAAATAAATAATTTGAACAAACTTATATACCTTTTGATTCTCCTATCTTCCATATCACCCATGGGAGGTATTAGTGAAGTCATATTTGGATGTTCAGCCATTTGAACAATGAACTCTCTTCAACCTTAATTTGAAGTAATGGTGAGATTAACCACATACTTAAACACAAAGGTAAGTTTTTATAGGTAGTTTTCGTGAGAAAAATGTGATATCAAGTCATTTCTTTCTAATTAAAAATGTTGGTGATGCTTCAGTTGTAAATTATTAAAAAAAAAACTCTCAAGATTGTCCAATTAATAAATCGATCAAAGTTTATTCACTGATTTTATTTGTTTCTTTTTTAAGTTGTACGATAGAGTTAGATGGTGAAACAAGATGAATCGAACAAGCTTTAACGTATAATATTATCTTTAATACAAAAATCACTGATTAGAACTAAAACGAGTATTCGGTTTAGTAGTAACGATCATTTATATTAAAATATGTGTGTGCACATGTTTCGAAGTGTATCCAAAAGTCTACAATAAATTAGGTGTCAAATGTAGGTGTAAAAAGTGGGTTACTCTAGCATTTTCCAAATAAAAGGGTGTAGAATTGAGCATTAGTTAGGAAAATCATAATTTGGTATGGATGGTTAGTAAAACATTCATTTCTATAAGTTCCAATCTCATAATTAAAAAGATTTGCTCAATTTAATGGTGCAATTAATTTGGATTAGAAAATTCATATTCTTTAAAATCTTTTGGAACCCTGTCCCTTTTTTTTAGGGCCGTTGTGTGCACCCCACCTATTAGTGAAGGCACGCCATTGTTGAGGGCACCAAGTGGTTTACTAAAGACACTCAAAAAAATTGACTGAAATTCCGAAACTGCCCCTTAGTGTACCCCACCACCAATCCACCAATTTGATATGAATGGGTAATTTTGTTATTTACATCAAGGTAAAATTTTAGAGGAGGGAATAACCATAAAATTTGGGTGCCTTTAATAATAGGTGGGGTGCCCATATCGATGCTTTTTTTTTTTTTTTGTAAGGGGTGATATTTCAACCCAAGCAACCTATCTCCCCATCCAATTTAAATTAACCACTTAATTATATTATGAAACTCCTTTTAACCACCCAATTAAGAAAAGTAGGATCGTAGCATCGATTGACATAAAGATTATGGAAAGGCGGTTGATGTGGTTTGGACACCTACAAAGATGACTTACAAATGACCCCGTGAGAAAACTTACTCAATTGAAATTGATGATAAATCGAAGTTAACTTGAGACACATTAATTACGTGAGATTTAAATGGTTAGTTCACCATCATTTGCAGTAAATCGAGCACAAAGAAAGAGTTTAATCCATGTAGTTGACCCCAATTAACTAGGGACTGATGCTAGTTGTCATATTTAACCACCCAACCATAATCTTTAAATTCCTAAAATACCCTTAATTAGATCACCCACCCAACAACAACAACAATCAACGAAACCTCACCCGACTTAATTATGTAACCACACGCTCTGCTCTATTTGAGTCACTTTTGTTGTTATGTGGATAAGTTGGATAATTTTAAGATTCTTCTCCTCAAATTTTTAGGGTTTGAAGAAGTATACGAGGGATTGAAGAGCGTGTTAGCTAGAGTTTGATTTGAAGGTTGGAAAATCACTTGAATTTGGATGGAAAATCACTTAGGGTTTGTTTCAATATTGTTTCATTGTTTCAAGTCCTAAGAAAATACACTTCTTTTTACTATTTGGAGAAGTTGGCTGTCTCGTCAAAGGAAAGTGCACTTTTAATTAATTCGAGCAACACAAAAGTTTCAACTGCAATAATTTTTTTTAATTTACTACTAGTAATCTATTTTTTAAACATCTTCATCATCACATGGTCCACTTATTATTGAAATCTAAAATAACTGAAAATAAATGCGACAACATAAATTATTATCAAATACATATGGACCAATATTCAAGCTTCTAGTACTGTTGTCATTAGAAGATGAATTACTGCTTCAGTCGGGCAATCTCTCCCCTCAATTTCTCAGTCTCGACTGCAATTGAAACAACAACAATTTGGACAAATTATCTGTATGTTCATATGTTTATAAGAAAAAAAAGAGGATAAGAGAATTATAGAGATGGTAAATATAATAAATTCTAGATCTTAATTTACAATATAACTAGCTTTTCGCATATAATATTTCACCAAAGAAATGGTGAAAAAGACTTAAAGTTGTGTTTGGCTTAGAATCGAAAAAAAAAAAAAAAAAAAAAAAAGGAAATTGTTTTCTTCAATTTCACCCCAAAAATTTAGAAAACATGGAAAAAAAAAATCTACTTTTTAAAATTTTATTTTTTATTTTTTTGGGTTGAAAAAGGAATTTTTTTTTTTTTTTTTTTTGGCTTAAACCACCCAGTATCAAAAGCCTAATGGACGCCAATAATCTAGGCTCAAGCTAGATAAGACTATTAAGTGGCGGTAAAACCCTCACCCTTAAAGGGTTTTAGGTTTCTGCCCATGTGGTTTTTCTGTCCTCGAGTCCAGGATTAGTCGGGTCACGACTCCAGATACTCTGGCAATAATAAAAAAAGGGACAGCATACTGAAGGCTCAAACTCGAGAGTTGAGATCACTGGTTAAGGCTGACGTAACCCAAGCCATCACGCCAGACCACCCTTGGGTAATATTAATTCTTGAGATTTTTTTAACTTAAAACATAATATTTATCATAATATATATAGTTTCACAAAATCTTAAGTTTTTAAAATATTAACCAGATCGATATACCATAAGTTGGCATGATGTTTACCATTTTTTAACAGTGAGGCACTAGTAAGCAGAGCAAGTCTTTCTCTTGCTGAATTAATTTCATTTTTCAGCGTCATTTGCTTGAAATTAAAATGATCAACTTGGGCTGACAGTAATTTCTTATGTTCCTGTACATCAAATAAAACTTTAAATAATAAATAAATAAATTAAAAAAAAAAACAGATCTTAAGATTTTGTAACATTAATTTGATCAACCAAAACTGATCTTAATTTAGTTATATAATTAATTAATCCATCAAACATATATAGATCTAATCATGCATGTAGCGTATATATATACCTCCAACTTCTTTACTTTATTTTCAAGTTGAAGAACACGTTCATGCTTCCTAAGCCTAGATTTTTGTGCCGACTTTCGATTCGAGTCCAACCTATACACAAAAGAAAATGAAGAACAAAGAAACAAAACAAGGGTAACAAAGAGAGATTAAAAAGAATTATTAAGAGTCTCTATCATATCTATTTAATTGATTAATCCATCAAAATTAAGCATATTATTATTATTATTATTATTATTATATATATAACCTTCTAATTCTCCTCTCATCCATATCACCCATGGGAGGCTTGGGAGGCAGTGAAGTGGTGTTTGGGAGTTCAGCCATTTGAACAAACAATGAACTCTATGAGGTGAAGTTGAGATTGAAAGGGCAAATTCTTAGACACAAAGGCATGGTTTATATAGATAGTTTGATGAGAAAAATTTGATGATGATGTCATTTCCTCTCTCTAAAAATGTTGGTTACCATAACTGTAAGTGGTAAAAAAAAAAAAAAAGTTCCTCATCAAGATTGTCCAATCATATAAATCGAAGAGGTTTATTCGCCGCCGCCGCTTTCATTTGTTCCTTCATTTATTCGTGATCTGATAGAGTTAAATGGCGAAACAAGATTGATCGAACAAGTTTTAATTAATGATATAAAGCCGTTATAATCGGAAAATTTCTCTTACCAGTGTTACAATCCCTAATCGATTTAGTAATAAAGCTAGTGTATCTTACAGTAAAAAAAAATTACATATGATGTAAATTATAAAAAGGGTAATAGAGCATTAGTAAGGAGAATCATAGTTTGGTCTACAAGGTTAGTAACACATTTATTGTATATACTAATACATGCATGGAGATTTATTGAAAATTTAAACTGTTCTCTAGAAAGTTAATTTCGAATCTCATAATTAAGAAGATTTGCACAATTTAATTATGCAATTAATTTGGATAAGCTCATTCATACTCTTTAAAATCTCGTGGAGTTTTCTTCTCTAGGGTATCTATTTATGAATCATAATTACAAACCTAAGTAGTACTCATGCATGTAGCATCACTAGAGAAAATTTTCATTATTATAGGACTTTATTATTTCTGAACTTCAGAATTTTATTGCTCCTTAGAAACTCAATACAACTATACGACAAATGTCTAGGTAATTTTGGTGACTTCTAGAAGGAAAATGTTGCAATCATGACAACCTAAAGTCACATCCAAAGTCACACCGAGTGATATGGCAGGCGAGTCCGCGTTCTTGGAAGTGGGATGTGTACGCCTTGGGATACACACCATGCGTGTAACGCATCGGAAACACCATAAGTCTAGAGGTGGCAAAAAGCGTCCAGACCTTTTTGTCCGGATTTGTCCGGGCCTGCTTTTAACGAGTCCGAACATAATTTTCTCAAAATAAATACAAGTCCGGACATATTTTTTTGTCCGTTTTAAAAAACGAGTCCGAGTCTGGACAAATTATTTTGAAAAGCGGGTACCCGTTTAACGATTAATTCGAATAATATTTTATTCATTTATAGGGGTATTTAGAAACTTTCATGATGTTTGCATTGTAATTTCACTAATGATGATGTTATTTTTATATAAAAACTTGTAAGACTCGAGTTTTGAATATTTAACAAGTCTTTTTGTAGTGGAGTGTATTGTGACATAAAAATCATGTATTTTTGTGAATAATTATGTGAGAAAAATTATTTTATTATATCAAAAAGTGGGTCCGAACAAAAAATGGGTCTTGTATGTTTTTAAAGCATACGATTCTGGACAAAAAAAAAAAAGTGTTTGTTTAAAAAACATGTACGAGTCCGAACACTATTTTTAGTCATTATTAAGAGGGATCTCCAGCCACCCCTACCAAAGTCACACCTTATTTCACGCGAGGCCAACACGTCACATCACCGAATGTGACTTTGGGGTGCCATTGTAGCATTTCCCCTTCTATAATGTATTTCTTCTTAAGGTAGTGCTATTTGTACTCGTGAGTCCGAACTCAAAATATTTTTTAATTTCAAATAAATCCTCGAGCAATTAATGAAGCAACCATAATCACTTGTAAAATTCATTTGATACCCCTTGAATATTTACTAAAATTTTAAGAACCTCCCTATGAGTCCGGACTTATGAGTCCAAGTAGATTTATTGTTCTTCTTATAACCAAGGCTACAAAATTGAAACCTTCTTAATCGAGAGGCATTAAGTACTAAATTTTCAGCAACCATTGCTTTGGTATGGTAGTAATTAACTTCTACTAGTTGCTAATTAATTAATTAAACCATTGCTTTGGTATGGTAGTAATTAAGTTCTACTAGTTGCTAATTAATTAAATGTGTATCATTGATATTATAGGTTCAAATCTTTCAACTTTTCGAAGCACATATCTTAGTAAGGTGTACCTATAATAGTCAAAAGACGACAGCAGCAACAACAACATAATTTCAATTTCAAATTAATTGGGGTCGGCTACATGGATTAAACATGTATAAATCCATCATCAGTAGTAAATACTTTACAATATGTCCTAACACTCCACAATTTGGAACACGATAAGGTAGTTTTTTATGAATCATGACATCCAAGGAACACATTTCTTATTGTCAACAACAATCCACACAGGTAAACACTCATTGATGTGTTTTCTATGACCATCACCTAAAACAATGAAGAATAAATGCAATGCAGATTTAGAGGCACCTGCGCCGCGGCCGATGTCACCTGGATTGTTGCTCCTCCTCCTCGAGTAAAGAATTTTCAGTTCCACTAGTGAGAGTTTGGATGTCGCCGGCTGCTTCATTCGTCGTTATTCCCTGTGGAGAAGAAACCCAGCCGAGGTTTACTGCCAAATCCTCCGCTGCCACTTTGATTACATCCGTTCGGACGCCTAAATCAGTAGCGTACCTGCTCACGCAGTACATTCCAGCCGTAACAGTAGCAAACCCTACAGGACCAGCCATCATCATCTTCAAAGGGGAGGAGAGAGCAGCAGCCAGTGGAGCACCGATGACAGAAGAAGCTTGCCCGCTTCTTCCCATTCCCGACTTTTCAACAACAAGAAGCCCGGTCTTGCAGTACAGCGCAAAATCCTCACAGTTATTCTGAAATACGTCGTAATTTCCAAATCCATTCTGGAGTAGATACATTGCCCGGTGAACCGATGTCTCGGGAGGATCTGAGGTTGCGGTGGTGCATGTGCCGCCTCGAACTTTTGCAAGGAAAACTGATGGAGTCACTCCATACTCAAAGCAGTACAAAGATCCATTGCCAAGGAAGCAGTCCAAGCAAGAGATAACAACACCACTGTTGGTTTGCCTGAATCCACAATCAGGGAAGTTTAGACAGGCAGATTGAAGGCTTGAACTCGAAGAGCCGTCGAGAGAAGGCATAGAGCTCAAACTCCCATTTTGTTCTCGAGTAAAATGAACCACCTTATTTCCGCCCACGTAGATGCCTGCATATAATGTATGGAATAGATGAGGTAATGTCCATTGAACCGTAAGAAGAATAAATGACAAGCATGCATAACAACAAAAAGAACGGCAATGATCTCAGTCCCAGTGAATTCCCAGGCCGTTCAAAAATCTTGAATCCAGCAGAAAAAATTATGCGCCTGTCGGCCTAGAAGAATTTCAGACCATATCTGCGAACTGTTGCCCTCCCTCGAAATTTCAGCTAATATGCTTCATAAGGATCAATAAAATAAGGGGATTATGTGTGTGGCATCAAAACATTTTTTATTTTAACTCTTGGCGCATGCAAAGTGTGATAAAGGACGCAACATTCCTTAATTGAACCTTGGATTCTTGAAATAATCTGCTGAAAATATCATAACAAAGAAATCGATTGAAGGAAATTGATGCATAATTTCACCTGCACTATAATCATGAGAATCAAACTAATACACTCCCTCCTGTGTATATAACAAACAACAATCACCTAAATGAATCTTATGTTTTCATTCAGCTCGATTTAATGCGATTGTTGATGCGATTTAGTGATCGTTTAAATCTTTTATAACCGATGCAAGTTACCTAAGGTCAACTCCTATTTTCCTATACCTTTGAATTCCTTCAATTTCTAGTTTTCTAAAGGGGCGCTTTTCACTCTATTAGCGCTACTCTACTTCTTACTCTACCCTTACGAGTTTTACCATCCACCTAAGCTGCTGACCATCCTCATCTCTTCATATGCAGCATATGCTCATTTGGAGTATGTGGTGAATCCCTTCCAAAAAAGGACAAGGACAAAAATGGATGTGTGCACACTTGCACATTAAAGAAATAAGAAACCTCCCAAACCCAAAAAGCACTATTTAGTCAAACAAATGAAGATCACAATCCAAGGATCATACTACAAGACGATGAGAATTAGATAATAGATTAGCACACAACTTGAGCAAGACAATTTGACAATGAAAATAAGATAGAAGATTACAACAGTGTCAAGTCAAATTAATTAAAAAAAAAAAATGTCGGATCTACAGTATAGAAGAATTTGGCCTAATTGACTCATTTGAAATAAATATAAGATCCAAGAGATACCAAACAAGATAACTCCTTTCACAATATTTCTTGGGAAACACTGAGAAAACCTTATCGCAATCACAAATAAAAGAAAAATAACATTTTGACAAGGATTATATCGACTTTCAACTTGCTGCAATCATCACTTCAAAGTTCAGAACCAGTGTTGCAAAAGAAATAAATAATAGAAAAAACTTAGTTTCAATCAATTTAAATATTCAATACACTTATTTCCCAGCCTTATATTGCAAACAATTTCGGCCAGTTTCTATTGTCATGAAGACATTGACTGTTCCACAGTAATTTAGCATTGGTAATCATTATTATTTTAGCATCTTTCCTTCAAAGTAGTTGTGTAACTGACTAGAACCTTTTTACTTCAAATGACTTCCAAATGTTATCGTGCTATAAACTTAATGAAGACGGACTTCAGACAACCGGTGGCTCATACCTTCTTGACACTGTCAGACCTGAAATCCACTTCAACACCTACATCTTCAAGAATCAACCTTACTATGTTTATTAGACAAGAAGCTGGCATTATTGCATCTAAAGGTACTAGACACTTATTTCCTTTATTTATCTTTCCTAGGACTCCCCTCCATGTATTATTCAATGAAAGCGTTTCGTCAGAACTCAGAAGTTGACAAGTCAACTTCAATCGTTGGAAATACATTCATGAATCACTATTCAGTAATTCTTTGATATGACATGAATATTTTCAATCCCAAAGATTTAAAGACGTAGAACATGAGAAGACATTGAGATGTGATTGTGATGAATGTATCTTGAATAGGGTAAAGTTGGACATACATGTAGATATTCCTTAATCATAGTATCAGTTATCATATAGCATTACTTTTATTCCTTACCAGACACTAACTTTTCATTCAACAAGATTCTCCTCGCAATCCCATTCTTTGTGAAATTCAATTAGCTTTAAACCTCAATCATAACATTAGGGACAGTTCACTAGGGAAACTTCAAAAACTAACATTCTGTTTGAAGATTGTCCAAATTCTAAGCAATGTGCAATGTTTGATCTTCATGGGACTTCTCAGATTCCAAACCATATTAGAAATTCTAAGTTTTCATCCATTGAGCAACTACAATTAACTAATCAAAGAATCAAATTAAAAGTCTTGCCTGCAAAGCAAGTAACCACAAACCTCATCATTCATCATCAAACACCCAAATTTAAAAGAACACACCAAACTAGAAAAAATCAAAATCAAAATAAAAAATACAACAACAACATAGCCTCAATCCCAAATTAGTTGGGGTCAGCTACATGGATCAAACTCTAACATTGCGCTCGAGTTAATGCAATTGATGGTATGCTTTCCAAATCATTTAAATCCCTCCTAATCAATTTGTCCCAAGTTAGCTTCAAGTCTATCCCTTCCTCGTCGAATTTCTATAAATTATATTTACTCGAGTTTTCTAGTGGGAGCATAGAAAAAAAGATATACAAAAGCAATTATTTCAAAGAACTACAACAACGAAGCCTCGATCCCGAATTAGTTGGAGTCAGCTACATGGATCAAAATCTTCCATTGCGCTAGGTTTATTGCAATAATTTCAAAGAAGTACATGAAAAGAAAATTTAGAGCAAAACCCAGTTCAGAATCACCATAAATTTAAGTCCTAAAACAAGAACAGACCAAATTAAGCAGATCAAACCAACACCCACAAAAAAAACATCATAAACCCAGTTCAGAATCAACACAAAATTGAACCTCGAAACAATAACACATCAAATTAAGCAAAACAAACCAAAACCCACAATCAAAACAGCAAAAGCAATCCACATTGCAGTACTAATTCATCAAAGACTCAAAAAAATCAGAAACCCCTCATCAGGGCATCAAATCAAGTCAAAAAACAAAGTGGGTAGCGAGTCACCATGGTGAGAATATGTGTACACAGCTCTCCATGTGTAGATATGGTCTCCTGGCTTGATCTGTGCTCTCTCAACCCTGTTTGAGAGCAAACCCATCTCCCCAAATCTCTCAAACACTACAAAATCTTCACAACTTGAGAGATTTTGAGAGACCAAATACAAAATTGGTTCAACAACTAAAACACAAATCCATTGTTTTTTAAAAAAGGGTGTGATCTTTTATATTAGCATATCTTTTGCATCCGAAATTTTCTACATGCATTGCAATGGAACTGGGAGAGACCGACTAGTAAATCCATCTTAGCCGTTGGTTTGATGACACGTGTACTTGAGAGGTGTTTGGCTGACGGTTGTGATGAAGAGTTGAGATGTTGAGAAGTTCAAGTGTGTGGGTGGTTTGGAAAGGTGAGTCTTTGTAAAGGTAACTTCTATAGTAACTCACTTTAGACATCGACTTTAGACAATTAACTCCATCGGATATCGTGCTATACATGTCGAGACGTGTGCATGCGTTGATTCAATAAGAGATGTAGTGCAATGCATGTTGAGATGTGTGTGCGCGTATCTCGAGGTGAAATGGATGCTGGTGGGTTACTTTTTGCAATTTTCCATTGTAAAGGGTGTGCAGTGTTGAGCAAGGATGGAATCAAAGTAGAGATGTGGACTTTGTGGAACATTGGATCCTTTGTGTGACACTAATGGGCCCTTTCGAATTTTCAAAGAAGTTGGTGATTTTGTGTCAATTATTTTTGAGCCCGCTTATGTGCACTCCAATTGTTTATGAGAGCACCTCAAAAGTATACCATTTTACATGTATTTTGGGGTGCCCTAATAAATAATTAAGTGCACATAGCGGTGCTCTTATTTTATTTTTTTATGGAGCGACCCCTGCTCAGAGGTGAAACTAACTTGAAGCTAAAAGGGGAGCCACCTTAAAAAGAAATTTTATTATAACAATAATATTTTTAGTTATTTAAGCACTCGTCTATTTTTTAATATTAAAAATCTACGCACATTAATTGTAGGTCATGATATATTAACTAAGACTTTGTATTTGTGTAACACCATGCCGTTAATTACTGAAAAATCAACAAATTGGATTTTGTAAAGTAACTTGCATCAATACTAATATATATTTATACATCTCTCCCCCTGCTCTCTTAAGAGACATCTATATCACAATTATAATTTCTTGAGGAGTAATTTCAAAATTATTGAAGTTTCCGTGAAAAGACGTAATCGGTCATAGTAGGCTCTACGGGCCTGCATATAAGTCAAGATCTACGTGACTTCAATCTTCAATCAATATTTTTATGAATTATGATGGACTTGGATTAAATATTTTAAGTTTTTTTTTAGCTAGTTAGTATTATCGAACTACTCAGATAAAGACTGCTATGTAATTATTATGGAAATCACCAATTTGAGTCGCATTACCCTCGCATTGCTTAAAAATATACACATCAATCATAAAGTTGCTCTAAAAAAAATCTTAATTTAGGTTGGGTTTCAATATAATTGGTGCGGTGGTAAGATTACTATGATGCACTCTATGACTAAAAAGGGTATGAGATTGAATTCTGCTCTTGTTGCAGTGCAACACATATATGCTATAACACATCCAATAGCACACATCACTGACAAAATAACATATTTAGTCCAGTGCAACTCAAGATGTGAGGTTTTGTATCAATCAATTGTAATTAGTTGGTATGAGTTGAAGGTGGTTAAGCAGTGGCGGAACAAAAAAATCTTGTTAAGGGAGTGAACTTTAACCTTAACAATTTTTCTTCCAAATAAAAAAAAAATATTAGTTTAACAATTTTTTTTTTTTTTTATTGACAATACTACTATATTCAAGACATTTCAAATACATCATTTTTTTTTTTTTTTTGACAATGACAATGCTACACTTGTTAGGTGGTTAAGCAGTGCCTCCCCCCATCCCCCTAGATCCTCCTATTGTGAAAAAATAACACAGAATCCGTGATAAATTTGGACTAAATATTTTAAGTTTTGAATTTGGGTTAGGTCGATGAACTTGGACAAAAATAAAGTGAGTCACATGGAATTATTTTCATTTTTATTTTTGGAAAATGTTAGAATGACAACACTATCACGTCACATGCTAATGTAGCGTGTCGCTCCACATAGCGGCGAAACCATAAAATCTTATTAGTGAGAGTGAACTTTAACCTTAACTTTTTTTTCCAAACAAAAAATTATATTAGTATGAAAAACTAAACATAACAATTTTTTTTTTCTTGATAAAACTACACTCAAGACACTTCAAATACATCATTTTTTATTTGTATTTTTGACAACGCTACACTTGTTATATATATATAGCGTTCGTTGACCATAGGAGAAGAGGGCGGGAGGGTCGAATACGTAAGAATATTACAGGGGTTAGGCGAGCCCCCTAGATCCACCCTTGGCCCCATATCAAAATCCCATAAAAAAATACGACACACCCAACGCCCCATTTTGATACGGATGCATTCTCTGCGTTGTCATTCTAGCATTTCTCTTTTTTTTTTTTTTTTTTTTTTTTTTTGGGTTATACTCAGGTGGAATGGAATTATAAAAGGGCAGAGGGCTTAAAAACTTGCCTTCGGCTCTGAATCTCGCCGCCTTCTCCAACGAAATCCCCCTTTCCTCGTTTTTTTACTCTCCCGTCCGAATCTGTTGTCTCTTCAACGAAATCCCCTAAATTTGCAGTGATGGTGTCTGATGGCGAAGTTGGGTGGTACATTCTTGGGGAAAATCAACAATATCTTGGTCCCTATGCTTTTTCAGAGCTTCAAGGTAATCCAATCGATAACAATTTCTTGTTGTAGTTTAATGGCTAAATTTTGTTAAGGTTTACATAAGGCCGATTGTACCAGGCTCTCGTGGGAATAGTCAGGTTCGGCTTCCGGCCGCCTGGATACTTACGGATATCAAAAAAAGAAAAATATGCAACTTTTGTAATATGTGGTTTTGAAATAGATAAAATAGTTGCAATGCAAGGTGAATGTAATAGGGTAGTAATGTGGTATAGTGGCTTACTTACTTGTTCCATTATGTTTTGTTTTCCATTCAATTTCAGCTGTTTTGGTGACTGTTAGCATTGCAAATTTGCACTGCAAAAATTATTACATGGTCTATTTGATTGCTTGGGCAGAACATTACTTGAGTGGTTACCTTTCTGAAAACTCCCTCCTATGGTCGGAAGGAAGAAGCGATTGGCTGCCGCTTTCTTCCATCCCCGAGTTATCCAACCGAATTATTCATCAGGAGGGGACACATGGCGTAGAGACGAACGAAGAAGAAGAAGAAGAAGAAGAAGAAGAAGTTAATGATAGGCCAACGACGCCACCTGACGGTGAAGAACAGTTCACTGATGATGATGGGACTACGTACAAGTGGGATCGGGGTCTTCGGGCATGGGTGCCTCAAGTATGTGTACTTTTATCTGCAAAACTAGATTAAAGTATGTGCTTTAATCTAATAACTTTTATTTTCATAATCATCCACATTGATCAGATTATTTCAAAATCTTGTAAGCCTCATGTTTAAATTAAGTGTATGAGAACTGACAAAAATAATAATTTATAAATCAATGATACATTGATGCTCTAATTTAAATTTAGTTATTCATAAATCAGCAATAGTAAAGTTAAAAATCATGTGCATATACATACGAAAGTGACATAAAACTTATTAGAAGCTAGGTTACCCATAGTTGTTTAATTTGATAAAAAGAATAATGATGTACTTAGATTATGTATGTGATTGAGTAAGCATGTGTACACACACAACTATATGCGCATTATATACATGAATACATAAAAAAAGAAAAGAAAAATATTGAGCTCTAATGCATAGCCATGTATGAATAAATCCTTAAATGGTATGATAAGAAAGTTAAAGAGAATGATGTGTGGGCACATTTTGTGAAAGAAAAAATGGGCATAAATTAGTTGAGGATAGAATTGATACTAAATCAAAAAGGTTAGGATATAATTGATAAATTCCAAAGGTTAGGATTTAATTTATACAACTTGTAGAGGTTAGGATATTTTTGATCATTAGACCTTCTTCTTTTACTGTTGCAGATGGCATGCTAGTGTTTTAAGTCGGTTGCTACGTTTGGGTTTTAAGTCGGATGACATGTTAGTGTTTCCTCGTTATCATTTTTTCCAGTTTTCTTGATTGCGAAAGCATTTTGTAGTGTAATTTTCATGTACTAAAACTAGGGAATGAGTAGTAATGTAACTGGTTTTCTTACTTACCAAATTCTGAATATTTTTGGGGTTGAGTTGATCTAATTATGTCCACGTTGTATTTTTTTTTTATTATATGTTTTGTTGGCAATATGATGTCTGATTGATTTTATGATTGTAATTTAGGAAAACACAGATTCTACTAGTGAGCAGTACAAATTGGAAGACATGACGTTTTTGGAAGAAGAAGAAGTTTTCCCAACTTTAAAAGTTGAGGACACGCCTTCAAAATCAGAACCCAATGGTACGGATGAGGGTGTTGAGGGTGTTGAGGTTGAGTCAGAGATAAAGCGAAAGATGCCTGAGAAACAAGCTGACAAGAAGGTGACTATCTTACATATTGCTTTGCTGTATTGCCTTTATTGTTAAACTCGCTGTGGGCATAAAAAGAATACCATTCTGTTTTCATTTGGTCCAAATTTGTTGATCATAAATGTATGATGGAAGAAAAAATTGTATTCGTGGGTTTTTTATTTACAGGAAGCTAATAAACCTCCTGAAAGTTGGTTCGATTTGAAAGTCAATACACATGTTTATGTTACTGGGTTGCCTGAAGATGTAACTGCTGAAGAAGTAAGTCAAAATCCTTCCTATGTTCTCTTTTTTGGTGGATGGAAATATGTGTTGTTTTCTTGCGTTTCCTGCCAAACATTACAGCACCACCTGGTCTCTGAAAACTCATTATGGTAGTTGTTGACTAAGATGAAATTCTTCGTATAATCATGATTTCTTTATTTTACTAATGGATGAGCTAATCCTATTATAACTTGCAGGTAGTGGAAGTCTTTTCCAAATGCGGCATTATAAAGGAGGTCGGTATTGCTATTTCTAAGATTGTATCAAAAACCACTTTTTGGATGTTGAAATGTGACAAACAACATGTGTTAGATGTGCCATGACATGCTTTTATCCGAATATGATATAATACTTACTTCCAGTACTTAATATTTGGAGTTTAAATGTGGGGTAAAGGTAGAGTTGCTTCCTCACCGTCGGAGTAATCATCTCTTGACTTCTATATGTGATGGAATGGGAATCTGCTTTAAGCCTTTAAGTGATCTAACTGGTATAAATCTCAATTTCAACAAAGAAATGACACTTTGCGTATACCTTGCAACGATTTTTATTTTATTTTTTTTTATTTGTAAAAAGAAATGATTTTATTGGTTTCTTGGAAACTGTTTTTGGTTGCTTGAGAAAGACTATATTTTTACTTTCATAGGCTTGGCTGATGAATCTGTGTAATCATTTTTTGCATCAATATCAGTTGTGCATAGCCGTTGTGGATCGAGAAATTTTATGTTAGAATGACTGCTGGTATTGGTCCTTGTATGTCAAAAACCTAATTTCAAGTTGAGCAGCTACAGGTTTCATTGTATGCCCAGAGCTAGTTGTTAGTTGTCAGTTTGTCACCCTAAACCCTAAACTGCTCAACAGATTTAGGATACATAACCGAACTTCCCAAACATTTTGTGTAATTTAATTGAGTCTTATGTACCATTTCATCCCTACCCTTCAAGAGGTCATGTATATACTGACAAATGCATGACTCGAGCATTTTCAAGGTGCTATCTTGTTATATGATTACATTTTGTAGGCAAATATCTTCTTTGTCTGATAGACCACATTTATGACCTTAAAGTATTTTGCTAGCTTTTTTTTTTTTAAAAATTTTGTTCTATAAAATGTAAGGTTCTTTAGTTATTTTATTGGAAAAAATTAGAGGCATCTTATGGGGAGTCTTCATTAATGAGCGATGACTGGAATTGCCTTCTACCCAAAATGAAGTAAATAGAAGTTACTTTTCTTTGACAAAATTCAATTATCAATGCACATGATCAGTCTTCCGGACAAATTTCATCCTTTGTTGCCATATTGTGCATGTGGAGTACCACCTTGATGTTGTGATGTTGTACATCTGACAATTGCCTATCATACCTTTATAGGATCCTGAAACGAAAAAACCACGAGTTAAGCTTTATGTTGATAAAGACACTGGGAGGAAAAAGGGGGATGCGCTCGTGTCATACTTGAAGGTAGTTCTCTAAATGCAGTATAACTCATTTTCTGATAATTGTTAATGTTATTTTGAGTTTGTTTACAATGTTTTCCTTGACACTAGGAGCCTTCTGTGGGTCTTGCCATTCAAATTTTGGATGGGGCACCACTTCGCCCTGGTGACAAGAAGCCAATGTCAGTCAGTCAAGCAAAGTTCGAGCAGAAAGGTAAGGAGTTATTAAAACAAATGCTCTCTTGCAATTAAGACTACTCTTAGTAATGTCTAATTTTACTTAATTCTTCACTATCTAGAGTGGTCCTTTTAATTGCAAATCTCAAGTTTTTAAGATAGCTGCAGAAGCTTTCTTTGGCGTGACATAAATCAGGGAGCAACTATGCCCTCTTGGAGGCTTGCTTAAGAATAAGAAAGATGAATCTCATGTAAATAACATGAGATACATTTTCAATTTTTCATGTAAATCTGTAAATATCCCATTCCAAAAATAGATAGTTCGGAACAGTTGAGACTTTTTTTGGAGATTGGATACAACCCATAGTTTTGTTTTGTTGACTTCTACAACTTTAGCATGTTAACCCATCAAGGAGATGTAGGCGGCTACTCAATTTTAAATGGCAAATGGCCTTCTGCATTTTCTTTTGTTTTTTCTGTTTCTCCTAGAATATACATGAGCGATGACTTTGTTCCATTATCATCCTCTGAACATCCTCATACATAGGATGAAGTTTCAGGGGGACAACATCCTATGTTTTTGTGTGGTCCATTTAGGGTGAGAGAGAAATCTTTAAGAATGGGGAATCAGATTTTAGTATTCTTTTTGGAGTTGCGAAGATATTGAACATCTTTTGGTTGGTGGGGAGAGATGGTCATTGGTAACGGTTTTATGGATTGTTTGGAGACACCTTGTGGTCAAAAAATCATCACTTGGGTAATTCAGGTATTGGGTTTGAGGGGTTGCTTTTTTCTTTTTTAAAGTTTGTGGGGCTCCTTTTCCTTCCACCATTTGTACTTCAATATTTTTTTATATTTGTTATTCATGTTTCGCGCGCACATGTGAGAAAAGGAACAAGTTGAGCAAATGTCTTATGGAGATATGTGGTTTTGTTGTCCACTTAATGGTCTATTTTGCAACTCTTTTTGGAAATCATAGACTGGGAATTTCTTAGAAAATATAAATCATATTTTGGGCTTTCTGTTGCTTGGTTGATTCCATGTAATGGAAGTGTAGCGTCATCTCTTGTATTTCTAAATAGGAAATTAGCATTGTTACAGTCATGAAAGACTTAATTAATTTTTTTGACCAGGGGAAAAATTTATTGCCAAAAATACTGATTCAAGGAAGAAGAAGAAGCTAAAGAAAGTTGAAGACAAGATACTTGGCTGGGGTAAGTTCTCATTGAATACTAACTGATATCCATAGATATTGATTTCCTCATAATGAAGTTTATAATGTGAGTTAATCAGAGTATGATGTTGATCCTTTATGATGGGAACGGCTGTTTGATCTGTTCTCGTGTTCGCACTCCTATTTGTTAAAAAAATGGCATGTCTCCACTTTATTTTTTTGGTGAAAGCACCCACTTATTTTAAGTAATTAAAATATGATAGATGGCACAATATTGGTTTGTAAACTTCTGTAGATATCAATATGTTTGCATCCTAATGGATTAACTCTGATTGAATTATTTTGTCGATATGGCTAAAATTTCATTTATTTGAACTACTCAAACGAATTTTTTGATCTGAAACTTAAGCAGAATGAAAATGAGCATTCTATCACTTTCATAAGTTCTCTTTTCTAGCAAGTTGTGCTCTCCTACTGCTGGTATTTTCTCGCAGTATACGTCACCAGTATTGTTTGAAAATGAGCTGGTTCATATAATATACCTCATTTGTTCTGTTTTTCATATTCTATACTTTGGATAAAAGACTGTCACAGAACTCTATTATATGTTTAAGCAAATTATTCTATGGTCAATGATGTTTATTCCATAGGTGGCCGTGATGATGCAAAGGTGAAAATTCCAGCTACAGTTATTCTCCGTTATATGTTCACACCTGCTGAAATGAGGGTAAACAATCTTTAAACTTAAAAGTCATGCTTATATATTAAACTAAATTTTTGGTTTTTTATTTTTTATTTTTTATTTCACATGGTTAAAAGTATCAAAACGAAACTTTAATTCTATGGGGGCTTTGCCTGTTGATTGCGTATTAGGCAGATGAAAGTTTACGTACAGAACTGGAGTCAGATGTTGAGGAAGAGTGCACAAAGCTAGGACCCGTGGATTCAATCAAGGTATGCTGTATACTGAAATCTCCATGTCTATATGCAGATTCAACACCCTCACTTTTTAAGTTGCATAATGATGAAATGTGAACAAGCAAACGTGAAACAAGTATGCCCATTGGCCTGGCGGTAGAGGGGAAAACACTCAATCCTAAGGTTGTGTCTTCAAAGTCTCTCCATGACCTTTAAGTTGGATTTAATGTTAGTTTAGGGCATAGTTGAAAAAAACAATGCCTCTGTTTGATAGAAGGTTGTTGTGGCCGCAAACAACAAATTTGTATATAGTATGTGGTCACAGATACAAACTTGAAAACAAAATGTTGTTGTGGCCACAGACAGCAAATTTGTATATAGTTTGTGGTCACAGATACAAAACTGCTTGTCTTTTGGTGTAAATGCAAATGCAACAAATAAAGATAAATTGCAGTAAATAAATGACACTAGAGAATTGTTTACGCAGTTCAGATCTCTCGTCCTACGTCTGCGGGGCCACGCCTAGGTGTAAAATGCACCAAGTAAGAAAGATGATTACAGATTTACATAGAACTCCTAACTAGTGATCCCTCACCTAGCTAGTGATCCCTCATCAAGTTCTATTACACTAATCACTCCCCCTTACATTTTGCACTTACACAAAATCCCAAGTCCACTTGGTGTTCGAGATCCCCTCGGAGTTTCGACTAAGTTGCCTTAGCTTGGTGTGTGTAAAAACTAAACGAGAATCGTGTTCTCTATCACAAGAATGCAAAGTACACTTGGTGTATTAAAATCGATAATTTGTATCTGTGATTACATTGTTATTTATAGATATGGTTGAGATGCATTTGATTTGGTATTCCTTCAATTCAATGAATCTGCCCAATATCTTTCTTTCCTTTTGTTCACTTAGGAAAGAATTTGATTGCTTGAATCTCGAGTTTCCTTTTCTCTTGTCTCGTTTGAAATACACAATCAAAGCATGGGCCTACTTTCCTTGTTTCGTAGATATTTGCCATTCTTTGTAGATTCACAAGATACTCTCCGTGATCTCCAATGATTTGGTGAGTTGTGCAAATATTCTCCGCGCTTATGTGGCGATATCCTGGGCAAAGCTACACAAGGAATAACTGAATAGACCATTAGTGATCCAATGTATTTCATTGAAAAACGTCACTTAAGGTGTGGCACACAATGACAACGTCTAGGGACTTTATGTCTTAACAATAGTGATCACTAGGATCCCCCTCATAGGCAGGCTAGATAAGAGTATAGTATTGTATAGTATCTTCTCCTGAAATAAGGAATATTTTAATAAAATAAGCTAGATAAGAATGGTTAATATGCCATTGCCCTATTTATATGCTCTTCTTTGTCTAAGTTTCTATAGTTACTGTTTGTGTAACAGGTTTGTTTCTTTTTCTGGAATCAGGACATTAATATTATCCCAGCCGAGAGCTGAATAATATCTGCATTTGTACTGTGGCATTTACATAATTAATTTGTGGTGTCATTTATCTTAACCATATTAAACCCTATGTATGTTTCATTTCAAGTTTCCTGTGTTCCAGAAATTGAGTCAGACTCCCATCAATGTGGCAGGAAGCAAGACATCTAGAAATAGCCTTAGCGCTTAACTAATTAGTAGGATTTTAATAGACATCTTTGAGTTGGAGTTTTGATTGATTTATTAGTTGTGTTTACGTAAAATCGGAGAATATGACAATGTTCTTATTATAAGTGTTACATTTAAAGGAGTGATTGATGCTACTGTGAGCTGACTTGCAAGTTTTTAAATTTTTGTGTTAAAAGGTAGACTAGCATGGGCTCTTTTTGTACCATGGTCAAATCTGTGGGAGCAAACCTCTGCTGCAAAAGTCGCTCTCCTCACGTTTGGAGAGTTAACATCTATGCTATGTCCTAGTATCATCTTTTTGTGGGTCTGATGTGCTTCTCCTTGAATGCCTGTACAATTATTCTTGTTTGATTAGACTTGTACAATTTTTCTTGGTTCAATTGCTTGTTGATATTTTTCTTGATTATACTTACTTTTTTCTGGCCATGCTTGCAGGTCTGTGAGAATCATCCACAGGGTGTGATATTGGTGAAATTTAAAGATAGAAAGGATGCTCAGAAGTGCATAGAATTGATGAATGGAAGATGGTAATTAATCTTATCCTTTCCGTTTAGCTCTCATATTCATACAAACATATTCTTTGAATATTTTGAAAATTTAGAAGCCAGATATTACGCATCTGCCTGCATCCTCATTAGGTAGTAATTGCTTGCTATATTATTTTTACTCCTTTGGTGCTTTTGAGATTATGTTCTGAAGAAAGACGCCATTCATGCATTTGTCTCCCATTAGTGTTGATCGTGTCGTCAAAACAATTAATAAGTGTTCTGGTACAAAAGATTGGAATCAATGATTGAGAGAAAGGTCATTTAAGACCTTCAGCATAGCTTGGAACATGGCAACTGTAGGAGTCCTTTGATTTCTGTGGTTGGGAAGGAATATGGGAGTTTTCAAATAGAAGTTACAGCTGTGTAGACTTGGAATATGAAAAAAAAAAAAAAAAAAAAAAAAAAAAAAAAAAAAAAAAAAAAGTCTTATTGATGGTAGCAGCAAACAAGCAGCCAGTTTTTCAATGAACAATTAGTTTCCACTCATTGTCCTTAGGGTTGGCGAATCGCTGTTGATATTATTATATGATCTTTATGCTTTTGTTAGTAAATGGTAAAAACCATTTTCCTTTTATGAATCCCCAAGAGCTTGTTTCTTATCAAGTAATTTGGTCCATTATTATTTCATATAAAAAAGATTGGTTTAATCATTTTTTTTTCTTTGATAATCGTGGGTTTTTGAGCTTTTTCCGGCCCTCCCTTCTTAGGCTCGACTATTCCCACGAGAGCCAGTTAGGCGCCCCAACCCCATGACCCACTGGTTCAGTACTTTAATAGACTAGACGTGCTAATATACTTCTATAACTGCATCCTTATCAACTTCTTCTGGTGAATCCATTTGATATTCCAAAATACACATTGTGTACATAAACGAATCTCTCATGATCATTTCTCAACTACACAAGTGTTTATTTATTTTTACTGCAAAATTCTTAATGGTAGAAAGTTTGTTTCTTTTCTTATGTTGTTGTCGTCGTCATAGGTTCGGGGGCAGACAGATACATGCAAGTGAAGATGATGGATCTGTAAACCATGCACAAGTTCGTGATTTGGAGGCCGATGCTGTTCGGTTGGATCAGTTTGGCGCAGAGCTTGAAGCCGATTGAGCTGAACATCTTCTTTTTTTCTAATTCTTGTATTTATGTTCAAAGGCGTCTTTTTTCGATCTTGATCCTCATCGCCCTCTTTGTAAAGCTATGTATAACACTTACCAAGTTACCATGCTTTTGTTTACTTTTTAACAATACAACGTTATTAATCAATAGACTTTGTTCTAAATCTGCATTTGTTGCATACTTGCATCTCAAGTTATTTAGGTTCAAAGGCAAGATAGTTATGTTTACTTGGGCATGTATGAAAATAGTTTGTTTGATGGTATCTGCTACTCGGGAAATATGGATCCATTGTTGCTCTGAATGTTTCCAACAACTGTTTTTTGGCGTCCGAACTGACCTGATGTAATTTCTCATAATCAACACTATTGAAGTCCGGACTTTTTCCTTGATTAGTACATTTAGGGATAAAATTTATTAACCCAACACACCCACCAAAATATTTTCAAAAGTAAACACTTTTGGCCACGTCACCGCCACATCACGTGAGAGGTGGCGTTTGAAACAAAAACGTGACCCAAGGTCACGTTTTCCTTTTTTTTTTTTACTTACGGAGGAGGTCAATCAATCAATCGACCGAATACTACTCGTAAGATGGATTTTGATTTTTTAGGGTTCTTGTGGTTCTTGAACTGCTGGTTTTTTTTTTTTTTTTTTTTTTTTTTTTTTTTTTTTTTTTGTTCTTGTGGATTTTGTTGATTTAAGGGTCACATTTTTTTTAGGGTTCTCCTGGTATATTGAACTGTTGCGTTTTTTTTTTTTGTTTTTGTTTTTTTTTGTTTTGTTTTTGTTGTGGATTTTGTTGATTTAAGGGTCACTATGGAGTTATGACTGGTTGTGTATGGGGATTAATAAAAAGGTTAGTTAAAGTCCCACCAAAAAATCAAATTGATTTGGATCCCTCCTACTAATCTCATGTCACATGCAACCTTTAGACTGCAACATTGTAATGAAATGGAAGATTCAATTCTTAGTATTTGGAAAGTTGGATTTTTTATGTGGAATAACTATTTATTATTAAGGTCACAACTCACAAGTTTTGAAGAGAAATTCATGCATTTATGAAAAGAGTATAAGCAAATTAAAAGGTATATTTGTCTAGCTGATAATGAGACCTAAAAAAAATATACTTATATAATGATTGGTAGAAAGATTTGTTTGAGTGGAATTTAGGTATTTGTTGTTGGGTCTGGTGTACTTAAACATGCGAGTTTGTTCTTGATTATTCAAGGTTTAAGTAATGTTGGATCCATAATGGACATTTTTTTGCAATATCAATTTTTCTTTACACCTAATCATGTTTAAGAGACATCTAATTCCTCATCACTAAACCATTATATTTGTGAATTATCGCATAAACTTTTCATGAATAAATAAATAAGTTAGAAATAGTCTACACTATCCCTCTTATTGGTAAAGAAATAAAATAAGTTGGAGTTGTATTGAAAAAAATTATTATATATTATCAATTTTCATTGTTTAAAGTAAAGAAATAGCTTAATGAAGTAGTTAAAGTAAACTTTTTTGGTACCAAACAAAATGACAAATCCACCCTAAAAGGCTAAGTAGAGAAGTTTACCAAGTATTACCTCAATATAGTGGTTATAACATACTAGCTACTTAAGCCAAACTTTCCAACATTCATATTAATTGTTGCTATTGTTGAATGCTCCTTTAGTACAATTGCTTGGACTAATCAAGACCAACTTTTTATATTTGTGCCAAGTGAGTGTAATAATTATCATCACTTCTATTGATTAACAATTATATTCTACATATATAGATTCAATAATGGTTGATCGAATAGTAACTTTGTTGTGCTATATGAATGGAGACATGGTTGATGGACCATCAGGGATTTCGTACACGAAACCGCCTATTCGACATCTCAGATCGAAGATGGGTTTAGGGTACGAGGAACTTGTGAGTTTTATATGTAATTCATTGGAGATAGACAATGAAAAAATGATATTAAACATGACATATCGATATCCCGCGTACATTGGAAGTGGAACGTTCAACTATGTCCATTTGCGAATAGATGATGAATCGACTCGAAAGATGTTTGGGAGATTGTGACAGTAATTTTCACCACCAAATTGCATTGAGCTATTTTTAGATTTAGTTCCGAGGCAATCGTATAATAGTTCTAATTGTAATATAGTGTTAGATTCTGGAGCTGGACCTAGTACTCAACCTATTTTTGAACATAGTCATTGTGCATCGCCTTTGATGACCGCGAATCTCGAAATGGACGAGGATGCTCGTTCCTGTGATGATATGAATACTGAGGAAGATGATGACTATTGTGGTAGTGACGGAGATACTAGTGAAGAGAGTAGCGATGATGATGTAGACGATGAAGGGGTTAATGCTCATCATGTTGATGATGGCATGATTCGATATACATTAAATCGAGTCATAGCCGATGATGGCTCATTATCTTGTCCTCCAATTTCGAACAAATATGGGAACGATGATTTTTTCGATGAAGAGGCGGCCGGAATTGATGGTGCGCACGTGGGTGTAGGTGAATTTGTCGTACATTCATCTCGTATTTATGGAATTGAGTAGTGAGGCAATGCAACCCATCCATGAGAATGCAATGATCCCTTCTAGGTCTTTATGGAATGAGGCATCGAATTTGAGAAAGGCATGCGGTTCATGTGTAAAGTAGATATCCAAAGATGCCGTGAAATTGTATAGCATCAAAGGACACATGCGATTTGTGATAACTCATTCTACACCTAATTTATGGATTGTCCGTTGTAAGAAATATTTAGATGGATGTACTTGGAGGTTGCGGTGTTCGAGAAGAAAATCCCATGGAATGTTTGAGATCGGTAAATATGCGGGACCACATACATGTATCTATGCTAAACCGTCCAAGGATCATGCTCATTTGGACTCCACCGTTATATGCCGTGAAGTAGAAAATGTGGTGAGAAGAGATCCGTCCATCTCAGTGTCAGTGCTTCATCAGATTATCAAGGACAAATTCAGTTATGATGTTCATTATAAAAAGCTTTGGTTGGGGAAGAAGAAAGCAATTGCTAAAGTCTTTGGAGATTGGGAAGAATCGTATAAAATGTTGCCGCGGTGGATGGCCGCTCTTCAAGAGAGCAATCCAGGGACACGTGTGGAATGGAGGCATGGCGAGCCTAATGCCAACAATGAGGTTGTATTCAAATGGGTTTTTTGGGCATTTGCACATTCTATTGCAGCTTTAGACATTGCGGACCAATCATACAAATTGATGACACATTCTTGTATGGAAAATACAAACAAAAACTCCTAATAGCCACTGTTGTTGATAGTAATAGTCATGTATTTCCTTTAGCATTTGCCATTGTTGATGAGGAAAGTCAAGACAACTGGGGATGGTTTATGGCTTGTTTGCGACATCATGTGATCGATAGGGATGGTATATGTGTCATTTCGATCGACACCTGGTATATTGTTGGCAATGAACAATCCTCAAAATGGATGGACCCATGAAATAGCTCAACACAGATTTTGTCTCCGTCACATATGCGATAATTTCAACATGAGATTTGGGAGCAAAGAATTAAAGGATATGGTGTACTTAGCGGGTGCACAACATCAACCACGTAAATTTAAGGCATCCATGAAAGAACTTCAACAAATGAATGCCGAATGTATTGCGTGGTTTAATGACCTAGATCGAGCACAATTGACTAACGCATACGACAATGGATATCGATACGGATGGGTGACTACAAATCTCGCGGGTATTCATTGTGTCTATATTTTGTTACTATTACTTACTTAATGTGTTTGATTTATTACGTTTAGAAGCTAATACATATATGGATTTTTTTGTCACAAATGTAGAATGCTTTAACGGGGTCCTTAAAGCGCGCGATTTTACCCCATCACCGCTTTAGTGCAACTTACATTTTATCGTGTCATGGCGTACTTTAACAAAAGACGCGACGAAATAGGTGCAAAGCCCTAGGAAGGGGCAAAATGTACACAAGGTACGCACCTTGAATAAGTTGTCACATTGGGGAAAGATTTACTGAGGGCACAAAGTTACATTAGTGAATCGTGAGAATTGTACATTTGAAGTCATTTATCGCACCACGTGGCTATCATTTGAGAAAAGGGTCTAACAAGCAAGTGGTGAAATTGGAGGCTCGTAGATGCACTTGTATGAAGTGGCAAGTGTTTTGACATTCCATGTTCCCATGTTCAAGCGGTTTGCGCCAATGTTGCCATAGATCACCGTCAAGACATTGAGTCATACTACGATTGTCTCCGTGTACAGTCAATGTTATGTCGCGAATTTCCAACCCATTCCTCACGAAGATTATTGGCCTAACGCTAGAGTTCCACACACGTTCTTTGGTGATCCATCTCGAAAGCGAGTCAAAAAGGTCGTCCGCAAATAAGAAGTTTGCGCACTGAGATGGATTGGAGAAGCAATCAGAAACAGCCACGTCATATGCCAGTGAGAGAAGGAATGGAGAGAAACCCCAACAACGCTGCGATGTAGTAAGTGTAAGCGGGATGGACACAATAGACGCACTTGCTCTCGTCGTCAGCAAGGACAACCGTCTAATGCTTCATAGTGAAAGACTCTTTCAAGTCTTATGTTTCGCACCCACTTATATTTTCCTTGTATTTGATCACTTTCTTATGACTTCATGGTACATGAACTTAGTTTCAATTAAACCATGTTTTCATATTATTCGCACATTTTTGTTTTAACTTTAGTAGTTTCTTGAATGGAATGTATCGCTACTTGTATTGTTTCTTTATTGGTTTATGGAATTAATGACAATGTTGTTAATTATTTGGGGTTCATTTGGGGTTCAAGCGCGATATGGATCCCGGCCCTATAGATGATTCGGTGTTGACTATGCAAGCTCTACATAGATCTACTCGCGTTTGGAATGGAATTTAGTACTTCTTTTCACTGTTTGCATAATTTTATAGCTTAATTTTATAGCTTCGTAGCTACATTTTAACTAATGTAACTTAAATCTCGTTTTCCATAGGAGCCTGGTATATTGACTATCAGGCGTAATTCAGCTGCACTACATCGATTGGTCCCACTGGATCAACGAATAGTTGGGCATCTTCAGGAATCTGGGTTTTATGGAACGGCGCGAATATGTTTCATATCAATTGATTGACATCTCATTATCGCTTACTTGTAGAGAGGTGGAGGCCAGAAACTCACACGTTTCATTTCCCAGTTGGCGAGATGACTATTACCCTACAAGATGTACAAATCATCTTAGGGTTACCTGTCGATGGATTACCAATCACTGGTCGTGTAGAGCAAGATTACGATGCCTTATGTATGACGCAACTAGGCTTCCCATTCCCCGAAAACAACGGGATCGAAGGACGGATCCAAATTCGCCAACTATCAAGATGGTTTCCAAACCTTCCAAATAATGCTGATGATGTGGAAGTGCAACGCTACGCAAGAGCGTACATCTTACAACTTCTTGGAGGAACTTTATTTGCAGATAAGTCTAACAATCTAGTTCACATCACGTATTTGCAATTTTTGGAGGATTTTGAGGAGGCATGACAATACGGTTGGGGGTAGTGCAACTCGGCTCACCTATATAGACAATTGTGTCTTGCGGTACGACGTTGATGGAGCAGAGATTGCAGTCCGGTCATATTATTGCAATTATGTGCATGGGATAGGTTGCCTTTTCTTGCACCAATAATGAGATGACATCTTCGAGACGGCATCATACCAAACGAAGAATTATTTCCGCCTCCTCCATATGGTCATAGGTAATTAGTATTTTTTAACATAATAATTTCAATTTGAGTATATTTATCTACATGTACATTCATTCATGTTTTGTGTTGTTTTGTACATTTCTATAGGTAGAGACATGCCTTGGAGACCACGTGAACATCAATGCACGTCTTCGACAAAATATCGAGAAATGATTGACATGCAAGCACCCGATGAAGTAAGAAATATACTTAATCATCTTTTCCAAATACCCTATTCTACAATAGTGAAATGCGAATTTTATTCATTTCAAGTTGTTTTTTATAACTTTGTGTAATTTGGGAACCGTATCCTGAGACAGATTATAAGGGACTCCGTCGCCTATGTAGCAAAGTGGTCGTGCTATTTGGCGAACGAGGGCACCTTTGCTTTTCTTCCGTGTTGTCGAAATGTATAATCCCGATAGAGTCATGCGACAATTCGGTTTGAAACAAAGGATACCACCTTTACATAGCACAAGCATGGAGCTACATAAGATTGACTTGAGAGGAAAACAGATAAGGATTGGAGTGCGAACATAGTGCTTATGTCTGTCGTGGAACGAACGTGCTTCCAATATTGCAACCGATGACATATTTGAGGAGCCGTTGGAATTTTACGACCGTATATGTTATGGTATCGTCGCATTACACGACGATTCATGTCTCTTCGTGGAGCTATCATTGAGGCATTGGTAAGTACAATTTCATTTTTTTTCATGAATTCTTTCAAATAGTTGTTTTGATTTTACTTTCGCATACAACTTCATAAATTTTTAATGTGTAGGCACATGGAATGACATCAATTCATCATTGTCATTGGGTGATGATGTGTCTATCGCACGTATTAGAGATGTAGTTGCATCGACTTCGATTGCAGACATACGGATTATCGCATGCATAATATGTCCACTTCATTTGAAGCTTCTCATCAATCTTCTCATTATGATACACGTTCGAGGCATGATACTTCGGTGTATACTCCATCGCACCTCTCAACCATTCGAGACTCTATATACTCCATCGACTTCTCAACGAGTTTGAGACTCCACATACTCCATCGTTCCTCCCAACATGGCATTCGAGGCTACGTAAGCATTTCCATTTGACAGGGCACCTACATCTTCGCGCCATTTTAATGCAACTCCAATAATGATGAATTTATCTAGGAGTACAAGTACTCATGATGGTGAAATGCGTGATATCGATATATTCAAAGAGAAGATGCTCAAAATCTCGCTCGATGCGGGCCATTCGAATGTGCCATTAGCTTTAAATCGTAATGTCCGAGTCGTAAAGAGAACACGTTGTGGGACTGGAAGTCATTATTTGGGGTCAGACTAGGACTTTTTTTACTTTCACATGACATGTTTTTTGGTTTAAATAATGCTTTGTAGTTCTTCCACTTCAATTTCCAAGTTCTTCATTTATATCAAATTAAATTTTTGGCATCACTGACATTACTTTTATGAATTTTGTAAATTACTTGTAACTTCATATTTTATACTAGTTTGTATTAACAAAATAATCAAAACAACGACAGACACGTTCGTGACTTGCAACTTCATATTTCTTTTGACTGCAACTTCATAAACAACGACAGACACGTTTGTAACTTCATATTTTATCACTGACTGCAACTCACTTCAAAGGCAAGACAAAAATAAAAAATTTCACTTCGAAGTGCTCCAACAAGCAAGTTGTGACTACAAGTCACGTTTTCCTCACTACACCAAAAAAAAAATGACTTGGCAAAGTGACGTGGCAGTGACATGGCACGAAATGTGTTAGATTTGTAAATATTTCTGCAAAAACTCCATTGAAGTCCTACTCCACATAAGGGGTGAGATCTGCAAACGATGTGTCAAAACTGGAATCACTGATGAGTTATGACTAGCTTGCATATTGGTCCCAATAAAATCGCAATCTTGACTTGTGAAATGGGAAAATAGCATTTGAAAGCTTTAAAGCATCTCCAACCAGTGCTATTGAAGGGAATATCTGTAATAACTTTAAAAAAACGCGCCGCTACTTTTTATTTAATTCTTCATAAGATACAGAATTATTGACCTAGAGGTACAACTTATTTCTTGCAAACCTGGTCGAGAATTACAAATGTGACAAAAACCAAGAATACACTCAACTATAACAAGAAAAATAAAAATGTAAATATAAGCTTTGTAAGATAAAAGAGAATAACAACATATTATATACTCATCTATCACTCTAGACAGATGTTCCAACTGTAGATTTTGACATCAAAACTTGAAGATGTTTGCAGTGATTCTTTCAGTTCTTTAGCTGAATTGCCATTTTTGGCAAGCAACAAGGCAAACCCGCCACCACCGGCACCTACAAGCTTATAACCGCAGCAGAAGGGGTCGGCAAACTCAAAGAGACGATCCACGAATTCATTGCTGCAATAAGGGTCTAGCTCTTGGTGCAGCCTCCAAGCCTCCAACATGATTTGTCCCAGTTCGTCTATGTCACAGTTCATAAAGGCTTCTCTACCTATCTTCGCGAGTTCAGCCAGACGCTTTATACTGGAAATGAGCAGGTTGTCACGACGGAGATACCTAGTTACAACCTTTTGCAGGACTTGGTTTGCGAGTCGAACCTGGAAGGGAAAATACATAAATGTCAAGTGAGATGTGCAAAAATGTAAGATGTAAGCGCCTCTATGTGAGGCTCCATAACCAAATACCGGACATAGAAACCGATTTGCTACTTCAAACAGCATTTTGTTTGCAACATAGGTAATATAGTAGACACTTACTTGCCCGGTAAAAACCACGAGCAGTCTCTGCTCCAATTCCGACACCAACTGCAGCGAAGCAACAAGCGGGATGACTTGAAGCCGCAATGGCAACCCTGGAAAACTTGAAGTGAATTTAATACCGGGATATAAACCTCCAATTTGATCTTGCCAACCTCCTCCTGTACCCATGATCTGCTCCAAGACCAAAACAAGTCGAGCTACATTTTCATTACTATCGTCTCCTTCGATTATTTGAAGAAGTCCCTTCACAACAGCTGCTGCTAAAATGCTGGAAGTTCCCAAACCACTGCCGCGGGGAACTTTGGCCCATGTCCTGATCTGTAAGCCTGAGGACTGGACGATTTTGTGATGTACAACTCCAGACACAAGTAATGCAGCTTTAACAAGTCGAAAATAATCGTCGTGATCAAATGGTGGCGCAATAGATTTCGGGTCTTCAATGAATAATTGGTTTCCATCATCATCGAAGATGTGTACCCCAGCATTTGATGTAGTTTCTACAGTGGCTCCGATAGGAAGGGAACCTTCCAAACTTATTGCCATATTCAAAACGCAGCCAGAGCGTTCCAAGCTCCAAGGAGGAGTATCACTCCAACCGCCAACAAAATCCACGCGAACTGGCAGTTCAACTCTCGTTTTTCTTGCAGAGAAAGGAAAGTTTGTGCTGCCATCGGTGCTTGCGCTTACAGAAGGTAATATGCTTTTGGATGAGTCTGACATGAAAAATGAGGACGCAATCAGAAGAATAGAGATTAAAGTCCATCCAAGCGCTTGATGAATGTATATTTCAAAGACAGTAATAAGGGTATAGGGAACAAATTTTAAAAAGGAATTCCAAACTATTCATGAAATTGCTAACATCCTAGCAATGCAAACAAAAGGCTATGCTAAACCATGACCAATCGAGCAGCGCTCATATTTATCATATTTCGAGAGGATGCCATAAAAAAAAAAATTTCTCCGAATAACCAATTTTCTATAGCTTATATCAATCCCTATCATTCTAACTTCACTTGTCTTTTCTTTCATAAAAAAATAGAGTTTCATAAATAGTTATTTACCTTCAAAGCCATATTTTACAGCTGAAGCAGTTTCATCGGCAACAGCAGCCCAAACTTTGTGCTCAATGGAGGCTGCTTTTGTTTCTTCCCCGCATGCCTGGAGAAGATCGACTATCACTTGGTAAATCCTACTTTGAGGAAGAACCCTGGAATTCTGAGCCTCAAGATTGGGGCACAGGTCTAGAAAATCTTTGCATATTTTGACTCCTGTCACTTCTTTCTGAAGAATTTCTTCAAACAATTGAGACAAGTTGCGCCCAAGCAAACCATAATTAACGCAAGCTCTTGCAATGCCTGCGGCAAGATCAGCTTGATGATTACTGGAGCTCAAACAAATCTGAGAAAAGTCGATCGATCTATGCAACTCCTCTAAACTAATTCTCTGGGAGCTTCTCCAGAAAGGAAGCATGGAGTTTCCATCATTACCGACCCCCATCCACCACATTGTTAATCTAAGCATCTTTGGGTAAGAACTTATAGGGAATATCTTTGCATTCCACAAACACTTTTCCTGGACGCCAGATGCGCTCCATAACTCATCTTCATGAATGCCTAAATCAAGCAAGACATTTCTCCAAGGTTTTTCACAAAAGGTTCCACCCTTGGAATATGAGATTTTCGGGTTGTCATGGAGGCCACAATAAACTATAACTCTTTCAGAGTGTCCTACTAAAGGGACCTCCCAAAGACAATGACGGTCAGGCAGAATGAATCGAAATGAATCTCCAGCTGTTCCATCATCAACCTCTTGAGGGATATTAACTCCGACAACAATAGCCCGGGAACCTATTTGTATTCCACCTGAAAGTGATGAATCATAAACCAACGAATCCTCCCCAACTGAAACACCAGGCGCAACTTTGCTTGAAAGAATAATAGCAGATGATGCAATATCGGATGCAGTGGTAGCTGGAATGGAGCACAAGTGCCTCCGGCCAACAAGAGTTGAATCAGACCAGCCCAAGTGATCCAGAATCTCAGTTGAAGTCCCGAAATGCAAAAACGACAAGTCATCTGAGTCGCAAAAGAGAAGAGTAAGAAATCAAGCTTACTGAAAGCAGACATAACAACCTCTTTAAACAGTTTATGTGAAGAAAGCATAAAGAACCAAGGATAATATTAAGGAGGCAAACATACAGGCACAGTAGCTGAACATTTTTCGGCTCCCCAATCCTTTGACCAGTTCTTTACCCAAAGGGCGCGAATTTAACCATTCATGCTTTGCAGGCACCCAAGCTGCTACCATGTCCTCGTACAAACTCATCTGAAAAACAATCAAAGAGTTTTTACCATCAATAAAGACTAGATACCTCAATGTACAAGACAAAGGGAAGATGCACCAAATATACTATAGTAACATAGCCATCATGGTAACATATTAAAGAATCTAATTGGTGGGAAAATTAATCAGCTGTCGAGAAAAAAGATTTAAACGAATGGCGAATACAAACAACTGCAAGTTATGCATGCATAATTATAAGACTCAACTTGCTTCTTCACCAATGGAGAAATAGAAAACTGAACGCCTCAATGATGTAAAAGGTTGATAATTTCAATTGGCATATTTGTAATTGGAGAATGGTAGCTTGCCTCTTTTCCACTATTCAGCAGCTCGGAAATCATTGATTGACTAGAACTTGCCAGCATAAGAAGCTCTGTCCATGCTTTGCCTCTAACAGCAATTATTCCTGTGTCTAACAAGGTTCTACCGTCATGTAGTATTGCTTGATTATCGACAAGCTCCTTCAAACTTGGTTTTTGGAGAAGATTCTCAACCAAACTAAGAGAAAATGTTTTTCCCACATATGCAGATTTTGAAGCCACAATAACGCCATGGTTAGAGGCAATGTCAAGTGTGATAGGGACAGTGATAATACAAGATGAATCCTCAGGAAGCGTGAGAGAGGATGCATCAAAACATGGGAGTACATCTCCGGTCATAATGAATATTCCACCTGCAAAGACAAAATTGCCAAAAATAAGCTCATGTATTACCACAGTAAATGAAGGTTGCAATTGCAAATAAATAGGCACACCAGTTTGAGGTTAAGGTTCAAACAAACACATGTATCATATCCTTGTTTAAAAAATTGGCAGTAGTAACTAAAGCTGTGAAAAATGATTGAATGTCGACGATATTCAAGAAATTATTGTGTTAAAGGAAGAAGAATCCATACAACCATTAACAAAGAAGAAAAACTACCATAATATAGCTTCCTACTGACGCATTTTATGTTTTCTATATAATCGGAGATCAAAAATAATACGTAAGCATTTTAACAGAACGATGACTGACATAGTAACCTTCGTTCTTAAACGCTTGTCTTGAGCATGATGCAATAGCAAGTATATGATCGAAAAGTAGTGGAACCGGTCCATCAGGGTCATCTGCTGCCAAATACGGCAGTGGCAAGAAAACTTTCCCCATCGGATTTGCCCACGGGACCCTTTTCGAATCCCCTCCGGCATGAAGTAATAATATGTGCTTTTTGGCCAAGATGTCACCTTTTGATAGATGCGGTTCACTGTTGCCATTTTCGCTTGAAGCTGAAGATGGGGATCTGTCATCGTCGGTATTTCCTTCCTGCAGAAGACACAAAAACAATCCCCAACAAGAACAACATATTTCACTTTTACTACATTAAAAATTAGAATGTCAATCAGAAGTATGCAATCATTCATTCATTACTTTCAGTCCCATACAGACAGATCAGATCACTACTACTACTACTACTTCTACAGATTTCATATTTACAATATCAACACTCACATCTTACAACCTTTCCCACTAGATTTTTAGGTGTCCATATTTCGGTTAGTATTTATATTCACAAAAGTACCGCAATTAGACAACTCAACACACTATGAACTGAAGAAACTCGACAGTGCAGGGATAGGTTTAAGCTAATTTGAGACGCGCTGATTAGGAAGAATTTAAAAAATTTTGAGAGAACGCCGTCAAGGACATTGAATCAAGTAGAGTGGAAAAGTTTGATCTATCAACCTGACCCCAACGAAGTCGGGATTGATGCTTTGTTTTGTTGTATTCACAAAAAGGGAACCAATCAAGACGCCTTTTCGTTCCACGAATTAACAAACCCAGAATCACAATCATTCCAACCAACTCACAATCAAAAAATCTTTCACCTTCTACTCTAAAGTGCAACATTTACACACAGATGATCCTCATCTCTAGACCGAGAAATCAAACACACTCTTCCATCTATCTAGTCGAAAAAACCGACCATATCCGAATTACTTCAAATCAGTTCAATCATCCAATCTCAAAAAGAACAATATTCGAAGAGTGCAACACAGACATTACACCAAAGAAGCTACAGACAGAGAACCAATCAATTTGATCATAGCAGTATGTAATCATTCATTCATTACTTTCAGTTCTATACTGACAGATCAATACCGCTACTTCCACATGTGTCATTCATAAACCTTCACAATTCACAAAAAGTGAACCAAGAAGACATAAAGCCTAAATCCCAAATTAGCCAAGGTCGATTACATGGATCAAACTCTTTCATCGCGCTCGATTAGTGCAATTGATGGTGGTTTTCCAAATCATTCAAACCCCTCCTAATCAATGCATCCTAAGTTAGCTTCGCTCTACCCCTACATTGTCGAATTTTTTCAGCTTCTACTTGGTCCGGCTACATGTATCAAACTCTTCCATTGCGCTCAATTTAGTGCAATTGATGGTGGCATTCCAAACCATTTAAACCCCTCCAAATCAATGCGTTGTAAGTTACCTTCGCTCTATCCCTACATTGTCAATTTCTTCAGTTTCTACTTGGTCGGCTACATGTATCAAACTCTTACATGCACTCGATTTAGTGCAATTGATGATGGCATTCCAAACCATTTAAACCCCTCCAAATCAATGTGTTCTAAGTTAGCTTCGCTCTACCCCTACATTGTCGAATTTCTTCAATTTCTACTTGGTCTGCTACACGTATCAAACTCTTACATTGCGCTCAATTTAGTGCAATTGATGATGGCATTCCAAACCATTTAAACCCTTCCAAATCAATGCGTCCCAAGTTAGCTTGAGTCGAGAACCAATTCCAACACACAATCAAAAAAAAAAAAAAAAAATTCAACTTTCACTCTAATCTCCAACATTGAAACACATTCAATCCAAAACCCCCAAAAATCGCCCAAACCAATCTCAAAAACACACAAATTGAAATCACACCAAACAAATGAACACAACAGGCGACTCATCAATTAGTCCTCTCCTCACCTCCACACCACCACTACCGCCACTGATCCGGCGAAACTCGTCGGCGGCGGCGGCGACGGCGTTGAGAGTGGCGGCGCCGGAGCCAATGCGGGCGCCTAGGGGGTCGGGCACGGCGAGGGTGATGGTGGAGGCGGCGATGCGGCCCATCCGCTTGGCGCGGCGGAGGTGCCACTCGTAGAGGCGCGCCTGGTCGGGGCTCGCCGCCGTGAGGACGATCGCGTCCCACGTCGGAACCCTAGATGGGTGGCGCACTGACAGCCGTAGATGGTACCACGCTTTTCGAAGACTATCTGCTAATTCGGTCTTGCTCTGCTTTCTTCTCGAGATCTCCATTTCACAGATCCACACACTCAACGAACGAGATCTTATGATTCTCTCTCTCTCTCTCTCTCTCTCTCTGTGATTGGGTATTCGGAGGAAGAAGAGGAGAGTGAGTAAACGGAGTCACGCGTAGAGTTAGTCATGGGTGAGTGACTCTTCGTGTTCCAGATAAGGACAAAAAATGTCAAAATGATGATGACGACTAATTTGACTTCGATTTGTACGTGCCGACGTTTTGTGTGGAACGGATCTCGGAGCATATCGGACGGGTGTCAATAAATGTTACGCAAAAGAAAAACAATAGGTGGCGTCGCCCGGACTCGAACCGGAGACCTTCAGTGTGTTAGACTGACGTGATAACCAACTACACCACGACACCCTGGTTGACAATAAAATTACAATGTTTTTCTTAGACAAATCAATCAGACCATCGGGCATCCCCAATTTTTGTTTCTCAAGGCCTCCTTTAAACGAAATCGAGTCATTTCCTACTCCAACCAATTGATCGTCAATCGACTCTAATTGACACAAAGATTAGGGAAGAGGTGGTTTGATCACTTATAAAGGCGCCCTATAAATGCCCAAACTAAAAAACTTGACTCAATAGAAACTTAAGAAATTCGACGAGGTCGTAGAGGTAGAACAGAAGTTAACTTGGGAAGCATTAATTGGGAGGAATTTGAATGGTTTGAAAAGCTTACCATTAATTGCACTAAATCGATACAATGAAAGAGTTTGATCCATGTAACTGAACTCAATTAATTTGGGATTGACGTTATGTTGTTGTTGTATAAGAATAATAAAGCATACTTTTCAAATGTAATAAAAAAAAAGGGAATGTTAGAATGATTAGGAGGAAATCATACCCGAAGTCACATTGGAACATCGATTTGTATGTGTGCACTTCGAGATGCAGGCATACACAGATCCTAGTGCATAACATGCGTGTCGAAGCCATGGACGACTCTTTGTGGCCCAATGTGACTTTGGGTGTAACTTCCATATTGTCATTCTAATATTTTCCTAGAAAAAAAAAAAGTCTGAGGACACAAATTTAATTGGTATGACTAGTCTCAAGGTGAGTAAATTTTCTTTATTTCTCTATATACAAGTCATCATCTTTACAAGTTAATGAAACAAGAGGATGTTAGGGTTTTTTTTATAGGAACGAGACTTTATTTATGTTAGATCAATGCACAAAAACATGCATATTACTGAACTATAATATATCATGCTTGAATTCAATTACAAAGAACTAGATAAAATAATACCAGAGGCTTGCACTTAATGTCAATGTCTTAAGACGAAATTTCTTCCAATTCGGTATATAAATGCTGCAAGAATTTATTATAGCCTAAAATGTACAAGTAGTAGTAATATATATTTACAAATGCAAGAAACGATGTGTTTCTCAAACGAAGAGTTAAGGTTTGAGTCCATGACACATAATAAAATTTAAAATCATTACTATTGTATGCTACTATATTTTTTAAAATGATAGGTGTTGGTAACACGTGAATCGAAATATAGTCTCATATTGCGATCGGTTGAATAACAATAACTTTCCGAAAGAAAAAAAAAAAAAAAAAGTTAAGTGAGAAAATTAAGTGTGGGACTCTCTAATTAAATACTATTGGGACCATTTAAAAGTAAAGCTTCATTACGCTTGCGAGGAGAGTTAGATGGACGAGAGTTTGACTACTTGGTTAGCTTCGGCGAATGTTGGGAGCACTATTTTTGACCATTCATTTGTGTACATAGCATTCTTTGTATATGACATGGAGGTAACCAGCCCTCTAGTGTATTTGACTCTGTGATTAATACAACTTTCTAGAGCTCGTCTCTAATTTTTTTTTAAAAAAGTGTTGTATCTAACAAGACTTGTGCTTATGAGACCAAAAAAGAAAGAAAGAAAAAAAAAAAAGATTATATTTGTGTTTATTCATTTTTGTACCTTTGGAAGTTTACATATAAGAGTAGTATTTTTATTTGAAAAATTCTGTATGATTCCACGCTTAAAGCCTTAAACCATCAAAATTCTTTATATTTGCGGTATTGTGAATACTTTTTGTTGAGATTAAATTAAAGGAAAATACTAAGATAACCCGGAATGAGACATTCGAGATGAACACCTGGTAATGGTGTCCATCCATCGTGCATTGATGTGTGTGCACACATATCTTGATGCGTGAATGGATGAACACCTTCACTGAGTGTCCTATTCCGGGTGTAAGTGTAACTCATTGAAGTGTACAGGATGTTCATTTGAATTGAAAAGTGAGTCATGACATAAGTGAGGGAGTTAGTTACATTCTAACTTGAATTCCTATTATGGACTCGATTAACTTTCCAAGTGCCTCAACATTGTATGAACTAAATTAATGAAATGAAGTTCATGCAACATCGCATATCTCTTCACAAAAAAGTGTCATTTTCAATATCTTTTCCAAAACAATACACCTTCTTACTAATTTTCATATGTCAAAGTGATATGACATCAAAGAGATGGACCGCATGATGTCCATAAAAACATATCATAAGAGACTAAAGAAAGTAACTCGACGCTCTGGCACTGCCAAGCCTCGTATAGGGTCGGCCCTCCCAACTCAAATTTTATCTATTCATGAAACTCAAATTCGAGGTCTTGCTTAAGGAAAACTGAATCCCTTACCACTCACATGATGTCCATAATAACTTATCGTAAGAGGCCAAAGAAAGTAACTCGACACTTAGGCACTGTCGAGCCTCATATACAGGGTCGATCCTCCCGACTTAAATTTTATTCATTCATGAAATTCAAACTCAAGATATCGCTTAAGAAAAACAAATCACTTACCACTCACATGATTAGAGACGAAGCAACCTTAGTGGTGAAGGGGGCTACTAAGTTTTTTTTAGTAGCTACTAGCTATATATACATTGTTCTGCATATAAGTTAAAGGAAGGGCTACTTTGGCCCTCTAATTTCATTTTTCTTTTTTTATTTAAATTATTTAATTGTTGAGCAATGCTTTTATTAAGTTGGCCCCCAACTATGTGGCTCGAACTCCCGATTTCTCACCCAAGTAACTTATATATATCAAATCAATAATGAGTCATCCACTTGATTGGTATATGTAGTTCGACATTTAACGTAAAGAAAATCAAAATATACTATATTAGATTGCCCCACCCTGTCATCAATGTATGGCTTCGTCCCTGCACATGATGTCTATAACAACATATCATAAGAGACCAAAGAAAGTAACTGACGCTCGGACACTATCAAACCTCGTATAAAGTTAGCATTTCCAACTAAAATTCTTTTCATTCACGAAACTCGAATTTCAGACATCGCTTAAAAGAAATCGAGTCTCTTACCACTTGAACTAACCTCACTTAAGGGAAATCGAGTTTCTTTGCCCCAACGTCTCTATGTGATTGAACTCATCACCCTATTTAAAGGCAGATAAAATGGCCTGTTTTGGGAAGGTTAGTTGTACGGCAAAACAAAAACAAAAAAGTGCATGGTTGGTCTGTTGCGAATCTTTCCTAATTCAACCGCACAGGTGTTCGTTCTTGGCTTCTCTTTCGCTCCAACTTCTCATCCAATCCTCTCGAATTCCCCAACCATTCCTTCAATTTCATTAGGGTTTCTCCTCTCAATCTCTCGGTTTCGAAATCCCTCTCGTTCTCCGCTTCGAAACCCCCATTTTGGTTGTTGTTCTTGAGAGAATCATCAATGGTGGCGGTGGCCCCAGATTCGTGGGCGTTCATGGTTCTAATAAAGTTTCGATTTTGACGTTGGATTCGGACATTGTGATGGATTTGGGGATCTGGGTAGTCGTTGTTTTGCTGAGAGAATGATTGGTGTGATGGATTCGGAGCTGCCCTGTGGAATGGATTGTGTGTTCTCTTCTGGGATTGTTTTGTTCGAATGCCGGTTCTTTATGAGATCGGCATTCGATTCGTACTCCGTCGCGTCCGAGGCGTTCTCTGAGCATTGCTGTCTTCTTGTTGTGAAGATTTGAAATTTCTCTTCTGTTTGTGTGGAATTTCCGGATCTTCAATGGATTCTGGGAATGGGTTTTTGGTGGGGTTGAGTAATAAGAAATTGTTGAAGACAGACCTCTCTGATGACGATTTCGTCGAAAAGGATCCAACGGATCGATATATTCGGGTACCAATCTATTTATTCATTGAATTCTCTATGATTAAATTTGGGTTTATTTTTGTGACTTTGATTCAATTTTGGTCTCAAATGATTGATTGTATCATATGCAATGAAATGTGGATTCATTTTGGGGTCCGACGGGTCGATATGTTCGGGTATCAGTCTAGTCATTCATTGAGTTTTCCGTGATCAAATTTAGGTTCATTGTTGTGCTTTTGATTTGGTCTCAAATGATTGATTGTATCATATGCAATTAAATGTGGATTCATTTTGTGGTCCGAGGGGTTGATATGTTCGGGTATCAATTTAGTCATTCATTGAATTCTCTGTGATCAAATTTAGGTTTTTTTTTGTGTGCTTTTGATTCTATTTTGGTCTCAAATGATTGATTGTATCATATGCAATGAAATGTGGATTCATTTTAGGATCCAACGGGTCGATATGTTCGGGTATCAATCTGGTCATTCATTGAATTCTCTGTGATCAAACTTAGTGTTTTTTGTGCGCTTTTGATTCAATTTTGATCTCAAATGATTGATTGAATCATATGCAATGAAATGTGGATTCATTTTGGGATCCAACAGGTCGATATGTTCGGGTATCAATCTAGTCATTCATTGAATTCTCTGTGATCAAATTTAGGTTTTTTTGTGTGCTTTTGATTCAATTTTGATCTCAAATGATTGATTGTACCATATTTAATGCAATGTGAATTCATTTTGGGGGTTATTGTTGTTTCGTGATCATGTTTGTTTCTTGTTTCAGTCCAATGAAGTGTTGGGCAAAGGAGCATTCAAGACTGTGTATCCTTATGAATGGTTTTCATTTCTTGCATTTATTTTGTTACATTGTGGAGTTTGAGAAATGGGATTTGGTTTTGGATCCTTAATTGTGTTTCATTTAGTTACAAGGCATTCGACGAAGTTGATGGAATTGAGGTGGCATGGAACCAAGTCAAAATTGACGACGTTTTGCAGTCACCAGCAGATCTAGAAAGATTGTATTCGGAAGTATATCTACTAAAATCATTGAAGCACGATAACATTATAAAGTTTTATAATTCATGGATAGATGATAGGAACAAGACTGTTAACATGATCACTGAGTTATTTACTTCTGGGAATCTCAGACAGTAAGTTCAATTGCTTTCGTATTGTTTTGTTTTTTGTGCTTTTGCAATGTGAAATGCTTATTGTCGTTTTAAATAGATATCGTATGAGGCATAAGAATGTCGACATCAAAGCAATAAAGAATTGGGCAAGACAGATCCTGTTAGGATTACAATATCTTCACGGTCACAACCCGCCTGTTCTACACCGTGACTTGAAATGTGATAACATTTTTGTCAATGGAAACTACGGAGAGGTTAAGATTGGAGACCTTGGTTTGGCAGCGGTCATGCAAAAGCCTACTGCTAAAAGCGTTATTGGTGACATTTTCTTTCTTTTATTGCTTGATTTTCATGTCCAACAACCTAACCAAATATCCTGATATTCTACACTTCTCTCAGGTACCCCCGAGTTTATGGCACCGGAGCTATATGAAGAGGCATACAATGAGCTAGTAGACATATATTCGTTTGGCTTGTGCATCTTAGAGATGGTTACCTTTGAGTACCCTTACAGTGAATGCAAAAATCCCGCTCAAATCTATAAGAAGGTTACCTCGGTGAGTCCATTGATTGCTAGCTCAAATCGAACAGTTGAACAGAAGTTTTATGTTGCTGATAAGGTTTGCTTTTGTAGGGAATAAAACCTGCTTCCCTTGGTAAAGTGAAGGACCTTCAAGTCAAGCAGTTTATCGAAAAGTGTCTTGTTCCAGCATCAATGAGGTTACCTGCAAAGGAACTTCTAAAAGACCCGTTTCTACAGTCCGATGATCCGAAGGAGCTCTCACGTCATCCCTTAGAGATACACAACCTTATGCCCAAAGTACCTAGTTTGTCTGGACCTCTTTCTTTGGATATAGACTCCGACTACAAGCAAATCTCCGGTGGTACACAAAATAGCAATAATGGAAATCCCAGCTACCCAATTTTGGAGTTTCAGATGACAAACCAAAACAATGAATTTAGATTGAAAGGGGAAAAGAACGGCGACAATTCAGTTTCTCTCATACTACGTATTGCAGACACCGATGGTAAGTAGCTAGTGATTAAATAAAGGTTGTATTTGTTTATGGTTAGTTTGATCTAAAGATTATATACTTGTGTCATTTGCAGGTAAAGCGCGGAATATCCATTTTCCGTTTTATCTTGATACTGATACTGCATTGACCATCGCAAGTGAGATGGTTGAACAACTCGATTTGTCCGCTAAAGATGTTATTGTTATAGCCGAGTTAATTGATTACTTAATAATGAGACTAGTTCCAAGTTGGAAGGCTGACAAGTCCTCAAGTGGTGCTGGAAGCCAGTTTAGCGAACCTCCTGGCTCGAGGAACCAAAAGGACTTGATGAATTGTCTTTGCGAATCTAAGCCAGTCGGCGGCGGCCCTCACGCCACAGTACCAATGGTTGAGCAAAATGTCCTTTCTCAACTAAAAGGAGAGGATCATAACATGGCTTGTTTACAAGTTGATCAAGGTGCTTCTTATAAGAAATCAAATGATGAACTCAATTGCATGCCGAGCTTAAGTAATGGAGACGATCGAGATTCTCAAGCATCTATCAATTCGGAGGTATCAGCAGACTACACGACAACGTTTGGCACAGAATCCGCAGACTACAGCATCAATGGAAGCGTAAATGACTTATGTACGTACATTTCGGAATTGGACTTCGCTGATTATACCGGGTCTAAAGCAAGAAGAAACGGTTGTTGCAATGGAGAATGTATGGGAACTGAAGCTATGAAGAACATGGAGATACCGGTCGATGATATCGTTAATATTTCAAATGCTTTCAGCTTGCCAAGCATTTCTTCGTCGGCATCCTTAGAAGACAAAGATCAAGACATTGATTTAAAGTTGGAGCTCGATGCAATCGAGACGCATTATCATCAATTGTTTGAACAACTCTCAGGAAAGAGAAAGCAGGCATTGGAAAACATAAAAAAGAGGTGGTTAACAAGGAAGAAGCAAACAGTTGTTTGATTGTTAATTATGAACATTCAACAAATTAAATTTTGTGGTGGATGTAATGTTGGTTCCAAAATTTAACTTTGTTGAATGCAATCTTGTCATTACATGTAACTTTGCTTTGATTATAGGTTTGATTTGGAGAAAGTTGTGACCTTGTTGTGGTTTGATGGCAATTTCTTTGAGAAATCATTGGCTCCTTTGCGTGTTAAGTGCTCCTCTTTGGTAACAAAATTAACAATCTCTCACCTTGACATACAAAAATATCAGATGAGAAAACAAAAGCAGTCAGAAAACACTGCTCATAATTTATTGCAGGAATCATGAATGAGAGACCAAGTAATTAAGCAAGCATTTGATTTTGAGTGCACACACAAATATTTTTAAGTGCATATTAGTACAGGGAAGGCACAAATATTTTTAAGTTTCCGCAACAAAGTAGACAAGCCTCAACAGATGCAACAAGTAGTATGAAAGAAACAACAGAACCAAAAAAAAAAAAAAAAAAAATACTAGTAAGGTTTATTGGACTGACTGAATCAATGAAAAACTGAGCCTCATCATTTATAATTATAAATCACTCATCAACTTCTGCTTTGATCTCTCTCTGCAGTTCCTCCTTGTACTCCTCAAATGTCCCTGGGTATGTTCTCACCGTCCCGTTCTCGACTACCCAGATTTGGCTCTTCTCTTCGTCCTCACAAACACGGGATATGAGCCTGGAATCGTGACTTACGAGCACAACACCGCCAGTGAATTCTTCGAGGGCCTCAGCAAGTGCATCGATACTTTGCATATCTAGGTGATTTGTTGGTTCATCTAGTAACAAGATATGGGGTTTAGACATGGAGATTGAAGAGAACACAACGCGAGCCTTTTGCCCGCCTGACAACTTTGCGATAGGCGTGAGGTGGTTGTGGCTGGGGAGACCAAACTTCCCAAGTTTTGCACGGACGGCTTCTTCCTTGCTCATGCCTTCCTGGTCGGGGTGAAGTCGGAGAAGGTAATGAACAGGGGTCTCCTCCATTGTGAGAAGATCCACAAAATGCTGCGAGTACCTCCCAATTCTCAACTTCTGGCTTTTGCGCGCCTCACCTGTTGAGGGCACTAGATCACCAGCAAGCAGGTTGAGAAGAGTAGATTTTCCAGCTCCATTAGGTCCTACAATGGCAACACGGGTCCCCATGTCGATGCCCACATCGACATCAGAAAGCCTGAAATCTTCCCTGTTTGGATAGCTGAAACTGACATCAATAAGCTGCAATAGAGGAGGGTTAAGCTCGGTTGGCTCCGGGAAGTGAAACTCTACACTGTAATCCCTCCATCTCTTTGGAGCTTCTGGTGGTTGCTCATCCTCATCAACCTTCCCCTTCGCCTTGTGTTTTGAGGCTTCTTTTGCAGCGGCAAACTTGGCGCGATCCTTCACCTTTTCCTGCTGGACTCTATTACCAGTCCTTCTTGCAGCCTTGACCTGCTTCTCATAGATCTCAAATTTCTTGTTCATCTCCTTCCTACGTTGCTCATAACCACTCTCAAAATCATCGAAATTTCCCCGATAAAAATGGAGCTTCTCATCATGAAGATGTATAATCTCAGTGCACACACTGTTGAGAAAATCACGATCATGTGATACAACAACAAGAGTCTTCTTCCATCGACACAAATACTCCTCGAGCCAGAGAACAGCACGAAGGTCAAGATGGTTAGTTGGCTCATCTAATAGAAGAAGTGTTGGCTGCACAAAGAGTGCCCTGGCCAATGAAATTCTCATCCTCCATCCACCACTAAACGAACGCGTAGCTCGAACCTGCATGTCCTTGGTGAAACCTAATCCAGCAAGAATCTTTGATGCTTGAGCCTCAGCCGCATCTGATCCCATCAACTGTAATCTTTCATACAATTCTGCAAGCTTCTCACCAGCTTCCGTTTCATCATCATCATCATTGCCATTTTCATTACCATCTGCTGAGGAATTTTGCAAAGCTGCAACCTCCTGACGAACCTTCATGAGCTCTTCATTGGCTGATACAACAGCTTCAAGTGCACTTCTATCATCACCAACTACCTCTTGCTCAACCAGAAGCACATCAATGTTCTTAGGCACTGGGATCTTCCTCCAAGCAAGAAGCTTCAACAATGTAGATTTACCCTTCCCATTAGGCCCAATCAAACCATACCTCTTCCCATGTGAAATCTTTACAGATGCATTCTTGAGAAGTTCCTTCCCTCGTGCAGATACCGAAAAATTCTCGATAGAAATATCCTTCACATTAGCATCAGCTTCATCGTCGCCATCAAGGACCGAAGCCCTGCTACCAATGACTACCGTGAAGGCATCCCTGTCATCCTTGAGAGCTTCTTGTTTCGCCAACTCAGTAGCATGTGCAGCGAGCAAATCTTTCTTTTCCCGCTTCTTCAACTCCTTTTCAGACATTGATATTTCAAGAGGCTTCAGATCTGCATGGCGACTTGATTTCGTTCCGGCAACATCCTTAACCCCATTTTCATGGTCTTCTCCAGATGCATAGTCTTCTTCATCAGAAGGTGGAAGATCAATTCCATCAGTGTAAGAAGAAACTTTAGGTGCAGCTTTTGCCTTGGGCTTGTTCGTGGAAATGGAAGTTGAGCCCTTTTTAGGTTTTTCTGATTTTTGGTCCATACTAGCAAGTAATGCTGAGACCGACATCTTCTCTTTCTTGCCATCCTTAGCTGCATCTTTACTGGGCTTTGCCTTGGCTGCAACTGCTGGTCCAGTCTCCTCAGCTTTCTTCTTTCCCATTGCAAATCTGCGCGAGTTTTAAAAAGATCATGAATCAACATATAGAATTTTGGAAGTACCGGACTCATTGTTATAGGTAACATAAAATTCCCATTGTTTGGACAAAGCATAATAATGAAAATATGATTCTGGCATTTGAATTCACTAGAAGATTTTGAGATATTAATCGTCATTCTTGGTTTTTGGTCATTTCTAATTTGAAGATTAGACAACAACAACAAAAACAACATAGCCTCGGTCCCAAATTAATTGGGGTCGGCTACATGGATCAAACTTTTCCATTGTGTTCGATTAAGTGCAATTGATGGTGAAATTTGAAGATTAGACAAACTTGGATAAATGTGAGTGTGGTCCTTTACTGCACACTAAACACAAGCACTTTCAAGACTTTGAATTCGTATCACTTACCTCCCTACACTGGGAAATAACTCATAAACATACCTCAAATATAACTAGATTCAAGATACTAAACAATCAAAGCTTCAATCCCAAATTAGTTGGGGTTGGCTACATGGATCAAACTCTTCCACTTTGCTTGATTAATACAGTTAGAAAGAATAGAAAGAAAAGCACAAAAAACCACAGTAAAACTAAATGACATACAACAACAACAACAACAACAACAACATAGCCTCAGTCCCAAATTAATTGGGGCCGGCTACATGGATCAAACTTTTCCATTGTTCTCGATTAAGTGCAATTGATGGTAAAAATAAATGACATCTAAAACAATATTAATCATGCTCTCAAAACCTCAAAAAACTCCTTCTCTAGAGAAAGCCATGCAGAAGCTCAAATCACCTCCACACTTTCCTAGCTTCTGAAGACTCAATTGTTACAAACACCCTTCTGTCTTCTGGCGAAAGTATTCGGACCAGATAGAGAATCAATTGTTAAAAAACAACTTCCAAGTCATGTTATTGCTCCCATAAGACATACAGAAAAAAGGAGTTCTGAGAGATAGGGCTTTGAGCACCCAAATGAGGGGTCGAAGAAAGACAAAGAGAGCGAATGTGTAAATCTTTTACTACTCCTCCTCTACTTTCCCACTCGATCTCACCGCCTCTCTCTCACGCAATCTGTTCCTCTATCTCAACTAAATAACTTCCCCACAATTGACACAACTCTTATTCACCCAATCTGACTAAAAAACACTTCTTTTTTCTCTCAATTTCAACAAAACTTGGATCCACAACACAATCTGAGCTAACCCTCTACGAGTTACACTCCGAAAACCCTATTCGAGTAAATCAAGATTCATTCACACTCAAATTTCAAACCTAATCCAAGCAAGGTAATGAAAAACTCAATCAACAACCATGAATCCAACCCTAATCCATCTACGTCAATTACGCAAATCCATCGAAACCCAATTCAATTCAGATGAAATCAATCAAGTTAGATAGCAATTATTCACACTCAAATCAACGTAACAACGATTCTCAACTAATAATCGAATTTGGGGATTAAAGTTGAAACCTTGAAGATTGAAAACCAAAGGGCTTGCGCTGGTGGCTTCAATTCCCCCAAATTTCTGCGATTCTCGACGTTGAAGATTGAAAAACTGAGAGCGGCGAAAGCGAAATCTGATTGAATCAGATTCGGCGAAGAGAGCGAACAAGGAGAGATCGAATCGGAGAGTTAGGGTTTCGATTGAGGGAGCGAGGGTTTGGAGTTTGGAGGGTCTGATAGGTTACAAAAAGCGAAATAGTGAGTTTTAAGGGGGAGCTTATAATAACGACCAAAATAAGTCTGTCAATACAAATGTGTATTTCGATTCTTCGAATGTGCAGCTAACGTGACGTGAAAAAAAAAATGTCTACTTATAGATAGTACAATTTATAGCCACTAAGAGTAGGCAAACCGCGATTTGGTAATGAAAATCATCAAACTACCACTAAATCGGAGGTTCACAGTTTGGTTGTTTTACAAACCACCACCAAACTGCGAACTTTCAAAACCACAACCAAACCGACCGTAGTTTTGTCGGTTTGGTTTTATGGTTTTCCTGCGACACATTTTTAACAAAAAAAAAAATTCACATATTCCAGACAAGTCAATATATATCCATCATATCAACAATACGTGACCATCCACCAAAAATACAATGAAACACGCGAACTCAATCAAAATTATGAGTCTAAATTCATTTTCTAAGTTAAAACAACCTAAAAGGCTCCAAGTTCCAACTTTATTCCATTCCATTCAAGTTTGGGGGTTGTTATGCAATTTGATGATCCGCGGTTTTTCATAAATAAAAAACCATCACCAAACTATGGAATCGCGGTTTTCAAGTTTTCTAAACCACTCACAATCTGCTAGTTTAATAAATCAGACCAGACCAAACCACGCAATTTAAGCAGTTTTGCGGAAACCGCTGCCACCCCTAATAGCCATGCAACAATTCTCTCTAAAATATATAGAAAAAAATAATAAAATTTTAAAATAAAAAACGTAATCCACATTGACCATTGAGAGCATTTTTGAACTTCAATGTCTATTCATCTCCACGTTGCTGATGTGGCATCAATTCGCACCTACAATCCACATTTACCATTGGAGATGCCCTAAGAAGTTGTTGGTGTCCCTAAAATATATGTGTACACAAACATTGATGCACAAATCAATGGACGTTAATAACTAGCGTCTATTTTAGGTGTCCAAAATGGGTGACTGACGCGTGTCGAGTGTGTCAAAATATATAATCTCGATGAAATTACCAATGAACACAAGAACTGCAGTAGTGGCAAGCACGAGGTCGATCCACGAAGACCAAGTTTTCAACCTAGGCTAAGAAACTAAAAAGTAAATCGAGGGATTTCACAAGAATGTTCTCAAGAATTAACTAAAAACAAGGAATAAAAATGCTGAGTGAAGAAATAAATGAGGGAAAACAACATAAACCATCGGTATCACAAACTTCCACATTTTGGCATAATTATACATATGACCATCAATCTAATCAAACACATGCAATTCACAGTAATTTAGAGTAGCTATAGACCTGGTAACGTACGCGGGTCCTCGGACTTCCCTATCTCGATGGTCAAAGTACGACAATGACCACTTCCCTAGTCAAACATATAACCTTATACTCAAGCGAATTGGGTTTAACGCGTTGATCGCAATGAGCTTCGTGAAGGCACTACACCTAGACAACTGGATCACTAGTGTGTCCAATTTAGCCTAGATCCCTATCGTATTCAACCGGTCCAAAAGAGGTCAATCAATTGGTAGGGTCAATTGCTACTAATTTGGTCTTATTGCACAAGTACGGGTGCTTACAACTCACTGGCAAGTAAATCAAGGTTAAACAATGAATTTAACCTCAATTATTCAAACTATAGCAAAAGGAATAAAATATTATGAAAAGCAATTTAAATAAATAAATAGATCTCGCATATGTTTTTATGCCAAAAAGGGTGATTTGCTCCACCTCCGGTCTAGATCGACGAAGTTAGCCGGATATTATGGTTGTAGACTCCATTAAAATCTAAAAAGAAAGCAAGAGAACAATGGTTTGTTGGAGAAGAAAAGAGAAAATAGTAATGTAGCCGTCAAAAAGTTGAGTTCTCCCAAGAATACATAATTTCTAATACAAAAAGGACCTTTTTTTTTTTGGTAAATTGGCAATGGCCAGTTTTATTTATCAAATGGTGCTATTAGTAGCATTCATACACTCAATGCCCAATAATATGGATAAATTATATGGAGGGTCTACATGAATCACAGTTCCTTCCTTTATAACTAAACCTCTTTTAGCCATTGAATCGACACACATGTTATTGATCCTTGGCGTCCAGAGAACTTTGACCTCCCAACTTCTATGCAATATTCCTCGAATTTGATCGATGATATGTGCCTGATTAGTCCGATGGGTGGGGCTCGTAATGAGTGTCAGCGCTTCCATTGAGTCGACCTCGAGGATGAGACGATCAATATTTATTTGCCAAGCTATTTGTAGCCCTATGAGAATACCCGCTAGTTCTGCACCTGTTGGTGAGCAGGTGCCCAAGAAGGCATGGAAACCCCGAACCCAATGGCCTTCATAATTTCTCATGACTCCCCCAGCTGCCGCATCCCCGTCCCTTCCTTGAGCTGCACCATCCGTGTTCAGTTTGTACCACCCATGGTCGGGCTTCTACCAGCCTGACCCCAACTCTGATTCCTTAGAGATCTTCGTTGTGAGGTTGTTTATCAACAAGAACTCCCCGACAGTGTAGAGGATTACTTTCAAATGGTCTACACTTTGAGGTTCACCTTATTGCGCCACTTCCAGACTAACCATAACGCGGTTCCAAATACCAATTGCCAGTCTAGTTGGTTAAAATTACCTCTGGATGTACTTTTTAAATTAGTCTTCAACCATGCAGTGAACTCCAAGGATTGAAATTCTTCTTGTTCTTCTTGGTGAAGGAGGTGAGTCCAAATGCTTTTTGCAAATAGGCAATCTCGAAATATATGCTCAATCGTCTCACTCTCCAATCCACATCGTGGGCAAACATCATCTGTCACGATCCCTCTCTTGCAACATAACACTTTTGTGGCTAATTTCTGATGTTTTAGCTACCAAAGGAAGCTTCGGATACGTTGAGGCCCCTTCCATTTCCATATATGTTCCCAATCATCATTAGATGTACCATGCTCCTAGTCAGTGATCATCGCATAGCTCTTCCCTACTGAGAACTCCCCGGACTTGGAAAATAGCCACCCCAGCCGATCTGAACACCCTTGTCACTCGATGGAGGTTGAATCGCTTGAATTGCCTTGACCACCTCATAAGGCAAAATATTGCGTAATTTCTTATAGTCCCACCCACCTGACGGTAGAGTAAAATGATTGACTGTAGCCTCCTCTTCGGTGGAAGTCATGTTTGTTGTTGCATATGGCGATAAAAGACCCACAGGCTCGACCCATTTATCTTTCGAAAATCGTGTTGTAGAACCATCCCCAATCGACCAAGTAAGCCCTTGCCCAACGTATTTTCATAGGAAAATCATTGCTCTCCAGGTAGGCGACACGAGTCCTTATCTCATCGGATCGAAGAACGCCCACCCTTGTTTTCACATACTTGCATGTTAAAACTCGAGCCCAAAGTGCACTCGGCTTTGATAGCAGCAGCCAACCCAATTTAGTTAACAATGCTTCATTCATTGTTTTGGTCTTTTTAACCCAAGACCCCCTTGTGCTTTGTCTTTACATATGATATCCCACTTTAACATGTGTAACTTTCTTTTTTCTGAGGTACTTCTCCACACAAAATTCCTTGCTATTTGGTCGATCTCTTCGCAGACCGAAACATGGATTCTGGCTGTCTGCATTTGATATATAGGAATGGCTTGCAGGCAGGATCGAGCTAGTGTTACTCTTCCAGCTAGTGACAACTGCTGAGATTTCCACCCTGACAGCTTTGCTCGCATTCTGCATATAATATCTCCGTAAGTTTGCTTGGACACTCTGGCGTGTAATAGAGGAGAACTCAAGTACCTGCCCAGGTCATCAGTGACAGTGAAATTCAACCCTGCACTAATGGAACTTTTCAAATCATTAGGGGTGTTCTCGGAGAAATAGATTCTTGTCTTCGCATTATTCACTCTTTGGCCAGAAGCTGCTTCGGACTTATTTAATATACCTTGAATAACAACCATTTGATCATTCAAAGCTTCGGCAAACAAGAAGAGGTCATCCGCAAAAAATAGATGACTGAGAGTCGGACCTCCACGGCTCAGCTGGATTCCTTTCCATGTGTTCTTGTTGATTGCGTCTTGTATACCCTGAGCAAGTCTCTCCATACATAGTACAAAAAGGTAAGGCGAAAGGGAATCCCCTTGTCGGACTCCCCTTGATGGAGTGAAACTGTCAGATACACACCCATTCCAGAGGAGTTTCATTGATGAAGAACTTATGCAGTACATTATGCGGTCGACGATGTCTTGTAGGAAGTCTGTCATTGCTAATTTACCCTTGATGAATGACCACTTAAGTCGATCATAAGCTTTTTCAAGGTCGACTTTAATGGCCATCCATTCCTTCTTTCCTTGTTTATGTTTCATAGAGTGAATCACCTCTTGAGCAATGATAATGTTATTGGTTATCCTTCGACCAGGTACAAAACTACTATGTGCATCCAAGATCAAATATGGCATTAGGCTTTGTATGCGATAGGCAAGTAGTTTAGTTATGGCCTTATATGCTACGTTACACAAACTTATAGGTCTAAACTGGGTAATGTTTTCAGGTTGCCTCACTTTAGGAACAAGCACGAGCAAGGTGTCGTTTAAAGATGTAGGAAATACCCCGTGACGAAGGAAGTTCCTTACCAGTTCTACGACCGAACTCCCTACCAGATCCCACTGTGATTGGAAGATGAGCGGGTTTAGGTCATCTGGTCGCGGGGCTTTGTAAGATCCCATGTTGAAGATAACTCGCTTCACCTTTTCTACAGACATTTCTCTTGTTAACTATTGTTTTTTTATGTCCAGTATGGGTAAAAATAAACTAGGCCAGGATACAGGTGCAAACGACTCTCCATCATCAGTATATAAAGAGAGGTAGAATTCAAGAGCCGTTTGTTGGTGAGCCGTTTGGTCTTCAATCCAGTCCCCCCTATTGCCCTTGAGTCTGCATATCCCGTTCTGCTTTCTTCTAGAGATTACGCTTAGATGAAAAAAACGTGTATTTCTATCTCCGAAAGCCACCCATTTTGAGCGTGATTTTTTATATCAAAACAGTTCTTCCTTAAGAAGAATCTCCTCATACTCCTTTCTCAATGTTTGCCATCTTTCAACAAGTGTCGGGGAAGTATCCAAATCCATTCGCCTTTCATGGTTCTGTAGTTTATTGAGAGCCTTTCTTTTGTGGAAGAAAATATTGCCGAAGACGCGTCGGTTCTAGTTTGTTGCAGTTGCCTTAAAGGATGTAGCATTTCCTGAGTAGTCAGTGAGATCGGACCAAGAGTCTTTCACGTGTTGCTTAAAATGCGGGTGCGTCATCCAGCTTGCCATGAACCTGAACTGTTTCTCCACCAGGGAAGAGGAACGTTCTTTGTCAGCTAACCGCATAAGAATTGGACGATGATCAGATTTGATTAAGGGTAAATGGGAGAGAAACGAGTCCGGGAAAGTAAAGTGCCAATTCGCATTTCTAAAAGTCATGTCGAGTCTTTCCCCAAGTAAGCCTCTGAACCATGTATATTTGGGGCCTGTAAATCTCATATCCGAGAGGCAGCACTGATCTATAGCGGATGAGAATTCTTTGCAGTTACGAAGGTTCGGGGCTGCCCCACCTCTTTTTACATCCTCCGTCAGAGAGATGTTAAAGTCCCCAATCGCCAACCAGGGATACTCAACTCTGTAGCTCGCTTCAACCATGAAATTCCATAGTTCTTTACGTAATGTGGATGATGGGTGTGCATATATAGCTGTGTAAGATCCCAAGACCCTAAGGTTGGTTTTGTGACACGTGCGTCGAGGAAGATCCTAAGGTTGTTGTGCGTGAGCTTGCCGAGTCAGAGACTGCCACGTGGCGGCTGGAAGGCATGGTCAAGACTCGCACAACTCGTGCGAAATAGTTAGTGACAGCACGACGAGCATCTCGAGGAGAGTCGAAGGGTTGCTGATGCGAGACAGGAGGCGCTGCTGGACCAATAAATATGTCAACGTGGCAGCTGGGTGGAGACCAAGAGAACGCGAGCTGCTGCTGATGGGACACGTGTCGTGCAGCTGGACGAGGAGGCCTGCTACTGTGGTGTGCCTGGACGAATGGAAGGCTGACGCGTGGCAGGGACTGGTGGGCAAGGAAGCTCGCACGAGTTGACCGAAAACCTTGGAGAGGGCACCTGCATGCGTCTCGAGGAGAATCAAGAGCAGCTGAAGATGAGTGACTTATGTGTGTCCGAATTCTGCATTACTTCAGTTGCTACTCATCACCAAATCAACTCTACAGTGCGTGTCTCGAGGCTAATCCGACAGTGACTGGACACACAGCATGTAAATAGTCACTAAATACACTACTTTGAGTAATTTTTGGCCCCGGATTCAACCGCGCATCCCAAAAATCGTGAAAATGATAAATAATGACAATTAGACCAATAATTTGGAGAATCAACAATACGAATATAAAAATAAACTATATATAATATGACATAAAACTTATCGAGTTACCAAATCATTTTCGTTAAAATTTTGTTGAGTTGGTTTGGACATAATCGAAGATAGCCTACAAGTGTCAACTCCAAAATGTCAACTGAACTCAATAAAAATTGAAAAATTAAATGGTGATATGTCAACTTGACTACACTGGCGTAGACCATACTTACCTTAATACACCATCAATTACACTTAATCAAGCGCAATGAAAGTGTTTGATCAGGCGTAGGCGTAGATCGTAGTTAACTTGATATACCATTACCAACAAGTCGTTGTTCAAACAATAAAGTTCCAATTTTTCTCGGTTGGTTCGTTTTTAGTCTTTTAATTCAACCTCTTCGTCTTCATTTCTTCTCTTTGGGCACTAGTGGCCCAAACGTGTGTCCCTCCATATGATACATCTTAATAAGGTTGGACACCCACTTAATCTCACTAGGTGTCCAATATGAGTGTCCAAAGTGGCTTATTCTTTTTTTAATTTTTTTGAAAACCAAACTCTTACTCTTTTAATGGCATACAAACCAATCAACTCTTGCCCTTGATGTGAATGTCAGTCTGTTAAGAGTACAACCATAATAAATTGACAAGAGGTCCTTCAGAAAAATCAAAGATGGCTATGGGGCTGATCAACTGCAAGTTCATTGTTGACAAGTTGATCTGTAAGCCTCTATACAAAGTTACAAACAGCAAACCTGTAAATCAAAGGATCACAGAGAACCAAACAAAACAAGTTAAAAGACTTAAACTGAATTTTAGTTTGATATGTGAACTAATGGAGATATAGATTCATCTTGGATTTTTGGTGAGATGATCTCCATTTTTGAGATTAGCATCAAAAAGTTCGTCCACTTTTTGTTTGATTTGTAACCTTTGTTCCGCGTTACGCATTATATTTTCGACGTGGTTGGATAATTTGTTAGAATTTCAAAATGAAAACAGTGAAGAAGTATAATAGAAATGACAAAGTAAGACAAATAACAAATTTATTCACAATGAAAGTAGGAGTTTGTTCAATACACAAGCTTCAGATAAAAGCTAGAGAGGAGAGAATGCACATAACAATGACTGAATCATTTAATTGATGAGGATTTCCTGTACAAGAAGGACATATGAAAGCACACTTGATGACTTGCATCACTAATGGAAAAGACAAACCATGAAGTAAAAAAAGGGGGCTACCAGTTTTCCTTAATGATCTTCGATTTCTCGAGTATGAACTTCCCTTCTTTGTACTTCTGCGATTCCTCAAATGCTCGTTCATACTTCCATCCCAAAACCTCGCGGCAGTCCTTGCAGGAGATATCAGCAACTGTGTGGAGTCCTGTCATCAGTTGCCTATTTTCCTTTGGACCAACAACTATGTTCATTGCATGAGAGAAAAGAAAGGCTCGCCCATTTCTCCCCTAAAGAAAAATTTAGAAAGAGAGCAAACTTGGTGAGTTTAATTGTTTAATTCGGTCAGCAAAATTATAGAACTTGAATATGATATCTAGCTATGAATGTGTTAATTTATAAATTTTTCGATAGACTAGAGACCGGCTATTGTTAACAATGTGAAAATACATCTTATAACTAAACTTCAGTTTCAAGTTGAAAAAGAAAAGCGCAAATTAAGGATTCAAATTCTCCAACTCCGGAGCGCAACTACAAATCTGGTATATCCAACCTTCAAACATACTACTTCTAATTTGCTGGTTGTGTTAAGCTTGATAAATAAACTAGTGTATCTGCATTTGAGAAACCTACCCTAAAAGAAGGAAATTCAATCTCAATCAAATACACAAATTTCCCTTTCATCACATTTAACATGGCATCCAAGTCTAATGAATTGTCCTTGGGTGGCACAAAGTAACAACAACAACAAAACAACATAGCCTCAGTCCCAAATTAATTGGGGTCGGCTACATGGATCAAACTCTTCCATTGTGCTCGATTAAGTGCAATTGATGGTGAGCTTTCCAAACCATTCAAATCCCTCCTAATTAATGCGTCCCATGTTAACTTTGGACTACCCCTACCTCGTCGAATTTCTACAGTTTCTATGGAGTCAAGTTTTCTAGTGGGGGCATTTGCAGGTCGTCTTTGCAAGTGACCAAACCACCGCAACCTTCCTTCCCTAATCTTTGTGTCAATGGGTGGCACAAATTAAGCAATATAAAAATTACAAAAACAAGAGTGCAACTTCAAAACAAAGCAAAACAATCATGATCATGTTATATATTGGAAAAGATGAAGACAAATTAGAGCTTCACCTGAAAAGCTTTCGAAATGACATCATCATGATAGGAAACATGGTTCCTACAATTATAGCAACTGTACAACCGCGGCCCAAGCAATTCCGCCATCAAACAAGCAAACCTTAGATATCCCTGAAAATTGGTAATTCAAGTACACACTCGGAAATAACAGCAACAAATGAATCACAAAAACAAAACAAAACACTTCAATCAAAACAGGCACCAATTTCCAAAACCAAACCTACAATGAAACTGCACCAAGAGCACCACAATTCCTTGTTCCTCTTATAAACCAGAGATCCAACAACCCTTCAATTTTCTTCCTTGAAACAATTTCTGCCACACAGTAATAAAACACACATAATCAATTCCAATCCGAACCAAAACTAGTCAATTTTTTTTCCCAACATGGGTGTGGGCATTCACCAACAAAATTGCAGATTTTAAAGTGAATTCACATACCCAATAATCATAACTTCAAAATAAAAATACCCAACAATCCAAAAAAAAAAAAATCTACTTTTTGGTGAAAATCAAAACTTTACCTATTCATCTTCACACACTGAAAAATCACATAAAAAAAAAAAAAATTTAACCCAAAAACTGAAAACAGGTTTATCTGAAAGCCCATTAAGAATTACAACTACCCAGAAACTCAGAATCCACAAACACCCTATAAAAATAGAGATTGAGGAGTCTAAATTCCTTGCTTGAAGTCAAGGGCATCCAATTCATGATATACATCAACAACAACCAATCTACCTAAAAAAGCGATCGATTTTTGAGAACCAAAACAAGGGCATCTGTGAATCGGTCATTACCAAATGCAACCAAGTTCAAAATCTGATCTTTCTTCGCAAATCTTCCGAATTTTGATAGTTTTGGTGAATGAAGAGAGAGAAAAGCTAGGGTTTTTCTCTGACTTAAAGTGGATGAACACAGTGGGTGTGTAGGTTACTATAATTAAAGGTAAGCGTCACATTTACGAGAATGACCTCGGATTTTAGACTATTTACAGTAATGACACAACGTGTAACTCTCATGATTCCATGAACAGTGTGAGTTGATAAATATGCCTCGGATCATGTACCATAGCATGATTTGAGGTGCATCCAAGAGTTTAAAACTTTTCACATCTTTTAATCTTTTTATTCTATTATTACTCTGAGGTTATGTATATGTTATGTATGCTTATCAATCATTAGATGTGCCTCAAATCTAAGTTTTTTCTCTTTTTATTTTTTTTTTTTTTGTAATTTCAACTTGTTTAACAACACAATCTATTTACTAAAGCATCTATGGTGAGATGGTAGAGGCATCACTTATCAAAAGGTTTGGGAAGGTCGTGAGTTCAACTTTTACTTAAGTCTGAAAAAAAAAAGGTCTCGTGTATCGGTTGCTCCCTTTATTTATTTATTTTGGTTTGTACTATATTAAGTGATACAATATACCACATGTAAATATTAGACACACATATATATGTTTAGTTAGGTTTCGTTTGGGGCGGGTCGCCGGGTGTAGTGAGAAATGAGCAAGGGTGTGTGAATGTGCACCATCAATTGCACTTAATCGAGCCCAGGCCCTGATAATTTGGGACCGAGGCTATGTTGTTGTTGTTGTGGTTTATACTCTATTAGGTGATACAATATATCACATGTAAATATTAGACACACATATATATATGTTTAGTTAGGTTTCGAATTAAAAATTGATTTCATAAGGAAATGTCATATTTTTCCTCCCAACCCAATCGATTCAATTACATGCTCCATTTCGTTCGCATTCCCACGCATGTCACCTTCAAACTCTTAATTTTTCTACCAAGTGAAGTCGATCCGTCATTGGCCGAACATCGCATTCGTCGGTCAAAGAGTGTGCATCAACGTTAGTTTGTTAGATTCGGCGAGTTTAAAGCGTTTTTAGCGTTTGATGATTGAATAAAATGAGTAGGAGATGGATGTCAAACACGTACGATAAGATTAGTTTTCATAGTTTTGTGGGTTTTTTTCACCATTTCCGAAAGTAAACCACGGACGCGACTTTATCGGTTACACAGGGCCGAGTATGTTGTAGTGTCTTGGTTAAAGGTAGCTGAGACTTTGGAATAAGTCTCGATATAGGGTGATTGAATTCATGCTTGATCCCGAGACTTGACGAATGTTGTCGGACATAGGGCACCGATACAACATTTTTTGTGGTGGGGTGGTTGTGTTTCAAACAAATGACATTTTGGGAGATTCTCGGAGTGCCCTGAGCAACGGCCGAGATGCACATAGCGTGACTCATTTGTTTTGATTAGTCATTTAGTTATGATTGATTTCAATTAGTAATGATCATCTTTTCTTATTTTTTGTAGCTATCTTTTAAATAGAATGTGTTAGAACATCTCCAATGGAAATGTGGATTGGGTGTAAATATGCGACACTTGAGACTTAATAGACATTGAAACAAAAAAGTCATCTCCAATGCAAATGTGTATTTGGAATGTGCAGCTGACGTGGCATGAAAAAAATAGACAATTTCTATTCTCAATATTTACTTCTAGAGTGCAATTCATAACTATGTCAGCAATTCTCTCTAAAATATATAGAAAAAACAATAAAATTTTAAAATAGAAAGTGCAATTCACATTGACCATTGGAGGGCATTTTTGAACTTCAATGTCTATTTAAGCCACTTAGGATGAACATCCACTCCACGTTGCTGAGGTAACATCAATCTACACTTACAATCCACATTTACCATTGGAGATGCTCTTATATATAAAAGTGCATTCGTGCACTAAATAAGAAGTTTTTCCTTCGTCTCTCTCATCTCTATTCTTTTAGTAATATACTTGATATATTATTGTTTATACTTTTTTTTGGATGATTATGGGTATGGAATCTTTAGTGAGCCCATTTTTTCTTTATCCTTTCAACTAATTAATCTAATCAAAAGTTAGCGGTGCTAACCTCATAACTCGTGAGAAATCGAAATAAAAAATAGTTTTGATTAAGTAAAAATAAAAATAGTATGATGCACTTGATCATTTAGTGAATTGTACATTAATAAAGTCCAAGTCGGATCCACCAACATTAATTGAGCAATTGAATCCCACTATCAAAATAGTGTTAATATGGTTAGTCACTAGTCATTATCTATATTGGAGTGATTAGGGTTTGGCAAATCCACTCAAGCCTTTTTAGGTCCTATTGTACTTCTCAAATTGACTTGAGGTTGCCTAAATATATGATTCCTTCCAAGAAATAACATTTTTGGCCGTCACTATAAATATGAACATATGCACTTGCTCGTTATCCTCTTTCAAGTATAACAAAAACAGGAAATGCTATTGCAATATAGAAACTTAATCCACCTATTTGCACACCATGCAATGCACCTCAGGAAGTGCTCACGTCAAAATGGATTGCGTAGACAGGTGAGTTAAGTTTTTGGATTACAAAAGCATTTTTTTAAAATAATCTAATTGGATCACTTTTTTTATAAGCCAATTAGATCCCTTGAGTGAAGGTCGACCACTAACTCCGCGGGTTCGTTGAGAAACCCTAAGCGTCGTCGCTACTTAGGGTTTCTCATTCTTCTTCTTCCAGCCTCTCGGCCTTCAGATCAGCGTGGTGGTGGGGCTTCCGACGACGCCGAGGCTCGCTCCGGCGGCCACGAGCGTCGTCGGTAGCCCCAAAGGTCTATAACCTCTTCCTTTTGTTCATCCTTCCTCTTTCCATCTCTCCTTCTCGATTTCTTTTGTGAGTTTTAGAGAGTAGAGGTTGGGGATGACTGCCGAGCGAATCGGCTATGAAGCGACTTGAGAGAAGGTTTTTGGGGAGGCGGTTCACGGTTCACGCATCTCCGCTCTCCAAAGCGGAGCTCTTTATGAGTTTCTCCGTGCAGTGGGTGCACGCATCTCCGATCACCGTTGTGTTTTGTTCATTGTTTATAGCCATAGGGCTTTGCAGATCTTGGAGTTTGGTGTTGTTGGTTCTGCTTTTGTTTTGGTATGGCTAGCCGCGTCGTCGTCGACTTCAACCGGCATTTTTTTTCCCAATCTAGGCAATAACGGTGGGTGTTTCACCGCTTCTTTTCTTTTGGCTATTCGCTGAGGTGGCGGCGTTGTGTTTAGGAGTTGTTTAGAGTTTAGGTTGAGTTGGCTATCCATGTTTGTTCGTCCCCCCATTAATAAAATAATGCATGCGGATGTTGCCTTAAATGTTGAGATTTGTTTATTTGTTGGAGAGGCTATTTTTTATTTTTGTTTTGTTTTAGTTATTGTTGTCGGTTGTCCCTTTTGGAGAGCCATTTTCCCTTTGTCGGGAACACCGTCGATTGTCCCTTTCAGTCGTCTTCTTGAACGCCAAAAGCCTCGAACTTCATTTTTTTCTAGCTTTCCCTATTTTTCATATTTTTCGAGAATTTTTCATAATTTTTTCATAAATTTTATCTATTTTTACGTAAGTTTTATACGCTTATATAAATCAGTTTATTTTTCCATAATTTTAATTATTTTTTCTCCGGTTTATCCGGTGTGTTTGTACGAGATAGCGCATTTTCAAAATGCGCTATCTATACACGTGGCTAGCCACGGTGAGGTGGCGGTGACGTGGCGGCCACATGTACTATAACGCCTTTTGAAAAGGCGCTTTTTTTTTCTCAATCGTTAATTAAAACCGTGCCTTATAGGCCTTCGATGGTGGAATTTGGTACATATATCAAAAGTTGTTGTCAACCTTGAATTACATCAAGATGCGTGTATATAGCAAATGCTCATATCAAAAGGTTCTCACTTGTCAACCTAGCAATCTCCAATACGAAATCTCTCTTCCTATATTTTAGGTCCAAGTTTGTCTAAGATTCTTTGGATTTATATATGTATTAATCAATGGAATAGGCAAGGCTCCATCATAATCTACTCTTTAGGATAAGCATTGCCTTTGTTTATTTTGGAAACGGAATCAATTATTATTTCCATAACAAAACCATATTATATGTTGGATCTCAATGATTGATGTTGATGACTATTGTCACACACATACGTACTAAACTTTAATTAAATAAAGCAATTCGTAAAATATATTTTTATGATAAATTCTTTTTTTTAAACTTCAAATGAGTAGTCAAACTTACGACCTCCTCACTTCAATTGAGATGAAAAACAAAACAAAACAAGAATAAGTTTTTCAATTAGATGTTTGTATCAAAATGGGTTCAATTAATTGATGTTATTTCTTGAGAATTGGAGAGAACTAAATAATCTTCCAAATCAAAAAGCCCAAAAGTTGGCGAAAACTAACTAACAAGAAAGCCTCAATCTTGAATTAGTAAAGATCCATCATAGATCAAATTCTTTTCCTTGGTTGCTAGTGCAATTTTTTCTTCACACCAAAGCATTTCAAAGTTTTTTTTGAGTTTTTTTTTTATATTATCACATTGAGATCTACATTATTTTTAGCTCCCAAACAAACACAACCTTAACTTTTCACTAATTGATATGAATTAGTGAGGTTGTGAGTTCCACTCCCACTTATGCCTTAAAAAGATTGTTATAAATTAGTAATTTTGACAAGAAACTAGTTTCTTAATTTATTTATTTGTTTCGCACTTGGTATCCAACGCTGACTGCGTTTCCTTAATTTGAGTTTGAATATTGTTAGACCCATATACGAGAGGTGGTGCTTTTAACCCATGTTCTTCTGTCCACAAAACTCAAAAACGAGACTTCTCACTTCAGAAGAACCAAGTCCATAGTTCATTTGCCATTCATACTAATCCATTGTTGTTATTTATTTATTTATTTTTATATGTACACATATATATTTGCAAAAATAAGGCAAATAGATGGCCATTAAACTTACCAAGAGTTTTTAATTGAGTGCATAAATTTTCATTCATTAAAAGTTGGTCTCTAAAATTTTATTTTCTTCCAATTGACTTTTAACTTAATTATTTTCTTCAATTATATCCTTGAACTTTTATTTCTCCCAAATTGAGTTCTCCCATTAACTGAGTTGATGGTTTCCTCCAATTGAACTAAGTCGTGATTTAGAGTTATTTTTCCCCTTTAAACCCAATTCGACCCACCTCTAAATCACCTCACTCGACATGCAGAACGTTGAAACAAAATAAAAGTTCGAATATCAAATTAGCTCAATTAAAGAAAGCCATTACCTTAATTAACGAATAAGAAAAAAAAAATTAATTGGAGAGAAAGTAAAGGTTTGAGCCCCATGAATTGAAGGAAAATAGTTTAGGACCAACTTTTAACATGTAAAAGTTCAAAATCTCAATCAAAAGTTCACAATAAGTTCAAGGTGGTTTTGTCAAAAAGTAATTAGGTGTCTTAATTACTTTTGATGCATGACACTTTTTTTTTTTATTGAAAAGGAGGCATAATTGCCTAGTTACAGAGGACACATACTGGGGATTGACACTCTCCTTTAAAATAATAGAAGTCTGGCTAGGTGGGCAATGTTGAAAAATGAAAATGGTACGAGCCAATAGCATGTTGAGCTGCAAAATTCGCCGTCCAATCCGCCGCACAGTTCCCCTCACGATGTACGTGAACGATGCGAAGCTCCCAATTCCTTCCTATCATTTCTCGGATCGAATTAGTTGTCTATGGTGGTTATTTGGACAGTGGCCCCCCATTAAGTACCTCCACAACAGATTTGTTATCAAATTCTAATATGACCCTTCTGTAGTTCCTTTCCCAAGGAACTTGGAGTCCCATTAAGGCACCCCAAAGTTCTGTGTAAAAACGGAGCATGATTCCAAATTAATTAGGAAACCCTCCACATGTCTGACTAGTCACATGGGTAGGGGATTGTAGAAAGAAATCATCATTGACCCGATATTTGGCTGTCGTGAGGAATCAAATTCGAGACCATATGTAACGGCCCATTTTTCAAATGGACCGCCACGGGGGCCAATGCGGGCCCACAACCTGGCCTACCAGAGTCAGTTGTGTCCCACATGTCATCTCATCCATCATTTAATCATTATTAACCTCAATGAACAACAATTTACTGTTTAAATTGTTAATGAACTCAAATCATCTGCTTATCATATCATTTTAATCTCAAATAAACCACAGAGGAAGTCTTTTATCATGATAATTAAAATATGAAATATTATAGTCATGCATTTAACTCTGATACCTAGTGTGGAAAACTCATATGACATCATATATCATATATAAGCCTTAAAGAGCTCAAAATATTAGTGTATAAAGTCCTGATGTGTCTCACAATCCAAAATCTCAAAATAAGACAAAATATGTATAATACAAACGTACAAGTCTCGCTCAATATTTCTAAATCACAAGTATTTTGGTAGCTTGCCACTGTCACGACTCGTACTAGGATCTGCACTCTAGCCATTACAAAAAGGCAGATGACGAGTCCAAAGTGAGTATTCCCAAGGAAATTATGTAAGCAATACGAAAAATAAATATTGGAATTTAAACAAAACTATTAAATAAACATGCGGAAATAAATACATACAACTGTGCTCATCGCATGCATATGTAATAGTGAAAACTCAAAGTGTGTTCCTAGAGCCTAGGGTCAGACTAGCGCCATACTTCGGACTCCCAACAAACTACTGTCGGCGAGTAACACTCAAGCAAGGCCAATATCTGGATCCGTTAGGCGGTCGGCGTGGAACCTACGACGCATCCACACATGCCCCGACGCGACTCTCGAGTTGACCTATTCACTGAGATCTCTGGCACACGTGAAATGGCCTAGTGAAGATACACACAGAAATGACACGGAGGGAAAGCCTCAACGTCCATCCATTAAATCACACCAAGAATAGAGTATTGAAAGATATAATATGAATTCAAAAGCAAAATAAAGTATTGCTCAAGAAATTTCAGTTACGATACTACACACCTCAAACCGCACTTCGTGTCCCGTAAATAACCCCCGGTCCGGCTCCTCTAGTCTCAGATATCCAAATTACTGGCCGAAATTACTTATTTCCATTTATAATTGATTTTTAGTCAATTGGATGTATTTTATGTCATTTAGCAAAAATAATGTCAAAACTGCAATATCTAGCGCGCTGGGTCTGGGAATTAGCGCGCTAGATTCTCAGGCAGTTATACGTTTTCCGTCAGGAAGAACATTAGCGCGCTATCTTTTTGCCTAGCGCGCTAATCATTATCTAGCGTGTTAGATGACGTCATTGGCGCGCTAATCACGTTCTGGACTGCAAGTTTGTTGAAAATTCTAGGTTCTGAACCCCTCCACCACGAACAACAACAACAACCACAACACCAACCACTGAACTTCATAGCACTTCAAACCCACCACAACAACTATTCAACAACCACTTAACAATCCCTATTGGATTCACACCAACACCTCAAAAATTAAGATCAAAAGATAAGGAAAGTTGAGGTGTTTTTGTATCTCACCTTGCTTTGATGATTCCCACCACTCCAAGCTCCTCAAATCACCAAATTGAACACTCCACAACCCTTGTTTTTGCTCTTCAAGTCTTGGATTGAAGATAATGAGAGAGAAAAGGTGGTGGTTTTGAAAGTCAAGGTAACTTTTATAGTTGAAATGACATCTCTCCTCACTTGTGCATCTCAAGGCAATCTAATGAACTCTATTTGCTCCATTTTCCCACCATTAATGACTCCGAAAATGACACCAATGACACACCCGCCCTTGTCTTTAACCCAAAAATTGGTATTTCGGGTGTTCCGACGCCCGATTTCGCATCCCAAACCGCGACATACGCGTACTACCATGTCCCTAACCACGACATATCCATTACATATTATTATTTAACTCATTTTATTCATTTTATGTGTGTATTATTTCTCCCGACCTAGTATTAAGTCTTTTAGACTACCCGGTACCCGCGTCGACACGCATATCGAGACGAATACTTAACACACAATCTCGCACGTCAAATGTAATATAAGCACACGCATTGCGATGTCGTTTACTCTATTTCAATATAAACATCGCAAATTAAACAAATCAGGAGACAAAATAACTATTTACCTAACTTCAGGCGCGCACTAGCCTAAATGCGGGTCCCACGAGCGTCTGAGCTGTTAACCATGTCTGCAACCACATCATTAATAACGGTGAATTAAATTCAGGCTGTTACACCATACTTATAACCCACACATGTCTTCGCCCTTACCACTAGGTCAACCCATACGGGTTAAACCTCTTAACAATTATGCAACAGATATCATGCTACCCATTTTTTGGCCATTCATTTGATTTAAAAAAAAATATCTCAGCAGGACAAACCAACCAACATTTAAAATGTGATGCAATGCAAATGCTTCTGCTCAATTATTTATGACCCAACCAACATAAAGTAGAGCTATAAACACGACAACAAATATAAGATAGACAATGGAGAATGCTAGGGTCACATAATTTTGAATCTTTGATGCATGCACATCTTTGCTACACATATAGTGGCCAGTGTTCTTTGGACACACGTCGAGATGGGCGCTCACAAATATCGATGCACAATTCAAAGTACGCCAATAATTTTGTACCAAAAGTATGTCATCCAATGATAGTTTCAAATATGTGACCCAAAGAAGCTTCCTAGAAGCTCACTCCCTCCAATCAAACAAACAATTCCAATCACACGTCTGTTCCAAGGAAGCTTCCAAGAAACCTCATATTTTTTTAGAACAAATTATCTTATCTACTACTTCTCCCCTCACAAACACATGTAGATTAGTTCAAGAACAACTAATCTAATTACATACTTAGAGGAAGTGATTCACTTATATATATATATATACAACTAATCTAATTACATACTTAGAGGAAGTGATTCACTTTTATATATATAGTACTGTTATTCACCACAGTGATTTCAATGCAATCAATCATCATCAAATGAGATCTAGATTGATCACAATAAGAATCCGATAAATCGACGGTCCCGATTCGACGATTCGATGAGCCTATATGAGTCCAAGAAGCACCTTATATCCTTGTCCAAGCATTAAATTTTCCTGCCCTTCATAAAGAGATCATATAAGAGCATGCACCACTAACACCACCACCCTTCACACAACAACAAATATAGAAAACATGGAAGGCCACCAGAGTCCATCAACCAAAAAGGCTCATACATCCACAGAGGAGTATGAGGACTTGCTGCCGGTGATGGCGGAGAAGCTCGACATCGACGCCTTTGTGTCGGAGCTTTGTGGCGGATTCCGGCTTCTAGCTGAGCCGGAAAGCGGGCTGATAACGGCGGGGAGTCTGAGGAGGAACTCAGCCTTGTTGGGCATGGATGGGATGAGCAAGGAGGAGTCGGAGGCAATGGTGCGAGAAGGCGATCTCGATGGAGACGGCGCGCTTAATGAAAATGAGTTCTGCATCTTAATGGTGAGGTTGAGCCCTGGAATGATGGAGAATGCCGAGGAGTGGCTTGAAAAGGCTTTGGATAGAGAGCTGCTAAGGCAACCAGGATCATCAGTTTAGTTAGTTAATTGGGTGCTACGTGTTCATAGTGTCTATTAATTTTGTCTATCCATGCTGTGGTTTCTAACTTTCTATCTTTATTTGGATCTCTCATGATTTGATGATGATGATGCCTAATATATCTAGATCTTTGGCTCTTCTCCACTCTATTTCATATTTCTTTTGGGGTCACAACATAATAGAGACCATGTGAATGATCAAAATCTTCTAATCAAGTAACTGAAACCAGTTTTTGATTGCCTTAAAAACAAAAAAAAAAAAAATATATATATTATTTTTGTCCAAAGGTGGCCAAACCTTTTTCAACCACACCTTACTTCTGCTCGACGACTAATTCTACACAAGATAAGAAACCAAGATGTAAATGCAACTACCACGATTAGAACCCGCAACGACGAGGCTACCACACATTAGGAGAACCTCAGGACTCATTAACATCCACTAAATATAGGAAGTAGGAACGACAATTCATTTAATGTATGCAAACAAGATCACTAAACCTACTATGCTTTTCATCAATAAATACAATAGAAAACAAGTGATAAACGTCTCAACGAGCTATATATGATTATGATTGATGCAAATGCTAACACAACTTGTTTTATACACGTAGTAGAACTGGTTCATGTCCACAAAAGTCTGATCAAATATTGGCACTTTTAGTAATGTAAGAGAACCTACTAACTAACTAAATTCTAACCATGGCTGAAAACATTCCTCCGCTTCGCCTGCTTCACCACCGGCGCCATTGCGTACAATGCTCACGACCTTGATCTCGCAGGAGAGCGGCTACACAACCCAAAAAACATAAGCATTAGAACCTCACTGATTGAGGAACATGGTGAAACAGTGGAATATTTTCATCCCTTTAGATAATTTAGTCTAGCTAATAGTAATTAAGTAATATTCATTTGTTCACTAACGATGCACCTTCGGTATCTTCCGTAATCTGGGCTGCGCTCCCTTCCATATGATGGGCCATCATTATAGCGATCGTAAATTGGGCTGCGGGCACGCCCATAATCAGGGCTTGGGCGACCCTTTCGGAATGGTGGACTTCTTGAACGACCATACGGGCTATCACCGCGGCCTCCATAGCCTCCCCTTCTAGGGCTGTCCAACCTGTCACGCTCGCCATCATCTCTAAGCGCATATTCAACAGATACCACTCGGTCCAAGATCTTGCTGCAAAATCATGATCCAAAAGTCCTGTTAGCTACACTTAAAAAACTTTAAGACGAGGCACAATTGCAAAATAATCAGAAGACCAAAAAAAAAGTGCAAGAACCTCATGTGGGTGCGGTCAAGAGCCTTTGTGGCCTCCTCTTGAGTTGCAAACTGCACAAACGCAAAGTTCCTTCGAATCCTTACATGCAGGATTTGGCCAAAGGGTTCAAAATGCTTTTCAATGTCCCGAACTCTTGTGCGAATTGGATCAAAATTGATCACAAAAAGAGTTTTAGTAGGTCTTTGATTAGCCATAGACCTGGATCCGTCCCGATACCTTGATCCACGCTCCCCCTGCAATGTATAAACGTACCAGAATAGTAAATAAATGATTAACATTTCACAATGGGAAAGAGGCAGTGGATAAGTTTGTCTATTGAAAAAATACATATTCTTCTTCTAATGCAATTTGAAACAGCTTGGTGTCTTAAACCTCTCACAAGTGAAGCACTGAAAAAGATAAATGAGACAACGAACGATAAACAATACCCTTGCCCATTCAACTGAAAGTTTCCGTCGGCTGTACCCAAATGGCAAGTTGTCAATGCCTCGTATTGCGTCTTCAGCATCACGCTCATCTTCAAAGTACACAAATGCAAATCCTGCAGAAACAAACAGACGTCAAAGGAAAGTAGAGTACAAGAGAAGTATAGTATATTTCCTAACTATGAGGCTCTCATACACAGTCATATCATATTTTTTTCCCTCGAAAAACAGAAAAATACAACACCTGCAAATAGGTGATGGCCTGATTGCACACAAGGATGAGATTAATGTAGTAGCCTTGCATGAAGAACTAAATCATGAAGATAGCACTAAAGATAAATCCAAATAATCAGAACCAAGAAGTCATAGTCGAGCATGCTTCTTCATTCAAACAGCATGTAACAGAAGAGGTAGGCATGGCATGACTGATTGACTGATCCATCTATGAACAGTAGTAGACATGGCATGGCATGGCATTATTCATCCATCGAAGACCATTCTTGTAAAAATGGCAACATGGGGCAATTTGAGGGGTGAGTGATAGATGATCAGAAGAAGGAAATGCATGATGATGCCAATGGTTACTAGAAGGATCTGATGTTCAGCATGTAGGCAGGCAGGAAGATTTCCTTTGCCATGTAAGGTTTTGCACAGAAGATAGGGAGCCCAGGTAGCTTAGAGATAATTCCTGCGTGAAAACAAACATTTAAACATGGATGTCCTTCCCAATTAAATTTTAAAGTGGTCGTTTCCAGTGTATCATCTGTCATTAAAGAGATACAGGAAATAATATTATTATATTAACATGGTTTCAAAGGCTGTTTAACCTTTTAAGTTATCACCTACTTATCCCCAAATTTTAAGATTTTAAAAGATAACCCCGCCAGTTCAATTTTCTTTAAACTCAGGCCTCACGATTTCCATACTCAATACGTATAGGGAACTCTTAACAATAAAATATCGGACACTATGTGATATTAGACTACAATCTAATGGCTTGAATCTTTCAATTACTCTCCGAAGATCACATCAATACGCACAAACAACCAAAATCAAATTCACTAGGGCAATTACATCATCCGTGCACATCCAAATCGTCTATTACAGATTGCAGTAACTAAAACAACACATGTCTCCCAAATTGAAGCTTTTGTAGGGCATTTTATCCCACGAAAGAGTCGCAAATTTTTCATTTCCACCATGACTGTAAAGCTATTTTATTTTGCTATCAGAACAAACAGATAACCGCACCCTCTTCATCACCATTGTTAAATTGAAAGAATAATGGATAACAATAAGAGGACACAACTACAATGCCATCCTTGAGTGGGTCCAGCCTAGCTGATTCGACAAAAGGGTGGGTTTGGAGACGAGTTTCAATTGTATGTAAGATTCTCAATTCTGAAATAAACCAATTAAAACCGTAAAATCATTGCCATCAATACTCATTTTCACCATAACTCTTCATCAGTAAAGATATTTTCTTTCGCTGTCAGAACAAACATACATTTTAAACAGTTAAACAGATAACCACCCCCTCTTCATCAACCATCACCGTGATTAAAAATAGTGTGATCCTTGAGTGGGTTCAGCCTAGCTGATTCGACAAAAGGGTGGGCTCGGCGACGCATTTCGAATTTCAATATCTGAGTCTCTAATTCAAACCCTAAAACGTGACAACCAATACTCATCATCTACTCAAAAGCACTTCCACAACTGATTCCACATAACAACAACAACCAGCACAGATAACTAGATGAAACTGAAGAATCAAACATGAAGTAAGAGCACAGATACACTGCATTCAACGAAAAACCTCACCAGATTTCATGTCGACCCGTTCGACTCTCCCGTACTTCGAAAACAAACGCTCCAGATCAGATTGGCGAGTCTCGTACTCGAAATTCCCACAGAAAATCGGCCTCATCGCTGCCGCCACTCACGATCCGCACCACAAACCCTAAAAAACCTCAAAAAACCCTAAAATCAAACGATCCGAATCAACCGAAATCCTAATCGAAGCAGAAAATCAACACCAACACAACGAAATCGAGAACAAGAACCGAAACTTACCCTAATTTGATTATCGAAAGTTCGCAATTTCGCAGAAACCCTAAAAAGCGAAACTTTTTTGCGAAGAGACCCAGCGAAGCGCGTTTAAATAGGAGTCGATTAGGGCCCGTTTGGGCTTCCTGGTTTTACGCGGCGGTGTTTCTCTCGAAAATACTACGATGACTCATAATAGGACACCCGATATGGACACCTGGTGATGGTGTCCATGCATCATTGTATATGCATACATATTCCGATGCGTAAATGAGTGGACACCTTCACGCTTTACAAATTGGGGGATTCCAATTTTCATTTTTAAATTTTTGATTTGTTTTATTACAAGACCCTTTGAAAATACAACAGTTTGTAAAAAATTAAAAATCTATATATATATATATATATATAAAAGTCGGAGGAGAGAGAAAGTTCAGAAGCTACCTTCTCTCACCATTCTAATTTTCTGATTTTCTAATCTATCTATATATATATAAAAGTCGGAGGAGAGAGAAAGTTCAGAAGCTACCTCTTTCACCATTCTAATTTTCTGATTTTTTAATTTTTTATTATTTATTTATTGTTGTGAAGTGTGGATGACCATGCATGCACACCAAGTTGAATGAAAACTTCTCATTCCAACTATCTCATTTATTCTCTCCTTTGTAGTAGTAGTTTGTAGTAGTAGAAGTTCTTAGTCTTCTATTTTCCTTCTCTAGTTCTTAGCAAGTTTCAACTTAGTTTACAACACGTTATCAGCACGAGCTTGCTCTAGCATTAAGGGGATCTTGAAGTTCAAGAAGGCTTGTTAAGGAGACAAAGCTAGGAAGGTATAACTTTTGTTATTTAAATAAGTTCAATTTATTTCTATATTATCATGATTGCTTCCTTTTTATTACATGCATCACTTCTATGTGCATATTTTATTCATATACTATACACTATAACGTCACCGATTGCGAAAGTATGTTCTGTAGTTGCGTCTTGTACGATCTTCTACATCAGAAATCAAAAGTCAATATGTGACATAACTAGTTTTCTCTTAAAACTACAAACGATTAATTATCGTTCTATTCTTGATTTTATAATACAAATAATGCTATAAGTTTGAGTTGATAGTGGGTAAGCCTTGTCCCCGGTAAAGCTAAACATTGAAATGGAGACGGGTTATCCCGTTCGAGGAGGCATGGCATTAAGCAAACTTTGTCTCGCCACCCAACCTGGAGGTTGTCCCACCAACTCATACGAATAGTACATTTGATTATTAATGAATCAAGTTGTGAACATATATTTAATCATATGTTATGTTTTTTTTTTTTTTTACATAAAAGAAAAGAGAAAATTATTTTATATTATATTTACTTTCAAAATATTAATCAACCATAGTTTGAATTTGTTACCTTATTATAATTCTTGTCATGATAATTAGATATTACAAATTATGAATAAAGCTTGCATTTATGCAAGGCTGTATGTTGTACACAATCATTCGCCAATTTCTCTTTAGAGATTTGAAAAGTGAATATTTCACTTTATATATATTTTCACCTTATGGAGTTATATATATACATACCAAAAGGGTAATGCTCCAAAAAGCTCAAAATTAGCGGCTGGGTCTCATGCTACGAAATTTAATCAGTCAAATATTAATTATAATTCCACAATTTTAATTACATCTATGTTGAGGATATGTGGAAATATGACTGATGAGACAATAAAAAGAAGGTCACGTGGCCCGCCTCGATTTATTCTTTGCAACAAATATCGAGTGCGCACGTCAATCCAATAAATATTAAGGATTGATTTCTTGTCTCATGGTAGCTAAGAGTAAAATAATGAGATATTATAAAAATAATATCGTTTAAAGTCAATTAGTTCGAACTTCAAATTAAGAAGCATATGTTGCATATAATGATCATGATCGCAATAATAAATTTATGGACGTGGAAAAGGTGAAAATATCAGGTAAAGGTCGTATTGACAATTCCACCAAAAATTGGAATAAAAGTGGTGCACCACTACAAAGGGCAAATAATTATTGACAATGAGCGCTCATAATTGAAACATTGTTTAGTCACATATAAAAGGCTATTTTGCCTAAATATTGTCATATATATGCCCGAATATTTTTGTGACCTTTACCATGCCTTCAAAATCAAATGCAAAATATTATGAATTTTATCATTGAAATATGATTCTTTTTTCTGATTTGCCAAACATTATTTGTCCAGATGGATCAACAAATCATGTGTTCAAGTCATGAATCAAATAGGAGCGATATATGCCTTGTTGATTGTGCTACAACGCATGCAATCCTTAAAAACAGAGAATATTTCTCCAATTTGAACTTAGCTGAGGCTAATGTTCAAACAATATCGGCATCTCCAATTTGATTAATGGCTCTGGAAGAGCAAATATTATGTTGCACGAGGGAACAACAATTCATGTTGACAATGCCTTATACTCGAAAAATCCGAGAAGAAATTTACTCAGAACTTTAAAGATATTCGACAAAATGGATATCACATTGAAACCATGAACGAAAATAATAGAGAATTTCTCTATGTCACATTGGTTTCAAATGGGAAAAAAGAAGTGTTAGAAAAATTCTCAGCTTTATCCTCTGGATTATATTTTACTCATATAAGGCATGTCGAAACGAATGTCGTTTTAAATAAGAAAAATAATGATCCAAAGACATTCATTTTATGGCATGACTGGCTTGGTCATCCAGGATCATCAATGATGCGAAGAATAATTAATAATTCGCATGGACATCCTTTAAGGAGTCACAAAATATTTTAAGCTGGTGATTATAATTGTGCTAGTTGTTCTCAAGTTAAATTGATAGTTAAACCATCCCCAAGTAAAATTGTTGTGGAATCCCAGTTTTCTTATAACGCATTCGGGGAGACATATGTGGACCTATTCATCCTCACTGTGGACCATTTATATATTTCATGGTTTTGATAGATGCATCAACTAGGTGGTCACATGTTTGTTTGCTTTCGACCCGCAATGTTGCATTTGCTAGACTTTTAGCACAAATCATTAAGTTAAGAGCACAATTCATCGACAACCCAATCAAGACCATCCGTCTTGATAATCTTGGGAATTTCAATCTCAAGCATTTAAAAATTATTGCATGTCTATAGGAATTACCATTGAACATTTTGTTCCACACGTGCATACCCAGAATGGCTTGGCATAATCTCTGATCAAACGCATTCAACTAATTGCCAGACCTTTAATCATGAGAACTAAGTTATCAACTTCAGTTTGGGGACATGCAGTCCTTCATGCAGCATCTATCATTCGTTATAGGCCTACAACATACCATGAACATTCCCTCATGCAACTCATTTTAGGTCAACAACCAAATATTTCACACTTGAGAATTTTTGGTTGTGCAGTGTATGTTCCTATACCACCTCCAAATAGAATTAAGATGGGTCCACAACGAAAACTTGGGATTTATGTTGGATTTAATTCATCGTCCATTATAAGATACCTTGAGCCCTTAACAGAGGATTTATTTACTGCACGTTTTGCTTTGATTGTCACTTTGATGAAGCAATTTTCCCACTATTATGGGGAGATAAGAAGTCAATTCAAAAGGAATGGCGCGAAATTGCTTGGAATGCATCAACTTTATCACATTATGATCCACGCACAAATCGGTGTGAACTTGAAGTTCAAAAGATCATTCATTTGCAACAAATCGCAAATCAATTACCACGATGCATTTAATGATGCAAAACAAGTGACAAAATCATATATTCCATTTGTCAATGCTCCTGCAAGAATTGATGTCTCTTTGCAACAAAATGCACAAGAACCAACTAAACGCTTAAAAAGCGTGGAAGACGATTGGTTTAAAGGATACAATTCCTCGAAAGAGGAAAACGGGAGTAAAAATAAATGCAAACCAAAATACTCACGAGAAAGCACAAGAATCCTTTGATAAGGATTTGTCGAACGAGTTGATTCGATGAGGAACAAGCGCCTCTAGAAAAGGAGGAAAAATATGAAAATAATGAGATCTCAATAAATTATTTAAACTACGGTAAGATTTGGGATCGAAATAAAATTGTTCCTGATAATATATTTGTTTTCAATGTGTCCTTTGAAATATGTGAAAATGATGATGATCCGAACCCACGATCGGTGGACGAATGTCGAAAAAGACATGATTGACAAAAATGGCAAGAGGCTATCCAAGCAGAGCTAAACTCGTTAAGGAGACGAGAGGTTTTTGGACCGATTGTTCAAACGTCAGATGGCGTAAAACCTGTTGGATATAAATGGGTATTTGTACGAAAGAGAAACGAAAAAAATGAAGTTACAATGTACAAAGCAAGACTTGTAGCTCAAGGTTTCTCACAAAGACCTGACATCGATTGTGAGGAAACATATTTTCTGTTATAGATGCAATCACATTTCGATTCTTGATAAGCCTTGCGGTTTACGAAGGGCTTGATATGCATTTAATGGATGTCGTTATAAAGCATATACGTACGAATCCCTAGATAGTGAGATATATATGAAAATCCCTGAAGGATTTATAATATCCGAAGAAATAAAATCAAAACCTCATAACATGCATTCTATAAAATTACAAAGGTATTTGTACGGATTGAAACAATCCGGACGAATGTGGTACAAACGCCTTAGTGATTATTTACTGAAAGAAGGATATGTAAATAATCCGTTTTGCCCATGTGTCTTCATTAAAAGATCATCAACAGGATTTGTGATTATTGATGTATATGTTGATGATTTAAATATAGTGGGAAACCACGACGACATCGTTAGAACATCTGAATACTTGAAAAAGGAATTCGAGATGAAAGAACTTGGAAAAACAAGACTTTGTCTTGGTTTGCAAATTGAACATTTTTCAAGTGGAGTACTTGTCCATCAATCAAATTATATTGAAAAAATATTAAAAAGATTTTATATGGACAAGGCGCATCCATTGAGCTCCCAATGGTTGTCGAGATCACTTGAAATGGATAAGGATCCATTTCGACCTCATGAAAGTGATGAAGAGCTACTTGGTCCGGAGGTACCATATTTAAGTGCAATTGGTGCACTTATGTATCTTGCAAATTGTACAAGACCGACATTGCTTTTCTTTGTCAACCTACTTGCAAGATACAACTCATCACCAACTCGAAGACATTGGAATAGTGTTAAACATATTTTCCGATATCTTCGAGGAACAAGTGACATGCGTTTATTCTACTCGAGAGGCGTAAAATTGAATCTACAAGGTTATGCGATCTTTGGATTTTTATCGATCCCACAAGGCCCGTTCTCAAACGGGATATGTATTCACATGTGGTAATACTGTTGTATCATGGAAGTCAGTAAAGCAAACTATGATTGCTACTTCTTCCAACCATTCTGAAGTACTTGCAATTCATGAAGCAAGTCGTGAATGTGTATGGTTGAGAAATATGATTGAACATATTCAAGAATCATGTGGATTGTCTTCAATAAAAGATTCTCCAACCATATTATATGAAGATAATGCAGCATGTATTGCACAATTAAGTGAAGGATTCATAAAAGGGGACATAACAAAACATATTTCACCAAAATTCTTTTATGCGCATGAGCTTCAGAAGAATGGTGAAATTGATGTCAAGCAAATCCGATCGAGTGATAATCTTGTTGATCTATTCACAAAAGTCTTACCAACTACGACATTTAAAAGGCTTACATATGGTATTGGCTTGCGTAAACTTAAAGACATTGCAAGTAAAGAAAGCGAACAAGTTTCACCCATGTTCACATGAGGGGAGTTATTGATTATTGTATTGCACTCTTTTTCCCTTAGCTATGGTTTTATCCCATTGGGTTTTCCTAGCAAGGTTTTTAATGAGGCAATCTTAACAATATTATGCCCGTCTTAATATTTATGAGAATAGTGTACTCTTTTTCTTTTACTATATTTTTTCCCACATGGTTTTTCTTAGTAAAAGTTTTAACGAGGCACAATCTCTAAGCAAGTGTCATCCAAGGGGGAGTGTTGTGAAGTGTGGATGACCATGCATGCACACCAAGTTGAATAAAAACTTCTCATTCCAACTATCTCATTTATTCTCTCCTTTGTAGTAGTAGTTTGTAGTAGTAGAAGTTCTTAGTCTTCTATTTTCCTTCTCTAGTTCTTAGCAAGTTTCAACTTAGTTTACAACATTTATTTCTATTATCGATTGTCCCAAGATATATAATTAGCTATTATGTGTGCATCTATTAATAATTAATAATGGTTATATTTTCAACGAATGGATTAATAGAATTAGTACATTCTACTCGAAACCATGGGCAAATACATGGAATGAAGTGTGATAAAAGTTTTTAAAAATTATGGGCCGATACATGGAATTGAGTGTAGTGCAAGCTCTATTCACCCTATAAATTTCACCTCTCATCCATTCTTCTACGCCGTAATTCTCTCGCATCCAGTTTGAGGAATTTTTGGGGAGTGCTTGGCCATCATCTGAATTTTTGTTTGGGTCTCCAAGTGCACATGTTTGTAGGGGCTTTTTGTGTTTGAATGGATGCACAAGTACCATGGGTTGGCTTATGTAAAGGGTCGAGCAAGTCGATTTTTATTTTTTATTTTTTATTTTTATATATAGTTTTTGCTTGACATAGGGGTCAACTACGACACTATATAGATGCGGACTCATGAGTCGTGTTAAATTTATTGTTTACGTAATATACGTACAATTATATCATTTCTTGTAGTAAAGATTTTGTGATACTTGTCAAAGCACTTTTGATAAGATTGATGATGTATTAATTATGAAAGGCAAGATTATGATTTTTATTTTTTTTTCGAAGTAGGATTAGGATTTGACTTTGAAGTGAATGGGTTACAATTAATTAAGTTAGTTTCTTAAATAATTGGACAATTGTCATATTTAATTCGTCTAAGGATTATTTTTGTCAATTATATAATACATTGTTACACAAAGTCATATATATTGCAATCGTAATCTATATCACATAATAAGCTCATTAGCAATGAGACTTCATTTTAATCATGAGACTTTTCTCGACAACATCACCACGACACTTAATCGCCAACAAGATGCAATCCCAAACAATTGGTTGCATAACTCATTACTTATTGGTAATTAATCCTTGAAGAAGGCACATACCTCTCATTTTCCCTTTTTTGATTTCCCATGTGGAATATGACACCAGCCGCACCGATTAACCACGCTCGAAATATAAATCAGGCTCTATACAAGGGGCGACCCTCGCAACATAGTTTTTTTTCGTCCACAACATTCGAATTTAAACTCAAAACCTCGTTTAAAAGAATCGAATTTTATATACAACACTCACATCAATTGATTGTTTATGACGGCCTCTTCTTATAAACAGGGCACCGCCCAGTCTAATCTTGTAATTAAGCCATAATCTCAACCACGTATGACTTAACTACGTATTAGTCAGCTTTTTTGTCATATTCTCCTTGTTAAACGCGTTCAGAATAAGTAATACACATGTCACATTATTATTGAATTTCAGAGTTAATTAAGACTTTTACAATTAAAAAGTTCAAGCGGAAATCTTAACAGTTATGGGGAAGCGATTATTAAAAATCATAAGTGTGGAAACCAGGAGACAACATCACATGCATATAAATATCAAAAGGATGATAAACAATGTGATAATCAAGTCTCAAGTCGGGGAACTATACGCTCAACCCAATATATAACCCAAAATGTATAGAAAAGACATAAAATAGATATTACATCATAAGTCGAGACCCACAAGATAGGAAGTAGAAAATCGTTGATTGGTTAGAGGTAGTCGTCGATCTTCTCATTGTCCTGGTCTACTGCTCGACGGATCTGCACCCACTATCATAAAAAGGGCGGTGAGTACAATGTAATAAAGTAACTCCTGAAGATTCTCATGTACATTTCCAAACATAATCAACTGGTATTTAAGAGCATAAATGTAGCGAAGAAGTGCTGAAAAGGAAATATGCTAAAAAATACCACAGTTAAGCAAAATGAGACTGACACATGCTAAGTAGTAATGATCTAGGTCTACTCGGCCGTGAGTCCTATCATTAGGCCTTTATTCCACTATCTCAGGGTGGAGCTGTGCTCTACACCTCTATCGAAGGTCGGAGCTGAGCATTACGACTCCATGATCATCCATATCTCAATCCTCAAAGGCGGAGCCGAGCTCTACGCGTATATAGATCATTTGTGTATATATACTTGCCGCCTACCCCGGGTTTCATACCCCGTGTGATGCGCAAGTGTAGTGGTGAGTGCTGACATCCCCGGTAGTCCAATGACCACATGTGTCGCGTATCTCATAATCGTGCAATAAACCCTAAATTCTACCACTACTTTATAATTTCAAGAAAGACTGGCGTTAGGGATTCCAAGACAAGACAAATATGCTTCAAAGCCAACATTCAAAGAACACAAGTCCATATATATACTCCAATCTCATTACTATAATCCTAATAGCATGCTATTCTCGATCATACTTTCATTAAAACAATAAAGAAGACATAGAACACGAGAATAAAGTCAATAATTCTACAAACAAATGATATCATGATACAACACCCATATAATGAGTAGAATATGAAACAATTTCATGATATCAAAATATAAGACATTTCATAGTCAAATAAAGTGTAAAACAAAACATAATTGGAATGAAATGTAAACAAGAACCTTGACAAGATTACTTACAAGTCACGCAATGTATTATTAGCTTAATGTGGCGGCCCCAAATCCAGAGGTCGCCACGTAGAGTGTCGCGGCCCCGCAGTCCTGTCAGATCATTAACCCACTGGGTCCCACGCGCCACTAATGTCCTTTGGTACGTCACGACTCCTCGATATGCGTGTTAACTCATTTGGTTAATCAGTTTAGTTAGACAATTGAATCACTTTTAGCATTAAAACAGCGAAAGTCTTAAATTTAAAGTAAGTAAAACAATTAAATTCATCATCAAATAAAACATCATTTATAAGAGCAAGTCATACTGTGGAAAACCCGGGAAAGTACTCTGTATATAGGCGACAATACTAATAGGCAGTAATATATACAAGCATAGTGTCTATCAAGTCTCCTAATACCCAAAAGTAAAGCAAAATATCAAAATAACACATACTAGTGGGTCCTCAACTGCGGGCACTCAAATGAAGTCGCCAAGAATCCTCTTGCCCCTACTAGTACTGGGATCTACACTCGACCATCACAAAAAGCCAAATGGAGAGTACAGTCAGTAAGATTCTGAATGAAGTACATCAAGCATTTATAAGAAAGTAAATAGATATCAATAATCATGTTAAATAATCATGCGGAAACTAAACAGACAATTGTGCTACGATCATCACATGAATAAGTAACACGAGAGAAACAAAGTGTGTACTCGTCCCGGTCAGACTAAATTGTACTTCGGACCCCATGATCCTTTCGATGAGTGTCCCCACTTCCTTTCACCTGGTTCTTCGTAGTGGTTGTCCTATGTCGGCTCTAACCGACATATGCACCTTAGGCAACTCGAGTTGCAATTCATCAAGTTCCTGATCACACGTGCTACATACTAGTGTGCCATAAGTACACTACGAATATCAGGTGGGAGTAACTCGACCACCAACCCAAATGTATCACGGAATAGAGTACAATAACAAGGAATAGGAAGTCAATAATGGAAAAGTAAACCCTCGGTAACTTTCAAATGAATTCTTACGTACCTCAAAACGCACTCCGAAGTCTCGCTCACGTCTTGAGATACGCGCCCGACTCCCGACTCCCGACTATAGTCTCATAAGTTCCTGATGTCCAATTAAACCATTTTAACTAGTTTAGAGTCAAATTAAGTGAATTTATAATGTGTGGTCAAAAATATTAAAATTTTATTCCAAAAAAATTAGTTTTTTTTGGCACACTTTTCGAGTTATACCGGGGTGCCAAATGCCCAAAAAGTTCTCGAATACTATTTTTCTATGTTTTTCTCTTTTTTATATTTTTCCTAATTTTTTTAGATTTTTTCATAATTTTCTACCTATTTTCCTTATTTTTCTGTAATTTATTTTTATTTAAAACGATTTTAAATTAATTTTTTAATAATATACTATTTAAATAAATGAGTGGGTCCCTGGACCGGGTTTAACCCGGTCCAACAGGGTTTGACCCGATCCAATCGGGTCGGCCCGACCCGATCCCGGCCCGATCGAGTTGAGCCCGGACTAGCTCGGCCCGGTTCAGTCGCACGGACGCACATGAGGGCGTGCGCCCCTTCCCTCCCCATTTTCTTTCTTCTTCAACAACAGAGAGTTGTCTCTGTTTTTTTTTTTTTTTTTTTTTTCAACAAATCAAACAACAACAATACTTTAACAGCTAAAACAACATCAACACAACTACATCAACAACCAAACACCATTAATACCTAATTTCTCCAACATTCAACCACAATCAACTATCACCATTAAAACCCCATTGAAGCTTCATTTTAAAGGAAAATTGAAGGAAAGTAGAAATGCTCACCTTGATCGCTTGTTTGCTTGATGAAATCGCTTCCAAAGACTCCAACGATGTCATAAAATCTCCCACTCTCAATCAATCAACTCTTCCAAGAATTTTTACTATTTTATGTGTTGAAGAGAGGGAAATAGAGGAAACGTGAGAGTGAATGAGAATGAGTGGTGAACCTCATTTTGGGGTGTTAGGTGTATAGGTGGCATGTTCCCATTTGCTCCTCATTATACACCAAATTTTCCCATTTGCTCCTCATTATACACCAAATTTTTAGTCTTGTTCAATTACCTTCGGTCACTCGGTGTCCCGCACCTCGGCACGCATAACGAAGCCCGCCATAGTCTCCAATTTCGATCAATTGACCTAGACTGTATTTATCGTTAATATTTGTCACATTTAATTTATTTGATTATCCAATTTATTTTCCTTCCCTAATGTACCCACATTTCGCTCGCTCAATACCCGTATTGACACGTTTTTCGAGGCGAACGCTCGTTACCCTATCTCGCTCGATTCAACGATATAAATACACACATGCGATGCTAGGTAAGATAATTTAATATACGCCATCGCAAATATGCAAACATCACGTAAAACCATTATTTACCTAGTCAGACGTGCCCTGATCTATCTGCGGCATCCACGTGGATCTGAGTTGGCGTCTGAGTATAATAACGCGAAATTAAAATTGGGTCGTTACACTTAACCTGCCTCCCGTCACCCCAAAATGCATACCCGGACTCCCGAGACTTTTCCTTAGGGTCCCAGTATAATTTAATACATGTTAGAGTGTGTTTAGATCTTTAGTTTAGGTTTTAGGCTACGCTAGATATGTAATTTTTTGTGCTAAGGGTTTTATCTAGCGCGCTAGGGGTTTTATCTAGCGTGCTAATAGTTTTATCTGGCGCGCTAGAGCTGCTTAACACGCTTGAGAATTTCTCTAGCGCGGTAGGAACGCTGGAACTCAGAATTCTGCAATCAGAATTCTGAGTTTTCTCTCGGGAATGGCCTCTTCCAAAGCCCCGAATCCCTGTTCTCCGCCACCAGGGATTTGTAACATCCTCCTCCATCAAACATACACCGGGCACTTGTAACGACCCGAACTCTACATGACCCGACTTGAGGGCATTTATGGTAATTTAATATCTTATTTGTGTATGATGTGCTAAAGTGTATACAATATGTTATCGCGACTTAGCATAACTTAATTAAATTAAATTAAATTCGCGCGACGATAAGACCTTATACTGTGAATTTACTTAAAATTGGATAAGTAAAAGGTCTAAACAAAGGTTGAGTGTGCTAAACGTGTTAATTGTAGAGTCTTAAAGTGACCGAGACAGATCTCAACATGTAGATCTACTTCTAAGTGAGTTACGTTGACTCTTGATCATTAGTGTTGTTTCAATCGAGGAATGGATGGAGAGGTGAGATTAGTTTCCACTTAAAAAGAGAATGCACAAGAGAGTGAGAGTGAGAGAGAGAGAGAGACTCTGCGTAGCAGTAGCGACGGCGCGGGGAGCAGCTCCCGATGGTGATTGCTCTCGAGGAGGAAGGAAAATAGAAGAGAAAGAGAGGAAGAAGGAGGCCTTGTTAGTAGTTGATAATAGATCTCACTTGAAGTAGTAGTGTAGATCTTGGTTAGATATGTGGATTGAAAGGGATTTGGAGTTGAGTACTACATTGAAGGATATGCTGAGATTCTAACTTTCTAAATTCTTGCCTCGAATATGGTCTTTTCGATTCGTAAAGTTTTGTTCAATGTTCTTTGGTCTAGCTTTGAAAAGTGATTCTTGTTTTGTAAATTTACATTTAATGATTCTTATCGAAGAGTCAATCAAATTGTTATGGTTGGTTGCAATCCATGAAAATGGTTTTTCGTTTTATCGACAATTTGAGCTTTGTCTTTTTGAAAGTTTCGTGCCGTGGAAATGGTTTTGGGAATTAATGCACTTCATGTATTTGATGAAATTATCAAGAGAGAGTTGTTATATTGTTCCTTCAAACAATAGGGAATGAAGAAGATATTTTTTATGTATTTGATTAGTCAAATTTCATGGTCATGATTTCCATGCTTCGAAATGGTTTTGTCCAATTCGCATTGACTTAAAAAAAGAAAAGAAAAAAAGAAATGACTTGTTTTAAACGAACTTTTAAGCCATTAGGTTATTTTTTATTCTATGAACTAAATGGATATAATTAATTGATTGATTTAAATTGGTTTTAAAGTAATTCAAGACACAAACGAGAGTTTAAATCATTTCTTTGAAAATGAACTTATTTGGATTAAGTTATGGATTCTTGACTAAATGATATAATTTGGGGATTTTAACTCAAAGTCGACCTTACGTGGTTATTTGGATTCTATTTATTATGATTAGTCGATTTAAGTTGAAAAACCAAGTTTTATGGTTCTTACATTGTTTTGTGTCATCGCATTCTTATTTCACTCAAATCATCGATTTCGAATTTAAGTGTTGATTTTAGAGTCGTGAACGACTTAATTGAAGTTAGTTATGAAATAGGATGAGTATTTATAGTTTAGGCTACTATAGTTTAGGCTACCCTAAATAAACTACAAATATTTCTAAACTATAGGTGTTGTACTCATACGTTCGTAGATACGCAAAGTAATTATTGTTTCGAATTGTTTAGAATCGCGAGGTGGTTCACATCGAGCCCCGAGCGTGCGAGGATCGGGAGTACTTAGCGCGCCGACTCGATGTAAGTGGGGAGCTTGCTCAATTATCAAATATGGCAAGATATTAGTTATGTTAGGACATATGTTTTAACTAGAGACTTGAGAAATGGGTTGCATCATGTTATTGGTTTGGATCTACGTATCTATAGAATCTATAGAATGTGAATGCATTTTGTAACGACCCGAAAATTTTAGGAGAGAAGCAGAGAGAGAGAAGCGGAGCTCCCCAGCGGCAGCGCACGGCAGTGCTCGGCGAGCGGTGGCGAGAGCACGGCAGCGCGGGCAGCAGTGGCGTCCCAACAGCTGCGCGACGGTGAAGCGAAGCTTGGCAGCTCGGCGACGCTCCAGCGAGCAGCGGCGGGTTCAGATCTGGCGGCGGCGGCGGCCGGCCAGCAGTGCAGGCGAACAAGCAGCGACGCGGCCGGTGAGCAGTGCGGACGGACGAGCGACGCAGGCGGCGCTCGGCAGCGGCTGGACGGCCAGCAGACGCGCGAACGGCTCCGGCGCCGATGCGACGCGACTCCGGCGAGGGACGACGACCGGCGAGCGGCGGCGCGCAGGCGACGGCTGCGCGGCAGCGACTGCGACTTCGGCGGCGAGCGACGGCGCGATGGCGCGATGTCGACCGGTCGGATGCGCGGTTATGCGATGAAGGTGATATTATTTTACCAAACTGAGTTGTGTTTGCAATGATTTTACGTAAAATATGCCTAAAATGTCGAAATGGACACCAGGGACTTAGGAGTCGGGGGTGTCGGATGCGCAGATCGAGACGCGAGCGATGTTTTGAGGTTCGCGATTTCTCGAGGTAAGTAAACCAGTTAGGGACTTATACGGTATTTTATTTCTCTCCATTGGTTGTTGTTTACTGTTTTGTGATAACTTTATTGTTGTTCACTGCTTTGTGATGATAGCTATCGTTGAGTTGTTGTCGATCAAATGAGTCCATTGACAAGTGAGTCATGGTTACTGTTATATGCGATATGAGAGTGTTAGGGCTGGGAGGCGGGGGCCTCGTCCTAAACCCGAGGTCTTGCATGGTCGTCCGTCGATATCTCCCGATTGAGTGTACGTTGGGGGCTCTTATCCGGTCTATGGATGCTTCATAGTCGTACGGGCCAGAAATTTGGGAGGCGGTGTCTCGTCTAGATCCGGCCTATGGATATCTCATAGTCGCGAGGGTTGTGGTGGGGAGGTGGGGTCTCGTCCTAAACCCGAGTCTGTTGGGCGTTTGCCGCGACTCAACGACTCTTTGGTCGGGACTCCTTGTTGTGTGGGCCTCACTCATTGATGGATTGTTTACAGTTTTGTATATTCATGCGTTCTTTATTCCTTTCGTACTATTTGCATGAATTCGATCGCTTTGGATATTGTGAAATGTTGTGTATATGTCATCTTGGATTTACTTGCTGGGCTCGTCATTCTTATGTTTGTCGAGTGCGAGCCATGACGAGTAGCGAGAGGAAAGCTTCATAGCTAGGTGAATTTTTGTATATTTTTTTATTTACTCTCCTCTAATGATATTTCTTGGGTTCCACAATTAGGTTGTCTAACTCCTGATCTTTTTGTTGAGTTATTTAATGTATTAGTTGCTTCCGCTAAATTTTTAAATCTTGAAAAATGCTAATAACTCAACTTAAAATTTTGAAATTTCTTGCAATAATGGATTGGAAGGTCGATTAGGCTGCGTTGACCTTGCGAGGCCGGCTCTGGGGTCCACGTGGGCTTAAAGGCGAGCGGGGCCCAATTTTATGAGAAATTGGGGCCGTCACAGTTGGTATCAGAGCCAAAGTTTTAAATACTCGACTCTTGATTTAAATCACAAACCATGGAGACGCAAACCAGCGGAAGTTATGAATGGTTGAACTTAGAGTGGAACCCTATGATCCTGACTTAAGTCTTCGTTGGGAAGTGAGGAGAGTTGGGAAAACTATCGATAGATATACAATATAACCGTATTTACTCTTGTGTATCACGTGAGACACGATGAGTAAGTTGAAAAAGATTTACGCGGGTTCGAGACTTGGGAGGCGAGAAAGAAAAGGAAAAAGGACGAAGAGCGAGACTCTAAGGGAGCGAGTGTTGAGATGACTTGAGAGCTAACGATTACATCATGTACGGACTCCTTAGCTTTGACGAAAGTTTTGGAGTAGTATTGTTGGATCAGAAGCCCAAGTAGCTCCACTTTAGTGACACTAAGCATTTATAGTCTCAGGGTTGGTGAAGTCGACCACCACCTTTAGGGACTTGTAAATGAATTATGTGTTGAGGTAGAGTCTGCAAATCGTTCTAAACGTTAGTTGCCACCTAAGTATAAATCATACGAGATTGTACATCTCAAAAAGTTTCACCTGTTGAAACGTACCGCAAGGAGTACATGCTCGTACTTACATGAGGAGATGTTGAGCGCGCCAACTGATACGGGAATTAGAATGACGGCTAAGGCGAGGCAGTTTCGCGAGTTTCAACGACATCACTCGAAAAAGTTTCACGGTGGTACGAATCTCGGAGCAGCAAAGGTTCATGACGTCTTGGCCACACCAGATCATATGAGGTCGAGCATCTTATCGAACTTCGTTGTTTGTCGAGGCCGATGTCCGGTTGCGACTACTGACGGTGGCGTCGATGGGGACGCTCAAGGATTGGGTGAATGGTTTGCATTATATGGATCGATATGTACGCTTGATGGAGTAGGGGGTGTGCGATACGATCGATGCCGATCGGGCTTACTACATTGTACACGGTCTACTGGACTCGATTGGTTCTGAGGTAGTGACGACGGCTCGAACACATTATAGGAGGCCTATGAGAGGGTCATGGCTGTGGAGTGGAGAGTTTGGTTTTGGTCATTTGATCATATTGTCACAATGAGGTCAACATCACAATCATAATGTAATTATGCATTGGAAACTAGTGCCTTGCTGGATAAACCTTTAACCCTAAATACTTGATTCTTCTTGTCTGAAAAATGAACAAGATGGGTTTGAACATCATTTTTTTCATGTTAGAAGATCATGTTTCGACAATTATTAATTAATTAAAATTTCTTGAAAGTCAACCTTCATGCACCGATATGGTTGAGCATTAGTCTATTCGAACTTAGTAGCTCGACAATGGAAACTTTCATTGCGCGTGGAAGGAAGCATGTAATCTGCATTCTATTGATGAGGTTTTCGAGATGATGCTCAATTTTTAGAATGCAGTTCTGAGTTTACGAATAACCTCGAAGGCGGTAGCACTTCAGCCTGTATTTTGTTTTCTGCAGCCTTGGGAATGTACTCTACGCGGAACACAATGTTGTCAGATCTTTAGTCATGTTACATGCTTGCGACAAACTTAATGAACGTATGATGCTTCACGGTATTGGATTTTCTCTTGATATACCAGAATGGGTTGCCATGACTTTTTCATGTCCACTGACGCGTCAATGGCTAGTGAGAGTGTGGGAGCACACGCACCGGAGTACCAGTCGCATTATCGGCATCGTTATAGTCAGTGTGAGGGTCTGGAGATGATCGGAGGAAAACGAGGGTTAGACGGTCATGGCAAAGAGAGCAACCTCATAGCGTATTGCGTTTCCACCGTATGCGGTGTATATGGCGCCAGTGTTAGATGGTCCAGCGCAGAGTTACGCTAGTACATTACAGCAGCCAGCAACGTCAGATCCATAGCATATGTACCATCAAAGGGTTGATGGCAAAGGTAGTGGCTAGAGACAGTGGTCGAGAGATCCGATCGAGTGCACGAACGAGGGACAACGATCTAGTCATGCACAGGGACAAGGACATGGACATGTTCCATTTGGATCGAGATTTCAACGTAGCTGTATGGGCGTATGGACAGCCAGGTACAGCAGAGCCAGAAACATATTCATGTTATTGCCACGTCAGGTCCGACTACTATCCACCGTAACCTGATAGAGGGTAAGACGAGTTGGGTTGAGACTCACTCGATCAGAGAGACTGATTTACATTCTCGCGGATATACAGTAGATATACGTATGTTAGTGACGGTGGATCATGAAATTAAAAATGTTCATTTGTATTCATTTGTATTCTAATATATGTTGCGAGGATGTTGCCCTGGCATATATTGATGGGAGGAGACAGATGGTGTGTTATTTACTTGGAGGTCTCGGAGGAGCCCAGCTCGTCGCGGAGGAGCCCACTGTCGCGGAGGAGCCCAGCCCTACAGAGTAAGATGGGGGTATGGTCTTGGGCGAGTATGGCCTTGGGCGGGTATGACCTTGGGTCTTCATTCATAAAACACCATTGTCCTTTGAGACTTGCTTCAATTTCGAGGACGAAATTCTAATTCGTTGGGAAAACTGTAACGACTCGAAAATTTGACTTGTGCCACGTGTCAGGTCAGGGTCGTTTGTGGGATCCACTCGTCGAAATGCGTATGTTCGAATCTCGGGTGGAGACTCCGAGGTAATGTGTAATATCCAATTTGAGATTTTAATGTTAATTGTTGATAAAAGTAGGGTGCGGGGAATGCGGTGAACCGAAACACGAACGGGGACGCGCTTCGAGTCGCGTGCCGACGTGGGATCGAAATAGTGGCTTAATGTGGATATATTGGCTATAGTGGTTTTAATGTGGTCACATTAAAATCATATATATTGGATACGCCTCGTGATGCGAGTGGCGCGAGTATCGAGAGTATTGAAATGAGGCGGGTTGGTGCTTCGAGATGCGCGCTGCTTGGTTGTTGAGTTGCCTCGAGATTCGTGCAACACGAATCTCGAGGACACTTTTGATTTGAAATAAAAAAAAAAAAAAGAAAATGTATATATATATAAAAAAAAAAAAGAGGATAAGATCAAAAGAGAGAGATCGTGAGGTGAGGAGAGAAGCAGAGAGAGAGGGACGCGACGGTGGGGAAGAGGCCAGCGGCGGAGCTCGCGGAGGCGGCTGGCAGCGCACGGCAGTGCTCGGCGAGCGGTGGCGAGAGCACGGCAGCGCGGGCAGCAGTGGCGTCCCAACAGCTGCGCGACGGTGAAGCGAAGCTTGGCAGCTCGGCGACGCTCCAGCGAGCAGCGGCGGGTTCAGATCTGGCGGCGGCGGCGGCCGGCCAGCAGTGCAGGCGAACAAGCAGCGACGCGGCCGGTGAGCAGTGCGGACGGACTGCGGCGCTCGGCAGCGGCTGGACGGCCAGCAGAGGCGCGAACGGCTCCGGCGGCGATGCGACGCGACTCCGGCGAGGGACGAGGACCGGCGAGCGGCGGCGCGCCGGCGACGGCTGCGCGGCAGCGACTGCGACTTGGCGAGCGACGACGCGATGTCGACCGGTCGGATGCGCTGTTTCGACGAAATCGCGACGATGCGATGGAGGTGATATTATTTCACCAAACTTAGTTGTGTTTGCAATGATTTTACGTAAAATATGCCTAAAATGTCGAAATGGACACCAGGGACTTAGGAGTCGAGTGTCGAATGCGCAAATCGAGACGCGAGCGATGTTTTGAGTTTCGCGATTTCTCGAGGTAAGTAAACCAGTTAGGGACTTATACAGTATTTCATTTCTCTCCATTGGTTGTTGTTTACTGTTTTGTGATAGCTTTATTGTTGTTCACTGCTTTGTGATGATAGCTATCGTTGAGTTGTTGTCGATCGAGTGAATCCATTGACAAGTGAGTCATGGTTACTGTTATCTGTGATATGAGAGTGTTAGGGCTGGGAGGCAGGGGCCTCGTCCTAAACCTGAGGTCTTGCATGGTCGTCCGTCGATATCTCCCAATTGAGTGTACGTTGGGGGCTCTTATCCGGGTCCATGGATGCTTCATAGTCATACGGGTTAGGGCTGGGAGGCAGGTGTCTCGTCCTAGATCCGGGTCTATGGATATCTCATAGTCGCAAGGGTTAGGGCTGGGAGGCTGGGGTCTCGTCCTAAACCCGAGTCTGTTGGGCGTTTGCCGCGACTCAACGACTCTTTGGTCGGGACTCCTTGTTGTGTGGGCCTCACTCATTGATTGATTGTTTACATTTTTGTATATTCATGCGTTCTTTATTCCTTTCGTACTATTTGCATGAATTCGATCGCTTTGGATATTGTGAAATGTTGTGTATATGTCATCTTGGATTTACTTACTGGGCTCGTCATTCTTATGTTTGGTCGAGTGCGAGCCGCGTACGAGTAGCGAGAGGAAGGCTTCACTGACTAGGTGAATTTTTGTATATTTTTTTATTTACTCTCCTCGATGATATTTCTTGGGTTCCACAATTAGGTTGTCTAACTCCCGATCTTTTTGTTGAGTTATTTAATGTATTAGTTGCTTCCGCTAAATTTTTAAATCTTGAAAAATACTAATAACTCAACTTAAAATTTTGAAATTTCTTGTAATAATGGATTGGAAGGCTGACTAGGCCTGCGTTGACCTTGCGAGACTGGCTCGGGGGTCCACGTGGGCTTAGGCCGGGCGGGATCCAATTTTATGAGAAATTGGGGTCGTCACACATTTGTTTTCCCCTCTTATTATATTCAAGGATGTTTGTGGAGTCCCCACCGAGGGCATTATTAGCAAGTAATATCTAATGCCCAGGATGTTTGTGAAGTTTGTCACCGAGGGTTTTACTTGTTTAATTGAATTCATAAGTGTATCAATTAGCGACATGAGTTGGAGTTGTCTTCTCTTGTACTTTGCGATAAAGGGACATGCATCGGTGACGACTTTGGATGAACCTACTATTGATTTGATGGGGCTAACGAGAAGGCACAAAGGCCTATGTGTTGTCTACTGGTTTCCATCACCCCGAGGGTAGACGAATCGAACACGGATTCTTTCCAATAACTAGTATGCATTGAATGAAACCACGACTTTATATTATTACTATTTTCTATGTTATCTCTTTTTGTGAACCCTATACATGATGATGAGGGAGTTTTTGCCTGATTAATAGAATTTGGAGAAAAAATTTAAAAAAAAACACATCTGTTGAAATAATTCTCAATATAACACACTTAGTGCCACGTAGGTGCCACATGGGACGCGAGTGAGTGGACTGGACGCAGGGTGGAAAACGTGAGTGGAAATCACGTTTTGTGCATGTCGTGATTTCCACTCACGATTTGCCTAGAGTGGAAGTCGTGACTTGCAGTCACGACTTCCCTTCGATGGAAGTCGTGGACTGCAAGTCACGACTTCTACTCGAGGGTCAAAAAAAAAAAAAAAAGTGGCCTCCTCTATACACCAGAAAACAGGAGAAAAGACTTGGAAATAATCTCAACAAAGAATGATAATGGCTATGTAAAATGACTTAACATCATAAAAATCAAAGGCCAAGTTAATAACTAAACAATTAATGAAATGTTAATTGGAAAAATCAGTTTGGAGTGTTTAAACCGAAGGAAAAAAAATTTATTTCAAACAATGCAACAAAGGAAAAAAAACCATTCATCAAAATAGAAGTACTAAAACAAGCATTGCATCTTATGTAAAAAAACATGAAAAAATAAAAATAGAAGTACAAACTACACTAAACCATGAGGATACACATAACCTCAACAAAGAATATTATTACCATAATAATTTCAAGAATTTATAAGCATGAGTACTTGTTTTGGCATAGGCAAAATGCCTTAGTTTTTTCAAGTGCCATGTTTGACTGCTAATTGTAAATGACGTTTGTAAGCATGAGTACATACATACATCCAAACATAACATACATACATAAAATTGCAAAGTGATTGAGTACAAAGCAATAATAAAAGAAGTCTTGTTATTGTTACACACAAGTCCTACTCCGACCCCAAATAATGACTTTCAGTCCCACAACGTGTTCTCTTTACAACTCGAACATTACGATTTAACGCTAATGGAACATTCGACTGGCCCATATCACTAGGATTTTGAGCATCTTCTTTCTGAATATCATCGATATCACGTATTCCACCTTCGTGCGTACTTGTACTCTCAGAGAAATTCATCATTATTGGAGTTGTATTGAAATGGCGCGAAGATGGAACGACTTCCGTAGGCTCGAATGTCATGTAGGGAGGAACGGATAGAGTATGTGGAGTGTCACGCTCATTGAGAGGTACTGATGACGTATACACTGGAGTGTCATGCCTCGAACGCGTATCATCGTGAGAAGTATGATGAGAGGCTTCAAATGATGTGGGCACATTATGCATGCGATAATCGCTTCGTATCGTAGCTGCAATCAAAGTCGATGCCTACATCTCTAATGCGTGCAATCGACACGTCATCACCCAATGTCAACCGATGGATCGATGTCATTCCATGTGCCTACATATAAACTATGTAAGAACTTGTATGTGAAAGTAAAATGAAAACAACTATATGAAACTTCATGGATGGAAAAAATGAAATTGCACTTACCAATGCCTCAAGAATAGCTTCCACGACGAGACATGAATCGACGTGTAATGCGACGATACCATTGCATATACGGTCGTAAAAGTCCAAAGGCTCGTCTAATATTTCATCGCTTGCTATGTTGGAAGCACGTTCGTTCCACAAGCAAACATAAGCACTATGTTCTCGCACTCCAATCCTTATCCGTTTTCCCTCTCAAGTCAATCTTATGTAGTTCCATACTTGTGCTATGTAAATTAGGTATCCTTTGTTTCATACCGAATTGTCGCATTACTCTATCCAGGATTGTAGAGTTCGACAACGCAGAAGAAAAGCAAAGGTGCCCTCGTTCGCCAAATTGCTCGACCATCGCTACAATATGTGCATGTCACTTATCAATGTTTCCTGATACGGTTCCCAAACAACCGTAGCATGAAAAATAACATTAATTGAATAAAACGGTGTCATCAACAAGATGTCGACATAAGCACTTGTTGGAGAGAATGATTAAGTATATTTATTACTTCATCCCGGTCCCCGCATGTCAATCATTTCTCTCAGTATTTCGTCAAGCACGTGCATCGATGTTCCCGTGGTCTCCAACGCATGCCTCCACCTTTCCAAATGAACCAAACAAAACAGAGCATGCATGAAAAATGGGTTGTACATATACTCAAATTGAAATTGTAATGTTAAAAAAAAATAATTACCTATGACCAAATGGAGGAGGTGGAAATAATTCTTCATTGTCTATCATGTCATCTCTAATGTGGTTTCCCATAATTGGTGCGAGAAAAGGCAACCTATCCCATGCCCACAATTGCAATAAAATGACCGGTCCCCGCTATCTCTCGCTCCATCAATGTCACCGCAAGACATAATCGTCTATATAGGTGAGCCGAGTTGCACTACCCCAATCGTATCGTCCCGCCGCCTCAAAGTCTTCCAAAATTGCAAATACGTGATGTGCACGAGGTTGTTAGACTTGTCAAGCAAATAAAGTTCCGCCAAGAAGTTGTAGGATGTACGCTCTGCGTAGCGTTGCACGTCCTCATCATCGCATCCCGTGGAAGGTTTGGAAACCATCGTGACAGCTTGGCGAATTTGAATCCGCCACCGGGCCCCGTTATTTTCGGGAATGGAAACCCCTTGTGTCAAGCATAAGGCATTGTAATCTTGCTCAACACGACCAAAGTGATAGGTAATCCATCGACGGCAACCCTAAGATAATTTGTACATCTTGAAGGGTAATAGTCATCTCGCCAACAGAAAATGGAACGTGTGAGTTTCGGTCTCCACCTCTCTACAAGGGCGTGATTAGATGCCAATCAATTGAGATGAAACCTACTCGCGCCGTCCCGTAAAAGCCACTGCGTGGAGATGCTCGACGATTCGTTCATCCAGTTGGACCAACCGATGTAGTAGGCAACCGAATTCCGTCGATAGTCAATATACCAGGCTCCTATGAAAAAACGAGTTATAAGTTACATTATTTAAAATATGTACACGGTGATATAACAAGTGTAGTGCAAATCGGCAAGAAGTCATACCTGGTCCGTGCCATACTCGGGTAGATCTATGGAGAGCTTGCGAACTCAAAACCGAATCATCTATAGGCCCAGGCTCCATATCGCGCTTCAAACCCAAATCATTACCAATGAAGGAACATGAGAAGTAGCAAACTACCAGTAATGTCAACATGAATAAGTAGGAAATGTTTAACAAAATTATGGAGATAATTCATCAAATAAAGTAACGCTACTCATGAAAATATATCAAATTTCAGTTACAATCATGACCCTCAACAGACAGGAGGCATAGCTAGGTTAACTAAATGTCAAGATGCTTAAATGAGACGTCACTATGAATGAAAGCTTCGGTGGTTGTTGTTGCCGACGACGAGAGCAAGTGCGTCTATCAGTGTCCATCATGCTTACACAAACTACATCGCAGCGTGGTTGGGGTCTCTCTCCATTCATTCTCACGCCGCATATGACGTGGTCGTTTCGGTTGCTTCTCCAATCCATCTCTGCGCAGACGTCGTTGTTGAGGCGACCTTTTTTACTCGCTTTCGAGATGGATCACCAAGAACGAGTATGGAAGTCCGGCGTTTGGCCAATAATCTTCGTGGGGAATGGGATGGAAATTCGCAAAGATAACTTTGATCGTACACAACCAATGTAGTATTCCTCAATGTATTGATGAGCATCCATGGCAACACCGGCGCAGATCGCTTGAACATGAGAACATGGAATGCCATAACACCGCCATTTCATACAAGTGCATCTACGAGCTCGCAATTTAACTATTTGCTTGTTAGACCCTTTTCGCAAATGATGGCCACGTGGCGCAGTTGACGACTTCAAATGTACCATTATCGCGATTCACTAATGTCACATTGTGCCCGCTTGTAAGACTTTGCCCAATTTGACAACTTCTTCAACGCGTAACTTGTGTACACTTCGCCCCTTCCTAAGTGTCGCACCTATTTCGTCTCGCCTTTTGTTGAAGAACTCCAAGACACGATAGAATGTCACTTGCACTAACGCGGTGATGGGATAGAATCGCGCGCCTTTAAGGACCCCGTTAAAGCATTCTACAAGAGTAGCAACAAAATATGCATATGTGTATCAAAGATCTAAACGTAACAAATCAAATGTATTAAATAAACAATGGTACCAAATTATGGACACGATAAACCATACCAAAGCCTAGATTTGTAGTCATCCATCCGTATCGATATCCTTTTGTCGTATGCGTTCGTCATTGTGCTCGATCAAGGTCATTAAACCACGCAATACATTCCGCATTCATTTCTTGAAGTTCTCATCATGATCGCCTTGAATTTTCGGGGTTGATGATGTTGTGCACCACTAAGTACACCATATCCTTTAATTCTTTGCTCCCGAACCTCATGTTAAAATTACTGCATATGTGACGGAGACAAAATCTGTGGTGAGCTCTTTCACGAGTCCATCCATTTTGCGGATTGTTCATTGCCAACAATATACCGGGGTGTCGATCAGAAATGACACATATACCATCCCTATCAGTCACATGATGTCGCAAGCAAGCCATAAACCATCCCCAGCTTTGTTGACTTTCCTCATCAACGATGGCAAATGCTAAAGGAAATACATGACTATTACTATCAACAACAAGTGGCTATTAGGAGTTTGTGTTTGTATTTTCCATACAAGAATGTGCCATCAATCTGTATCATTGGTCTGCAATGTCTGAAGCCTGCAATAGAAGGTTCAAATGCCCAAAAAACCCATTTGAATATAACCTCATTGTTGGCATTAGGCTCCCCATGCCGCCATTCCACACGTGTCCCTGGATTGGTTTCTTGAAGAGCAGCCATCCACCGCGGTAACATTTTATACGATTCTTCCCAGTCTCCATAGACTTTAGCAATTGCCTTCTTCTTCCCCAACCACACTTTCTTGTAACGAACGTCATAACTGTATTTGTCCTTGATCATCTGATGAAGCACTGGAACTGAGATGGACGGATCTCTTCTCACCACATTTTCAACTTCACGACATATAACGGTGGAGTCCAAATGCGCATGATCTTTGGACAGATTGGCGTAGATGCATGTATGTGGTCCCGCATATTTACTAATCTCAAACATTCCATGCGATTTTCTTCTCGAACAACGCAACCTCCAAGTGCATCCATCTACATATTTCTTACATCGAATAATCCATACATTAGGTGTAGAATGAGTCACCACAAATCGCCCGTGTTCTTTGATGCTATACAACTTCACAAGCATGTCTGGATATCTACTTTACACATGAACCGCATGCCCTTTTGAAATTCTCGCTCCCTCATTCCATAAAGACCTTAAAGGGATCATAGCATTCTCATCGAGGGGTTGCAATGCCTCACTACTCAATTCCATAAATGCAGGAGAAGGTACGACAAATTCACGTACACCAACGGGCGCACCATCAATTCCAGCAGCCTCTTCGTCGAAAAAATCATCGTTCCCAAGCTCGCTCGAAATTGGAGGACAAGATAATGAGCCATCATCGGCAATGACTCGATTTAATGTGTATCGAATCATGGCATCATCAACATGATGAGCATCAACCCCTTCATCATCCAATCCATCATCGCTACTCTCTTCACTAGTACCTTCGTCACTACCGCAATAGTCTCCGTCTTCACTAGTGTTCAACTCATCACAGAACGAGGATCCTCGTCCATCTCGGGATTTGCAAATCATCAAGTGGCGATGCACAATGACTCTCGCTCCATATTTGGTCGAGTGCTAGGTCCACCACGTAATCTAACGCCATATTACAGCTTTGTACTATTATACGAATCTCTCGTTCTCAAATCGATATAAAGCTCCATGCATTTTGGTGGTGGTAATTCGCCACAATCTCCCAAACATCTTTGAGACTCGCCTCATCATCTATTTCGCACAGGACGTAGTTGGCGCATTCACTACCAATGTACGCTGGATATCGATATGTGATGGTCAATATCATCTTTTCATTGTCTATCTCCAAAGAATTATAGACAAAACTCATAAATTCTCGTACCCTAAACCCATGTTCGCTCTAAGATGTCGAACAAAGGTTTAGTGTATGAAATTCCCGATGGTCCATCGACCATGTCCCCATTCATATAGCACAACAAACTTACTCTTCGATCACCATTATTGAATCTATATATGTAGAATACAAAGCATGATCAATAGAAGTGAATGCAACAATATCAACACTTTAAAAAGTGTAGTGGTTCATACTAAAAACAGTTACGAGTAAAGTTAAAGAAGGATCCATCCCCAAAGTAAACAATTCCGACTTTGTCCAATGGAAGGTAAAAAACAAAAATACATAACTAATGAGAACAATTCAAATTTGATGTAGAGAATTTATATTAGGACATTACATGTCGGAAGTTGATATTTTTAACTAATCCATAACCAAAGTCACTCAACAAGGTTTTAGGCGACTCTAAACTAAACTAGATGGTCATAAAGTTGAACTAAAGAATGCATGAACATACATGTAGTCACAGAACGTACCATGGCCATAAATACACTAATATATAGGCTATTATGACAAGAAGGTGCATAAACAAATTTAATGGAAATAGATCGAAAGGTCATAAAAATAAGGAAAGAAAATTAGTGAAGATACATAACCATACCATATCAATCAATACCATGCCACTAAACTTGATCTTCTTTAATTTATTATCATATATAAAAAAAAAACAACAAATAAAACAAGGGTTGCCACATCATCAATTCAATCAGCTTTGGAGTTGGACCCACCAAAAGTACAATTCTAAAACCTAGACATGAACCTAATCTTGCCTTCCATAGATGTCGATTTTGATTTGCTTCAAGTTGTTTTTAATTGGACATATTACCATAATGGAACAATTCTCAAACAGCACGGTTTGATCACTAGACTAGTTGTTGTTGTTTTTTTTTCCAAAAAAAAAAAAAAAAAAAATCACTAGACTAGCTTTGTTTGGAAACAAAAATGTAATCGCTATACATGTCTTATAGAGATTTCAAAGTCAATTGAAGATGTTCAAGGGGTTCATTTCTAGAAGAGCTAAATAGGAAATGGCCTTATCACGACAATGCATTGCAAATGATTCAAGACACGACAATGCATTGCAAATGATTCAATTGAAGATGTTCAAGGGATTTGGTTTAGTATTTGTCAAAAGCATCTTTGGATTTGGTAAATAGATTCTTCACATTTAATGAATATAATTTGTAATTAATCCCAAATATGAACATGAAATTAACAAAAGAATATACCTATGGAAGGTGAGCAGAGAGAAGGCAAACAAGGACCGGCAAGGACCAACAGAGGAAGCAAGACTGCCGAGGCTCTGCGCGTGTGACCTTTGAGGGCTCGCGAGGACAAGGAGGCAGCCACGGTGGAGGCAGTGGACGACGGCAGAGACGAGGCGACGGTGGAGGCAGGATGGCGGTAGGGGACGGTGAAGGGCGGGTTGGTGGAGGCAGTGGACTGGCCGAGGGAGGTGCGAGGAGGCAAACGACGGTGGGGCAGGATGGTCTAGGGACGGTGGAGGTGGAGGCAGGAGAGGGTGGAGACCGGAGAGAGAAGGCAATCAACGAGACTCGCGAGGGCTCGCGAGGACGGTGGAGGCAGTGGACGGTGGAGACGAGGACGGTGGAGACGGGGACGGTGGAGGCAGGACGATCTCGGTGAGCAGAGGTGAGCAAAGAAGAGGAGATCTCGGTGAGGAGAGGGGAAGAAAACAGGACGAAATCCGGTGTATAGAGGAGGCCACCGTTTTTTTTTTTTTTGACTCGAGAGTAGAAGTCGTGACTTGCGCTCACGACTTCCATCGGTGGAAGCGTGACCGCAAGTCACGACTTCCACTCTGTGCAAATCGTGAGTGGAAATCACGACATGCACAAAACGTGATTTCCACTCACGTTTTCCACCCTCCAAATCACTCACTCGCGTCCCATGTGGCACCCTACGTGGCACTAAGTGTGTTATATTGGGAATTATTTCACAGATGTGTTTTTTTTTTTAATTTTTTCTCTAAATTCTATTAATCAGGCAAAAAGTCCTGATGATGAGTCTTGACTTTAATATGCTTTTTCAATCTTATTGACATGGTTTATTAATTCTTTATAAATTCATGCGATGTCTTGTTTTAAATGCTTCTTTATTCAATTTCAATTCATGCTAGCCTTACATGCTTTATTAAGTATTACTTGCGTATTTGATGGCTGAACTGGTTTTTCGCAGTACTGAATTTCGTTATCCCTTTTAGCTTACCCCACTTACATCTCAGGACCATACACATCAACATTAGATCGAGACAAAATAGAGGCGATAGTGTAACGGCCCCAAATCCCGAGGTCGCCACGTGGGGAGGCGCTGGCCCAGCGGTCCCGTCCGATCCTTAACCCACTGGGTCCCACACGCCACTGACGCCATTTTCCACAACATGTCTCCTCGATACGCGTGTTAACTCCATTCGTTAAACAGTTAGTACGACAGTTTAATCATTTTTTTTGTAACATTATAAACAACAGCGGAAGTCTCAAATTAAAAACAAATAAAACAATTTAAATGTCATCGTATAAATAATTATTTTATATAAGAGCAACTCCTATTGTGAAAAACCCAGGGAAAGTACTATGTATATATGCGACAATATTAAACAATAATATATACGAGTACAATGTCTATTCAGTCTCTCATTTCCCAAAAATAAGCAAAATATCAAAATTCGCACGTACTAGTAGGTCCTTGACCGCAGGCAGTCAGATAAAGTCGCCCAAAATGTCCTTGCCCCTACTAGCAGGGTCTGCACTCGACCATCACAAAAAGTAAGATGGATGGTACAGTTAGTAAGATTCCAACAAAGTACACCGAGCATTTATGAGAAATATAGACGATATCAATAAACATGTTAATTAATCATGCGAACTAAACAGGCAACTGTGCTAAGATCATCACATGAATAAATAACATGAGAGAAACAAACCGTGTACTCCTCCCGGTCACACTAAACTGTACGACAAACCCCCAGGATCATTTCAGTGAATGCCCCACTTCCTTTCACCTGGTTTCCATACCCCCAAGATCCTTTCGGTGGGCAAAGACCCACTTCCTTTCACCGATTACCCGCGTACTGACCTAGTGTGTCATAAGTACAACAAGAATAGCAAGATGTAACGGCCCGTAAACGGGATACCCGCAGCCCAAACCACCTGCATCTTGGACCCCTAACCCAAATGCGTCATGGAAATCAATAACAAAGAATAGGGGGAATAGCATCCAACAACCACGAACATGAAATCAATGATATAAAAGTAAACCCTCGATGACTTTTAGATGAAATCTTACGTACCTCAAAAACGCACTCGCACGCATCTCGATATGCGCACCCAACACCTGACTATAGCATCCTAAGTCCCTGGTGTCCATTCGTACATTTAGCTACTAAATCATGCAAATCACAATTTAAAATTAGGTGAAATACACCTCACCTCAATCGCGTCGTCGACATTCGTCGATTCACGCCTCCGATTCGATCGACAACGCCATCGCGTCGTTCTCACCGCTGCTGTTGCCGCTGCTGAGCCAACGTTGCCCTTCGCGACGCTGTTGTCGTCATCTGTTGCTGCTGTTGTCACCGTCGCGCCACCGCTGCCTCGCCGCGCGCCTCGCTGTTTCCGCCACCGGCGCGCTTTTGCTGCACTGCTGTTCCGCGCGCCCGCTTTTTTCTCGCATTGCTGGCTGACGCGCTGCTGCGTGATCTCGCTGAACCGCGTCGGTCCTCGGCCATTGGTTCGCGACCTCCCGCGCCTCCTCGCGCTCACCCTCTCTCCGCTCCTCACGATCTCTCTCTCTCCCTCTCTTCTTCAATCTCTCTCGGTTTTTTCCTCTCTCTCTCTTACTTTCCTTTCTTTTCTTTTTCTTTTCTTTTCTCTCTCTCTTGATATATAAATATATATATATATATTTACATTTTCTACTTTTGATTTTCAAATCAAAAGTGTCTTCGAAAATCGAGCAGCGTGCATCTCGAGGCACCAACCCGCCTCACTTTCAAAATTTAATAGGTCCTCAACTGACACGATAACTAAGTTATCTCTCTGTCTTCCTGCATCAGTACGCATTCCAATCCGGTGCCACAAGCATCCGTATGAACAGTCAACTCTTAGTCCGACTCTGACAACACTAATAACGGTGCATAAGTCAACTTCTTCTTCAACTCTGTGAAGGCCACATCGCATTCACCTTCTTGGTCAATCTAGTCTTCGGCGCTTCAATTTTGGAGAAGTCATGTACAAGCGTCGATAATATCCTGCCAATCCTAACAACTCTTGATGTCTGTCGTGCACTCTGGTGTAGGCCAGTCGATGACAACGTGAATCTTACTCGGGTCCACTGAAGTACCTCTGTCACTGATCACGTGTCCTAAGGGCTTCACATCCGAACGCCAAAATTCGCATTTACTGGACTTAGCGTACAATCTGCGCTCCCTAAATCTCTGGTCAAATCCTCGAATAAAGTAATGGACCTGAAGTCGCTCGTTTCCAGCTACGTCCATCGCAAGGTACGCAAGTGTGTGAATCTCTCCATGTTTTGCGCCACCGTCCGGCCACCCTGCCTCAGCGTCAAGAATTCATCTCTCAATCTCAGCTGAATCTCGATCGGGGTATACCTCCTTGAATTCTGCCCAAGTACTCGGCTCTCCGTGTGCAGCTGTATGGGCGGTCCACCATACTGCACTGCTCGTCTAGCCCCATTATTCGCATGAAGAATTGGTCGTCCATCCTTATCGAATGAGTAAACCACGAACGTGCCGCATGTCAGCGTCGTACTACGTGTACATAAATATTACAATCAACATATACGCATATAAGTCATAGTATTACCCGCTCACTTTCCTTTCCAACTAAAGTTCTAAGACAAGTACATCGGGTTTCCACATCTAGAATTTTAAATTTTTAAGTCTTATGCTCTTTCATTTAATTTCCCGAGGTTCCTCGAAACTCTCGCTCTGATACCAATTGTAGCGCCTCCCCACGTGGCGACCTCGGGACTTGGGGCCGCTACAATAGCTTGAAGCATTCTCTTTTGATGTGAGCCTTGTAATTATATTATCTATTTATTCGATTTTGAAATTATCGAATTTGGGTTGTATGTAAATAAGATTTCTAGGTAGAGTGAACCTTACTCTCATTTAGTTTAAACGACTTAGTAGTATTTGAATGACTTAAGTTGTTGTAAGGATTTGAAGACTCAACGATAGTTTTATAGTACATCATATGAATTTCCCTTCATTTAATTCCACAATTATTTTTTCATATGCGCTAGTTTGATATTCCGCATGTTGTTTTAGGCGTGCCAGACCGCTTGCTCGGGCCCAATTCGGTTATTGGGCTTGGGATGCGGTCTGGTCGAGTGACTTGACCCTAGGTTAGGTGAGAGTCGTCACAGTACTTCATATAATTCATCAATTATACCAAAATTTAAAGATTTAAACATGCATTTTGTTGAAAAAATTCAAGAACACTTAAAACTTCTAAAATTCATAACTTTTTGATTTCAAATTCAAATTATGAACTTCTTAATAGTTGGATTATCAGCTCGAAACGAGAAATTCAAATATGTAAATCAATTTTGGAAATGATATCATTTACCCTATGAAATTACACAGAAACAGAATTGAAACTAGCACCTCTAATTTTACCAAAAACCTTTAATTTCAAAAATCAAGGTTCAAGGACTCACTTAATGCTTCATTTAGCTCATAAAATCAATTAAAATGGTTTCCAAATTCATTTTGATCATAATTTCTTAATTCAAAACTGCATGCTCATAAGATTAAAGCATGTAAAGATGATGAACTTCATTACTTAAGTTGTTACTTGATTCCTAGCTTGATCTCTTCAATAGAATGATGAATTTGATCTCTTGAAACCCCAATTCTAGCAACAAATCGCCTCATAATTTTCTCTCTAAATGAATCTATGATTTTTTTCTTGGTCGAATGAATCTATGATTTGCATGTTCATCCCAATCACTTATATATATATATATATATATATTATGTATGATTGATTTATAGTCATTGATCTAAATGTTCACACTCATCTAGAGACTAATCTAATGGCTTTCATTTTAACTCTCCACTAACTCACCTTTGCTAACACCAAACTATACTCCATTGGTCTCATGATGTGTCTACACGTATCTCGAGAAACATCAAATGACTATTGTTTTATTTTATTAACTTAGGCTACATTTATTATAAATCAACTATAGTCACATCAAAATTTAACTAATTAAGCCACATTAATACATCTAATTAAATAAATGACTCACCATGTCATTCTCTATCCGATCTCATGACTGCACGTATCTCGCTCACGTATCGATATCTATAAATAACAAGTAGATGTGACTTAGTAGTCTACACATGTAAGATACACTAAAAAATTATCACGCAAATGTAATATATACATCGGTCACGTACCTCGTTTACGTGCCTCGGTCAGTGTGCGTATCCCAATGTGGGTCATACGTTACGGATCAGTGATCTTGTTTAAGAATTAAAACGTGATTAGAAATTTTACACCGTGACAATGTTTGGTACCACTTTTTCCTTTATGGAGGACTCATGGTCATCTTCATCAATTTCTCATACATCAATTTCTCATACATCATGTTCCAATTCATGGCAATTGGACTTGTCTTGCAAAAACATGTAATGGTTTTGAGGCTCAAGACCAAGACCTTACAGAAATTTGGCCCACATTGGACAAAAATTGAAGTGCTGCATGCCAACACTAACATTTCCAAATCCAAAGTATTTTTTCTTTTGCTAACGTTAACCACATTAGATTTTTTTTTTTTTTTTTTTTTTTTTTTTTTTTTTGAAAACACAAAACCAGCTTTTCATTAATTGATGGACGTAAAGTCTTTGCTTGCAGCAGAAGATAGAAAGAGTGGAGTAGTAAGAACGATGTTAAAACAAAAAAGTGCAATAAATAATAAATTTTAAGCTGAATGAAAAAAAAAAAAAACAAAAAGTGCAATAAAATATGATTTGTGATTGAAATATTGACGGTAAAACAACAACAATTATATAAAAATGAACGTAATATAAATGGAGATGCTGAAGTGGATTTGTGATAAAACTCATAAAGAAAGAATAAAAAATACATAAATTTTAAAAAATTAGGATTAGCATCAATTGATACAAAGATTTAAGAATGGCAAAAAGTGTTCGGACTCGTTTGTCTGCATTTTTTCGGACCCGCTTTTAACGTGTCCGGACATAATTTTTTCAAAATAAATACGGGTCTAGACATGTTTTCTTGTCCGTTTTAAAAAATAGGGTTTGGGTCAAGACAAGATTTTTTTTTAAAAAAATGGGTACTCATTTAGCAATTAATTCGAATATATTTTATTTTATTTAGAGGGGTATTTGCAAACTTTTCATGATGTTTGCATTGTAATTTCATTAATAATGATGTTATTTTTATATTGAAACTTATAAGACTTAGTTTTAAATATATAACATATATTTTTTGTAGTGATGGAATGCATGGTGATATAAAAGTCACGCATTTTTGTAAATAATTTGGCTCAGTAGAGACTTAAATAAATTTGATGAGACAGGGGTAGCCCAAAGTTAACTTGAAACGCATTAAATAAAGAGAGTTAAATGATTTGGAAATCTCACAATCAATTGTGCTATACCGAGCCAATGCGTTTGATTCATGTAGCAAACCCCTATTAATTTAGAATTGAGGCTAAGAGTGTTGTAGTTGTTGTTTTATTTTTATTTTTAATTTTTTGTAGCACAATGAAACGCGCATGCCCTATCATGTTCTATCATGTTATGCATCTCGAAATGTAAGAAGCTCATATTTTGAGGTGAACAAGAACAATCGATATGAGTTGAGGTGCGCATTCTATTGTGTTGTCGGGATGTTATATATTCTAGTATTTCTCTTCTCCAAAATATTTGTTGAACATTAAACAGTCTTCACTTAAAAAGTGAGTCAAAGACGCAACATTTCTCTGCCTTTTAAAATGAAAAGAGACCTCCCACTTAAGATAATGAAAAAAGGCTATTTTTTTTTCTGCTTATAAAACACACATGGAAAAAAAAAAGTGACTCGGTTGTAAGAGAAGACTTATGCGATTGCATAATTACATGATTACCCTGACATGCACTAGACTACCAAAATTAGTTTAATTAGATGGTAATATACATTTTAATAATTATAAATATAGTAGCCATTTTTTTATATTTGTGGGTATTTAGGCAAGTTTAACTATTCTCACGAGGCCCGACATAATCGATCTGACGCCTCTGAACATATCCCAATGGCCCGAGTGATTTTACCACATCGAAAAATCGAAATTGTGATGTGTACGCTCAACTCACACAATCTCACTTTTGCTTTTATCGTTGTAGCAACCCGATCGGATTATATAATAGCGATTGGGAGTTGGTGATTATATACTAGTAGTTGGTGACATGATATCAGATATTTTATATTTGTTCTTGAAAACATAGGTGCACTATTAATTGTCAAAAGCACATTAATTTATGAACCAAACTTTCTATAAAAAATAAATTAATAAATATATGCACCAAACATTCACCTAACTATATATATAATTATTAGTTTCTGCAATAAAAAGAATTTAATGCTCAATAAGTTTTTAAACCAACTTAACTATAAAAAAATTAAATATTAATATTAATCAAAATAATAGTCCACGTTATTAAGAGTATATAAGTATGAGTCTCCCCTCAATTAATACAGAGACCTTTTAGAATAAAATCTCACATTTATGAGTTAAGGTAAATAAGTTGAGAATTCAATTCTAGCATACATTAAGCCCAACAATCGAAACAACACATTTATAAAAAAAGGGTAGTGATATTTGGACTTATGAGTTCAGACTCAAAAGTTTTTTGAATTTCAAAGTCATCCTCAAGTAATTAATGAAGCAAACACAATCACTTGTAAAAAAAATTTGATACCCCTTAAATATTTGTGAGAATTTTAAAAACACCCTTATGAGTCGGGACTCATAAATCCAAGTAGAGTAATTGAAAAAAAAAAAGTAGTCCTTAATCCCTCACCATAGAAAATATATGTATATGTATTTTTTAACAAACCAAGCAAAATAATAGGTCAAATCATTAAGATATGGTAGCTATTAATTCTCCACCAATTCTTTGGAACAAACACCACTTCTTATTTTAATTAGTGGAAGGACAACTATGATCAAATTTTACATATTTTAAGGTAGAAAGGTGCCTTCCTAGAAACTTGCCAGTTCATAAAGAAATGTGCCAACCAAAACAACAGCCTTTCTACTCCATAAGGGATGATTAGTTTTTCAAGTTAAGTATTCAATGTGGCCCCAAGAAAATTGTGTGCCAAACATGAATTAGAGTATACACACCTATATACTATATACAATTGATCACAAATTCACAATGGTACATTAAGGTACGTACATTAAGAATAGCCCCTAATCATATGGTACACGCCTTATTACTTTAGAATGTAATGAGACTTTTTGTTTTTTTGGGTATTGATCACCCGAAACTTAGGTAGGAGGATATCTTTTTCGGGGCTGCACGCGTGGTTATAACACTTAATTGAAACGTGCTTTCATAAAAATCTATCTCGAATTAGTTGAGATATATATATGGATCAAATTCCACCACTTCATTTGATTTAATACACTTCATTAAAACGTGCTTTCATAATTCTTAACATAATTCATTTCTAATTACTATGCACGTATTCGTAAGTTATCTCTAATCTACTCCCATACCGTTGAGTTTCTTTAAATTTAATTTAAATTTAATTAATTGTGTTGAGTTTTCTAACTTACTCTCTTTGAATACATCCAAACAAAAACCTACTACGCCGTTTTTTCTAATTTTTACTTCTCTTCCCGTAACTCCTATATAGTAATTTCCAAAATAAAACATTATTTGTTTTTGTAATAATAATATTATTTTTTCTGCCAAAACATCTCTGGTAATTATGAGATAATAGAAACATCACTCGCTAAAAGACAAGGTGTGGGGAAGATGCGAGTTTGACTTCTACTTAAGTAAAAAAATAAAAAAAATATATTTTTTTCTAGCTATGCAAATAAAAGTTAATATTTAGTCTAGTTTATTTGAATAAAATAGTTCCTTCATCATTCACATTACTCTAAATAGACAGAATTGTACCATTAGGTCTATTACCAACTACTACTATCACCTTCCTTTAAAAAAAAAAGGGCACTATTAAGCGTACATCATATCGTACATAAGAATGCACATCAGATAGCGATGTGCATGCAATGCACCTCGGGATGCGATCCACACACATCCTGAGGAGCATCGTACGCACATCAAAACGCGATTGTCTGATGTGTGTTTATTGATGTGCGCCTAGAGTTTGTCAAAAGACGCAAAGTCTCATAGGTTAATGTGTGTGTGCAATGATTTATCTCGAGATGCGATCACACGAGCATCATGAGAAGGAGCATTGAGAGGAATCAAAATCGTGTTTCCGTGTCTCGCCTTGTGTTTCTCCTTCGATTTACGACGCACATCAAAACGCGATTGTCTGATGTGTGTTTATTGATGTACGCCTAGGATTTTCTTACAACCGAGAATGTGCTCATACTACTCTCGGTTGTAAAAAAAAAAAACTTACTATAAATTATAGTTGTCTCAAAATTTTGACTTTAATGTGGTTTGTGGCAAAGTCTCATAGGTTAAGTGTGAGTGTAAATATATTGGGTAGGTTTATTTTCTGTATCAAATCATCAATGCTGAAGTTGACCTGTTTTTACAGCCAATTCAACAACATATGCCTCGAGATTCAAGACATCATAGATATCGAGTCTAAATCTCGACATTCTCAAGCAATCTACGGTGGCCACATAGAGTGTCGATTAGCTCAATAGACCGCGTCACACAGGATCAGCCTTTATTCAAATTTTCGTACGGGGCAGTTAAGGCACGACAAAATTGTAATTACGCATCAAAGCGAAGGGTAGTAAGGTAACTTAACAAAATACACTTTATGCGACACGAAACAACGCAGAAACAGAGCAAGTGAGAGACCGTTCAAAAAACCAATTTTTTTTTTTACATTCTCTCTTTTGATTTTCAATCGAAGAACAGAGAAGTTTGTGAATCGAATTCCATGTTTGCTTTGTCTTCAAGCGATCCCCAACTTTCTTCCTTCTCAAGGTTCGACCTCGCCGAAGACCCATTTCATTTGACTTCACTTTTTTGATTTTTCATCCATTCTTCTATCTTCTCTACTTGTGTTCTTAAATGCTGTCTCTTTGAGTTTCTTGTGCTGTTTGGTCGATGAGTGTTGAGTTTGAGGAGTGGAATGTCGCTGGTGAGTGTTTAATTTTAATGGGTAGGTGTTAATTTGCTTGATTTTGGTCTGGCTGTTGTTGGGTACTTGTTTGATTTTTCATCTCTTCTTCTCTGTTTGTGTTCTTAAATGCTGTCTTTTTTTTTTTTTTTTTTTTGCACTGTTGATCGATGAATGTTGAGTTTGAGTGGTGGAATGTCACTGGTGAGTGTTTAATTTTAATGGTTAGGTGTTAGTTTGTTTGATTTTGGTCTGGTTGTTGTTGGGTACTTGTTTGATTTCAGTTTTTTTATGGGGTTTTGTCACAAATTGTTTTGTAAATGAGTGATTTTGTGGTGTTGTTGATATGGGTTTTGTTTGAAATAGAGAAACCAGTGAGCAGGGGTTTTGAATTTTAGTGTCAAAGAAGTGTTGTAATTAAGAAGTAATTAGTTTGATGTATTGTGTTTGTTTGAGTGTTTGTTTCATGTTTTACTGAAATTGATTTAGTTTCTGTGATCCTATATAGGAATGTTTGATGGGTATGAGAGGAATTGAGTAGGAGTGATGGTTTTGAGTGACCATTATAGATTTGAAATGGAGGAGAAGCCTTTCCCGGCGTGGTCGTGGTCGGTAGAGCAGTGCTTGAAGGAATATGGAGTGAGATTAGAAAGGGGGCTGAGTTACTACGATGTCGAGAAGCGGCGAGAGAGGTATGGTTGGAATGAGCTTGACAAAGAGAAAGGAAAGCCTTTGTGGAAGCTTGTTTTGGAACAGTTTGATGACATGCTTGTCAAGATTTTGTTACTTGCGGCTTTCGTTTCGTTTGTTATTGCTTACTTGCATGGGAATGAATCTGGGGAATCCGGATTTGAGGCATATGTTGAGCCATTTGTAATTGTTTTGATCCTTGTGCTCAATGCCATAGTTGGAGTTTGGCAGGAGACCAATGCGGAGAAGGCGCTTGAAGCCCTTAAAGAGATGCAAAGTGAATCTGCAAAGGTTTTAAGGGATGGGTATTTTGCGCCCGATTTGCCTGCAAGAGAGCTTGTTCCGGGCGATATTGTTGAATTGCACGTCGGAGACAAGGTCCCTGCTGATATGAGGATTGCATCTTTGAAAACTTCTACTTTGAGAGTTGAACAAAGCTCATTGACTGGAGAGGCTATGCCTGTGATCAAAACTACTAGCCCGGTATTCATGGACGACTGTGAATTGCAGGCGAAAGAATGTATGGTATTTGCTGGAACAACCATTGTAAATGGGAGCTGCAAATGTATTGTTGTCAGCACTGGTATGCAAACTGAGATTGGTAAGATCCAGAGACAGATACATGAAGCCTCTTTAGAAGAGAGTGATACCCCTTTGAAGAAGAAATTGGATGAGTTTGGTGGTAGATTAACAACTTCCATTGGCATCGTTTGTCTAGTTGTGTGGATCATCAACTACAAGAATTTCTTGACGTGGGATGTCGTGAACGGACTTCCAACTAATTTCCGTTTCTCCTTTGAAAAATGTACCTACTACTTCAAGATAGCCGTGGCACTTGCAGTAGCTGCCATCCCTGAAGGCCTTCCTGCAGTGATTACGACTTGCTTAGCCTTGGGTACAAGGAAAATGGCACGGAAGAACGCCATTGTGAGAAAGCTTCCAAGTGTAGAGACTTTGGGGTGTACCACTGTTATCTGTTCCGACAAGACTGGAACACTTACCACGAATCAAATGTCTGTGACTGAGTTTTTCACACTAGGTGGGAAGACTACATCTTCTCGAGTGTTTCGTGTTGAAGGCACAACTTATAATCCTAAAGACGGAGGCATTGTTGACTGGACTTGCTACAACTTGGATGCGAACTTACTGGCAATGGCAGAGATATGCGCAGTTTGTAATGATGCAGGAATCTTTTGCAAAGGCCGCCTCTTCCAAGCGACAGGGTTGCCAACTGAGGCAGCTCTGAAAGTCTTGGTTGAAAAGATGGGAGTTCCAGATGTTAAGGCAAGAAATAGAATCCGTGATGCACAGCTTGCTGCCGACTATTCAATTGATCGCAGCACAGTGAAACTAGGTGTGTTAGAAATTTTGTTGTATATGTTCAGTATTTGGCAATGGTTCATAACTGTCTAAGCTTACTTCATTTCTCTTCAAATAATTTAGGTTGCTGTGACTGGTGGAATAAAAGATCAAAAAGAGTTGCTACGTTGGAGTTCGACCGTGTTCGTAAATCAATGAGTGTTATAGGGAGGGAGCCAACCGGACAAAATCGTCTTCTTGTCAAGGTAAATTAATTTTGATCTATATTAAACTCTATGCGAGAAATATAAACTAGGTTATTCTATCATTAAGGGCGTTTGGCGCTTTATTTGTTCTTGTTAAAGAAAATTGTTTGAGAGATTTTAAATGTTGGAGTGATTTTTTAGTTTTACTTCAGAAAGCACTGTAACAGCGTAAGAGTTACTTGTTTCTGGTCTCGCTAGATGGATTTTATCACTCTCACATTGCTATCGAGTTTTTTGGTTTCTGTATAAAAGCATTTGCCACTTAGGAAATTTATGCCATTCATTAAAAATTATGTACGAAGTTTGAAATGTGATTCCTTTTTTATTACATTAATATTGATTGGTCGTTAATTGAATCTAAAATTCTAAATGTCTTACTTTTCAGGGTGCCGTCGAGAGTGTATTGGAACGCAGTACGCAGGTGCAGCTTGCTGACGGATCTGTTGTTCCACTTGATGAATCTTGCAGGGAACTATTGCAATCAAGGCACTTGGAAATGAGCTCGAAAGGTCTGCGGTGTTTGGCTGTTGCATACAAGGATGACTTGGGTGAGTTTGCTGACTACTATTCCGAGAATCATCCCGCCCACAAAAAGCTGCTCGATCCAGCTAACTACGCCTCGATTGAAAGCAACCTAATCTTTGTCGGAGTTGTTGGTCTGAGGGTGAGTGCTTGCTCAATGAAAAATATTCGCCTTCTTGGAGAGTTCTTATGCAATGGCATTCTCTTAATACTGCTTTTCTATTTCAAAACAGGATCCACCTCGTGAAGAAGTTGGTAGCGCAATTGAAGATTGTAGAGAAGCTGGCATCAAAGTCATGGTGATCACTGGAGATAACAAGTCGACAGCTGAAGCTATCTGTCGGGAAATTAAATTATTTTCAGGAGGCGAGGACCTGGATCTTCGGTCGCGAAGTTTTACTGGGAAAGAATTCATGTCTCTTTCATCTAAAAAGCAGTTTGAAATTTTGTCAAAACCTGGTGGAATGGTTTTTTCTCGTGCCGAGCCTAAGCACAAGCAAGAAATAGTTAGGATGCTTAAGGAAATGGGGGAAATTGTTGCGATGACAGGAGACGGAGTCAATGATGCACCGGCTTTGAAACTGGCTGACATTGGAATTGCCATGGGTATTACAGGAACTGAGGTAACGACATCAATTACATTCTAGTCTCCATGATAAAATTGTCTTGTTAATTTTTCCTATTTAAAGTATCACATGTTTGTACGCGTCTCCTAGATTAGAGTAGTTTCCGAACAATTGCTTATGTGACTTTTCCTATAAAATTTTCATCTCAGCGATTGAAGATTTGGCAATCGAACTGCTATAGGAGTGAAACTTTGAATAATATTTTAACATTCCGTATTTGCCCATGTGTAATGCTTTAGGTTGCGAAGGAAGCATCAGACATGGTTTTGGCTGACGACAATTTTAGCACCATTGTATCTGCTGTTGCCGAAGGGCGCTCAATTTATAACAATATGAAAGCTTTCATTAGGTAAGTCATCTGATCTTGTGATATTTCTAGTTTCTCATTCAAGTTATCTAAATCTTTTCACTTGCTTGACCTGCAGGTATATGATATCATCTAATGTGGGAGAGGTGATATCAATTTTCTTGACAGCACTGCTTGGCATACCAGAATGCTTGATTCCAGTTCAACTGCTTTGGGTCAATCTTGTCACAGATGGTCCTCCTGCAACAGCTCTTGGTTTCAATCCTGCCGATATTGACATTATGCGAAAGCCACCACGTAAAAGCAACGATCCTCTTATCAATTCTTGGGTGCTATTTCGATATTTGGTAAGTGTTACTGATTGTTGAATACATAATTCCAAAGTGTTTGGTTTACAAAAAGTTTTCGATTCATCACATTTACGACTTCCGATTTATTTTCCTTCTTTCGATACACATAGCATGCTGGGTTTGAATTTTCGAAGTAGTGGTTTCAATTCGCCTCTACTTGATGCTTGCTTAATTTCTTCTGGTGGCCTGTAGGTGATTGGTTTATATGTCGGCGTTGCCACTGTTGGCATTTTCATCTTGTGGTACACTCAGGCATCCTTCATGGGCATTGATCTTGCTACGGATGGACACACATTAGTGACGCTATCTCAGCTCCGCTCATGGGGAGAGTGTCCTAAATGGTCGAATTTCACCGTGACGCCATTCACAGTTGGTAATGGTCATGTGCTGAGCTTCTCCAACCCCTGTGATTATTTCTCAGTTGGCAAAGTCAAGGCTATGACGCTTTCCCTCTCGGTCTTGGTGTCGATTGAGATGTTCAATTCCTTGAATGCCTTGTCTGAAGACAACAGCTTGCTCAAGATGCCGCCATGGAAGAACCCTTTCCTTTTGGTGGCAATGTCGGTCTCATTCGGGCTTCATTTCCTCATTCTCTACGTGCCATTCCTAGCAAATGTGTTCGGCATTGTCCCGTTAAGTCTCAAAGAGTGGATTTTGGTTATATTAGTCTCAATGCCGGTGGTGCTCATCGACGAAGTGCTTAAGTTCTTCGCAAGGAGGCGAAGGCGTTCAGTTAAGAAGCATAAGAGAGCTTGAGAAGCTTGAGCTATCCTCATCCACTTAATATACAAAACTGTGTTGATCAAAGCATCAAAACTAATTCCCAGGATGGTAGAAGAAACTACACAGAAGAAATGGAAGTGGTGACAGAAATTCTTTTGAGATTATGATTTGTTTCTTTTGTAATATCTTTTTATATAGTTTAATCATAGACAATATCTGTGTGGGGAGGAAATGACAAGTTTCTGAAGCTCCAAATGCAAAAATCTTAATATTTTTTAAGTGTTTTATTTTTTGTATATTATGAAGATGCAAAGGAAAAAATGTGCAAGCATGTTGCCAAATGTGTTTGGTCCTATGTCTGGATTAAGGAGTGTGGAAGAAACCAACTTTTTGCTTCCGGTGGGACTCCAACTCTCACCCAACCACTAATGCCCTATCAAATTATTGAGCCACCCATTTGGTTGGTGTCTGGATTAAGGAGCGTTGCGATTGGCTTAAAACAAACATAAAACATTTGTCACTCTCAATAAATAGATCAAACAAACGTAAACATTAGGGTCGAAGACGTGAATGTTATGATAAATTGATAAATTAGCAAGCGTTTGCCTCACATCGATGACTAGGTGTGAAAATAAGATAGATATATCATATAATAGTACATCATCAATTGGACTAAATTTAGCGGAGAAAAAATAGATTCATTCGTGTAGTCAACTTTAACTAATTTAAGTCTCCAATGTTTTATAGATGCTTAAAAAAAGTAAGAATGATACTCTTTTTGACCTATTTTATGCGTATGCACGTGATTTTTGTAACCCTTTATCATGGCATCGATGTGCATTTAAGGGATTCTCAATGAATGCGTGCCAAATTAGTGTGCCCAAACTCAAAGTGAGTCAAAATAACATGGTTCATAGAAAAGGAAAATGACCGTTTTATAGATGCATAAAAAATAAAAAGGAAATGTAGTCGAGTCAGGTTGAGTCATCAAATCATTTTTTTTTTTTGTTTCCCCCGTAGTATCTAACACCAACTGCACCAACTAATCGATGCTCGAATACTGTCGAGACTCATACGAAGGCGGCCTTCCTAACTTCTAACATGAAAGAAAAAAAAGTTTTACAGATATATAAAAAACAAAAAAGAAAATGCGGCCGAGTCAGACCGAGTCATCAAATCGTTATTTATTTTTTTGGTTTCTCACGTAGTATCTGACGCCAACTGCACCGACTAATCCACGCTCGAGCAATGTCAAGACCCATACAAAAATAAAAAGAAAAATGTGGTCGAGTCAGACCGAGTCATCAAATCATTATTTATTTATTTTTGATTTGTGATGTAGTGTTTGGCGATAATCGCACCGACTAATTAATTCATCGAAGCCTATACGACTCTCTGAACTCCTAATCCAAAAAGAAATCGAGTCCTTGACCACTCGGACCAATCGGAATCTCTTTATTTGTTTACTTGTCAATATTGAGTATCGCAAAAGCGAGATTCCACATCGAACGAAATCGATTTCTCAAAAACTGTTCACAGCGAACAACTCCGACATTGTTGAATTCGTTCTTCGCTCGTTCAAGCTTCTTCGATCGATCAACACATCTATGGCGGAAGCGTTTTGGAGGTACGCGGAAGCGCGACAGCCCGTCGTCGCATCAGTCCCCGGAAAGCGCTCTCGATCCGACTACGGTAACCTCGCTTGATCTGAATCTGTTGCTCAATTAGGGTTTGCTTTTTGAGTTCTCATCAATTGAACGGTCGATCGGTTGTTTGTATCGGAAAGGCTAGTTAGAGGAGTATTGAACTTTGGGGGTTGAATTGCATAGGTGAAGGGAGGTCTAGGGTTTGCTTGTTTTTGAGGTTTTGATTCACTTTTGGTACTGAATTGTGTCGTTGGAGTTCGGTTGGGTTTGATTAGGGTTTTTTAGGTGTTTCGTTGGGAGAATTTGATGGCTTTTGTTGAAAGATTGAATCTGGTGGTAAGATCGATTGGTGGAGCTTGATTGGTTGTGAGTTGGGACTAGGGTTTGTTGATTATGTCTCTTTTGAGGTTAAATTTGATGGCTTTCATGGAAAGCTTGAAACTTTATGTGGGAAATTCTGTTGGTAGTGTTCGATTGCATGTGATTAGGGTTTTTAAAATGAGTTCTTCTATGGAATTGAAATATTATTGCTGAAACTGAAAGTATGTTTTTGGGTTTTCTTCAAGGAAGAAGATAATCTAACATTCTAGGAGACATACATTTGTAGATTTGATTGGGATGTGTATCACGAATTCCGAGGGAATCTACACCATTGTGTAGCAAATGTATGTACCATAAGAATGTCAAAAAATCATTTTATTTTCTTTCAAAGAGCACTCTTGTATTATAGAAAGAGGAATATGTTTTTGCTCTCCTCATGCTTGTCAATGAAAGGTAGCATAAAGATCTGATATTACATTGCAATGGATTATATATTTACTGTCCATCTTTTGATCTGCTTGATGTTTTAGACATGGCGGTGGGTCAAGAGTTATCTGGTTATTATCCTCGTGAAGATGAAAGGAGTGGACATCGCTTGGTTAGAGATACAGAAGCCATTGGGGCATCTTATGACCGTTACTTGCGCAGTGGGGTACTTTCATGATTTTCTCCCTCTGATCTACTTGTGTTACATGCAGCTTCACATTCTAGCATGATTGAGATGCTTACATGTTGTGGAATTCTTTCAGCAAGTTCCATCTTATGCGGGTGGTGAACCTGGTAGACCCCTAGCTGCTGGGATGAGTAGTCATCCTGTTGATGGTTCTCGTATGGTGGGTGTTGGCAGTCTGGATGCTGGGATGGCTGCAAAGGCCCGGAGTGTTGGATTTGGAAGTGGTAGAGCTGATATTCCTCTCCCCCCAGATGCTTCAAATACGTTATATGTGGAGGGCTTACCTGCAAATTGCTCAAGAAGAGAAGTAGCTCGTATCCTCATCAAATGTATAATATATATAAAAATATATTTTGTTTTATTATTATTGTATGTATGCTACATATGTCTAAACACACGCGCACAAAACACACATATTTTCCTTTGTACCTTCACTTGCATGAGCAGATATTTTTCGCCCTTTCGTTGGTTTTAAAGAAGTCAGACTTGTGAGCAAGGAATCCAAACATGTAAGTTTTTGTTCAATAATTTCTTGCAATTATTGGGTGCTGGTTGACTACTTGACTTCTCTAAATTTTTGCAGGTTGGAGGAGACCCGCTGATCCTATGCTTTGTTGATTTTACTGCTCCTGGCCAGGCTGCCACAGCTTTGGATGCCTTACAAGGTGAACTTAAAATGCTTCTTCTTCTTTTTCCTTCCGTTGTTTGGAAATTTAGCTGCTTCTGTATTTGCCAATTAATTTTTCTGATTGCTGTAGTTTCTTGCTCTGACACTAACAGTAATAGATGTGCTAGTGTTGTGCTTCCCTTGTTTACTTCTCTAATGAACAAACATCTTTTGATAGAACTTGTGATCAGGCCTTTTTCGTCCTAAAAAAAAAAAAAAAAAAAAAAAAAAAAAAAAAAAAACTTCTGGTCTGGTCTTCTAACATGCGTTTGGCTTCTTAATGACATGGCTGTTATGCTAGTATTGCACTTCTAATACATATGGTCTGCTTATGATTCTGATAAAAAAATGACCTGCTTATGGTTGCACTATGTAAAATATTCATTGACAAGTGCTCTTTTTTTGTTTCTTGCTTAAATCGCAAAGCTGATTCAATAAAGGGATATACGGTATTTTTATATTTAACAATTCATGTTCAACATGAAAAGATTATATGAGATGTCGGCAATGGCCAATGGGTAAAGGTGAAAAAATAAAGAAATAAGAAGTTATCAGGACGCCTTCTTTCTTTCTGTCTTTCATGCATTGGGACCTAGTCTAGTGGATGTAATCAACAATATTTCTGCTTTTTTCTTAATTAATTGAGACCATATTGTGATGGTTTCCAAGTGCTTGGGAACTTGAAGCTATCGCTGTCGTGTAAAGAGTTATGGATGAGTCTGTATGCGTCTAATGAACTCTAAAAAACTGTTCTTCAAGTTTAAATGTTGTGCTGTAAAGTTTCTGATGGTTTTGCAGGTAATGGTTTTGTGACTACTTTTTCCTTTCAAATTCTTCTTTTGTCATGTTAGATCTGCAAGTTTTTTATTTATTTCCAGTGCTTATATTGTGGACTGGAAAAACTCTCAGGGCCAACAATCATCATCATGTAGGTTGGTCCTGAGGGTTTTAGGCGTATTTAGAAGGTCTCGACAATGTGGATTTGTCTAGTAATGAATCTATCTATCTGTTTATCTGGTTGATTGCTAGTTATGTCAAAACAGTCAGGATTTAAGCCATAAAACAATCAGAACTCATGTTTGTGCTGGTTCCAATCGTCACTTTAACTGCATTTAGAACAAGATTGATGGGTTAGACTGGTCTTTTTCTGGAGCAAACTTTCTAGGTCCTTTTTAGGTATATCATGTTTTGAAAGTGGGATTCGGATTTTGAATCCAGTAACTTTTGCAGTAAAAGCCCAATTAGGTTTAAGAAAAAAATGTTGACAGACTAAATGAGGGTGAGATCAAGATGGTACTGTCAAATCCTCAGTTTCACAGTTAAAAGGTTTATTTGGGGCAAGATTTTAGGAACCCTTACCCTTTTAATAGGCCTATCAGACTAAACATCATATAGAACGTCATCCGTCGAAGTATCCTTTCCTCTATAGATGTCCGTACGAAAGTTCAACGCATGATCGCTTGTGCAAGGTACATTATCGCGTTCAATTTTGCAGGTTACAAATTCGACGAACATGACCGTGATTCCTCCAATTTAAGGTTACAATTCGCTCGCTTTCCTGGTCCAAGGTCAGGTGGAGGACATCGTGGCAGACGTTGAATAATGCATTTACAGGTGATTGTCAGACATTCACGCGTTCATTCTCTTCTTTTTGACGCTAGCGAAGCTGTGATAGAGAGCTAAATCATTGACGTTGTCGAACAGGCACTTTCTGTAGGGCCGAATTCGGGAGGTTTTCGTTTATGAGGGACATTCGTAGAATTTCATCGTGTGATTCGTTGTTGCGTTAGTGTCATGAACAATGCGACGCTCGTGGCCTTTGATAATTATTTGGACTACCTTGCTTACTCGTTGGTTGTCTTTTCAGTTCTTAATACTCCGTCTCTCCTATCTACAGGAGTTACGAAAATATGTTGAATGCTAAAATATGTGTAGCCCATACTGGAGTTGCACTTGACATGTTTAAGTGGAAAACGTTTGTGTCCTTATGAGTGTTTGTTAATCAATTTATCTGCTTATCTTTTATACCATTTTTAATATTTTCTTGAATTACGACCTGAGGAAGTTGCCCTCGGTTTTGCAAAATCTTCTGTATTGTGATCTTGGCAGTTAGATTGATTGATTTGAAGTCCACTCTAGCGGTCTGTTATTCTCATAGCGAAGGTCTAACTAGTTGTGTGGAAAAGGCTTAGGCCTGGCCTAGGTGCACCTCCTCTATAGGTACACCGGGAATTGATAGGAATGAATGGTTTTGGTATTTAGTTTTTTGTTCACTTTTCTTCTTCCTTTCTTGAGGGGTCCTTGTTTAAGCTCCATAGCTGTGCAAATAATTTTGCATTTTGGGTTTTAAGGTCCTTAGGCCAAGATTTTATCCCGAAACGCACTTGAATTTGGAGAAATTCTCAAAAGCGTTCTGTGTTTTCTATTTAACTCTTACGGTTTATAGTTGGTTTGCATGATATTATTTGCAGTCTATCACCTTCAGAAAGGAGGGTTTAGTTGCAGGAATGTGAAAAAACTTGTTAATGAAGGTACTGATTTACACAGGGTAGGGTGTTCTTGCATACTTTGGGAGAGAATGCTGTGAGATGATTTTTGGGACAATCTCTAGCTCATGAACCTTGCAGTATTGTCTACTAGGAGTTCCTTCTTTCAGCACAGAAATTATTCATTCTTAGGCGAAATTCGAGTTGTTTTTTGGAGCTTAAACACTTGGCCTTTTTGGTATTCGAAAGCCGGAATGAAATAGAAGTGACCGCAGTCTAGACTAAACCACTTAACTGAAACTAGTGAACTCCAAAGCTTGTTTTCTTGGATTGGAGGTTTGAATTCTATTATATTATCAAGAAATCGAGCTTTTGGCTTATCGATGAAGCTTGATTGTACTTGGCATCTTTCTGTCAGTAGTGTATGAAACTGTGAACTTCTCGGTTGCTATTTGTTTCTATTTTCTTAAGTTATCCGAGCTTCTTTTGGTAGAAACTTGGCTATTTACGTTATATTGAAGGAATGGGGGACACTTGTTTCTGGTCATAGATTGGAAAGTTGTAGTGGATATAACGCGTGCATGACAGGGAAACGAATTAGGAAGCGCATCTTCTCTCATGAAATCTTTGGTTTCTCCTTGTTACTCATCTGTAGGGCAGACTAACATGACAATAAAAATTCCTTCTGCATCTGAGTTCTTAATTCATGAAGTATTATTATTCACTTGTCAAATTTGCAGTGTTCTTTTGATTCTCTAGCACCTTGTTTTGCTTGCCAGTGCAACTTGACTAACAGATTCTTTTGGTGCTTTCTAAGAATTTTCATAAAAGCGTGAATATAGTTCACTATGCCCTTAACAGTTGGAATATTGGCGAAACAGAAGTTTTCGCAGTCGTATATATGAACTCAGTAATCATCATCTTTGAATCAAGGCTTGCTGTGGTTGGTACATAGAGTAAGAGAACTTCCTTCCTGCATGCAGCAGCTTCAGAATAGCTTGAAAATTATCTGAAACAATAAGAGTTCTCATGGGAAGGTGAATGCAATTGCAATAGTGCAAAATCAGGGAACAATAGAAAGCAAGCCAAGTTATCGATAAAGGCCACTTCTGTTTTTTTTCTTATTGCATCTAACGGTCTGTTCATCTGAATCGAATTTCAGTCGAAGCTGTTCAAAGTGCTAGTTGTAGCGTGCTAGCCCGGGTAACTATTCTTTCAGACTAGTTGAGTGGCTTTGCTATGCATATTTTCTCATCTTTGACAAGTTCTTTTTGAGTTAATTAAGTTGGTCTAGTTTGCATATTTTCTCATCTTTAACATGTTCTTTCAATGTCAGAGCCAACATCACACACACAGCTGTTATGAAGCTTTTTGTTTAGTATCTTACTTTCAGATAGTTCAATTTTTACTTCAGATTTTATGATCAGCTGTGACAATCTATAAGAGCTTTAAGTAATCATTTGATTGAGCTTTTAATTAACTATGTCAAGGCAAAGTATGAGTTTTGTTGATTCAAATATTATTGCTTTTCTCTTCCTCATTGTCTCGATTGTACAAGTTGTGAGAGTGATTACAAGTTATGGAAAAGTTGCATCTGAAACTTGATTTTAGAATTGCAAGCACACCAACCTGTTTTGGTAGTTGGGCAACCCATTGTCAACATTTCAAAGTGTTGCAAGGGAAAAGTAAATGGTACCTTTAGTAGCAGCCTATAAAGTGCACAGGCGATTGTAAGATACGCGTCGAGAAGTGTGCATTGTTTATCTTATAGTCTCCAAGTAAGTTTGTGACTTAAAGTTTAATAATACGGCGATATCATTTTTTTTGGTGCAATGTTCTTGTTCTAAAGTGCTGTGGTGATGGTCAAAGACGGATCCCTCGATTTGCTCTGGACAAAACCAGGAACTGTTAACAAAGTAATGAATTCCCTATTTCAATTTATTGTGGACGTGGACTTTATGAATTGTCTTCACTCACTAATCAACATCAATGAAACATAAAAATGGATTAACTAATGCTGCTGTATTTATCTTAAAAAAAAAACTAGTGTTGCTATTTGTCCATTCAAATTCAATTACGTATGAGCCTCTTATTTGACTCGTTCATATAAATTTGGTTATGTATAATATTTGACTCTTATCATTTTAATGTGAAACGTGACTAATTAATTTGACAAAAAAGGCACATAGAAAGTAAAGTTAACGTCAAATCTCTTGTTCTTGAACATTCAATTATTTTTTCTTCTTGTATAATAATTTTTTTTTTCATAGGATCTCGTCAATATTTCACATTCAAGCTCTATAAAAAAAATTGAGTAACAAAATTATTGAGGAAAATGATTGTTTGACTCACTTTGGACATCGAGTTAAGCACATCTCAAGGTGCATCGTGCAAGTTTTCAGCTTAACTCGTGTCCAAAGTGAGTCAACATAGCAATTTTCATTATTAATACATTTTGTTACCTCGCTTGAATTTTGAATTAGACTTTGTATGAATTGTAATATGTAGAATTATATGTAGAAGTGAACATGTGCCAAGTAATGGATTTAGCTATTTATGAGCAGTACATGTGAAATGAGTTGTGCTTCATTAATATCTACCACACACAATAAATACTCACATGCCAATTATTTATGGTCCGATACCCATTCAATCACGTGTTCCCACAATTCGAGGCACATTGGACGGCAGACACTTGCATTTATTGTTTTTTTTTTCTTGTCTAGATTTACAATTAATAACTTTTCTTTTGGTAGTAAGTAGAATTCAATTAAGAATTCCAGCAATAGATGAGCCAATTAATTAAGACAGCATTCCAGGCTAGATTCAAAAGAATTTATACCACCTCGAATCACGAGTTTTGTGCATCTCGAAACGCATCCGACTACAAAAAGTGACTTAAACGTGCAATATCGTCGCCACATGCATGCCTTTCAACGTAGCAAATTTTTAAGAGAAAAATAGGCAAGTGGGGTTGGCTGGTCTACCAATCCAGCTAAGATATCAAACATGCACACGCAATGCCAACAAAAAAAAAATCTAAGACAGTTTTGTTGCCACGATCGACCTCAACAATTACGACTACATTAACTAACGACATTAGATTCCCTTTGAATCAAACACAACCACACGATTCGAGGCTCATCTAACAACATAGAAATCCATTCCCCATATGTGATTGATATGCATGTCCATGTAACATTTTTTAGTACCTAATCATCTCTTGGATTCCATATCATGAGATCCCTCTCTTCAAACACCACAAAGAGAAGAAGAAGAAGAAGAACAACAAGTACAACAAATTAAACAAGATATATGGATTCCTCCAACATCGCTTCTCCTCTTTGTGAGTACAATTTCTCATCAAATTAGTATATATTTATATGTACATATATATATATGTCTTTCTATATATATAGTTTTCGTCAATTGCACTTAATCGAGCACAATGAAAAAGTTTGATCCATGTAGCCGACCCAGTTAATTTAGGACTGAAGCTATGTTGTTGTTGTATATATATAGTTTTCGTCGTTAAAAACCGCTTTTCTTGCAGTGTATTCTGGTGACTACGAAGCGCCGCAAAAAGAAGGATTACACCGCGAAAACCATCCATCGACATCGTCAAATGATCACGGCGGCGATGCGGAGGAGGACGAGAACTCGCCGGTCCCTCAAGTGGCGGTGACGGTGCCAACGACGGACGACTCAACCATGCCGGTGCTGACATTTCGAATGTGGGTCTTGGGGACACTCTCATGCATCCTCCTGTCCTTCCTCAACCAATTCTTCTGGTACCGGAAGGAGCCCCTCACCATCTCCGCCATCTCCGCGCAGATCGCTGTAGTCCCCCTCGGCCATCTCATGGCCTCCTCCATCACCAAGCGTGTGTTCTTCAAGGACTCGTCCCGATGGGCGTTCTCTTTGAACCCCGGGCCGTTCAATGTCAAAGAACATGTTTTGATAACAATATTTGCCAACTCTGGCGCTGGCACTGTCTATGCAATTCATGTTGTCACTGCTGTGAAGGTGTTCTACAAAAAAGAGATCACTTTTTGGGTCTCTCTCCTTGTGGTCGTCACCACCCAGGTTAGTTATTTAGTTAGTTACTTCATTTTGTTTTGAATTTTGGTTATTATTGCCATGCAAATTAAATTTGGCGCAACATATTTTTTGGTCCTTTAATTAACTTTTTGAGTCTCTTATTATGCTTTTGGTCCTTCAGCTTTCATTAGCGTAAATTTGGTTCTGAACTTTTGAGTTTTTTAGGCTTTTGGTCCCTAAATTTTGAGTTTTTTATGTTTTCGGGGGAAATTAATTTATTTTTTTTGAATTTTGTTAATCGATGTGAGTCGTTCGGTTCAATAATATAAACCACTTTAGTCTTCTTGACTAGTCACGCGGAGGAATTTAACACTTTAAATGGTGTAAGGACTAAATATAGATCTTTGAGAAAGTTGAAGGACCGAATGTGTAGTAATAAAAGTTCGGGGCAAAAATATAAATAACACAAAGTTCAGGATCAAATAATAATAAGTTTAATTTGCCATTAAATTGTAAGAACGTGTACTTTTTGTGACGGGTTTCAGATATAAGTCGTCGCAAAAGGTCTGTTTTTGAATGGTTGTTGTTGACATATATGTTGTCAACTTTTTAGGTTGAATTTAATTTGGTTAAGTTTTGCTTGATTTTGATATGGTCTTGACTTTTGAGTGAATGCCGAAAAGGAAATTTACAAGCTGCACTTTTTTGTTAAACTCTTTTTTAAAATATTAGAATGATAACGAGTAAGTCACAGACTCGCGTGTTATGCACTAAGATTTACGTGCCCGCATCTTAAGGTACACACGAACGACTCAAATTAAGGCATGACGTTACTTTCTTATTGTCATTCAATCACTTCTGTTTTGATGTATATATGTACATGTTTGGTGGTTGTCATAAAAGTTTTGGAGTTGTAGGTGTTGGGGTTTGGTTGGGCTGGAATATTCCGGCGGTATCTGGTGGAGCCGGCGGCGATGTGGTGGCCGTCCAATCTTGTTCAAGTTTCCTTATTCAGGTGCACATGATTACAAAAGTTTTGCCTTTTTTTTTTTTTTTTTTTTACTATATATTATTACAATTAATTAATGTAGACATTTAGACTCTATAAAAGTTCACAAAACATAGAATGATTTTCTTTAAATCAAGTGAAAGAGTTTGATCCATGTATAAAATGTAGCTGATCTTAACTAATTTTGGTCAGTGAGGCTTTGTTGTTGTTATTGTTGTTTCAATAAATCTACTTGGACATGAGTCCGGATCATAAAGAGTGTTTTTAAAATTTTACAAATATTTAAGGGTATCAAAAGAATTTTACAAGTGATTGTGTTTGCTTCATTAATTACTTGAGGATGATTTTGAAATTAATTTTTTTTTTGAGTTTTGACTCATGAGTTCAAATATCAATACCCTTTTTTTTAATTTTTTACTTTGAAGTATTGAGAAATGTGCTTTTGATCATCCCGGCCTCGTGGGGCTAGCTAGTCAGAATTTAATCGGGAAGGAACCGTGCCGGTTTGGATACCCATCGTAGATCCAAAAATAAATAAATAATTGATGACAAATCTACCTAAACTCTGTACCATTAATTGCATGATGTATTGAGATCCGAGAAACATAGTCGTCCGATGTGTATTTAGAAGAATCCAATGACGAGATTAATGCATAGCACGCACCACGTGATTCTTGTGGGTGGGTCAAATTGCCATCCTTTAACAGTTTAACTGCTATATATACATCCATTAATTAATACATCACTTGCAGGATCGTACTGATACTAAAAAATTAAACAAAAAATTTATTTGGACTGTTTGAGTCAGAACTCGAAAAGCTTTTATTAGTAATTTAAAATACTTATATAAACAAAAATACCTAATTACCTTCATCTTTAATACCAATATACATAAAAATATTCACATCCTCCACTTCCTCCACTATCGCAATCGCCACCGACCGCCGCCATCGACCGTCGTTGCCGACCACTATCATCTACTGCACACTTTTATTTGCTCTCTCCTCAAGTTAGTACAAACCCCACCTAACTCTTACATCTCTCGCTCCCTCGGCCACCATGCTCTCTCTCTCTCTCGTCGGCTGGATCTCTCTCGGCTAAACCTTACTTTTAGGCAAGTTATACCTCTACGAGCATGTCAGAGATGCTTTTATTTAAATCAAGCTGTCGTTAATCAGGATTAGACACACTAATTTTTTTTTAGAGTAACCTTGGGTGTCTAGACACTTTGCCTGATTAGTCCCACGAGCCCTGGGGTTGCAGAAAGAAACCACCAGTGGCTCGACGTTTAGTTGTCGTGTGGAATCGAATCCGAAGTCATGTGTTTAATTCACACAACTTCATTCTCGCCCTTACCACTAAGCGACACCTGTATGTGGTAGACACACTAACAAATCACCTTTTTAATATAACTCGAATTATTGGTGTATGAACAAAACCAACATGTTGGGATGATTCATTTTGCCTGGTCCGGTCTTTTCATGACAGCTTAGTTCCCATGTCTGGACTGCTCGTCCATACTTGTTGTGTTGTGTTTCTTATTCATCATGTTCTATGTGCTTTTCGAGAAGATATTCAAGTGACGTGGTCATTCTTTGACCATCCACGTGTCAATATCAGCAGCCACCACGTCCCCTCCTCTGCGCTCATCATTATTACTCCTTTTTGTCATTTTTATCATTTTGTCGTATTCAAACACCTCAAATTATTATTCCCTCCTTAACCACAAAAATGTAAAAAATAAAAAAAAATAAAAAATAAAAAATCAAAGTAAATACGTGTAGCGAGGATCCCGCAGTGGGTCACTTTAGATTATCCAATTATTATCATTCCCTCTTTGGCTCCTTTCCACTGTATTCGTCCTATTTTTTAAAATTTTTTAAATCTAATAAATGTTTCATATTAAAAAATTAAGGAAGCATTAAAAATGTCGTTTCCAATTCTATATATATATATATCCCTTTTTTTTTACATTATATCTATCATCATAAATAAATTCAATTAAGAGCGGATAATTTAACCTTGTTATAAAATTTTAATGGTAAATCAATAATGATCTTTTGCAAAAAATGTGACATATTGTGAACTGGATGGAGTGATTTATTAATAGATCCAACATGTACGTGTTGGTTGTGGGTGTTCGTGAGACCCAACAACATTATCCATTTATTAATGTGTACTGAACTAATAAAGTTTTTTTTTTTTTTTTTTTTTTTTTTTTTTTTTTTTAGTGTCGGTTGTTACTCTTGATTATTTTACAAGAGATACATCTCAATTTATAAAAGATTTGTCCAAAAATTTAAAAATTCAATTTTGTAACTTCAATAAGGCGAAAGTAAATAATTAATAAGATCCAACCACTATATCAAGACATCAGTCTGAAAAAAAATATTTGAAAAAAAAAATCTTACTTTGATTAGGTGCAATTACAAACTCCCTTTAATTTTTTTTTTAATAAATGGTTCAGTTTATAAAAATATACCCATTAATCCTTCTATATACTCTTCCCAACTATTGTATAATTTCCAAAGGTTTCATAGTCCAATAACAAAATAAGTAATTAAGCCATATCATACATAAATGAATAAATGTTGTATAGTCTATGATTCATTTTTAGGATTAACACATCCTTGAAATCATCCTAAACATCTTAGAAGGATTAATATGCGAATGTTTGAAAAAGAAAAAAAAAAAAAACTAATGATATTCCATGCATTTTTATTACGGCAATTGATTCTATGTTTGGCACCGTATTCGAGCCATTGATGATTAATGAAACCTATACTTAAATTCCAAAAAAAAAAAAAAAAAGTACTACATTAACATTGCATACAATTTATTTCCAATTTTGATGACATTGCAGGGCCTTGCATGAGAAAGAAAAACGACCAAAAGGAGGATTAACAAGAACTCAGTTCTTCCTTGTTGCCTTCACCTGCAGCTTTGCTTACTACATCTTCCCTGGCTACCTCTTCCCCATGTTAACCTCCCTATCATGGATTTGCTGGATTTTTTCGAAATCCGTTTTGGCGCAACAGTTAGGATCGGGGCTCCGCGGGCTAGGAATCGGAGCAATCGGACTAGACTGGTCTACGGTATCGTCATACCTCGGAAGCCCGCTCGCGAGCCCATGGTTCGCCACGGCAAATGTTGCAGCAGGCTTTGTATTCATCATGTATGTCTTGACACCTATTTTTTACTGGCTCAATGTGTACAAGGCTAGAGTGTTCCCCATATTCTCCGACGGGCTTTTCACAACGGCCGGACAGAATTATAATATCTCGAGCATTATCACCGACAAGTTCACACTTGATGTCGCAGCTTACGACCGCGAAGGGCCTCTTTACCTCAGTACTTTCTTCTCCATGACTTATGGAGTTGGCTTTGCAGCACTTTCAGCCACCATTGTTCATGTCATCTGCTTTCATGGCAGGTAATTTAGTTTTAGTGAGTGTATAGATGCACATAAATCTGAAAATTCTCTTTAGATTGAAAACAAGGTTTGCTAATGATTCTACTTTTGTGTGATATGATGATGTAGAGAAATATGGGATCAGAGTAAGTCAGCTTTCAAAGAGAAGAGAATTGACATACACACAAGACTAATGAGCAAGTACAAGCAAGTACCAGAGTGGTGGTTTGTGTGCATCCTCATGGTCAACATTGCCGCGACCATCTTCGCTTGCGAATACTACAAATCTCAGCTTCAGTTGCCATGGTGGGGGGTTTTACTTGCCTGCGCCATCGCCTTTTTCTTCACTCTTCCCATCGGTATCATCACGGCCACCACAAATCAGGTTATTCCCTTCCTCCAATCCAATTCAATCCTGTAGTACCTTGACAAGAGAGAGCATATTAAAAATGTGAGCTCCTACACATTAATATAAACCTGATATAAGAAATGCTTGTTTGACCTGTTTGAAAAAAATAGACACCAGGATTGAACGTTATAACTGAGTACATCATAGGTTACCTCTACCCCGGCTACCCCGTAGCGAACATGTGCTTCAAGGTGTATGGATACATCAGTATGAGCCAGGCGATAACCTTCCTTCAAGACTTCAAGCTCGGTCACTACATGAAGATTCCTCCGCGGACAATGTTCATGGCACAGGTTTACAATCAGCTCACTTTCCTCTTCAATGTAACATAAATAAGTCAAGTTTGATTTCACCTCAAACTGTTTGAATTCGATCAGGTGGTGGGAACCCTCGTGGCAGGGCTAGTGTACCTGGGAACGGCGTGGTGGCTCATGAGCAGTATCAGTGACATCTGCAACACCTCGCTGTTGCCTCCGGACAGCCCTTGGACATGCCCTTCTGATCATGTTTTCTACGACGCATCTGTCATATGGGGACTGATTGGCCCGCGAAGAATCTTTGGAGATCTTGGTACATACAAGGCTGTGAACTGGTTCTTCCTAGGAGGTGCAATTGCACCTGTTTTAGTCTGGTTTGCTCACAAGGCCTTCCCAGACAAGGAATGGATCCGGCTTATCAATATGCCGATCCTGATAGGCGCGACAGGTAATATGCCCCCCGCGACGGCTGTGAATTACACTAGCTGGATCATTGTGGGCTTCCTCTCTGGGTTTGTGGTTTATCGGTACAAGCAGGATTGGTGGCAAAGACACAACTATGTGCTCTCTGGTGCTCTTGATGCTGGTCTAGCCTTCATGGGAGTTCTGCTGTACCTGTGCTTGGGGTTGGAGGGTATCAGCCTCAATTGGTGGGGCAGTCAGTTAGATGGATGTCCCTTGGCTTCATGTCCTACAGCTAAAGGAGTGATTGTGGAAGGTTGCCCAGTTTTCTGATCGAGGCATTTGATCACGAAACATATGAAATCGGCACCTATTATGCAGCGATTTCATAATTCTTGGAATCTAATAGCTTCTCTAAAATTCAAATGAAGTTTCATAACACATCAAATCCATTTCAATGTGCCATGGGAAAGCTATCTTAAGCCTAATTGGAATTGTCAGAACTTTCTGTTCATAAACTGACTTCCCAAAAAATCGATAAAAAGTTCGGACTTTGCAAGGGAAAATGTAACGATTGAAAAGAGTACCAGGTCAATTGATCTTGTACAGTTTAAAATAAGTCAAAATGTTTCACGATACAAAAGCGAATGTTATTTAAAACTTAAACCTTTACGCTCGAATACAACTTGATATCAAAGACAAGAACTATGAAATGTACAATAAATAAACTTAGACAGATACTTGCACCCTAGCACATACCTCTCCAAGAAAAAAAACAATTGACATCCCCCCTTGCTCAACCAACAAGAGGTTATACGTTTATTATCCACCTCGTTACCGTCCCATACGGGCCACACAACAGACATAGATACAATTCACCGCACTTTTTTTTTTTTTTTTTTTTTTTTAATCTATGAAACTTATCATCCCTATATATGGACTCTACATGAGCCATGATGATGGACAAAAGAAATTAATTTTATTTAACCTAAAAAAAAATCAAAGGCAATTCTTATACAAGAAATGATAAATAAAGGAACAAGGATTGACTTCTTGATTTCGAAAAGAGCAAAAAGCTCAAGCATCTAAACTATGAGTTGGAGAAACCAGGAAGCATTTTTTTTTATTTACTATTCTTCAGCTTTGAGGCTCAAGAAAAACAAATCAACCTTCCTTTGTGCTGACAATTATCAAGCTAATATACAGAAAGAAATCAATTGAAAAAAGAAAGAAAAAGAATCACCTGCAACCTCAATAGAGTGTTGTCGAAATGAAAAATAATCCACGATCACGCAATTTATACTTTCTTTTTGAGTGAAGTTCCACATCAGGTCTTCTAAGTTCTAGCCAGTAAACTTGGTCCAGATGAGGAGATAGATATTTCAGATGCGCTTTAGAATGGAAGATTAAGATATCTTTCCGTTTCTTTCACCAAATCTATTGAAACATTTGAAGTTCAAGGAGTTGCCACATGTCACTGTAATTATTTCAAGAAATGCCATCTTGATGGGGTGAAAATCTTCTCCAGAGCTGCTTTTAGAAATATGAAGATTGGGCGTGGAGAATGTCCAAGTGAGCAAGTATTCTTGCAGCCAAAGACTTCATAGAACTCGTTCCCCTCTGAGTTATATCGACCAAACGCATCTGTGCTACAGATCCATACTTATGTTTCAATTCAAAAATCCTAAATATTCTCTCTAAAGCTTCAAGAGCCTTCTCCTGCAAGCTGATGGAAGAGCAGCCTAGCAGTTTTATGATTGCATCAATAGCATTTGCATCATCAAGCACCTTGCAACCACTTTGCAATTTTTCTCCATCAATTAGTGTCAAAAGCGCCAATAGTGAAGCCTCACGAGCTCCAAGGTCAGGCTCCGTAAGCACTCCGACAAGGGGTGCCACTGCATTAGCCTCCACGAGGCAAAATGATGATTCCACCACACAGATGCCCCTATGCACTGGGCAACCAATTTCGCGGGATGCTGAGCAACACCAAAATCGACCACGTCCATCTATTGGCCGACTAAGCGCAGTTGAACTACTTGAAAACTGGGCAAGCGAAATAGCTGCATGCTGCTTCGTCAAAGCAGTTCCAGATGATAGCAATTGCAGCAGAACTGGAATAATACCAATTCTGGCTGCATTCCTTTGCCATTCAAGGTTTGTTGGAACAGTAAAACGGCGCAAGGATCCCACAGCATTTTCTATAAGTTGGTTTCTAGATAAGCCATTACCATCTTTTAGAATCTTGAAAATGATTGGAAGCACCCCACCGTCAAATAGCCACTGAGTTATCTGGCCTACAGGGAGGTTACTGATGATACCCATTGCAGCTGTGATTTCTTCCACATCATCCGAAGTGGTCATGACCTTTAATAAAGTTTCGATGCACGTTTGACCGACATGCTCTGACAAAATGCTGTCACTTCCTTCCTCTGACAAGCAATAGAACAACTTCACAGCATTTGCCCGTACAGCGTTGTCACTCTGCTCACACAGTAGAACCAGTACTGGGATGGCTGTCTGCATATTATGCAAGTTCATCGAAACAATCAGAATCAGAAATGTAACTAAAGTAGTTCAAATGATAGTACTCTTTGAGTTCCAAAAATTATGAAAATTAGATAAACAACACAAAATAAAACGAAGTGCACGTCATGCACAAATAATCGTTGGGCATTTCAAGTGCAAGGCTGCTAACTATATAAATCAAGAGAGCATTTTATCCTTGAAGGGAGCACATTTAGGTTGGCAGGCACACCTACTAATATTTCTCACATTCAAAAACAAACAACGGAAGGAGCAACAAATACACGTGTATGTATGCTTGAATGGAGAAGCATTGCTCGATTTGTGAATCTACTTACCACCATCTGAAGTTCTGATAAAAGATTTTTTTTTTTTTTTTTTTTTTTTTTTTTTTTTTTTTTTTTTCCAATTATAGAGAAGCAGTTCTAACTGTTTTTCTACCTGACCGGTTCCCTCCAAAGGACAATGATACTTCACCGATGATGATGCAGCACTAAGTACAAACAAAAGAGAGAAAAATCACTGTAAGAAGTCCACACCTGTCTTATCTTAGACTTAATGTCCGCTGCCGAGGGACCTCGGCACATGGCATGAAAGATCTGAAGTATGCATTTCTGTACATTAGGTGGAGTCAAATTGATTAAAGAAAAAAGCTTGAATATGTCATCATCATTCTCTAACAATGGAGCCTCAATCTGACCAGCTTCATCATTTGTCGTTGATATGGCAATGTTCATGATTATGACCGCAGCAAGTTCCCGAAGACTTGGGCATGATGTACTTCCATGGTATAGGAGGTCAAGCAGTGCACCCATTGCCCCTTCTCTAATCATCCACAAGCCATTCTGCGGTACAGTTGAGAGACTCTGAAGAGCTCTAGCAGCAACCAACTTCATCTCTATGTCAACATGTGAGACCAACTGAATTAGAGGATCCAAGACCCCACTTTCAAAAAGAACCAATTTATAGTAATCACTCAACTCCATTTCAGCTAAAGTTTTTGTCATGATCATTTGAACATCTTCCGAACCTGCGATTACACATAGGTAGCAAGTTTTTGTTATAAATAACGAAACCACTTGACCTCTAAAGAAAGAAAGGACTGTGCCAAAGCATCTGGGTGCATGAAATTTGTTCATAATAATATATATTAAAAAATACAGCACATCTTCTACCAACGAAAGATACAGCACATCAACCCTTCATAATGATGCAAGCCTCTAAAACTTTCTTTGTTGTACAAAAGGATATGAATAAGATAAACAAAATTCCATCTGAACAAGTTCAAACTTTTCTCTGCAATCACCACCTCATTTACTAAATAAAAGCCACAATGTGCAATGTGCAATGTGCTAGCTAGAATTATAATCCAAAGAAACAAAGAAAGATTATATCCTTTGCAATATAAAATTAAATGAATCCATAAAAAATGAAAGGAAAAAATCACATAAAGTTTTCATAATTGATCACAAATCACACTTTTACTCTATGCTATCAACAGAAATGTGATAGCCTGCAGGATTGAGCGAAGTAGCAGCTTTTTATTATATAATTTCCTATTTCGCTCCACCAATCCTCCACATACAGCCTACCGATCATTATGATTATGATGCAACTTCAAAGAAAAGTTAGCATTTTTTTTCTGGAAAAGAATACACAAATGCAGCAGATTAACCGAGTAAAACAAATCAGCTAACCAATAAATGGCCAGTGATTCGAAACCAAGTGATAATATTATCCCCTTCACATTCATAGTTTATGAAATGAAACAACAAATTGCTCTCAAATGCAAGAAATCCACCCAATGCATAAAAAAGGGCATCCACCAAACAATATAATTTCTTTGTAGCCAATGAAGGTCAGTTTCATTCTGAAAATACCTGAAGAAAGACGCTGCAACAAAGGTTTGAAATAATTAGCTTTTGCCATTAGAATAACATTTTCATCATGCACAGCTAGATTCTCCAGGAGATCTTTTGCATCACTGGCAGCTTGAGAATCGTTGTTGCTGCTTAGCATTGTCACAAGCAGGAAGACACATCCCTGGATCTTACCAATGTAATTACATATCCTTTCATTTTTGGAAAGTTCCAAGAGCAATGCAACTGCCAACTTACTTTCTCCTATACGACGCGCAAGAAAGCGAGCAATAGAATCAATGGCGTCATGGACTTCCATAATCATTACCTAACATGTAAATATAACAGTTTAATGGTAAGATCACCCGAAATTCAAAAACTATCTGACCGAAGGCTGCTAGGTTTTGTTAATAGGAGAGTATGGGCAATCAGCATTCCTGCTTAGTTGGAAAGTGTGCAACAAATGGACAAGATCGAGTGCACAGACTCTTTTTGGGAACTTGGTAAAATTATATGAATACATAGTATGGTTCGCAAAGCCTAAGAGTTTTGCTAATGATAAAGTCAGGATCTCCTCGAGAGAATGAGGAATTTTCTTTTTGAATTTTATAGAGCACTACCATTGAGTATGGAGCTATTATGCTACCGTGTGAACAGAAGTAGCAACTATGTAAAGAAAAGCAGGGCTTATAGTAGTTGTAATGATCTTCTAGATGCCAAACTTTCCCAATTCATGACTAACAGAGGTTGAGGTTGACATTTACTAAAAAAGACATAAAAGATACCTTATTATCATCACTGTCCTTCGCTAAGAGGTAAAGAAGAGCCAAAGCTCGATTCCTTATTTCTCGGTTTTTTGAAACAAGAAGTTGAACAAGAACTGGAATGTAATTTTCAAGCACCACCCATTCCCGGTACATTTCTCTCTCTTCACAAAGTTCTTGCAACTGTCCCAGAGAATCAATCACTTCTTTCTCCTCATTTGAAGAGAGTTTAGCTTTCATCAATGCAATTGTGATCATTGTATTCCTATCCTTCCATTCTGCAATTGACTTGCGCAGAGCTTTGTTAGGCTGCAGTGCCGCTGAGTTTAAAGGAGTTGCTGTCAGAGGACACAAGTTGTTCCCTTCTGCAAACCACTTCTCTATCGCACTTCTCTCGAATGTCTGACCAGAGGATGTTTCCACAGGGTCAACCATGACTTCACCGGTAATAGGACAGTAAAATGAGTCGAGAGGATCCAGCGGTTGATTACCTAAAGAGTTCCTCTTGTTGAAATACTTTGATACTTTCTCCTCCGGAGACAATGCAGCATCTGCTCTTCCAAGCAATGCAATGATCTGATCCATCTGTATTGCCTCGGCTAGGTTCTTCCTCAATAGTGTCTCTTCTATTTCCTTCTTAAAATCTTCGAACTCCTTCTTGAGTTCCGCCCTTTCAGTTGAAATCCCAACAGCTTCAGCAATGAGGATCAACAGCTGATTCGCATACGACCGATCAAAATTTCTCTCCAGAATCCCCGTATCAATTTTAGCCAATATTTCCTCCTCAGCTACTGTTGCCCTAAATTCAGCTTCAAGCATACTTTTACTCAGCTCATCGATCTCTTCCTTTATACCGGAAGAAATATCCAACGAGGCTAAAGGGATTAGGCTTAGCGCACGGCTAATTTCCCTAGTGATATCCTCCAAGCGCTTGACAATCTTACGACAATTAATCAAGAGAAACACCCTATTCTTCTTACTGCAATCCGAAGTTAACTGTTTCGCAGCATTGATCTCCCGTTCAAGAATTTCAACAACATTGTTCAAGCTCTCATTCTTAAAGGAAATCGTGCTACTCAACTCATCAAGTACAGGAATTATCCTCTCCAAGTAAGCCGAAAGCTCCTCGAAACTCTTCTTCTCAATCAAAACATCCTTAGCTGCACGCACAGTCGCGACTATGCTCTCTACAAGCTGAGACAGCGCTTCCGAAGCCGGAAGAAGCGCCGCAGTTACAACTATGTCCTTCACCATCTTGCCATTTATGCCAAATCCCACTAAAGTACAACCAAATCCAAAACTTAACCTCTATGAACTCCTCAAACACATAATTCAACCAAATAATGAACATAAACTTCAGAATTCAAAATCCCAAAACCCTAACAAACATAAATCAACTTTTCCCTCCATTACACTCAAAATTTCAGGATTTCAGAACTCAAGAGCTTTCAAATCATTCTAACATGATCATGAAACAACAAAAGAAAAAGCCCTAATTGGTACACATTCACTTGAATCACTCCTACATTCAACAATCACTCAAAAGCTCAAAACCCTTTTTCGAGCACATCAAAAAAGGGGGAACTGACCTCGAAATTGGGGGAAATCTCAGATGAAACACCTGATCATGAACACCTCCGAAATCCCCAAAACCCTAAATTGAGCTTCAAATTCATTCAAATTGAACTTGAAATCAAGATTTTCAAGCAGAGATTCTGCTCGACCTGAACAGGTATTGACATTGGAAGAGTAATGGCTCAAAAGCCCTAAAAATCAATGCAAAGTGAGTGGAAAAATTGAATCTTTTTAGGGTTTTAGAGAAGAATTTGTTGAGTTTTGTGAAGAAGATTGAAGAGTAACTGAAAATTATAAGAGTTTTGGCAGTCGTCGCCTGCGTTGACTGTAAAAATGGACTCGCACTGTCTCTTCTCGGAGAACCGTTGATCTGCTTTGGGATTGGGTGTTTGAGATCTAGTGAGGTTTTTTATTCATGTTAGTTATTGTTAACGGTGGATTGGGAGTTTCGTGTCTTGGCCGGCAAAGGCACGTGACTGACCACACGTCCTGCTCAAGGTTTGCTTCCACATACATTCTCTCATGACAAAGTGGGATCAAGTCAGCCTCTTACTACTGTGGCTGAAACCCGGGTCCGGACGGATCTGAGTCTAGACAATCCCTACTTTAAAGAAGTATATGCATTGTTCAGACTCGCTCCGATTTTATATTTGGATAAACTTAACTTGTTCAGACTCGTTCTGTTTAAGATTCGGGTTGTCTAATTGTTAGGATTTGTCGCAATCCTGAAAAGTGAAAACTTAGTTCTTATATTCAAGCCACTTCAAATGTCAGAGTATACAAATATAATATAAATCCCAATTGATATAAATTGAAAAAATAATGGAAAGTCTCAACAAATGTTGCAAATTATAAATCATTGCAACTTTAGTGCAAATTACTCATGTAACTAATATATTTAACATAGAAACAATTGTTAAAGTATAGAAAAAATTAAAGTTTAATTCATTTCAAAATTAAAGATATCTTTAATACATATATATATATATATATAAGTAAATTAATGTTTCTAATATAATTATTAAGTGTTAATTGTCCAAAAAATTCTTTTATCATTAAAAGATAAATAAAATTTGGGAAGGGTTTGGGTTGAGTATGGGTTTACAAGGTCTTGTTCGACCCAACCTACTTTTAAATTCGGATAAGAAGTCTTTGTTCAGACCCGGTCCAGTTTTATTAAAACATTTTTCAAACCCTTTTTATTACGTGTCGAACAAAATCGAGTCGGCAGATATGGACGAGAAATTGTCGGCCCTACAGGAACAAGCACAATCGAAAACGCACTTGTCAGTGTCCGTAATATAGATGCATCCACCCTAATGTGAAAATTAATAGATGTCAACACATGCATGATGGTTGTGTGTGAATGTATTGGAGCACATGCAACAACATTTTCCATTTACAAGGAGAATATATAGTTCGATTAATATGAAGGAAGTTATATGACCTAAGATACACTCATTTCAGTTGAAATTGTTCTCCCTAAGCTTATAACTAGGACAATATTGCATTCCAAGAAGGCAGGATCGAGTTTAGTTCATCCAAACAATGGATCAAGTTTTTTTTTTTTTTTTTCCTCATTTTTGAGATTATTTAGTTATTGTTGCAGCTGCCCCGACTTCAAACATTTCTTATATTACTCTTTTATAGTTCCCCAAATTTATTCATGTGTAATTAAGGAGTCATTTTCGGTTTACTTCTGCAAGCCGCCTGATTGTCGGTCCCCCTCCCTCTCCCTTTCTCTTTCTCTTTTTCTTGTTTCTTTTTTGTAGCCCCATCTCACCTCCCTTTTGTACTCATACCCCTGGGAACCACCACCGGCCACCACCATCGTGCATGGATCTGTGATCACCATCACCGTTCCCCTTCATTTCTTTATTTTCCATGCGCCTTTGTTTTCCTTCGCAGCATTCCGACTAGATGTTGAGTTTGTTGCTGCTTCTCGGAGAGGTCACTGCCGATGGCCATTTCGCCTAGGTCTTGGTCTTGGAGAAGAAGATGGCGAGTTAAGGCTCGGGTCTTTGCAATCAATGAAGTCATCTAAAAGGATAAGAGATCATTGGCAACGAGTCGCTTGTGGCAGGGAGCGGTCAATGGCGGCGGTTTTTAATGGCACAGCAGTGACCTATTTTGATGCAACATGTTCCATCCACTCCTCAAATTTTTCTCTCTTTAGATCAAGATTCTAGTGTTTTTGTTATGTATTTTCTATGTATTTTCCCCTAAGTGCGGCTTGTCGTTCTCGTTGTTAGGGTAGTTGTCCCCATTGTCGGGGTGGTTGTCACTGCCTTAAGGTTGGGGTTGGGGTCGCACTTTAGCGTGCGCGTTGTCGAAATTTGTTACGTGCTTCACTGTTGTAAGATTTATTTGTTATAGATGTTTGTCCCATTGGACTAGAAAGACCTCAATACAAATCACTTTGACAAAAAAAAAAAGAGTCCTCCAAATTTAAATTGATTCAACATGAGTTCAAGACCCATTAATTAGGAGGAGTTTTGAATGGTTTAAAAAGCTCACCATCAGTTATACTTAATCGAGCACAATGAAAGAATTTGATCTATATAGCCGACCCCGATTAATTTGGGACCGAGACTATGTTGTTGTTGATGTTGTTGATTCAAAATGAGTCCAAAGCCCAACTTTACTTGACAATCTCACTTGAGATGCTTTCGCGTGATTCACGTGTACTTTAGTGTTGGGATGTGTGGAATAAATTATTGTCTTACGTTGATTAAGTGTGACTTCATAAAAAAATAATTAAATTGTAGTTCTCTCCCCAAATTTTACCGAAGCCTTTTTAGACTCCAAATAGTACCATTAGGCGTGCCTTGAATTAAGTGTTTGGAAGACCTCAGTTGTGTTTGACAAACGCAAACTAGCTTCTTTTACTAAATAGTTGTGTTTTACCAGCATAAACTAGTCAACTAGATTATTTTTAAAACTAATTAACTCTAAATTGTTTGGCATATGAGTTTAGTTTCTACATTATTAAGCTACTAATTTTTCGGCTTTCTGCTAAATTATAAGTTTTGACGAACAAAAGCCTCCTGCCTCATGACTTAATTGAAGGGACATAATTAGCAAACTGATAAAAGTGGGGTTATCTTTTCTTAAAAAGGATCAAAAGTGGAAACATAAAGATTAATAAAGTTAAACAAGTATTAACATAAACAAACACACACAAATCTCTATGAATTAAGAACATGCACACTTTCCAACTACATTTCAAAAACTAAAGACTCGTAATTAATTTATTCTTCAAATATATTTGAAAAAAATGAATCTGAACCAACATACACCTCATATAAAAAAAATTTAAACTCTCTGCCGACACAACCATACCTTCAATTAAAATACCATATATTCCTCACCAAAAATAATAGGAAAAAAAAATAAAAAACTCCCCACTTGATTTCTCCAATTAATTCAATTTCCAACACTCTCAACCTCCCAAAAAACTCAATTTCAGATTGAGAAGTGCAAGAATGACACAACATGTCACACCACAAGACATATTGACTCACAAGAGTCATTCATGCGTGCTTTGGGATGTGGACATACATAGATCCCAATGCATAACACGAGGGTTTAGGTTGCATGAATGGCTTTTGTAAGCTAATGTGTCTTGTGGCGTGACATTGTTGTTGTCATTCTAGTATTCAGATAATGGGTACCCCTCAATTTTCTTGAATTCCACACATTTTATATGATCAATGCAAGGATTGTAGAAGCAATAAAAGATGCAAATATTAATGAATAAGAAGATCTAAGAAATGCAGATGAAGAAGGTGAAGTGATGTTGGATGCAGGAATGGACCCAAACACAGTTGGGTATGAAGGAGCAGCACTGTTTGGCATTGTTGAAGATGGAGAATTTGATGGAGATAGAGCAGACCCATCTCCAGACAACACTGAAATCTCTAGTTTCTGCCCTTTTAAGCAATGTTGAGAGTCTCCACTAGTGAAGTAAAACTTCCCAGGTGATGTGATGTTGAAGAGAGAGTTTCCATCACCCATGTAGAGTAATGGGTCTTTTGTGTTGCATGCCTTGAATGACTGTTCTGTGACTTGAATCACTGAGTCCTGGCTTGGTGGGTAGAGGAACACTGAGAGCACAAAAACAAAGATTGGATCATCAATGTTAGTGAAAATGTGAAGCACTGGGGTACGTACGCTCAGGTCAATTACACTGGAAATCGTGAGAATAGTCAGGCTCGCCTGCGCCTGGATGCACGTGGATATCAAAAGAAAAAATGTGAAAAAATGAGATGGGTATTTGTGATTAAGACTTACATAGAGAGTCTCCAAGCTTGAAGTTGTGGTATTTGGACCAATATGTGTAGACATGAGGATTTGCTGCAGTGGGGATCCCCCAAGCATCCAAGTCTCCAACTTTGTATTGGTAGCAGATCACTTTATAGATGTGAAGTGATACTAGAAGTTGAAATGCAAAGAAGATATGATGTTTGGGGATTCTAAGAACACCCATCTTTCTCTCTTTTGTTTCTCTTCTCTTAGTGGGTCTTTTCTTAAATCTAGATGAATGAGGAAGCCAACTATTGGGCTGAGATCTGAACCAATGTTCAACTAGCTAGACTAGAATTTAATAGAGAAAATTAAGGAGTGGTGAAATGACTTAGTGCCCCCTAATCTAGATTTACACATTTTGGCTTATAGAACATGCCCTTCAAACTAAAAAAAAAAAAAAAAAAAAAAAAAAAAAAGAAAAAACCTTCAAGGAAAGTCATGTAAAATGTAAGGGAGTTGGGTGTAGTTTTAGATTCTTATGGCTAAAATCAAATGAGCGCTGTCAAGTGCATTAAATTGACTAGAGTGGAAAGAGAGCTTGATCCATGTAACTGATCTAACTAATTTGGGATGAAGGCTTTGTTGTTGTTGTTTATAGAAGACAAGAAATTTAATAGTGAAGATTTGAATTGCTGAGAAAGTAACTACTTTGAAGCACCGACCCAATCGAATGTCGTGCAATACGCGTCGAAATGTGAGGCAAAATGCACGACATCCGACTAGGTCGATGCCCAAAGTGAGTTACTCAAGCTTTTTTCGAAAAAAAAAATAAAAATGCTCATCAATAGACTCAATACAAGTGAAATAAGAACCTTATACTTAGCATCGACATTTCTAGGATCTTTAGTTAGTCTAAAGGACAATTTAAATGCGTAGAGTTGTGTGTAGATATCTCTCTAGTGTCATAACTGGATGAGGTCTTACTTTTCTTAATATTCGAAGCTCAAACTTGAGAACTCTAATTAAACGGTTGACCTAACTGCATATTACTATGTATATAATTTTGTTAGAGTAGCTAAACTGCAAGGTCAAATTGGGAATTTAGATACCGAATCAGGGAAGAGTCAATAATTTGCATTAGGAGCACATGGGCCAGTTGGATGGCACTGAAAGAGGACTGGAGGTGAGGTTTTGGCTGCTTGTATTGGTTTTTGAAGCACTGTCATGTGGGAAGGCATGAAGGCAACACAGGCATCTGTGCCTGTGCCCTCTCACTCATGGGCTCTCTCATGCATCTTATCTGCTCAGACCTCAGAAAGTCCTGCTTTATTCCATTAAGGAAACATCCATGTGATTCATTGGATAAAACAACTGTTTAGAGGACACAAGGAAAAAAAAAAAAAAAAATGCTACGATGACCTTTTTGGACACCCAAGAATGGACGCTCGGTTATTGATGTCCAATCAATACACATCAATTTGTGTGCGCACAAACATCGATGCATAAAATCAATAGACGCCAATAACCGAGTGTCCCAAAACGGATTACCAAATCATTTTTCAAAAAATATACAATGTTGGTTCCTCAAACATATGAGAGAGTAGTCGGGTTGTAACTATAAAGTTTATTTCAACACCGTCGATCAAGTTGAGCGGTTGGTACTTGATGTCCCTAATTAAAGTATGGAAAGAGTTACAAAATTAGGAGACCTCAACCCATAAAGATAGGTCCTATAAGTCGGTCCAGACTAGTCGAGGTAGTCCATCTACGATAGTAGGTGGGGGCCACCAAAAATAAATTGTGTTTAAACAAAATCAAAATATTTATTGGTAATTATAAACTTGATTATCTAAGACAGAAATCACAACCTGACATCAATGCAGATGAATTTTGTTCAAGGAAATTGATCCTTCAAAAGAAAAAGTGAGGGCTAAGCAGTCTCAGCAAACAAAGTTCCCAACTGTGACCATCTTCAAAGAAAATTAAATATTTCACAATGTCATAAACACCTGCAGTCCTGCAAGAAAAGAAAATCTGCAACATACAATGAGAGAACCCTGGTAATGACAGAGAATTCAAAATCAATGTCAAATAAATTGACCACAAAAGAGGTGGCATCAGATGGATATGCATAGTAAGCATAATCAGATTAAGAATATATTATTGTACCAATTAAATCCAATGAAAACCAAGCATATATGGTCATGTGCAAAGACAAATAATTGGCAGAAGAAGCATACAAGAGTGATATTGATTCGGCTCATCATCACGCATTTACTTAATGAAAATGAGATTGATGAACCGGATCGATATCACACCATGCATGTCTACCTCTCAAGATCATCTATATTTCAACATTTCCCTTTTTTGACATCTGCCTTAAAAAGAGTTTATAAGCCAAGCAGTAAAGGATGAACATGAGGATCAGAAAGAATGGCAAAGTCGAGATTCTGCGTCCAATGTTTCTGTATATATATATATATAAAAGACACAATGATATAGTGTGCATAGATATGGAATCAAGACTTTGGAATCCAACCACCTATCGCTCTTCGTTGTTTAGCAAACTTTATACTTAATTAGAAAATACATAGCTGGCCATTGAACTGGGCCAATAGGCATGAATGTTGCATCACCATCATCGATTAAACAATACAACAACAACAACAACAACAACAACAACAAACAACATAAATTCAGTCCCAAATTAACTCTGGAATTACAATTACATGGATCAAACTTTTCCATTGTGCTCGATTAAACAATAGCAAAAGCATTTTCATGCTAATTGTTAAGGAAACTCAATATTACATTTAGCAGTTATGAAAATTAGTATATCGTGTAATTAGTAGTTTCCCTTTGTGATTGCACTTTCCTTTTGTATTCTGAGACTCGTGCGTGTATATATAGATTACCATGTACACAAGACACATAGACAATAAAACTTATTCTCTTGAGAAATTATCACTAATGAATGAATGGATCAAGCTCAATCCATAATACAAAAATGCTCTCTTACTTGGTCAATGAAACAAACATCCAAAAGTTTGGATTTTGATTAATGAAGGAAAGTCAGTTTAGCTAATATTATAGTTTCTGCATCACAACAAAAAGGGCAAACTTATACAAACCTGTAATGGCCTTATTAAAAAAGTTATGATAGTGTGTCAAACTATTCAAATTCTACAAAATAGGTAAGAAAATTCAGATGGGCCCTCATGTTTTCATTTCTTTTATATGTATGCCCAAAATTTGAAAAAGCTTTGATAAGCTCCAGACAGAAAAGACACCAAGGGTGCTCAATTGAATATTTGTAATTTGATTTGTTTAATGGAACTCATGGTTCATATGGCATTGAACAATTGCTTTAGTGCCTCTCCTAGGCTTTTTTTTTTTTTTTTTACAGTCAAAGAGACCATTTCTCATGGCTCTAGGTTTAATAACATATGCTTCCACTCCAAAAAGCAAATCTAAAAAGATTTTGTAATCTAAGCACAAACAAGAGGAGAAGAGATCCTAAATTTTCCTCAGTGACAATCAAAAGCTTGATTCATGAACAAATGTTTGGCTCAATGGAATACGATACTCAATGCCTGTTAACCAAAAGTCTTGAGTTTGAGTATTCGATACGAAGAAAAACCTTGATGGGAGACCTCCTCCATAAAGGGGTCCTACAATAGGACGCTTTGGATTGATGAGAGTGGTTGGCTTTGGAGACTGGGCTGGGGAGAGACCAAAAAGGAAAACTTGTTTCATTGTATGGAAAATTTATTGAAATTCATCGGAAAAAAAAAAAAAGATGCAATAATGAGCCCAATGGAAACTAGGCTAGTTTTTTTAGGAAAATTTAGAAAAGTAATCTATGCATTTCCCGCATATCAAAAGGGAAATATGAAAGGAGTGAAAAACTTTGAGAACTCTCTCAACAAAATTCAGTTTTTTGAAAGAAAAGGAAGTTTGAGGAGATGTAGAAACTAATAAATATTTGAGTCAACAAACACTCCAATCCCCTTCACTGCTTCGATAATGTTAAGGAAATTATAGTAGTTGCTATATTTCGTAGTTTAAGTATTTAGGTAGTTTCTATATTTTGATATTTAAACGTAATATTGAGTTTCCTTAATACGAACGAGTTTCCTTAACAGATAAGATACCCTCCGAATATCTGCTATATAGCAGTAAGTATCAGTAGAAGTCTAGGGAAGAAAAAGGGCAATATATCGCTACTAGAAGTCAAGATTAACATCCATAAAAAAAAAAAAAATTAGAATTCCTTTTCTTCTTTCTCATTCATAGTAGATCAATCCAAAACAGAGTTGACCTGTTGAGAAAGCAGCCAAGACTGACGATTATATGTTCTTATTAATAACTATATCCTAATGACATCAATCAATTTGTGCAGTCCTAACCAAAGTCCATAAGAAAGAAAGAAACAGTAAATAAGTTGCAAGAGAAAAACTCAAGGCATTCAGTCTACAATCATCGATGTCAAAAGAGTCTTTCATTAGCCTCATACTTGTCAACAACAACAACAACAATACAACAACAACATAGCCTCAGTCCCAAATTAATTATGTTTGATCAATTTCATGAAAAGTGACAAAAGTTTTACGCTGGCTGTTAACCTATCGCAACCCTCCTCCGTTTTCCAAGAATGAAAAATGAGCTTGGGGCCTCCCTCCCCCACTTTTTTCGGGTATGAAAAGTGAGTTTGAGACCTCCCTTACCCATTTTTCAGTATGAAAAAATGGGCGTCAGAGTCCTCCTCCTTTATCCGGACTTGGGACCGGCTATGCAGCGCACAAAGTGTACAACATAGGTGGAGTTTAGCCTCATACTTGTCGAAAAAGAAAAAAAAAAAGGGAAACAACAAGTGCAGATGATACAAGACATAAACCCGGAAGAAAATCACCAGCAGCTTTGCTTCAATGTTAGAAAATTTTAAGTGCAGGAAGTATAACAAGAGAAACAATGCTAACAAGCCATCCTGAATTCGAAAGCGATATGTAAACACGTATCGAAGATTTGAAATATAGAGAAAGCACACAAGGGTGATATTGATTCGGCTCGCCTCATATCTCAAATGTAAGGAAAGGAGATGAGCCGAATCAATAACACGCCATGTCCACTTCCAAAGATGTAGTTCTTCTCTTGCCTCATCTCCTTCGTGGACTCCTCTTGGCCTATAAATAGAGCAGACCGGAGGGGGGGAATCAACACTGTATGGACTAGCTAGAGAGTAGCACACAAAGAGTTCCCAACATCTATGCTTTTCAAGGATAAGGAAATACATTATTATTACCAAACATACATAAGGAATCAAGATCTGAGAATCACATTTTTCATTTTCAACAAAGCAACATAGTGGAGTGTACTGTAGATGTCTTCCAACGTGGACAACGAATACATACTGTACAGTGTCGCATGCATGAGTATTTATGTTCATATTTTCTTCCCTGGCACTTCCACTTTAATTTAATCTAAGCAAGGAAACCTTAAATGTTCCAAGAAGAAAAAGACATGCATAGACATGGTTCATTGTATACTTTGCAGACTAAAACCGATTTTTTTAGTGAAATCCATGGTTCATTGTAATCACATGCTTTCTATCTTAGCTCTAGGAGGACCTCTCTAATTAAGGTTTGTTGAGTTAAATTACAATGCCTATCCACTTGGAAGGTGAACACTTTGTATAACTAATAACAAGAATCTTTCAGTAGGCGGCAAAGTCTAGGCTTCAATAATTCTTCAAGAGAAGTCAGATGTTCTTCATCGAATTAATCAAATCTAGTACTTAATCAATTTAATATAGAGTGAAGCATGTGGTAATGAAGAGGTTCCTGAATTCAGGTTTTCTTTAGACCTTAGTCTCACTAAAATGTAAATGCTGTAAAGCTTGTGATAGCATTAGGAATCTATACATCATTCTAACAGAAACTTGTGTAGAAATAAACTAAAGCAGAATTAACCTGTAAACAAGAGCTAAATAACAAGCAGAACTAGAAATATATAGCATTTGCCCAGATGAGATTAACGTATTTTTTAATTAATCTTTGACAAAAAAAATAAAAAAAAAAAAAAAATCAATGAATCATCATTGCATCAGATTATAAATAGTTTTGCAGATTATAATGTTCAAAACAGAAATTTCATATCAATTTTAACTTTGGTATAGCAATTATCAGAAGACAACTGTTTAGTCATTTGCAGAGTTCAAAATTTCCATAAATTATTGACTTTCCGCTATTGTCTAATATATGGCAGGCTTCAAAACGTTGTTGATAGCTTTCTACCACGGGTCTGGTCTGTGGTTAAAAAAAAAAAAAAAAAAAAAAATCATTCCATAAATTCACCACAAACTAACTGTTTTCTACCACTGGCTTTGCTTGTGGAAGAAAGCTTTTCCTTCGATCAGTCACAATATACCAGGGTGTCGATCAGAAATGACACATACCATCTCGATCAGTCACATGATGTCGCAAACAAGCCATAAACCATCCTCAACTGTCTTGGCTTTCCTCATCGACAATGGCAAATGCTAAGGGAAATATATGACTATTACTATCAACAACAGTGGCTATTAAGAGTTTTTGTTTGTATTTTCCATACAAGAATGTACCATCAATTTGTATAATTGGTCTGCAATGTCTAAAACCTGCAATAGAATGTGCAAATGCCCAAAAAACTCATTTGAATACAACCTCATTGTTGGCATTAGGCTCGCCATGCCTCCAATCGACACGTGTCCTTGGATTGCTTTCTTGAAGAGCAGCCATCCACCGCGGCAACATTTTATATGATTCTTCCCAATCTCCAAAGATTTTAGCAATTGCCTTTTTTTTTCCCAACCAAACTTTCTTGTAATTAACATCATAACTGAATTTGTCCTTGATAATTTGATAAAGAACTGGAACTGAGATGGACGGATCTCTTCTCACCACATTTTCAATTTCACGGCATATAACGGTGGAGTCCAAATGAGCATGATCCTTGGACAGTTTTGCATAGATACATGTATGCGGTCCTGCATATTTACTTATCTCAAACATTCCATGTGTTTTTCTTTTTGAACACTACAACCTCCAATCACATCCATCTGAATGTTTCTTACAACGAACAACCCACAGATTGAGTGTTGAATGAGTTACCACAAATTGCCTGTGTCCTTTAATGTTGTACAATTTCACGGCATGTTGGATATCTACTTTAGAAAGGAACCGCATATGCCTACATGAGATTCTGATGCCTCATTCCATAAAGACCTAGAAGGGATTATTGCATTCTCATGGATAGGTTGCATTGCCTCAATACTCAATTCCATAAATACAGATGAAGGTACGACAAATTCACCTACACCCACATGCGCATCATCAATTCCAGCAGCCTCTTGATCGAAAAAATCATCGTTTCCAACTTCGTTCGAGATTGAAGGACAAGATAATGAGTCATCATCGGCTATGACTCGATTTAATGTATCTCGAATTATGCTATCATCAACATGATGAGCATCAACCCCTACATCATCGACATCATCATCGCTACTCTCTTCATTAATATTCCCATTACTACTACAATAGTCATCATCTTCCTCAGTATTCACACCATCACAGGAACGAGCATCCTCGTCTACATCGGGATTTGAAGTCATCAAAGGCGATGCACAATGATTATGTTCAAATATTGGTTGAGTACTAGGCCCTTCTGCACTTACCAATATGTTACAATTGGAACTAGTATATGATTGCCTCGGAACTAAATCTAAAAATAGCTCCATACAATTTGGTGGTGAAAATTCTGCCACAATCTCCCAAGCATCTTTCAGAGTTGATTCATCAACTATTCGCAAAGGGACATAGTTGTACGTTCCAGTTCCAATGTACACAGGATATTGATATATCATGTTTAATATCATTTTTTCATTGACTATCTCCAAGGAATTACAGATAAAACTCACAAGTTCCTCGTACCCTAAACTCAACTTCGATCTGAGATGTCGAATATGTGGTTTCGTGTACGAAATCCCATATGGTCCATCAACCATGACACCATTCATATAGCACACCAAAGTTACTCTTCGATCAACCATTATGGAATCTATATATGTAGAATATAATTGTTAATCAATAGAAGTGATGATAATTAATACACTCACTTAGCACAAATAAACTTAACAAGCTCCAACGTGTATTAAAACTTTATTTTATTTAAGTTCTTTATTTTATTCAAATAAGGAAGCAACTATCAATCAATTTGCAGTGACTAAGAAATTACACAATTGATGCAAACAATAGAACAATGAGCCATTCAATGTTTGTCAATCAAACTGCAATGTTTCTCAAAACGAGCTAAAGCCATGATAACCATTCAATGCCTTTCTTTATAATTTAAAGATTATGGAGCATTGATCATAGTTTATTTTATTTTATTTTTTTTCTTTTTCTTTTTCTACATCTTGTCACTTTAATTATACAATATACTATTCTTTTTAAGTTGTTTGTTTCAAGTGGTTCAAGACATTATATAAATATTGCGCCAACGAACCCGTGACCACAAAAGTCTCAATTAATTCATCAAGACATTATATAAATATTGCACCAACGAACCCGAGACCGCAAAAGTCCCAATTAATTAATCAAAGCATTATATAAATATTGCACCAACGAACCCGAGACCGCAAAAGTTCCAATTAATTCATCATGCATTGACAGTAAAGTTGACTACGGTGGAGGATATAATGCTCTTATATATTAGTGCATGATTTCAAGTCATTGACGTGTGTCATGTATTGCTACATTTTCTAAATTTATACACTTTATTCACTTTGAGACAAAAATAAATAAATTAGGGAAATTAAATACTAACACAATACCAATGCATACTTTTATTCATTAATTAAGCATACTCTTCTAATGCTGGATATCAAGCATACGACCCCAAAGAAAAAACATTGCGGAATTAATTCATCAATTAACACAATTGGGGGAAAATATTTACCAATACAAAAGAGACCGGTGGGAAGGCGAGCAGCGACCGGCGTGAGTGAAACCGCCACTACCGAGAGGCGTTCCTGCGTCAAAGTCGATGCAGCGACGTGCCTGCTGCGGACGACGGAAGCGGACGACGGAGCCTAGTTGCGCCGGACGCAGAGGCGGACCTTGCAGTGAAGATGTCGCCGGTGAGATTCGTGAAGGAGATGGAGTAATAGTGAATCGTGAAGGAGATGGAGTTTTAACCTAGGTAATTATCGAAGTCGTGACCCGCGGTCACGACTTCTTTGAAATGGAAATTGATTTCCCTTTTTTAAAGTAAAAAAAAAAAAAAAAAAAAAAAAAAAAAAAAAAAAAACGTGACCCGCGGTCACGTTTTGTTTCCAAGTGATGTCCAGTGATGTGGCGGGTCGGGTGATGTGGCATTGACTGAGTTAGATTGGAAAAAAATTTTGTGAGTGTGTTAGCTTGATAAATATTCTCCCCATATGTGTTAATCAAGCAAAAACTCCAATTTCATATCAATTTTAACTTTGGTATAGCAATTATCAGAAGACAACTGTTTAGTCATTTGCAGAGTTCAAAATGTCCATAAATTATTGACTTTCCACTATTGTCTAATATATGGCAGGCTTCAAAACGTTGTTGATAGCTTTCTACCACGGGTCTGGTCTGTGGTTAAAAAAAAAAAAAAAAAAAAAAATTTCATTCCATAAATTCACCACAAACCAACTGTTTACTACCACTGGCTTTGCTTGTGGAAGAAAGCTTTTCCCTCCATTTTACTTGGACAGTGGTAGAAAAATACAGTTTCCACAATGGGCTTCACATATAATATAGATTTTTTTACTGTTTCTAGAAATGTGAAAAAAAAAAAAAATGTACATGGTTTTACGCTATTATAAATTTATAATATATGCAGATACATACATGGAAAATAATGTTTTGATGAAATCAAGATTATATTGTTATTTCACTTATTATGGACGTATTCTACTGTAGATAACTGAAAAGGATTGGGTGAAATGGGCACTTTAAATGCCAACCACAAGTACAGATTTTTGAACAAGGAAAAAAATCTCTTTGTGAGACCCACCAAACAACAACAACACTAGAACACAATCTAAAGAAGACCAATGTGGTAAAGAAGATAATTCTAGCTAATCTACCATGTTATTATGTTCTCAAGGTCTTCAGATCATCTGTGTTTCAAATACTTGAAGAAAGAAAAGAAGAAGAAGAAGAAAGAATGATTGCACTTACTTCAACCAACTTAACTTCCACTTCTCCTTTATTGCATCCCAACTTGAGCTCCTCATCACTCATCTTTCCATCCAACTCAAGCCTTTCTTTCAATTCCTCATCAGTCACTTCACCCTCTAAGCTGAGAATTCAATGTACTGCAACAAAGCCTGCTAAGTCTCCAGGTACATAGTTTGCAAATAGTTAATCCTTTAATTGTTCATTGGTTTAATTAAACTTGTCTATGTAGAAAAATAGAATCTACAAATAATTCTCTCATGGGATTTTGTTTTTGTTTGTGAATTGTGTTTGGATTGGAGCAGCGGAAGAAGAATGGAAGATCAAGCGCGAACTTCTGCTCGAGAAACGGGTATGGCTTTGTTATGAACCTTGGAATAGGTTCTTCGAATAAGACTAGTCTGTGACTAAGTCTTGTATAGAAGAGTCCGTGACTACTTCTCCTTAGACTAATTTTTTCACAAAGTAATAGCTTCTGCTATTATTTCATAATGACGGTCTTTTATAGACTTTTCATAAAATAGAAACTACTAACATTGAGTCTAACTAGGAAGATAAACATTCTAATAAACGAATAAGAAAATCTATCTAATTAGTAATGTTCTAATAAGCAACTTTCCAATAAGTAAACCTCATAATAAACTGATATCTTTAATAAGAAAACTTCTAATTATGCTACGTTGCCATTCTTTTAGTAGTTGGGCCCACACGAATATTATATGATCATATCAGGCTTCTTCCTGAAACTGAAACTTGAGATCCCCCACAAGTTGACAATTGATGAGAACTTCAGTAGTTCTGCAACACATGAAACTTCAATTGCTCATAGAAATTGAAGAAATTCTATAGCCTATAAGGTAGACCTAATAATAAAAATTGCCATATATGGATTAGGAAGAATTTAAATGATAGCACTCCATTAACTAGATTAAATTGAGTAGAGGGAAGAGTTTTGATCCATGTAGCCGACACCAACTAATTCGGGATTGAGGCTTTGTTATATAAATAAGATTCTAAACTTGCAAGTTATACAAACTTATCAAAGAAAAGTTAGATAGACTTTTGGAGCAGAATAAGAAGATTTCACGCTAAAATGCTATTTATCCCAAGTATTCAAGGTTGATGTGCATTGTTGGGATTCTTTCTAACAGGCTAATAGCTTAGATACGGTTTGGATTTATAGTAATCTTGCTATAATAGTTCCAAATTGCCGCAGCACGATTAGATTATGTGAGATATAAGTAGAGGCAAGCCTCTCCTTCTAAGCTAGCACTTAAATTAATATGGAATCAAATATATAGGTTAGCTATCACAAGGTAGCATGGTATTCATTATTTCTGGTTTCTTCTACTGAACCTTTTTCCTTTTACCTGCAGGTACGCAGTGTCGATGTCAAGGAAGCTTTGAGACTTCAGAAAGAAAATAACTTTGTCATTCTTGACGTGCGGCCCGAAGCAGAGTTCAAAGAGGTCTTTAACACCTTTACTTCACATCTACAAAAGGAAAAACAAAATGAATAGATAACATAGCTGGATTAGATGCATGTCAATAAGTTCTAAGAGAAGATACTGGTTTCACTTGTTGATGATACCACTGCTTACTGAAGCAGTAAAAGTGAATTCATTTTGCCTATGCAGGCACACCCACCTGGTGCAATCAATGCGCAAATTTATAGACTGATTAAGGAATGGACGGCATGGGACATTGCACGGCGAGCTGCATTTGCTTTCTTCGGCATCTTTTCCGGCACAGAAGAAAATCCAGAGTTCCTAAAGAGTATGCATCTCACACAACCCTATCCTGTCATGTCTTACTTAATTTCTATTGTTTATGAAGGAATATTGCTCAACTTGGAATCAACTGAACATGAGTGTCTCCATAACAGCTGTAGAATCAAAACTTGACAAGGACTCGAAAATCATCGTCGCCTGCACATCTGGAGGAACAATGAGACCATCGCAAAACCTTCCCGAAGGAAAGCAATCAAGGTAGTAGTAGCTCATTACCGCACCCCTTCTGTTACTAAGCTTAGTTAAATGGAGTTACTGAGCAACTTAGCATAGGTGAGGTAACAATGGGATTGTTACACACACTAACATCACTTAGTGCAGGTCACTGATCGCGGCATACTTGCTGGTTCTCAATGGGTACACCAATGTGTTTCACTTGGATGGAGGGCTCTACACATGGTTCAAAGAAGGATTACCAGTAGTTTCAGAGGAGTGAAAGATTGATGGCAGCACTCATGATGCTTCTTTGAGCACCAGTTTTTTTCTTTTTGTCTCTTCAGTTGGTGCTCCGCGCAGGTCTGCGGCTATGTTGTTGTTGTTGTTGTTGTTGTTGTAGTTGGTGCTCCGCGCAGGTCTGCTCCGCGTCGCCTGATTTCATCTTCATCGTAGGTCATAGCCAGCTTAATTGCATGGTGACTTCGTAAAAGATGACTGTACATGTAGAGTTAAAAGAGTGAGAGTAGTAAAATATTTCATGAAAACTAGTGAGACCTGCTCAAGTTGTAATACAATTCATGTTGTGACAAAAGGCAGAATCCCAGACTTTCTAACTCATCATTCAAATCATTCTAAAAGTTTACAAAGGAAAGTGCAAACAAATAGATGCAGCAATGTTACAACACAATAAGAAAAACTTTATTGAACATAAGCACTTTTTCCTTCACAACAGACAGCAAGCTCTGAATCATGGATACAACTCAGTTTACCAAATGAAATATAATAAGAAAAACCTTGGGAAAACAAAGTTTTTGCCCAAAACTCAAGAGGTTTCAATATTAGCCAACTGGATATGAAACATTCAACCATATAAACAGCAACGCCCAAGCGATCATTGACAGTAAAAACGCCTTTGTCATGTCAAATACAGGATTGTCGACAGGGATTAAACCATAGTAACCAGGAAACAGCACAGATTGCATGTATACATCCCTGGAGAAAGAATAATCTTTTTTTGTCCAAGCCTTCAAAGAATCAAGCACACCATAAGCGAATCTTTGTATCTCAACTGTGTTTTGTATCTGCCAGAAGCATACGCATTGCTAGGTGATGAAGTGGACCAATTAAGAATCTTCTTGCAACCGGTATACAGTAATTTCTTGCTGCTTGAAATATCGCCGATCCTCTTCATCCACAAGAACAAGGTTCAAATAGTACTTCACACTGAATTTGTTGTTTATGTTGCGGTATGTAGGCGTCAGATCATAAGGGCTAAGAAACAGCCTAATTGGAATAGACTCCCCTGCAGAGACAAAGAGGTAGAAGTTTATAAGAAATCCAACTTCCAACCCACTTCAATGATAGTTAAAAAAAGAAAAATAAATAAATAGATAATATAACAGTAAGAAAATACTTCATCAATTCAATGAAGCCAAAGGGAACTCCAAGTGACGGAATGCACGAAACATGAAATTCACATGGCAAATATATTAATTTTATAACATCTAAACTGGAGGCATTTCCACCTTAGTGAATACCAAACTTCTGAAAGAGCATATATGTTAATACTTAATACCATATGAAGACAGAAGATCCATAATAAATGCTTTGATAGAACATTAAAGCATCGCAATACATATAAGATAGGTATACCTCTGACTGGTGCACCGTCCATCAACTCAAATTTTGCAAGTGTCTCTGTCTCAACATATGTGTTTGGCCCTGAACCCGTGGACTCTCGCCGCCTAATCTCAAGCTCCATATTTTTTATTTTAATTCTCACAAGAAGAAAATATATTTTACCAATAATAACATCCTTCAGATGGTACCTGGACATATAAAAGAACAATTATCAGCATGAAAACAATGATATTTCTTACACAGGGAATCAGACACTGCCCACTGGGTTACTTTCCCACTCACTTGCTCTTGCCATACTCAAACTCAATGTGCAGACAATCTTCAATTCCAACTTCCATCTGCACGGGACATCAGATTCAAAATTATTAATATTAGTGTCATGCAATGATATCAATATAATAAAGAGTGATTTTTCTAAGTAGGCAAGTGAACGGTCAATAGAAGTATACAACAGCACAACTTGATCATAAACGACAAGAGCTGTAAAGTATAATGCAAGAGAAAACTCTTATTGGTAGGAAATTATTTTCAACGTCAATTTTTTAAAAGCAATAAACAGGTAGGATGCCATAAATTTCGATATCATGTTTACCTTGATGCTGTTATTGATTGTTGGAAGTGGTGTATAATTCCGAACCTAGACATCAACAAAATTAATTTAGAATCTGAATAAAAATAAAGAGATTCAACACAAAAGAATAGAAGTTACAACAATGACTAAATTGACGATAATAATAGTAATAATAAAGGAATTACCACAAAATCTTGATACTCCACAATGTTGCTCACATAACTACGACTGATTGTCACTTTCAAAATGTACCTGCAATATTGGTAATGAAAATGACTTAACTCTAGGTTGAGAAAAGATTAATAACACGGGCAATTCATATCAGGTAGTAAACATAAAATACCAACTATTCTACTCTTTATAAAACCAGACTTCACATCAAAGAAAACATAAGCCACTTAATTTGAAGTCGCAATGTAGGCTCAAAGTTGGTAGGAGTTTCATGTCAAGCAAATCGGTGCAATGAATAGCAAGCAAATAAGATAACTAACATTTTATCACAATTTCTTTTCCCTTATCTTATGAGATGGATTATAAACAAAACAAAAATCACAAATTATATGAAATCTCATTAAATTTGCAAATCAAGAGCAAAGACTGTTCCTTAAGGACAACATATCAAAGCCCCAATCTAAGTAAATCTTTCAGAACATTTTTTCTTCAGTAGTCTTTGTTAGCAGAAATACTTGGGTCAATTCCCACTACATCAAACCCCATTGACTAGAAGTGTGTCCTTAAAAACCTCATATAGAAAGCCTCACAGACTTCACCTCTTAGGAACATGAATGGAGATTTTCACATATATTAGCACATAAGATGAGTTCCCACATGGAAATAGATCAAAAGGGCATCAAGGAATCATAAACTGAGGTTCATCTTTGCAAATATGAAATTATGAGAAATCATCATCAGCATAGTAAATGAGAACAAGGTAGTCAGGATCGGGATCCGTATCGTACGATCCTACGATCCAATATTTAAGTACCGATCCGAATCTCACAGGGATCGACCCATTCATGTGGATCGCTTAGGATCCAGATCCGATCCTCCGATCCTTAGGATCGTATGGGATCGAGATCCTGGAGCGACTCGCACGGTTGCCTTTTCTTACGAGATTTGGTAACAAATTTGGGAATTTTTCTCTTTTCTGTGCCATAAAATCAGGATTTAGAAATCTGAATAGGAATTAGAAATCAATAAGGAAACAAATAATTGATTCTCCATTTTAGATCCATCATCACCACAATTAACAATATGATATTGGGTATATAAGCTTGTTGTGATTTGAGACTCTTGACCTTGGAATGTTAAATTTGATTTATAATTATTTATATTTATATATTTTTATCACATATTATGATTGTGAGTAATGCGCTATTACAATTCTTTGAATACATTACATGATAGGTATATATATACATTATATCATATAATGTATGATTTACTTAAAATCTAGGATCTTCCGATCCACGATACGATCCTACGATCCCGATCCTTAAGATTTCTTAATCGATCCTAGGTGGGATCCCGATCCTGACAACCTTGAATGAGAATGTGCTACAAGAAAGCCTGTCTTCATTCAAATCTATCTTTGGTGCACTTAGAGTAACTCCATAAGATTACACATAAATAGTTGAGAGCATGAAAGGAGTTCTATTTCAAGAGCACAAAGAATCTAGACACATCCTAAACTTAAAGTTTAGGTGGTTGAGAAAGCACCAATGTGACTGGCAAACTTGGTTCAAAATGACTTCAAATCTAGCATATTAGAAGAGAAAAACGCATCAACATATACATGTACACACACAAATGACCCACCTAAGTCTTACGTTCACTCCATTGTATGACTCATATGGCATCTCAACAGTAGAAAATTCAAATGGATATGTCTTCCTTTCGTATATATCACCAGGAACATCTAGTTCACGCACTGCATATTACAGTAACAAAGTTAGTGACAATTTCAATCTAAACAAGTATTGGAACATAAAAGGAGAAACAGCATCTTTTATCTCACAGAAATGAGATAAAATTAAAGCTCGGCAATGACACTATCACTAGCATAAATTGAAGAAACATCAAGATTTTTCTCACAGCACAGAGTTTCAATGATGGTGTATAGATTGTATATGGGATTGTTTACTCCTTAAAATAAGGAATCAAAGGCCCTCAAAAAAAAAAAAAGGAATCAAAGCAGATATGTAATTAAAAAGAAATAGACTTACCAAGAGAAGTGAAATCGTAAAAATTGCCCCTGTCGAAGTATAGCTCTGTAAAGGAAATAAAAAAGTAAAATCAGAATTCTTCATAAAATAGAAGATAAAGCAATATACCCACCAAACAGGCATACATGAATGATGAGTGGAGATGCTTAAATAATGTGTAATAGGAGAAAAGGATAATTGAAATCATAAAGGATGAGTAATATGATTAATATCAAAAGAAGAAATCAATAGACAAAGCATCTCTAGTGAGATGGATGAGGCATCACTTACCAAAAGGCAAGGTTAGGGGAGGTTGTTCGACTCCCATTGAAGTCAAAAAAAAAAAAGAAGAAATCAATAAATCATCGCATCGAATGCTGCCATCAGAAATAGTCCACCGCTGTATGGATCTTTTTTTTTTGGGGTGAGAGGATATATAAGCAAACGCTGTGTGGTTGTTAAATGTATTTAAGATTGTTTGGGGTGAGAGGATATATAAGCAGACCTTTGTGTGGGTGTTAAACGTATTAAAGATAGTTGGGCAAGCAATGATGTAAATCAAACTGCACAAAATTAGTAACTGCTAACTTGCTAAGAAAATTAGACACCCACATCCAAACGAAGAGAGGTGAAAGCCTTATTTGCGGAAATCACTAAATGAGGTTACACAAATAAAACTTGGAATTAGAAGAAAAATATTGCACCAAATCATGGGTAGGGGTAGTTCGAAGCTAACTTGCGGAAATCACTAAATATTACGAAAATTAGACACCCACGTCCAAACCAACGCAACCGGTTGCTGCTTACTAATAAAAGATAAATTTAAGCAACGAAGTCAGGGCTGCAATGATTTTTTCTTTTGTCTTTTTCTTTAAAAAAACCCATGGAAAGAGTATTACACTGCCTATCCCAATTTCACATTGATACCATCAGATTGTTTTTTGTCAGAGTCGATAACATCAGATATGACGCATACCTATTTGACCAAGGAGCTCAATTTTTACCCCGTTGTGTTCAACCTTCTTCCCCACAACTGGTTCTAAGCAGACCTGCAAACATACAATGTGAAGCAAGTTCCTAAGAATTGCAGTTTCAACTAGAGGTTTTAACAACAAAGTTTTACACATCATTTTCATCGCCATGATGAATTTAAGCACATTGCTAAAAAATAATTTATGTTTCAACGATAGCATGGTACCTCCCCAGCAATGTTCTCTTGACTTTGGAAAAGTGGAACCATCACTGTTTGACCATTTTCCTTCTTTAAAGGAGCCTGAAGAAACACACGAGATTAAAAAAAGAAAAAAGAAAAAAAAAGAGTCAACCAATTGTTATTGCTTTAAAATAGAATCATTCAGTCAACAACCGAGCACGAGAATATCAAAGCCAATCACTAATAAACAAAAATCTAAGTGAACATAACACTCATACTTAGAGGGAACTACATTTCGAAAAATAAACAACGTGAAACGAAAACAACCCGACGATAGCTACAATTTCCCTCGAACACTTAATTGTATGACACAATTCAACCAAATACCTGTTTGCGGGTATTCTCATCAACGAATTTAATCGAAATATTGCACGGTTGCTTGAAAGCTCCTACAAGGAAATTCTGAAAAACAAAATATTACACATTTACTAGCAAAATTCCAAAATGCTCATCAAAATAAGTACTCCCAAAAACCCATCGATACAAAGACATCGAAAAAACCGTCTAGGCGACGGAACATTACCATTCTTAATATACACAATTGATATCACTCAAGGCCTAATCTTGTCACCAACATTCAACACCTACATGCAACACAACACAATGCATACAAGATTAAATTCATTGCCACAATTCATGGTTCAAATGTGCAAATACAAAGCAACTGAACGGATAAAAATTCACTACAAACCCTAATCAACTTCAGTTAGGTCAATAATTACACTGTTGAACTTTGAACGGCTGATCGACAAAGCTTCAGATCGATATCAAAACATGATTTGAGTTAAAAAAAAAAACACACCTTTTGATTGAAAAACTAAGATCGCTTCACGAAATCCAAAACAGGATTCGTGAAACCCCGATTCAGAACCAGAAGACACGAAATTGACATCGATGTGATCAGGACGGACTGCAGAATCGGATTCGAGAACTGGAATTGAGAGATCGAAGAGTTTTGATAGGGATTAATGGAGAATCGTAGAAAACCCTAAATCGAATTCGAAAGGCTTTTCACAGTTTTGTGGAGTTGGTTTTGGGCGTGTTCAGAGTCAAACGCAGGGAAAGAACGGAAGGTGTATGAGATTTCACGTGCAGTGCACGTGAGAGGCCAGACGAAACAGGTACGGGCACGGACACCACATAAAAATAGTGTCGCGAATTATATGACTACTTCAAGTTCATCTCGACTCATGCATCATATATGTGAGGGAACTCTCAAAGTTAATGTTTTCATTTCCAAGACTCGAAACTTTATGTTACTGTGCATTCACAAAAAGCACAACTTTATATCACTGTGCATTCAATTACTTCAAAAAATATCATCAACATTGTTTAAATTCTAATACAAACATCATGAAAGTTGTCAACATGCAAATCAAGCATCACATCCATATTATTTAAAATATATTCACGAACTAATCATTAAGTGAGTAGCTTTAAAAAAAAAAAAAAAATTATGATCTGTACTCGTTTGAAATGGAAATGAAAATATGCCCGAACTCATTTTTATTTAGAAAAAAAAAGTGTCCATGCCCGTTAAAAATGGAAACGGGTTCGGACACATTTTGTCAGACCTAAATGCAACTACTCTTTGTCCCTTTCATCGTTGTAACTTTATTTTACCAATCATCGTTGTGATCCAGACATTTGTCAAGAGAACATCACTAATCACATATTTTCTATTGTTATAGTCGCAGTTTTTCAAAATCAATTAAAATTAGTGAATCAATATGCTTTATCAGGTAATGATTTTATGTTTGGTCATGTTCAATTGAATGTACTTATTGAGCCGAATGTTCTTTTAAACAATTAAAATTAGTGAATGAATATGCTTTATCTAATAATGATTTTATGTTTGGTCATGTTCAATTGAATGTACTTATTGAGCCGTCATGATTAATGAAATTTCTAGTTTACTTCAAAAAAAAAAAAAACTAGTGTCGAGGCCAAAGTGGCACCCTTATATAACTCTCGATCTCCCTTCTCCTTGCATATAATTACTATAGCATCCCCTATCTCGATTAGGGTGATACTCGGCTTGAAACCTTAATTAAGCCCCGGTAACCCAGCCACACTTAACTAGAGCCAGCAGCCTCTCCGTCAGTACCTAATAAACTCAACATGTATATTTATATCGAATAAACAATTCAAAGTATACGCAACGAAAAATTTAAAACTTTTTCGATATATAACAATATATTGTAATGAGAGTTTACCAAAACTCAAAACCTTGATTTTAAACCTCCCAACGTTGTTTATATACAACAAAATATATCAAACAATGATTATATATACAAGAATATTCATTATATCATAGAGAAGATACAAGACTCCTAAATCTTCTCTTTCCCTTAGCTGAAGCGTCGGGTTACGAACTTGAAATATTAAATTTGGGTGAGCGCTCCAACTTGCTCAATAAATGAGGATTCACAAAGCTATCAACATTCCATATAGTAATCAAGAACATTATGCAATAACAATATGCACTAATGTTAACTAACAAGAATATGGAAAACATATAATTCAATACATAACGGATGCGTAGCAAATTAACATGGACTATTACACTGTGATCCCCATTTTATTTATAAAATTAGGGTCGGATTACCCACCGACGCAATTAATGCGAATGATGGACCAACATATTGGTCGATATGATGTCTAGCCAATCCATTAATGCACAATGGTTCTATCTCGAAACCCTATAGTGAGTATGTAATCCACGCAACATATCGAATTGAGGAGAAGTTATATATAAGCCGGGAAAGGAACCTATATCTTATAAACCTTTTCTCAAAACCAAGAGTTATAGTCGTGGTCACATTACACATTGTTTTTCATTTATTGAAAACCATCACAGTGTATAGTCCTTCATTTCAGTTCAACAACTACATGAACTATATATACTATAATAGCCAGAAAATATTGATAAATAAGCGAATACGTACTTACCTCGGTCTAGGTTTTTGTTCCAAAATCCTAACTTTTTCGGGCACTCAAGCTTTCTCGGGATCTAACACCTATCATAGACAATTAATGATCAATATAGGTCCAATATACTCTAATTAGAACCCCTAATCCAGTCCCTAAGTCCTCCAAAAATCCTCGTCAAATCACAAAGCAGTAGTATTGTTGTTTTCTGGAGTGGGAGCGCGCCCCTTCAATAAATGGGGTGCGCCAGCAGGGTTTGTTCATCATAGTTGATGAAGGGAACTCGCTCCTCTGTTAGGTGGAGCGCGCTCCACCCTGTGCTGTCAAAATAGATTACAGGGCAGCAGCCACTATTCCATCCACAAATCAATTAAACAGTTGTATAAACTCTTAAAATATATCAGGGAGGATCTCCAATGAGGTAACAAACCAAAACCAGTCATCATACAACATAATTAACGGAGATTTTATCATCACTATCAAATTGAACTTCAATTAACACAAGAACAAATCATACCAAAGTGATGCTCTCTGGTTGTTGATCCGTTTAAGCTCCTCAATCAACACTAATTCAGCTCCCCGAATGACTTCTCTTGATCAGAAATTAAAACCTAAACCTTCGTTACTCGTTTGATCGATCGAATTGAAGAGATAAACATGAGGTTTAGTTTATATATATGGATTTTTCTCGAGATACACATCGCGCTATCTCAAGACTGATCAAGTTGTTCATGCGTTAAAATGACATTAAAGTGACACCAATTTTAACACATCAAATATTCACGCTCCACTCGAGACGATCAAATGATCCATATAATTCAATTATTCTTTTTATTTTCTAATATATATATCTCGTGTATTTCTCGCCAATAAACTCACTGGACATGACTACGAGTATCTTCAGGCGTGCACATTCATGTCACGACCCTCTCGTCGCACCTGGTGTACCTGTAATTCATTATTCATTGTGTATTTTCCATTTATAGGCTTGTATATAACCCTTTATTATATTACAACCTATATATAAATTCGTTTAACAATTCAAACAAACACAATTCGGCATGCAAACATACACACACGCTAATTGAGGTACGTCGGACTTAACCCTGAGCCTAACTCGGGCTAATTAAGATTTGGATTAATACTAATCACCAGTTTAAGGTAACATGTCATTAATTAGTACATAAAAGTTTTTTTTTGGAATAAAGGAATGAGCTAAAATTAGTACATAAAAGCTAATTTGCTCACTTTTAAGTTGAGATATATCGGGATAGATTAATTAAAAAGAATTCAAATGATTGTAGAAGCACTTCACTAGAAGTATTGAATCGAGCGGATTGAAACTATTTGATTCATGTAGCTGAATATGTTGGAACAAGACTTGTTCTTATGTGTTTAAAAGAAAGAATGCTAGGATGCACCACAATGGGCACGTAGCAACCACACCTACCTGACTTGGAGTCCCACCAAGACTTGGAGACTCCCATTTTCGTTGCTTTTCATCAAAATAGAAAATTAATTTGTCATCTCAACTAAAAAGTTGACGTTGCCTCAGTCGGATGTCAGGCCGCTGTATTGTCAGGTTGTGTCAGTCGGCTGAATACCAAAAATTTGAACTACCCGCTCTTTCTTTCTTTTTCTTTCTTTCTCTCATCCCTATCTCATCTCAACCACACGACCATTTTCAAGCTTTCATCACGAACCATAGCTCGAACAAACTAATGAGAGAATTGAGCTCGAGCAAACCATTTTTTTCCCAGAGAAAAATCAGACCAGAGCTTCGACAGTGCTGTTGTTTGTGAGCCAGCCACCACAGAAAAGAAGCAACGCTCAGACAGTGTTGTTGCTCTTAAGCCAACCACTACTTATCTAAGTATTTTGTTTTATAGTCACGGTAAAAACTCTCTAGCTTGCTAATTAGGTTGGTACGTAAACTTTTCTACTGAAAGATAAAACTCTAGCATTTTGATTGTCTTAGGGTTGATTATGTGAGATTTTGTTTAGGGGTCGAGTTTCGTATTCTTTATTGTGTTAGGTTTGTTGTTCTTTCTTTCTCTACTCCCCATCTCAGCCACAAAAAACCCTTTTTGCCACAAAAGGAACAATGCTGACACTGCATTATTGCTCGTGAGGCAGCCACTAGTTCTCTAAGATTCAAATTCTCTACTTATGGTAAACTCTGAATGTTGTTTCTTGTACTTTTCGTTGTTAATGTTATGATATTTAAGGTTTATGGTTCATATAATGTTATTGATGTTAGTAAATAAAATACTCCTGCTGTAAGAGAACACTTTAACATTTTGTTTGTTGGGTGTTATTGTAGGGAGAGATGGTGACAATGATAACACTTTATGCTTATTGCATTTTTTTAGCGATTTCCATTATTGGCAATGATCTTGATAGGGATAATGCAACCTCGCTCTCACTTTTTAGATTTTTCTAAATCTAATTTGAGGTTCTCAATTGAATTTGAGGATATGCATGTCGACTTCATTTTATTTCATGTTCATACTATATTTGTGGCGGCCTTACGCCCCGATGCCGCCTCGGGGTGTAGTCGTGTCATGCGCTCCTCGCCCGATAGGCCCAGCTACACGTGTCCGACACCTGCCTGTCCACCTCATGTCTCGATTATCATGTCCACGTGTGTGTTAATGATTTAATTAGTTGATTATTCATATTTTCTTGAGTTATTTCCTTAAGTATTTAAAGTTCATTAAGTTCAATTGTTTGTGGTTTATTAGAGTCATAGCCATGTTAGTGGTTTGTATTTTACGAGTTAACAATAATTCAGCAAAAACCTTAATTTGACGTAAGTAAAGTATTGAATTAGCATGATAAACGTTATTCATATGAGCATGTCCTACTGTGGAAAACTTGGAAAAGTACTCTGTATATAGACGACGGTACCATAAACAGTGTATATATACATGTACAAAGTGTCACTACAGTCTCCTAATACCTAAAATAATATAAAATATCAAAATAAGCATGTACTAGTAGGTCATCAACGGGGCAATCAGATGTAGTAGCTTAGGATTTTCTTGCCCCTACTGGTACAAGGATCTGCACTCAATCATCACAAAAAGACAGATGACGAGTCCAGTGAGTAAAATTGCAAGGAACCCCTCTGAGCATTCGCATAATAAAGTAAGGAAGTGCAAGAAACATTATTAAATAAACATGCGAAATGCAAAAGACATGCAATTGTAATTGGCTCATCGCATGAAAAGATAACATATAAGCTAAACAAATGAATGTATTCGCTCCTGATGGATTAGACTGTACTTTGGGTCACCAAGTTCCCACCATTTGACGCGCCCAACTGGCCTAACACCTAGTCCCTCGCGGTGTTGGCCAAATTCGTTGAGTCACCGACACGTTCACCAAGGGCAAGCTCGGGTTGACATTTACCGAGGGTCGGGTAATACATGCTACAATCTAGTGCATCATGAACACACAACAGAGAATCCGAGGGAGTAAACTCAATCCAAGTCCCAGTAACGGAATAGAATAATAAAAACATCAGGATATGATAAAAATGGAATTAAAAAAATGAAATCAAATACTCAGAGTTCTTCAATTGAGTTTTACAAACCTGAAACCGCTCTCCGACCTCCCCGGACTCCCGTATCCGACCCGACAAACTCCTCGATACCGAGCTACAGTCCACTAAGTCCATGAAGTCCAATTTTATAAGTTTAAGTTGTTTACAAGTTTTTAAATATGTATTGTGTTGGAAATCATCAAAACAACTCTTAATGTTCAGGTTTCAACTGTCATTAGCGCGCTAATAGGTCTACCTAACGCGCTAGATGAAGTTAGCGTGCTAGGGAATCGATCTAGCGCGTAACTATTATTCATTTTGAAAAATAGTTGAAAGCCCAAAATGATTAGTGCTCTAACCAGCCTAATTAGCGCGCTAATTACCCTCTGCAATAGAATTCTCAAATCGAGAATTTTGTCATTCCCATTTCAATTAGCTAGTCTAACCTAGTTTACACACTTTCCATTCAATTATGACTCCAAAACATCAGTTAGACCCATCTCGGAACAACAATTAAATCAAAATCCTCAAATCCTATGAATTCATTAATTTTCTCAAATTCATCAAAACACCAATTCATGCAAAATCGGTTATAAATTCTCCATGAAAATGATGATTATATATGTAATTCATTAAGTTTGCATAAAAAACCAGGGATCTAACCTTCAAACTCGAATTTGACTAAAAACATACAAAATTGGGTTTATTTGATAGAGTAGATGATGAGATGAAAATTACCTAAGTTTGATCCTCAAATTCGATATCCAAAGTGCTAAATTTCAGCTTTGAATCAACACCAAGTCTCTAGTTTTCTCTTATTTGCATGAGAGTTTTGAATTAGTGGAGATGAAATTCCCACTTACTTAGTATATATATGTTTGTCTTGATCAAGTCTGTTATGCGTATCTTGAGGATCATCTTGTGGTCTCAATTCATGCTGACACACATTACTTAATGACTCTAATAGCCCACTACTATCCTAGATTTACTCACTAAGATCATTTAGATGCCCATTTAGGGTCCACATTATTTAGTTCAAACTATAGGCTTATTTCCATTTGATTACATTAAGACTCATTAAACTATATGTTTAGTATTTCTATTGACCAAAATTAACCAACTCTATGGTCCCACTAACCTTCGGCTACCTGGTACCTGGTGACCCGCATCTCAACACGCATTTCGAGGGATGTTATAGCTCATTGTTCTAATTCAATTGACTTTGTCTATGGTTACATTACCCATTTTAATTGATTACTTAGTCATATTAACATGAATATGTCGAGTTTTCTAGTGTACCCGTAATTCGCCTATCGATACCCGCGTTGACACGCATTTTGAGGCGACTACCTGTCACACAACTCGCATGATACAACCATACAACATACGCATATGCGATGTATTAGCAATTAAATTCATAAAATGCCTTGCAAATAAACAATACAACACACAATAAACTAGTGTACCTAGGTCGATGTGTATCCTAGCCTACCTGCGGTGTCCATGTAGATCTGAGTTGGCATCCGAGTCTGGAATTACGAAATAAATAACGACGTTAATAAAATGGGCCGCTACAATATTCTTTGCAAGTTATGGCTAGCAAGGGCAAAAAATGGTACATTGTATTTAGCGGGATGGAAACAGGTATGTTCGAGACATAGGAGGAATGTTGCTAGTCCATACATAGGTACAAGGGTTGTAGCTACAGATCTTGCATAACTAAAGGAGAGGCATTTGTAGCTTTGGAGAGATCACAAGCAGGAAGGTCCAAATTAATAGGCGATGTCTCTACCTCTCGAAAGGATAATGTCACTACTCGGCAATGGGTAGCACCAAACTGTTGGATGAGTACGGAGGCATTCCCCCACCTCCGCATCCTCCTAGCCAATGGATCATTGATGCCTTACAAGCCGTTAGGTGCTGCAGTCGATGTGGAAGTGATGAATGTGACTCGTTGCGTGGTGGAAGTTGTGAAGGAAGGTTGTGATGTATGTGTTGGTCATTTAATGAAATATTGACTCAAAATTATATGTATATGTTGGTTATTTAGTTGTATCTGTGTGTATGTGTTGGTGGTTATGAGTCATAGAGACTATATGTGCATGTGGCTATGAGAAATAAAGACTGTTTATGCTTGTAGATGTGAGCCACTCATGAATGATGTACGTTCTGCCTGCATTTGTGTTTTTAACTTCAGTAGAAATATCAATGTTTTATTCTCTTCTTTTTGTGACAAGTTTATCAAGGTTTCGCAAACAATTGAGATATAAACCTTGCATACGTTACTAGAAAGAAGAGAAGTAAATAACCAACCAACGTGACTATCCATGACATAGCAATAATCCTTATTGTTTTTCCTTGCAACTAGGCATTACATACTACAAATGAGTTGAGCAATCAACAGAATCAATACTATGAAAAAGGCATTATCATCCCACAAAATAAGTGAATTTGTACTTATTGATCAAAAACTTATCGTACCATAAAGTTCAAATGTCATGAAAACCTTAAAGATCAAACCAATTATGTAACTATGTTTATGCTCTCGGGCTCAAGTTCCATACAAACATAATCTATTAAGGATCAAACTAAGTGAATAACCAAGTTTATGCCCTTCGGGCTCGAAGATACCAATATAATTTAACCAACTTAATCAAACATATACCAAACCACTTAAGAACCATAATGAAAGTTAAGTGCCTTTAATAAAAAAAATGAAATGTAAAAGAGAAGTTCATAGTCTCATGGTTAGTCAAATTACTGGTCATTTCTCTAAAAGTTATGTTCAGCTGACCCTCCCTTCATATCTTTTAAGGTAGCCAAATCACCACCAGGTCCGCTCTATTCTGCTGAGCCTCCACTCCCTTGAGTAACTTGTAGTTTAACTTGTACTACCTCTCGCTTTAGCTCCGACCCCTTGGAATTTATGTTCTGCTCCAGCCTCCCAACACGCATGTCAACAAGAGTGTAAGTTTGGACTATAGCAGTAAGGATATTATTTTTGCAACCTCCAACTGTATACTTTACCATGGTCTCGAATTCCTGGTTCAGGGTTGTTGATGAGGTTTGCACCAACTGCTTCAATTCCTCAACCTGATTCTCTTTCATTGCCAATGAGGTTTGCAAAGCATTTGATATATATTCTCCGTGCGTTATTGCAGCAAAGATGCGATGGAGGATTGCACTACCAATTCCACTGCATTTTTATCTCTTCCAATTGTTGCTACCGCACCATGACTAAGTTCGATGACTTCACCAACATCTTCACCTATTCCAATTGCTTCTCCATCATTTTCATCTTTTCGTTGACTTCTAGCTGGTGTTGCAGGGTCCTCATTTGCAACTCAATTGTTTCAGGAATAGTTGTACCTCTGCTGGTTCCTCCCACCTCAAAGTGCTTTTGCAAGAACACCTCTAGTTCTTCCTCTGCCTGCTTGTGTTGGTCCTACAAGTTATGTTCCTCGTGAGACTTATTTGCCTCCTCAATGACATGGTCCTATGGCTTTGGCTGCTCCATTACATGGTCCTGTGGCTCTGGATTATCCATTGTTTCGTTCTCGCCCTCCTTGGTTGATGGATCTTCCTCTGCATAATTTTTTGGTGATGAAGGGTATATGTGGGGGATGAACGTATCATCGAATGCGTCATCAGCAGGTTCTCCCCCTCGAGCCTTTCCACCTTCATTGCATAAAAATAAGGAAAGTTAACTAGTAGATACAACCAATGAGCCACTAATGCAACAAGAATAAACTATATAAAACCTTGAATAAAAAAAAAAGAATGAGAAGCTAATACTATTGCTTTCCTTGTCTGATTGATATGCAACTTCTCCACTTTGAGCCTTTCCACCTATAGGCACTTAACCTTCATTGCACATAAATAAAGTTAACAAGTAGATACAACGAAAGATTCAGTAGTGCAACAAGAATAAACTAAATAAAACCTTGAACAAAAAGAAAGAATGAGAATATAGTACCATTGTTTTCATTATCTGATTGATCTACAGCTTCTCCACTTTGAGCCACTTGACCTTCAATGCCTACAAAAACAGTTAGCAACTGGATAGTAATGCAAAAAGAAGTAACTATATAAAAACTTAAAATAAAATATTGATAAGCTTTGCTTTTTACTGAGGACTGTCCTTCATCATTGTTTGCGATCACATGGGGGTGTCGTATGTGTTTGGATGAAACTTTACTTTCTTCGACATCCTTGCCACCTTCAGCCTCATACTGGATCTGGTGGGCTTACCTTTCTCCTCGTCAGTTGGAGAGCCCTTCTCCAGGACCTTCTGCTTTTTCTTGGGTCGGTCATGTGTCAGATCTGCAGTCTTTGCATTCTCTTTACCCTTATCAGAGCCTGGTGCAGCTCTCGCCTTTGGGGAGGTCTTAATCACCGGAGTCGCCTCCACTATTGTTAGGGTTTTGTAAGAGAGAATGGTTGTGTAGCTGGACTTTGCAAAGTTGGAACAAGAAACCCTTTTCTAGTTGGGGGTTGTATTTGCTGGAGAGGGAGAGTCGATGGGTACCTGTATTAGTGGGCAACGTGGCTAAATGGGCGGTGGTTACAACCACAATCAATTCCCACATTTAACGATATGGCCTCATCAAGTAGAGCTGCCAATTGCCAAGCCTCATTTAACCTGCATTAAAACTGCAAACAAAAATGTCACTAATCCAATTTTTTCATATATCATATCATATGCCAAAATCCAATTTAATTTATTCATTTACACAACCTTGTAACCTTATGCATGCTAGCAATAATCAATAACACAAAATGTAGCAAATTAAATATGGATGGACACATGTAAGTTTAGCCAAGCAAATTGAAGTTATAAGTTTAGCCAAGTAAATTGAATTTGTAACAAGGAAATTGTATAAAGACATGCATAAATTTAGTCATTCATTTGTTGCACTTGGGTGAAGAAATCTCGAGAAAGCAGTGGCCCTGTCCAATCTACAATGTCAATCAAAACTGGAGTGTTCTTATGTCCACGCCGCCAGTACATCTTAACTCACATCCACTTGCTTCCTCCATCGCCTTTTGCTTCTTTGTTCTCCCCCTCACCTAGACAAAAATAATTTTCTTGTTTTAATTCAAATGCACTTAAAAAATACAGTACTTGTATGGAACCCCGAAAATAAATTACTGGTTTTTTCCTTTTTGTTGTTATTATTAATAGGTTGCTCGTTGCCACCTTCTACTGGCCATTGTTTGTTGGTGGCTTGCTGTTTAGGCACATATGGCGGCTTTTTCCTACTTACCCGGGGCCTACCCTTACGTTTTAGGTGTTTTGGCTCTTTTATATGTTGAGTTGGACCAACTGATGTGCCCTCTGATGCCTTGGTCCATGCCACCTTGGAGGATGCACCTTAGACGGATGGTGAACATCGATCACGTCAATAAGCTTGTCCTCCAACTTCTCAATTCTTTCAAGTACGAGCTTGAACTTTTAATTGATGTGCAACCAAAGTCAGCCATGCGATAACATCTCGATATAATGGCATCGTATCCATGTAATAATGTGGATGCATTACAGTCCAACTCGCTTATCCCCTTTTCACGACCATAATAATGTTTGAAGTCATTTCTCCATCTATCCAAAATGTACTGGGACGGGACACGAATAACGTTACGCTCACGTAATACATATACGACATGACAACAAAGGATTCCTTTAAACTCAAACGATTGACATATGCAGTTTACTTCTTACGTAGCATCCCGAAATAAGATTGCATAAACTTTTTTTCCTATTGATCGTTGTCATCTTCAACTGTAAAGTCTCGCACATCATAATAACAAAAAGTCATCCTCCTCCTAACCTTTGTCGCCTTCAAATTCACCACCTCCCCAACTTCTTCTTGAGACTTTGCAAAAATATCGTCTGTGAATATATCACGGAGTTGTCGCTCGTATGGAATCTTAGTGATCAAATTTCGCTTTTAATGGTAATATTCAAAATTAGCCACCTCTTGGTTCTCAAACTTCCTATCCACTGCCACCTCGTACTAAGTGATAAATTGATTCAGTGTGGTCTGGAATTAACGTACCCATCAAAAAATGGTTCATCATTTCACTTCTCTGAGTTGTGGACATCCCAGCCTAAAATATACCCTTCACTAATATCGGAACTCATTTTTGTCTCATCTCATAAAGAGTTTTCAACCAATGTTACTTACCTTGAATGTGTACTTCTCCATCATAACTGTGACGACCCCTCTCCTAATCTAGGGCACCTTCCGGCCTAATCCCGTAATTAAGCCGTAATCATATCCACGTATGACTTAATTACATATTAGTCAGCCTTTACAACCTAGACGCCTCTTTTCTCGTGTTCAGAATAAGTAATACACTAGTCCTACCAGTTTATAAAATTTAGAATTAATTAAAACTTTTTTATTAAATTAAGTAATTAGCGGAAATCTTATTGATTATGCAGAAACAATAAGTAACTTATGCGGAAGCCATTTATAAAATCCTAAGTGTGGAAAACCAGGAAATGACATCACATATATAAAGTCCTCAAAATGCATTGAAACAGTAAAATAGTCTAAGTCAAGTCGGGGAACTAACGCTCAACCCAATATACAACCCCAAATAGTATCTGAAAGACATATAACATATACAATCAAAATACCAAAGAAGACCTACAATCGATGCAGTGACGCGCCGCGGCTCGGGGATAATCGTCGATCTTTCTCCTTGCCCAAACTTTTTGGTAGATGGCTCGCACCTACCGTCATAAAAAGGACGGTGAGTACAAGAATAAAACAAGAATCCCCGATGACAAGTTTAATTTGCATTTCCAAATATTCAAATGGTATTTAAAAGCATATAAATGGAAAAACTGGAAAATAAACCATATGCGAGTAAATATCAGAGTTAAACAAGTGAGACTGACACTAGGCTAAGTAGTGGTGATTTAGGTCCGGTCGGCAGTGAAACATGTCGCTCCAACTCAATAATCATATAGAACAAGGGACTCTAACCCAAGTGTTACCAGGGACTCCAACCCCGAGTGTCGTACAGTGTCAAGTAACATGTGCCGACATCCCAGGGACTCTAACCCCGTGAGTCGCGCACACCTCGATCGAGTATAGGACCTAAATGCGAAAACTACTTTTAAAATTTCAAGAAATACCAAGTATGGATTGTCAAGGCATAGGCACATCTACACACCTAAACAAATAAGGAATACAAGTCTTCTTAAACATTTATAAGATATTCACTAGCCTAATAGCATGTTATTTATCATTCAATTCACATTTAAAACAACAAGAATAGACATAGCATGGGATAGAATCAATGAATCAAATCAAATGAATGGATATCATGCAAACTAGACTCATCAAGTGAGCATAGACATAAAGAACACATGATATAAGAATACAAAAGCAAAATAGTCAAAAGGACTATGCAAGGACAACAATTAATAGAAATGAAATGTCAAGTAAAGTTGTCATTGGGTATACTCACAACAACAAAGTAAAGTCCTAGCTTTACTGGCCTCCCGATACTCCAAATCTTGTATTCGCTCACCCGTACCCTTTTCCTAGGTTCCTGAGTTTGGTGTCTCATTAGTTCAAATATAGTGGGTTTAAGCTCAATTTAGTGGTGTTTATTGTGTATTCAAATTGGTTCAATAGACTTTAAATCAATCTTCCTAAATCAGCCCCTAAAGACTAAATTAAGTTTCAATTTCGGTCCTACATCTTAACGCACTTTTAGGCATGAAATGGTCGAAATATCCAAATCCTCCATCAGTATAATTATTGTTGGTATCTCTCTTAGCTTTCTGGAAATGTTTAGTTTACAAAATTCTGATTTAAAATGAAAGAGATATCATGATTTTACTAAACATAGGTCTAATTGAGATTTAATCCGACCAGCGGACTTAGAATCTATTTCTCCCAATATATAGTTCCTAAAAATGCGATTTCTGGTCACAATGCAGAAAATATACTCAAATACAACATACTAAAAGATCAGCTCATTTGGATAAGTATTTAGGGAGTTATGCCCTTAACAAGTTTAGTTTCAAAACTTTCCTTTTAATTCCAGTACCTATTTGTAGAGCATGTTTGGACATAAAAACATTTGAATCAAAATACCTTCGGTTAAGAAAAATTATTCCACTTTAAATAAGCTTTCAAATGCCACTGGTTTGGATAGATTTGGATCTAAAATGGGCAGATTATGACCAAATTACTCAGGTTGATTCCTAATACAACATGCAGAATTCTAGTTTTGGTGTTGCAACTTCAAAATTCATATCTTTATGATTTCAAAACCAAATTAAGAACTTCAATATAGTTGGATTATCAGTTTGAAATGAGGAATCTAAATATATAAATCAATTGCAAACACTCAATCATCTACCATCTGAAATTAGCCTAAAATCAGAACTTGTTCTAATTTCAACTAAAAGGATGTGTACCTAGTTGATGTAGCACCATAGCTTGAGAATTTCTCACCAACTCCCATGGATTCCTTCAACACCTTGATGATTCACTCCTCTCCATCAATTCCTTCTTCTTCTCCAGCAAAAATGAATGAGTGATTTGGTTTGCATGTTGTTCGATCACTAATATTATATATTAAGGTGATGTTCCTTCTTAGCCCTTGATCTCTATGGATTTATGTATCCCGAGGAACATCTAATGGTCCACCTCTTGCCATATATCCCACTATCTCAACCTCAAGTGACATCATTTCATTACTCACCTAGTTCCTAGATGTGTCAATGTGTATCTCTAGACCAATCCTATGCTTTTCATTTAATTTACTCAACTATAGGCCTTTAATTTGATTTACATTAACAAACACAACCATAGGCTTATAAGTAATTCCTTATTTCATATTAGTATTAAATAAGACTTACCAAAATGCTAACTACCCTGTTCCCCGGCTCGCACGCTACTCGAGGCGTTCTCGTCTCGACGCCTACAACTGTACAAATCGACTTAGTAAGTCTACACAATACATAACACTAAGCACACATCAATACAAAAATACGATATACCTCGGCCACATGCCTCAGTCGGTGCACGTATCACAGTGTAGGTCACACGTCAAAGGTCGATGATCCTGATTAAGGAATTAAAAAGGGGTTAGAGATTTGGGCCGTGACAATAACACTCCACGCATTCTCGAACTCGTCTATTATGAGTGTCTCATAGACTGCTTTTTTAATACTCCAAGTAATTCTTTTACGATCATTAAGCCCAACAAGCTTCTCTGGCACCTTCTTCATGATGTGTCATAAGCAAAGTCTACGTCTTGCATTGGGAAATATCTTGGCAATAGCACCCCCTATTGAGGAATATTGGTCAGTTACTATAGCCTTAGACTCACCCCATACAATCGCGCCTACCTTGAATAACCATTCATAACTATCAATTGTCTTGTCGGCTAGTAATGCACATCCCATTAAAACTGATTGACCATGGTGGTTCACACCGACAAAAGGTGCAAAAGGCATATCATACTTATTGGTCAAGTATGTGGAATCAAATGAAACCACGTCCCAAAGTACTTGAAAGATAATCTGACATGCAATCCGCCCAAAAAAAAAAAACATGTTAGAGGTGATTTTCATCATCAAATTTCATCGCTTGAAAGAAATTCACGTTTTGTTTTTGCTTTTTGGCAAAATACTGTAATATGGCCTCCGCATCACCATAGCAAAGCCTTAGTCAACGTGAAGCTTCCACACAATTCCTAACATCATTCTCTCCAAAAGTCAATTGATTAATCCAACCCGCATGAACGGACTCTGCTATGAAAGATTTGCAAATCGGAATTCCTACACTATCATTGACTATGGTTCTTTTTTAACTGCTTCGAAAATACTTTTATTGCATGTATAGAACTGAGACTTAGACAGGCTAACATCGTGATTGTGCTTAAGTATTGCCTTTGTAATGTGCCATTTTCCATCCAGACTTAAGCTGGGCAGACACTTTAGTTTTGCAGTTACATCTTGATAGCAAGTTCTTCACATATTTGCCCTTTGTTCTAGCATAACCTTGCCTAGCATATAGAAGAACGCACTTCCAAGTTACGTTGCCCTTATTATGGGTAGACCTCAGTGTTACCCAAATCTCTCGACATTTGCATATCGTTTGAATGTTGCTTTAACCTCATCAATAGTTTCAAAAATCATTCCTTCTTTCGGGCCTTTTGGAAGATCAATTGCTTCAATTATCCACATTGTCAATAATCTCCACATTATCCTCCTCATTATCAACAATATCCACATTATCCTCCTCATTATCAACAATATTCACATTATCGTCATTGTTGACAATGTTTTCATTAATAAATTCAACATGCTCCTTGTCCCCATCAAGTGTAGTGTTACTTGTCTCACACTGATCATTACATGGGTCTAAATGATATGGGTCCATTGGGACATTATTGCCTACAAAACATGAAAAATTTCAAAAAATGAAAAATTACGTTGTAGTCGACTATATGAGTCTACACCTAACATCAAATATTTTCCTTTGTATAGTCGACAAATTCCCTTTGTAGTCGACCAAATAAGTGAAGCCTTAACAACACCACAATGTTCCCAATCGGTGACTGCCATAAGTGAATAATTACTGCGTATACACAAGATACAGTCAAAATGAAAGCAATGAAGCCTTATTGAGAGTCGACTACACTAACTCTTAATGCTAGTAAAGGACTTGAAGTGAAGGCATTTCTGTGACGGCCCCAATTTCTCATAAATTGGAAGGACTTAAGCCCACGTGGACCCCCGAGCCAGTCTCGCAAGGTCAACGCAGACCTAGTCAGCCTTCCAATCCTTCATTATACGTAAATTCACAATTTTAAGTTGAGTTATTAATAATTTGCAAGTTTTACGATTTAGCGGAAGCAATTACTACAAATAAATAACTCAACAGTATTTGAAAAGAGTTAGGCAACCTAATTGTGGAACCCTGCATAACTATATCATCATTGGAGGAGAGTAAATAAAAAATATACAAAATAATCACCTAGCTATGGAGCTTTCCCCTTGTTGGACCGTAGATTTGCACTCAGTCAAACCCAAAAATGACGAGCACAGGTAAGTAAAGCCAGTAGGACATATACATCATTTCGAAATACAACTAAAACAATCGAATTCATGCAAATTGAAAGAAAGGAACAGATAACGCATGAATATAAAATACTGTAAACAAATCAATCGAAGAGTGAGGCCAAATAGCAAAGAGTCCCGACCAAAAGATCGTTGCGTCGCGGCAAAATCCCAGTAGACTCGGGTTTAGGACGAGACTCCTGCCTCCCAGCCTTAACCCTTGCGACTATGAGATATCCACAGACCCGGATAAGAGCCCCCAACGTACACTCAATTGGGAGATATCGACGGCGTCCAAATAAGAGCTCATATCGCAGATAAACAGTAACCATGACTCGCTTGCCAATAGACCCACTCAATCAATAACAATTTCAAAGATAGCTATCATCACAAAGCAGTGAACAACAATAATTAATAAAGTGAAAAAAAGATATCACCAAGCAGTGAACAACAATAGCCAATGGAGTGAAATGAAATATTGTACAAGTCCTCACTGGTTTACTTACATCGAGAAATCGCGAATCGTCCTCAAAACATCTCGCTCGCGTCTCGATATGCGCACCCAACACCTAACTATAGCATCATAAGTCCCTGGTGTCCATTTATACCATTTAAGTTACTTAAATCATGCAAATCGCAACTAAAAAGAGGTGAAGTACACCTCACCACGGCTTTCAAAATCCATTTGAACACCCATTGCGTCGTCGAGCTTCGTCGAAGTCACGCCTCCGATCGGTCCGACAACGCCATCGCGCCGTTCACCGCGCCGATGCCGGCGTAGGTTGCCGCGCCACCGCTGCTGCTGGCGTCTGCTGCCATTGCCGAACCGCGTGCTGCTGCCGCGTTCTTGGCCATAGCGTTGTTGCATTGTCGATCGCGCCGTCCCACTGCTGCGATCCCGCGCGACCTGTTTAGCTGCATTGCGGCGCTTATACTCGCGTCACTCGCATTACGAGGCGTATCCAATGTATATGGTTTTAATGTGACCACATTAAAACCACTATAGCCAATATAGCCACATTAAGCCACTATCTCGGTCCCACGTCGGAACGCGACTCGAGGCGCGTCCCCGTTCGTGTTTCGGCTCACCGCATTCCTCGCATATACTTTTCTTAACAATTAGCATTATAATCTCAAATTGGATATTCTCGGTGTCTCAACTCGAGATTCGGACATACGAATTTCGACGAGTGGATCCCACATACGATCCTGACCTGACACGTGGCACAAGTCAAATTTTCGGGTCGTTATAGTCTTCCCAACGAATTAGAATTTCGTCCTCGAAATTGACGCAATTCTCAAAGGAAATATTTTTATGAATGAAGACCCAAGGCCATACCCGCCCAAGGCCATACTCGCCCAAGGCCATACCCCCATCTTACTCTGTAGGGCAAGGCTCCTCCGTGACGAGATGGCTCATCCGAGACCTCCAAGCAAAGAACACACCATCTGTCTCCTCCCATCAATATTTGTCAGGGCAACATCCTCGCAACATATATTGGAATACAAATGAACATGTTAATCTCATGATCCACTGTCACTAACATACGTATATCCGCTGTATGTCCGCGAGAATGTAAATCAGTCTATTTGACTGTTCGTTAGTCTCCCTGATCGAGTGAGTCTCAACCCAACTCGTACCCTCTATCAGGTTATGATGGATAGTAATCGGACCTGACGTGGCAATAGCATGAATATGTTTCTAGCTCTGCTGTATCTGGATGTCCATACGCCCATACAGATACGTTGAAATCCCGATCCAAATGGACCATGTCCATGTCCTTGTCTCTGTGCATGACTAGATCGATGTCCCTGTCAGTGCATTAAACTGGTCTCTGACCCCGTCTCTGGTCACTGCCTCTGCCATCAACCCTCTGATGGTACTTATGCTAAGGATCCGAAAGGTCTTGGTTCGTAATGCACTATCGTAACTCTGAACTGGATCATCTAACACTGGCGCCATATACACCGCATACGGTGGAAACGCAATACGCTATAAGGTTGCTCTCTTTGCCACGACCGTCTAACCCTCGTTTTCCTCTGATCATCTCCAGACCCTCGCATTGACTATAACGATGCCGATAATGCGACTGGTACTCCGGTGCGTGTGCTCCCAAAGCTCTCACCAGCCATAGCCCTCACTTAAGCCTCATGTACTGTGCTCGGAGCCGTCGTCACCCAACAAAACCAATAAAATCCAGGAAATCGTGTATGACGTAGTAAGCTTGGTCAGCCGCAACCCCAGCATACTCCATCACGCGTATATATCGATCCATATACTGCAACCGACTCCCCGGTCCTCTATCGAATGGTCTGAGAATCAGTTCTCTTCATATTACGAACTGTAGGAAGAATGTACTTCCCCATCCTTGAGCTCAGCCCAAATCCTTGAGCGTCCCCCTCGACGTCACCGTAGTGCGCAACCAGACATCGGCCTCGCCAAACAACGAAGCTGATGAGATACTTGGCTACATATGAGCTGGTGTGGCCAATACATCATGTATCCTCTCGTGGCTATCTACCTGCCGCCTCAAGGTTAGTACCCCCGTGAAATTTCTCCGGATAATGCCTTTAAAACTCGCGAGCCTGGCTCGCCTCAGCTGTAACCCTAACACCCGTATCGTCGGCGTGTTCGAGCCGTATCCTCAGTAGTGTCTCAAGTGTAGAAAGACGAGCTCAACTCGAACCGTGCCTCCTCGACCACCGTAGCCCCGCCTAAGTAGGCCCCGCTCGAATCGGAGATGTTTCAGGTGGGTTGTGAACTGTAAAAACACACCCAGCCTGAATAGAGCCCTATCTCTTCAAATTCTCTCTCGAGTAACCCGTTCATTCGAACGCACTTGTTTGTTTGTTTTACATGCACTACTTGCACGAAAATTTCCTTTCAGTACGTTTTAGCAGGTGAGAATTCTTGAGATGTACAATCTCGTAGGATTTATACTTAGGTGGCCCCTAACTTTTAGAACGATTTGCAGACTCTACCTCAACTCGTAACACTTAATTCATTTACAAGTCCCTAAAGGTGGTGGTCGACTTCACCAACCCTGAGACGATAAATGCATAGTGTCACTAAAGTGGAGTTACTTGGGCTTCGATCCAACACTACTACTCCAAAGCTTTCGGCCAAAGCTAAGGAGTCCGTATATGATGTAATCGTTAGCTCTCAAGTCATCTCAACACTCTGCTCCCTTAGAGTCTGCTCTTCGTCCTTTTTCCTTCCTTTTTCATTTTTTCAAACTTTACTTTCATATGTACTCCCATTCATATTTTCTTCTAGGGACATATGCCTCAATTTCTCTGAATCCGATAATTTTTTTTTTCAATTTACTCATCGTGTCTCACGTGATACACAAGAGTAAATACGCCTAGAAAAGTAGTTATATCGTAACTTCCCAACTCTCCTCATTTCCCAACGAAGACTTGAGTCAGGATCATATGGTTCCACTCTAAGTTCAACAATTCCTAACTTCAGCTGGTTTGCGTCTCCATGGCTTGTGATTTAAATCAAGAATCGAGTATTTAAAACTTCGGCTCTGATACCAACTGTGACGTTGGTATCACTGTAACGGCCCAAAAATTTGACTTGTGCCACGTGTCAAGTCAAGGTCGCATGTGGGACCCACTCGTCGAAATACGTATATCCGAATCCAATTTAAGATGATAATGCGAACTATGCGAGGAATTCGGCGAGCTGAAACACGAACGGGGACGCGCCTCGAGTCACGTGCCAACGTGGGATACGCATCGTGATGTGTGTAGCACGAGTATCGAGATTTTGAAATGAGGCGGGTTGGTGCCTCGAGATGCGCGCTACTCGGTTGTTGAGTTGCCTCGAGATTCGTGTTGCACGAATCTCGATGACACTTTTGATTTGAAATAAATAAAAAATAAAAAAAGAAAATGTATATATATAATATATATAAGATTGATTTGGATAAGAATCAGATAATAGAGAGAAAAAAAGAGAGGAGAGAGAAAGAAAACGAGACAGAGGAAAAAACAATGGCGGAGAGGGAGAGATCGAGCCGGGGAAGAAGAAGAAGAAGGGGTGGCGCGACGGTCGGATCCGGCGGCGAACCAGCGGATCCGACGTCGAACCGGCGGTTCCAGGCGGCGGCTCGCAGCTACGAGGGGCCGCGGACGGTGGCTCCAGCGAGGCGGGAGTCCAGCCGGGCGAACGGCGTTGCAGCATCGGACTCGCGGCAGCATCGGCGCACAGCAGCAGTGGCGGACGGCTGGTGTGGACGGACAGCCGAGATGGCGAGACGGCGAGGAGCAGCGACATGGCAGTGACGCCTGCGCGGCTCCGGCGAGCGGCGGCGACGGCTGCGCGGCAGCGGCAGCGGCGACTGACGCGGTGAACGGCGCGGTGGCGCGTTATCGACCGGTCGGATGCGCGATTTCGACGAAATCGCGACGACGCGATGGAGGTGAGGTTTACTTCGTCTAAATTCAGTGTGATTTGCATGATTTTGGTAAATTAGCCCTCAAATGTCTAAATGGACACCAGGGACTTAGGAGTCGGGTTTCGGGTGCGCAAATCGAGACGCGAGCGGGACGTCTTGAGTTCGATTTACGAATTTCGAGGTAAGTAAACCAGTTAGGGACTTATACAGTATTTCATTTCTCTCCATTGATTGTTGTTGTTTACTGTTTTGTGATAGCTTTATTGTTGTTCATCGCTTTGATGATGCTAGCTATCGTTGAAATTGTTATCGATTGAGTGAGTCCATTGGCAAGTGAGTCATGGTTATCGTTTATCCGCGATATGATATGAGAGGTTAGGGGTGGAAGGCAGGGGCCTCGTCCTAAATCCGATGTCTTTCATGGTCGTCCGTCGATATTCTCCGGTCCATGGATGGTTCATAGTCGTCCCGGCTAGGGTGGGAGGCAGGGGTCTCGTCCCTAGATCCGGCCCATCATGGATGGCTCATAGTCGCAAAGGTTAGGGTTGGAAGGCATGGGGCTCGTCCTAACCCGAGTCTGTTGGGATTTTTCTACGACTCAACGACCTTTTGGTCGGGACTCCTTGTTATTTGGCCTCACTCATTGATGGATTGTTTACAGTCTTGTATATTCATGCGTTCTTTATTCCTTTCGTACTATTGGCATGAATTCAACTGCTTTGGATATCGTGAAATGTTGCTTTGGATATTGTGAAATGTTGTGTATATGTCCTACTGGATTTACTTACCTGGGCTCGTCATTTTTATTTATGTTTGATCGAGTGCAGAGTCATGACGAGTAGCGAGAGGGAAGGCTTCATAGCTAGGTGAATTTTTGTATATTTTGTATTTACTCTCATCTGATGATATTTACTGGGTTCCACAATTAGGTTGCCTAACTCCCTGATCTTTTTGTTGAGTTATTTAATGTATTAGTTGCTTCCGCTAAATTTTTAAATCTTGAAAAATACTAATAACTCAACTTAAAATTTTGAAATTACTTGTAATAATGGATTGGAAGGCTGACTAGGCCTGCGTTGACCTTGCGAGACTGGCTCGGGGGTCCACGTGGGTTTAGGCCGGGCGGGGCCCAATTTTATGGGAAATCGAGGCCGTCACAATCACAATGTCTTAATATCAAAAATTAGGCTCTGATACCAACTGTGACGTTGGTATCACAATGTATTAATCTCAAAAACTAAGCTCTGATACCAACTGTGACGTTGGTATCACAATGTCTTAAGCCAAGAAATTCTCAAAAACTAGTCTCTGATACCAACTGTGATGGCCCCAATTTCCCATAAATTGGACCCCGCCCGGTCTCCCTTAGCCAGTCTCGCAAGGTCAACGCAGACCTAGTCAGCCTTTCAATCATTCATTATACGTAAATTCACAATTTTAAGTTGAGTTATTAATAATTTGCAAGATTTACGATTTAGCGGAAGCAATTACTACAAATAAATAACTCAACAGTATTTGAAAATAGTTAGGCAACCTAATTGTGGAACCCTGCATAACTATATCATCATTGGAGGAGAGTAAATAAAAGATATACAAAATAATCACCTAGCTATGAAGCTTTCCCCTTGCTGGACCGTAGATCTGCACTCAGTCAAACCCAAAAATGACGAGCACAGGTAAGTAAAGCCAGTAGGACATATACAGCATTTCGAAATACAACTAAAACAACCGAATTCATGCTAATAGAAAGAAAGGAACAGATAACGCATGAATATAAAATACTGTAAACAAATCAATCGATGAGTGAGGCCAAATAGCAAGGAGTCCCGACCAAAAGATCGTTGAGTCGCGGCAAAATCCCAGCAGACTCGGGTTTAGGACGAGACCCCTGCCTCCCAGCCCTAACATTTGCGACTATGAGATATCCACAGACCCGGATAAGAGCCCCCAACGTACACTCAATTGAGAGATATCGACGGCGTCCAGATAATAGCTCATATCGCAAATAAACAGTAACCATGACTCGCTTACCAATGGACCTACTCAATCAATAACAATTCCAAAGATAGCTATCATCACAAAGCAGTGAACAACAATAATTAATAAAGTGAAAAGAAGCTATCACCAAGCAGTGAACAACAATAGCCAATGGAGTGAAATGAAATATTGTACAAGTCCTCACTGGTTTACTTACCTCGAGAAATCGCGAATCGTCCTCAAAACATCTCGCTCGCGTCTCGATACGCGCACCCGACACCTGACTATAGCATTGTAAGTCCCTGGTGTCCATTTATGCCATTTAAGTTACTTAAATCATGCAAATCGCAACTAAAAAGAGGTGAAGTACACCTCACCACGGCTTTCAAAATCCATTTGAACACCCATTGCGTCGTCGAGCTTCGTCGAAGTCACGCCTCCGATCGGTTCGACAACGCCATCGCGCCGTTCACCCCGCCGACGCGTCGGGTTGCCACCGCAGCCATCGCGCCGATCCTGGGCCAGTAGGCTGCCGCGCCACCGCTGCTCTTGCCGCTGCTGCTGCCATTGTCGAATCGCGCTGCATTGCGGAGTCGAGTCGTGCTGCCTGCCGCATTTGCAGGATCGCCGCTGTCGATCGCGCCGTCTGGGCTGCTGTGGATCCCGCGCCGACCCGTTTCTGGCCGCCTCGGCTTCCACGTAGCCGCAGCCGTGCTTGCTTGGTCCGTGTCCGGCTCGCCGGAGACGCTCCGTCGCCGATCCTCGCGTTAAAGCTCGCCATCGTCGCGTTGCCGGAGCGCGCGCGTCCGCGTGGCCGGTTCGCTCGTCCGCGAGCCGTCGCTCGCCGCACTCGTGACTCGCCGTTCGTTTGGCCGTCCGCGCCGCGTCTTCACCTCCATCGCCGCCGCGATGATCGTCGCTCGCCGACTCCTTCTCTCTCTCTCTTCCCGGTTCTACCTCTCTCTCACTTCACGATCTCTCTCTTTTTTTTTTTTTTTTTTCTCTTTTTTTATTTTTGATTAGTAAACTTGTGTCCTCGAGATCCGTGCGGAGCGAAACTCGAGGCACATCAAAAACGTATTTTTTATGCTTTCCTTATAAATTGAGCAGCGCGCATCTCGATGCACCAACCCGCCTCGTTTCACAATCTCGATACTCGCGTCACTCGCATCACGAGGCGTATCCAATGTATATGGTTTTAATGTGACCACATTAAAACCACTATAGCCAATATAGCCACATTAAGCCACTATCTCGGTCCCACGTCGGAACGCGACTCGAGGCGCATCCATTTCAATCCATAAATACATGGTCAACCCTAAACTCTAAATGCATTTGACATCATTGCCCTAAATGCATCACTAACTAAATCCTAACAACATCTAAATGCAACAGCCCTAAATACATCTAAATACATACAATAAATGTACCACGACAACCCCGTCATAACTCATGTACTTAACAACATATAGCAAATTAACATACTCTTTTTAAGAGGCAAAACGAATAAATATGTTCTCTCAGCTTTTTCAATCTCCAAAGATGGTCCCGTGAGCAAAGAATCACAATCTTGAAATAGATCAGATTCTAGGTTCACTTATTCTCTGGTTCGTGATGAAAGCTTGAAAATGGTTGTGTGGCTGAGATGAGATAGGGATGAGAGAAAGAAAGAAAGAGAAAGAAAGAAGCGGGTAGTTTAAATTTTTGATTTTTCACTGATCGACACAACCCGACAAGACGACGGACTGACGATGATCGAGCGAGCTAGCGTCACTTTTAGTTGAAATGACAAATTTATTTTGTGTTTTGATGAAAAGCAACAAAAATGGAGAGCTGCTGACTAAGACTCCACGTCATGTAGGTGCCCTTCCTCCGTGCCCATTATGGTGCACTCTAACATTTTCCTAAAAGAAAATATTAGCCTCACATTGAAAAACTAAAAACCACTTTCTCACTTTATATATGAAAGCAACTCAACCTACTTTGTTTTAAGGCAAAGGGTTAGAGTGAGTGACCCAATGGGGTGCACATGGGCAATAGGGTGACCCCTATACATTTCTAAGTCAAAGATGGGTCTTTGGCTTGGGTTGGCTAAAAATATAATTTTATTTTTACTACTAAGTTTTTTCAATTTCGGGATTAATTAAGTAGTAATTAATTTTCATTTTTAACTAACTGTTTTACAATTATTACAGTTGGAGTATGTTAACAATTGTGACTATTGAACCCCAACAGATTTATTAGTTTCGAAATTAAAGGGGTGTGTTGTTTGAAGACATCTCTTTAACATCTATTATTTAAGTCTTACTCAAACACATATTATTTACTCAATTTTTATTTTCGAAATATAATTATTGTGAGAAAGAAGAAGAACGTTGTTTGGCAGACTTCTAAATTTGGTGATCTTTGAATTTGGAAGTGCACTCCAATTGAATCTTGGGGACAAATTTTTGAAGAGGATTAATCACCAAATCGTTGAAACAATTTTGTCTTTGGACATTGCGAAATTCGTAAGCCTCCGATTAGAATTTTGTTTATTTATTTAGTTCTGTTTTTAAGTTATTGTATTTTCGTTTTGTTTATAGTATTAAGATATCATTATAGATTGTTTGGAATAACAGAATACTCTAACTAATTTGTTCTTTTTTATAATTTTGTTAGTTAAAATGTTAAAATTAAAAAAAAAAAATTGAATCCTATGTGGCTGTCAATTTGATTGTTTAGCATTCACATCCGAAATTTGATTGTTTAGAATTCACATCATGAAATTGACAATGTCAATTTTTTATGTCACATCAAAAAAAAGCATGATATTCTAAATACACATCCTCTCCCTCGTCGCGTCCTCGCCAAGGTGCAGCCCTCCACCGTCCCTCGCGCAGTGTCGTTGATCGCCTCGTCCTCGCCTCCACCGTCCCCGCCGGCGTTCTCGCCGTTGTCCCCGCCCCCCCGCCGCCGTCCGCCTCCCCGCCGCCGTCCTCGCCTCCTTCCGGCGGCCCCGCTCCTCCGCCGCCGTCCCTCGCTCCCTCGCTTCTCCACCGTCCCTACTTCCTCGTCGCCCTCCCACCCGCCGTCCCTCGCCTCCCTCGCCTCCACCGTCCCTCGCCGCTGCGTTCGTCGCAGAGCCCTCGCAGTCCCTCGCCGATCACTACTCAATTTCCCGATGGTATAATTTTTTTTTTAGTATCAAATTTTTTTTTTATAGTTATTGCTTATGTATGATAGTTGATATTCTCGCCCTTTTCATATGATGGCACCCTATCTAGATATGTTTTCACCCTCATTAACTCAATGTACATACCATGACCATAAAATCCATAGATGTTTTGTATTTTTTCCCATGAACCTGTTGCCCTAAATGTTGAGGGTGTTATTGAGGGTTGAGTTTGCATGTAAATACTTAGAAATTAGGTTACAATTGCAGCCGACAACCAATTCTAATTTAGTCTTGAATTAGTTGAAGTCTAAGTGCATGGATTGAACAATGATAATGTAAATTGAAAGTAAATCGCAATAAATAAAAAAATGTGATGATTTGAAATAAGTTTTGGCGTGACTTTTAGGTATTAAGGATAATTTTAGTTGGAATGCTAGGAATTGCGCAAGACGACATGTATAGCGTTACATTTTTGTTTGTGGCATGTTCCGTGGTATTGATTGATATGGTATGGTTATGTATCTTCACTTATTTTCTTTCCTCATTTCTATGACCTTTCGATCTATTTCCATTAAATTTGTTTATGCACCTTCTTGTCATAATAGCCTATATATTAGCGTATTTATGCCCATGGTACGTTCGTGACTACATGTATGTTCATGCATTCTTTAGTTTTGTTATGACCATCTAGTTTAGTTTAGAGTCGCCTAAAACCTTGTTGAGTGACTTTGGTTATGGATGAGTTAAAAATATCAACTAATTGTTCCCATTAGTTATGTATTTTTATTTTGGACCTTCCATTGGACAAAGTCTAATTGTTTACTTTGGGGATGGATCCTTCTTTAACTTTACTCGTAATTGTTTTTAGTATGAACCACTACACTTTTAAAAATGTTGATATTGTTGCATTCACTTCTATTGATCATGCTTTGTATTCTACATATATAGATTCAATAATGGTGATCGAAGAGTAAGTTTGTTGTGCTATATGAATGGGGACATGGTCGATGGACCATCGGAATTTCATACACTAAACCTTCGTTCGACATCTTAGAGCGAACATGGGTTTAGTGGTACGAGGAATTTATGAGTTTTGTCTATAATTCTTTGGAGATAGACAATGAAAAGATGATATTGACCATCACATATCGATATCCAGCGTACATTGGTAGTGGTACTGCCAACTACGTCCCTGTGCGAATAGATGATGAGGCGAGTCTCAAAGATGTTTGGGAGATTGTGGCAGAATTACCACCACCAAAATGCATGGAGCTTTATATCGATTTGAGAACGAGAGATTCGTATAATAGTACAAACTGTAATATGGCGTTACATTCTGTGGCTGGACCTAGCACTCAACCAAATATGGAGCAGAGTCATTGTGCATCGCCCTTGATGAGTGCAAATCCCGAGATGGACGAGGATCCTCGTTCCTGTGATGAGTTGAACAGTAGTGAAGACGGAGACTATTGCGGTAGTGACGAAGGTACTAGTGAAGAGAGTAGCGATGATGATACAGATGATGAAGGGGTTGATGCTCATCATGTTGATGATGCCATGATTCGATACACATTAAATCGAGTCATTGCCGATGATGGCTCATTATCTTGTCCTCCAATTTCGAGCGAGGTTGGGAACGATGAATTTTTCGACGAAGAGGCTGCTGGAATCGAGGGTTCGCCCGTTGGTGTACGTGAATTTGTCGTACCTTCTCCTGCATTTATGGAATTGAGTAGTGAGGCATTGCAACCCCTCAATGAGAATGCTATGATCCCTTTAAGGTCTTTATGGAATGAGGGAGCAGAATTTCAAAAGGGCATGCGGTTCATGTGTAAAGTAGATATCCAAAGATGCCGTGAAGTTGTATAGCATCAAAGAACACAGCGATTTGTGGTGACTCATTCTACACCTAATGTATGGATTGTTCGATGTAAGAAATATGTAGATGGTCGCACTTGGAGGTTGCGTTGTTCGAGAAGAAAATCGCATGGAATGTTTGAGATTAGTAAATATGCGGGACCACATACATGCATCTACGCCAATCTGTCCAAAGATCATGCGCATTTGGACTCCACCGTTATATGTCGTGAAGTTGAAAATGTGGTGAGAAGAGATCCGTCCATCTCGGCCCAGTGCTTCATCGATGATCAAGGACAAATACGGTTATGACGTTCGTTACAAGAAAGTGTGGTTGGGGAAGAAGAAGGCAATTGCTAAAGTCTATGGAGATGGGAAGAATCGTATAAAATGTTACCGCGGTGGATGGTCGCTCTTCAAGAAACCAATCCAGGGACACGAGTGGAATGGCGACATGGGGAGCCTAATGCCACCAATGAGGTTAAATTCAAATGGGTTTTTTGGGCATTTGAACCTTCTATGCGCAGCTTGAGACATTGCGGACCAATGATACAGATTGATGGCACATTCTTGTATGGAAAATACAAACACAAACTCCTAATAGCCACTTGTTGTTGATAGTAATAGTCATGTATTTCCTTTAGCATTTGCCATCGTTGATGAGGAAAGTCAACACAAACTGGGATGGTTTATGGCTTGCTTGCGACATCATGTGATCGATAGGGATGGTATATGTGTCATTTCCGATCGACACCCCGGTATATTGGTGGCAATGAACAATCCGCAAAATGGATGGACTCGTGAAAGAGCTCACCACGATTTTGTCTCCTAAAAGCACATATGCGAGTAATTTTAACATGAGGTTCGGGAGCAAAGAATTAAAAGATATGGTCTACTTAGTGGCGGGTGCACAACATCAACCCCGAAAATTCAAGGCAGTCATGACAGAACTTCAAGAAATGAATGCGGAATGTATTGCGTGGTTTAATGACCTTGATCGAGCACAATGGACGAACGCATACGACATATGCAGCGTGAGAATGAATGGAGAGATACCCCAACCACGCTGCGATGTAGTTTGTGAAAGCAGGATGGACACAATAGACGCACTTGCTCTCGTCGTCAGCAACAACAACCACCGAGTGCTTCATAGTGACAGTATCATTCGAGCATACTGACATTTAGTTAAGCTAGCTATACATCCTGTCTGTTGAGGGTCATGATTGTAACTGAAATTTGATATATTTTCATGAGTAGCGTTATTTTACTTGATGAATTATCTCCATAATTTTTGTTAAACCTTTCCTACTTATTCATGTTGACTTTATCTTGGTAGTTTGCTACTTCTCATGTTCCTTCATTGATAATGATTTGGGTTTGAAGCGCGATATGGAGCCTGGGCCTATAGATGATTCGGTTTTGACTTCGCAAGCTCTCCATAGATCTACCCGAGTATGGGAGGGGACCAGGTAGGACTTCTTGCCGATTTGCACTACACCGTTATATCAGCGTGTACATATTTTAAATAATGCCTTATGCTTCGTATTTTCATAGGAGCCTGGTATATTGACTATCGAGACGGACGGAATTCGCCGCACTACATCGGTTGGTCCAACTGGATGAACGAATCGTCGAGCATCTCCACGCATTTGGCTTTTACGGGACGGCGCGAGTAGGTTTCATCTCAATTGATTGGCATCTAATCACGCCTTCTAGTAGAGAGGTGGAGACCGAAACTCACACGTTCCATTTTCTGTTGGCGAGATGACTATTACCCTTCAAGATGTACAAATTATCTTAGGGTTGCCCGTCGATGGATTACCCATCACTGGTCGTGTTGAGCAAGATTACAATGCCTTATGCTTGACACAACTGGGGTTTCCATTCCCGAAAAAACAGGACCGGTGGCGGATTCAAATTCGCCAACCTGTCACGATGGTTTCCAAACCTTCCACGGGATGCGATGATGTGGACGTGCAACGCTACGCAAGAGCGTACATCCTACAACTTCTTGGCGGAACTTTATTTGCTGACAAGTCTAACAACCTCGTGCACATCACGTATTTGCAATTTTTGGAAGACTTTGAGGCGGCGGGAAAGTACAGTTGGGGTAGTGCAACTCTGGCTCACCTATATAGACAGATTATGTCTTGCGGTGACATTGATGGAGCGAGAGATAGCGGGGATAGGTCATTTTATTGCAATTGTGGGCATGGGAGAGGTTGCCTTTTCTCGCACCAATTATGGGAAACCACATTAGAGATGACATGATAGACAATGAAGAATTATTTCCACCTCCTCCATTTGGTCATAGGTAATTATTTTTTTTTAACATTACAATTTCAATTTGAGTATATGTACAACCCATTTTTCATGCATGCTCTGTTTTGTTTGGTTCATTTGGAAAGGTGGAGGCATGCGTTGGAGACCACGGGAACATCGATGCACGTTCGACGAAATACGAGAGAAATGATTGACATGCAAGGGACCAGGATGAAGTAATAAATATACTTAATCATTCTCTCCAACAAGTGCTTATGTCGACATCTTGTTGATGACACCGTTTATTCAATTAATGTTATTTTTCATGCTACAGGTTGTTTGGGAACCGTATCCGGAACCATTGATAAGTGACCTGCCTGCATATTGTAGCAGTGGTCGAGCAATTTGGCGAACGAGGGCACCTTTGCTTTTCTTCTGCGTTGTCGAACTGTACAATCCGGATAGAGTAATGCGACAATTCGGTATGAAACAAAGGATACCTAATTTACATAGCACAAGTATGGAACTACATAAGATTGACTTGAGAGGAAAACGGATAAGGATTGGAGTGCGAGAACATAGTGCTTATGTTTGCTTGTGGAACGAACGTGCTTCCAACATAGCAATCGATGAAATATTAGACGAGCCTTTGGACTTTTACGACCCGTATATGCAATGGTATCGTCGCATTACACGTCGATTCATGTCTCGTCGTGGAGCTATTCTTTGAGGCATTGGTAAGTGCAATTTCATTTTTTCCATTCATGAAGTTTCATATAGTTGTTTTCATTTTACTTTCACATACAAGTTCTTACATAGTTTATATGTAGGCACATGGAATGACATCGATCCATCGATTGACATTGGGTGATGACGTGCCGATTGCACGCATTAGAGATGTAGTTGCATCGACTTTTTGATCTGCGATTTGAGCAGATTATCGCATGCATAATGTGCCCACTTCATTTGAAGCCTCTCATCATACTTCTCACGATGATACGCGTTCGAGGCATGGCACTCCAGTGTATACGTCATCAGTACCTCTCAATGAGCGTGACACTCCACATACTCCATCCGTTCCTCCCTACATGGCATTCGAGCCTACGGAAGTCGTTCCATCTTCACGCCATTTCAATACCACTCCAATAATGATGAATTTCTCTGAGAGTACAAGTACGCATGAAGGTGGAATGCGTGATACCGATGATATTCAGAGAGAAGATGCTCAAAATCCTAGTGATATGGGCCAGTCGAATGTCCCATTAGCGTTAAATCGTAATGTTCGAGTTGTAAAGAGAACACGTTGTGGGACTGGAAGTCATTATTTGGGGTCGGAGTAGGACTTGTGTGTAACAATAACAAGACTTCTTTTATTATTGCTTTGTACTCAATCACTTTGCAATTTTATGTATGGATGTTATGTTTGGATGTATGTATGTATGTACTCATGCTTACAAACGTCATTTACAATTAGCAGTCAAACATGGCACTTGAACAAAATAAAGGCATTTTGCCTATGCCAAAACAAGTACTCATGCTTATAAATTCTTGAAATTATTATGGTAATAATATTCTTTGTTGAGGTTATGTGTATCCTCTATGGTTTAGTGTAGTTTGTACTTCTATTTATATTTTTTCATGTTTTTTTACATAAGATGCAATGCTTGTTTTAGTACTTCTATTTTGATGAATGGTTTTTTTTCCTTTGTTGCATTGTTTGAAAGAAATTTTTTTCCTTCGGTTTAAACACTCCAAACTGATTTTTCCAATTAACATTTCATAAATTGTTTAGTTATTAACTTGGCCTTTGCTTTTTATGATGTTAAGTCATTTTAAATAGCCATTATCATTCTTTGATTAGATTATGTCCAACTCTTTTCGGGTTTTTGGTGTATAGAGGAGGCCACTTTTTTTTTTTACCCTCGAGTGGAAGTCGTGACTTTGCGACTTCCAGTCAATGGAAGTCACGACGCAAGTCACGACTTCTAGGAAATCGTGAGTGGAAATCACGACATGCACAAAACGTGATTTCCACTCTCCCGTTTTCCACCCTCCGATCACTCACTCACGTCCCATGTGGCACCCTACGTGGCACTAAGTGTGTTATATTGGGAATTATTTCAGCAGATGTGTTTTTTTTTGAATTTTTTCTCTAAATTCTATTAATCAGGCAAAAAGTCCAAATACACATTCTCATTGGAGACCTTTTCATCAATGTCAATTTAATCCTAGATGCGCACATTGACATTCAATCAACATTCCATTGGAGATGCTCTCAATTTCGAATGTGAACTAGACATTTAAATTGACAGCGACATAGGATTCGATTTTTTTTTTAGATTTTTATTTTCACATTTTAATTAAAAAAATTATAAAAAGAAATGTCACCTCATCAATTAACGTTCAATCCACATCTATCATTGGAAATCAGTTTTGGAGTCCAATGTCTATTTGAGCCACATGAGATGACATCCTCTTCACGTTGATGACATAGCAAGAATTCACGCCCACAATCCACATTTACCATTGGACAATATCCAAGTATTTTTAATCAGATCAAATGTAGGCCGGCCGGTACCCACAAATATAGGATAATATGCCATCCCTACCCAAGGCTTTGATGTTATTGATGTTGCCTTACTAATTTTTTAGCTCTGCCAAATGTACTCTAATAAATAAATACATGTTCACCAACAAATCAGTTGCCTCAAGTGGTAAGAGACTTGATCCCTTAAGTGATGTCTCGAGTTAGAATCCCGTGAATGAAAAAAACTAATTTGAGAGGCGGCCCTCTATATGGGGTTTGCCAGTGGCTGAGCGTCGATTAGTTGGCGCGGTTGGTGCCCGATACTACGTGGGAAACTAAAAAAAGAAACAATAAATACATGTTCCACTAATGAATCCACACATGCATTGTATGATGTAGGATGCATTTGACAACACACAAGTAGTAGAATACAGGAAACAGCTAGACAAGTACAATATATGTATTACCGTTCAATGTTCCTGCCATCCTAGTATGTATATTTCTCATATATATATATATATATACTTAATTAATTAACAATCTTCCAAATTAAAACATAAGAAATTATTAATCATATTTATGGCTGGAGCCCTTATTCATACGTACATTTATGCGCGCAATAAAAATAATCCTGCCCTTTTTTTTGGTAAAAAAAATATAATGCTCTCCTAATTATGATCAATATACTAAGCTATATATAATTAAATATAATATCGGAAATTGAGCAGCCATAGGAGCATGAGAGCTTCAAGCAACTTGTAATTCCTCCCACCTGCAATATTGAAAATATATAGTTATAACTTGTAAGCCAATATATATATATATATAAACTTTATAATTGCATTTTTTAGAACATATATAACCACCTTTATTCAAGCGTTATAGCACGTAATTAATGAGCTTTAGCGCAACCATTGGAACATGATTTCAAGCAACGCTCAACCTTTCTCACATCTGCACAAATTATCAACTCAATGCCCTTTAATTAGTGGTATAAATTAAAATTAGCCTAAAATACAAAAGAAAAAAGAGAAAGAAAAAAAAAACTTGTTTTCCACCCGCAATTAGGTCTAACCATATTAGTAGTCTAGACTTCTAGTAGATTGAACATGACACAAAAAAAAGACATGATTGCACAGTTTATTTACCATCCTATATTCTTAGCAACCAACAATCCCGTTATTGTTTAGATGAAAAGAAAGAGAAATTTTGTTATCTAATACCAGACTAACTCATGCGAGATTAATTGAGTATAAGAAGGAAGGAATCAAGAAAAAAGTTCAGAACCACCTTATAAATAAAAGAAAATTCTTTGTTTAAATCATGAAAAAACGATAAAAGCCTTAATCAAAAAAAAAAAAAAAAAATCTTACGAGGGTTTGTGATGGTGCTAATTTTAGCACACTTTTCATAGACACATTTGGAGTGGCATGGATTATTATTGATATCCAGGCCATAAGCGTTCACCGCGCATTTCCTCAAACACATCACCCCACATTCTACTGGATTTTTGTATTTGACGAGGCATGGTGCATAGCATACAGCGTAGCAAATCCCAATTAACCATGCTGGCTTTGCATGGATTGCATTGGCTGATAGCAAGGCCACCAACAATAAGCACACTAGTACTTTCTTGCTCTCCATTTGCTCTCTCAATATTTTTTTTTTTTTTGGTGAATGTACTAAGTGATGATGAGGACTATTTAGTCCGGCTAATCGTTTTTATAGAACTTTTCAAATCTTGTTTTGATTTGGGCACTAATGATCACATTTATAAGGACTGTGTCTTGTTATATTATTAATTTTATTCTTGGAAAATAATAGAATGACGTACGTAAATCACACTCTAAGACATTGACCCACAAGAGCCGTCAATGCGACCTCGACCTACGTGTTATGCATTGAGATCTACGTGTGCTCGCATCTCGAAATGCGCATGGACAACTCAAAGGTCCGATGTGACTTCCTTGTTGTCATTCTAGCACTTACTCTTAGTTTTTTTTTGGGGAATAAATCACAGTGAGATCTTGTGAATTGAATTTGGGTAGCTAATAAATAATCAACTATACAGGTGATTATGAGTTAAGAATTTAATTAATTTATTATGTGTCGATATAGTAGTTTTAATTAAATCCCTAATTCGCATATTCCTACCACCTATATACGATTCTAAAATACGTACCCCTCCTCCGCACATTCCCAAAATATTCCTTTCAATTACATTGGTCCATTGGACTTCGGCCTAAGAACCTTTAATTGCCCAAGCCCATCTTTTTACCTACACATGATTTATACATTGGTCCAAGGCTCAAAGCTCAACTCATCTAAAAACATAAATCCCAAGTTTAGGCAACAATTCACATATTTCTTTGTAAGTAAAATAGAAGTTTCAATTGCACAAGACGAGACATATAATCAATTACTTTGATAAAAACGTATTGATTCGCTGATACTAATTGTTCAAAAGAACATTCAACTGTAATAGACTGCGACTATAACAATGGAACATTATGGCTATCAATGACTTTTTTTTGGCAAACATCTAGAATACAATCGAGAATCACAACGATGGTTGGCGAAATAAAGTTACAACGAAAAACATCTAGAATACAACAAGAAATCACAACGATGGTTGGTGAAATTAAGTTACAATGATAAGAGGGAGCAGTGGTATGGAAACAACAACTTCGATCCCTTATTTGGTTGAAATTTTGTCTATCGAGAAGAGTAATGACGTGCCAATTTCAATTTCTCCTTAGGGGGCTATTAATAAAAGGGACTATTTAATATTTTTAAACATCTAAATTTTCATAAAAAGAAACTATTGGTTTAAACACGCACATTAATCTACCAAAAAAATGCATATATTAATAAATGTTAGGTAGGGCGGGCTTATGCCTAATAAAACTTATTCTAGCCCTACCAATTTCTTATGGGCTTGGGTGGGCTTAGCAGGCCTCGAGCCCATGAACAAGTCTACTTATTACGTGCAACTACTTTCTTTTCTCTCTTTTTTTTAATAAGAAAACCCAATTAATTTATCAAGACAACTCCAAGATCATTTTTCTCAAGATTATTGGAGAACCATGCCTACATCTAAAGGTTTGCACAAGCTAGAATTAAATCATCATAGTTTTTTTGCTTCAATGAAATGTTGCCACATATATTAATTATTGATTAGGAGAACTTTCTCACACTCCCAAAGAATATGAACAATTGGTTTAGATTCAACTTCTCCATTGTTAATAATAAGGGTTTAGGTTTCTTCATTGTTAATATAATATATGACAATCCAAAATAAAAGATATAAAAATTTATATTTATTGCTGAATTAATCTTTATTGTGCGCAATAAAATATTGCCTCTCCTTTACATTTTGGAGCGGCAAAGACCATATAGATTAATTAATACAACTATAAACTAATATCCAATGAGCAACCATATATGTTGGAATACATATTGTATATAGAGCATCAGAACTTCAAGCAATAACTTGTAACTTTCCTCCAAGTTCCAACCTGCAATATCGTTGAAAATAGATAGCTTGTGAGCCAACACATATAATTCTTTTAAAATAAATTTGCATTGCTCCAAAGCCCATAGGCGTTGGTCGAGTAGTGAGTTCGTTCTCTAACACGTTGACCAAAGCAAATGTAGAGTTCGAAACTTGCCCCCTTCTTTTTTCCTCTGATTTCTTTATCAGGTTCCCTGGTGGGGGCAACTAAGGACCTCCGAAGATTTAATCAGGTCCACTATTAGTCTGGTGTCAGCGACGGAGGCTCGGATAACCTCGATTATTAAAAAAAAAAAAATTGCATCTAATTAAATATAGAACATTACCTTTATTTATGAAGCAACAAAGATAGGCTAATTATGGGCGGGTTGAGAGCAACCATTGACACATGAGTTCAAGCAACTCTTAACTTTTCCCGGACCTGCACACCATATCGATGAAAAATAATTAAGTAGATACATAAATTAAAAACAAAGCTTAATTTACTGTTCGCATTAAAAATTAGTTTTTTTTTATAGGAACATTAAAAATAATAATAATAATTTAACTGTCCAAAGCTAGCAATATATTGTTGTTAGAGGTAGCCAAAGATCTCTAGATGAACGAAGCATCACTTGTTAAAAAGCAAAGTTGGGGAGCTCCCACGTTCGAATCATGTTAGTCACTTATCAAGAAAATATTGTTACTAAGTCATTGATCATCACTTCAAGCTAGCTAGTGTACATATACCGTCTTTTTATATGATTCCAGGTGCATATGACAACAAAATTGGCTTTTGTACTAGTATGTCAATATGTATATAGATCCATATATATATCTTGTCATCCAACTTTGAATACGGTTGTTTCTTTCGGGACAACCTTGGAGATGCATGCACGCGACTGACTTTCATGGGATAATTGAACCTGATTAATTAGGGTCCATAAAAAGGTAAAAGACCCATAAATTAATTATTATTAAAAAAAAAAAAAAAAACTTACGAGGGTTTTCAAGGGTGCTAATTTTAGAACACTTTTCATTCACACAATTGGAGTGGCATGGATTATTCAAATCCATGCCATAGATGGTGGCCACACATTTCTGAGTACAAATCACCCCACATTCTATGGGATTTTGAGATTTGAAGAGGCACGGTGGATAGCATCTTAAGTAGCATAAAGCATATAACCACTTGGCCTTTGCATGGGTTGCATTGGCTGATAGCAAGGCCACCAACAAAAAGCACATTAGTATTTTCTTGCTCTCCATATCTCTCTCTCTCTCTCTCTCTCTCTCTCTCTCTCTCTCAAATGTATACTTCACTCCTTAGAGGGTGTACTAGTGATGATGATTATTCAATCCGGCTTGTAGCTTTTATAGAGCTTTTTAAATCTTGTTTTGATTTGGGCATTAACTATATCATTAAGGACCACATCTCGTATAAATGGATTTGTTTACTCATTTGATTATAAGAAATATCTCTTGAAACATTAATTTTAAATTTGATTAATTTGTTGCCAAAAAAGCCAAATATATGAGATCTTGAGATGAATTGTACTTGTTTGCTAAATCACTAAGCTGATGTTTATAATTAAGTTAGCAAATCAATTAAAGGTACTACTATACCATGGGAACATTATTTACAACTATTGGATTTTAATCCAGCTAATGGTCAATGTTTTGGGACATTTATTGCAATACATATATCGATCATAAACACAAATTAAAACATTAAATTAATGCACAACACATTTTGAGAGGTTCTCGTGGCATATATATAAAAGTATATATTATTGGGCACCATTGTAAAAGTACCCATTAATTAATATAAAGATCTTGTGATAAGTCTCGACCATATGTTGTCGAACTTAAAATAGATGTCTCGATCAAGGTTTTGGAGTTTGGTGCTTTGACGCGCGCCGAACGCGTCAATAAAATATATTACCTAGACCAACTATTTTGTAGATAGTGGTAAAGGGTCTATCCCACATAGATTAGTATTCTTTCTAAGGCTCTCTAAAACAAAGGGAAAATGGGGGTTTGAGAGAATGAACAAATTAACTAATCTAAATAGCAAAGAATTAAATTTGACGGGGAAGAATAGTTTTGAAACCAATTAATGAAAATACATAGGTCAAGACATACAAGTTTGGTTCGATAAAATATTGGATTTGATCTTCAATCTATGTAAAGTATGCAAATCAAAAGTATCATAGTATAGCTATAGACTCGGTAACGTACGCGGTTCCTCGCACTTCTTATTCTCAATAGCCAAAGTACGACAGTGACTACTTCCCTAGCCAAACGTATAACCTTATACTCAAACGAATTAGGCTTAACACGATGACCGCAATGAGTTTTGTGATGGCACTACACCTAGACAGCCGGATCACTAGTGTGTCCGATTTAGCATAGATCCCTAAGGTATTGACCGGTCTCAAAAGGGGCGAATCAATTGGTATGGTCAATTGCCAATTGTGTGGTCTTATTGCATAAGGACGGATGCTTATGACTCACTATTAGTTAAATCAAGGTTTAAATCTAAATTCAACCCTAATTAATCAATCAATAACAAAGAGAATAAAACACCAATGTAAAGCAATTAAATTGAAATAAATAAATCTCACTAATCCATAGATAAGAACGGTCGAACTTCCCTCGTAGTCTTGCCTAGACCATGAGATTAGTGTCTCATGGTTTGAAGAATATATAAAAAAATAAAAGTGAGAGAGAGAGAGTAGAAGATAGATGTCGAACTAAATAAACCTTAACTTATGTTTATAATTCCTAATTCGATGCCCTTAATTTTGCTTCTGTCGCACGACTTGTCAATTGGCCTAATTGCGTTTGGCGAAGAAGAGCCGATCGATTCTTGCTCGTCCGACAATGAGGTAACAATGTTTGACAACCATATTCGGGTTTTTTAGAACTGTTTAGTTGGGTATAACCGTGAAAATGATGATTTGTTTGTCAACGTAGGGTTTGGTAGTTTCTTCAAATCCGAACTTGTTTCCACTATATAATGTAGGATTGTACTCGCTATCGTGCAAGAGGAGATCGAACTCACGGAAATTTTGCAAATTTTTTGTGTTTTTTTGCGGTTATCCAAGTTTCGTGGATGTGTGCGATTGTATCGGCCTCGCAGGACCGAGATTTATGGTTGTATCTCGGCCATAGAGGACCGATAGGTGTACGTCGGTCACGGATTGGTAAAACCGAGAGTACTCAAAGTAACTCTCGGTCATTGTTCATGAAAGCGAGACTTAGAAGAAAGTTTCGGATATGTAAACCGAGAACCTTTTTTTTGGGTCTTTTCGTGTTTGTGTTATACATTTTGGTTGAATTTAAACAGATCGCTTCTAAATGTTCGTCATCTACCATATCTCTGCTTTCGATGATAACATTCAAAATCTTTCTCGATGCGATTTGTGACCCTCGATACTAAGAGTCTCCTACTGCTACCATGAATCTTGTCATTCATCATCCTTTGGTAGAGTTCATTTGTCAAGAATTATTCAACAATGGCGTTGAGATTGACTAGAATCCTCCTCCAAGGCGCATTCCCTCAACATTTTCACATATCATATCAGCCATGTGTGGACACAAGATGATATTTGTCTTCTATTTGGCTTATGGTATTTATTGGGATGTCCCATTATCCGTGTGTATATTCATTTTCCGACTATGACGCGGTTCCTTGATTATGTGTATCTTTGCTCTCCGGAATTTCTCTATTTTTCCCCCGCCTCATCACATTGCATTATCCGTTACCAAGGACCTAGCGACTAATCAGGCCCATGCCATCTTCACATCAAGCTCATGCTTTCTAGACGTGTCTAGCCATCCGGCCCATGCCGCCGTGCTTTTGCTTTTGGTCTCTTATTATGTAAAGAAGTAGTTACTATTTGCTTTCACCGTTTACTTTTGTCTGGTTGTAATTATTATATATTTTGCTTTTTGAAGTGGCTTTGCTTTTACTAAAGCAGATTCCTCATGACGCTTATGATGTATGACTACCTTTCCATTGCTTATGATTGTGTTCTTTGCAGTTTTAATCATCGAGTCTTTTTATTATCTCTCTAATGTTCCTTGGTATTTCATAATATCACCTAGTGACCCTGATACTAAGTATCATCATCTTTCCTTTAATATCCTCCCTATTCACCAGAGTGCCTTGGACGAGCCATACCCGAAAAATATACAACATATAAGCGCATGGGAAGAGAACCCAACAAAAAATTTACGAAAAATAATGTTCAATTTCATCCATTTCGATGTCTCACAAGCTGTGTTCGTGAACTAGCCCATGTTTTCGGTCACCCATGACCGACAATTGTTCCTATATATCGTTGATTTCTATATGTGGCACGTGGATCGATGAAGATCAAAGGCTCAAATCTTGCGTACGTCTCGTGTGCATCACTTGCAACCATGCGTCCCATGTATTTGAATCTGATTTAACCATTGCAAATGCTAATATGATCCCATGTGTTTGCATCCTATTTAAATATATCATGACATCATGATGACATCATCAACAATTATCAATTCTAGGGGTGTACAAAAAAAACCGATAGACTTGATGGACCTGACATCGGATCCAAACCAACTCAATGGATTTGGGTTGAGTTCAAAAGGCTATTAATTTGGATTGGGCTCTTCAAATTTGAGAACCGATGGATTGATTCAATATTTGGGTTATACATTTGTAAACTCGATTAGACCCGAACCAACTATGATTACATTGAGTAGTCGTAAAAGATTTAGATATAGTTGATTTATATATACATAACAAAATCTTAAATCTCAATCGATCTCAAATATCTTTTAGGAGATTTTGATATAGTTGATTTATGATCTACTTTGACAAATAAGTTGTGTTTGGTTAGGAGCTTATTTTTAAAATAAGCTAGATGAAAATCTAAAATTTTAAACGTTAGTTGAAGTAGCGTTTACTTCCAAAACATCAAGATTACATTTTTTGAACCACTTTTACCTCTTTTATTTTGCGTCGAATTAAAAGTTTTGCAAACTTTGCGTTGCATTAAAAGTTTGCACACTTTCCTCGTTTTAAAACTAATTGGGTTTTTTTTATGTATTTGGGCCCATTTTGTGTTAACTTTTTTTTTTCCTCAAATATTTTGTGTAAACTTAACTTTAGTGTATATATGTTTGTACAAGCACCTCAAATTATTTTTTTTTGGTTTTCATGTGGTGTTCGATACCAATCATATCGATTAATTCACGTCCGGGCACTACTGAGCCATATTTGAGGGACGATCCATCTCAGTTTAGATTTCACTTGGGACTTTGCTTAAGAGAATGAGTCATTTATCACTCGAACAAATTGGTTGTTGGTCAAATATTAGTCTTTAATTAATATGTTTATACATGTAATATAATATTAAATATATTACTTATGTGAGCACACATATATTTTTTTTAAAAAAAATATTAACAAATAATATGTCCTTAATTTTATGTCATTTAACTATGATCACTACTCAATCGCTTTTTTTTTTTCCAAACAGGGTTCATCAACTAGATTATCACTTTTCAATTTATCATTATGAGTTTTTAATTATCAGTTAGATTATCATCTAGATTATAGATTAGATTATCACTATATCACTATTATTGCCAAACATAGCCTTTCTCTCACGTGTATTAATCAACAATATACCAAATAATTAACTCCGTTCTATATCAAGATGAACTTATTGAACTTGTCCACCTTTTAATAATTTAATCATTTTTTAAATGGTTACTCTTTTATTTTATCTTTAGACTTCAATTTGATTTTACTTTGAAGAACTATCTATAATTTGCATCTTGTTTTTCGAAGGCGAGGAACTCATATGTGGTTTAATAATTGTGCTTCAATATTAATTTGATAACAATGTTATATTTTTGTTGCCTCTTGATCATATTTTTGTTTGGGTTATTTTATTTTAAAGTGAACTAAAATTTGAAATTATATGTTGCAGGAGTATATGCTTCGAGGTTTACTTCCTCATTTTTGAAAGAAAAAATATTATGATCTATAAAATCAACCCGAGGGTTGAAACCAACCCAACCCAAATTTATAGAGTTGGGTTGGTTTGATTTTAAAGCGCCAATTGGTTTAGTTTGGTTCTAAAAAATTACAAACCCGAATTATTCGATTTGGTTTGTGTTTGAGGCCAAACACGAATCAACTCAACCTTTGTAAACCCCTAATCAATCCATACGAATGAACGTCCCATGCACATACACTTCATTTAAGCACGTCACCACCGGTCTCCAAAACACTCATTTCACACCCTTTTCGCCCTTGATTTCTATCTTGCACCCCATAAATCTGTAAATTACAAATAAGAGCTATTAATGCAGTATATTAGAGACTTTAATCCTAGAAACATAATAAATACACAATTAAAGCTAACACAAATACCGACTTATCATGCTTCGACTGAGATGAAGAAGTATTTTGGTAAAAATGTTGGGTGCCCTCATAAATTGAAATTTAAATTTGTGGTGCACTCAAAATTTGGGTGCCTTTTATGGAAACGTGGGGTGCGTATAGCCAGGCTCTTAATTAATTAGGTTCAACAATGTTTTCCAAATGTAAACTTTCTCTGATTGATGCACTATGCCATTGTTATTCCTTCATGAATCGTGACCCACAACTCAAGCAATTTCCTTGATTACCTTGAACTTTATTTTGACTTCTAATTTGTGTTTCTAGCTTGGTTTATATATATATATATATACACACACTAGTGTATCGCACGTGCATAGCACGTGGATTATAAAGAGGGAACGGTTAAATTAGATGGAGAGAATTTAGGAGTAATTTGCGTAAATTTGAGATTTTAAACAAATAAAGTAACTAACTACAATCTCTCTCTCTCACACACACACACGTTATTTGCTCTTTTCCAATTCTCTCTATCCCACATTATTTGCTCTTTTTCAATTTCCACTTTCAAACTCCCAAGTCTCAACCAATAAAAAAGAAAAAAAAAAGTTAGTTAAATCGAGATATACTCAAATACCCTTAACTTTATTTGTTTGTAAATTGTTCCAACGAATAAGAAAAAAGCTTTTGAGGACAATTTTAGAAATAAAACTATTTTGGCTTCGAGAAGATCCTAAGGGGTATTGTCATATATATATATATATATATATATATATAAGAACAAGACTTTATTTATTATAACCTAATATGTATAAACAATTACCCATATACAAAGGCAAGAAACAATGTTTTTCCCATTAATAAAGTCGAAAAAAACTTATACCAATGTAGTAGGAGAAAAACGCATCGTTCCTCTACTAAAATACATCTCCACCACTCCGAGGATGGCCATTGAGGAAGTACACCTCCATCGTGGTGCTACCTTCACACCGAATCAACAAGGTTGAACCCGCGTTACAGTAGCCGAGATTACAAATTAAAGTGGGAACAAAAAATACAAAACTGATCACCCCCGAAATATACATATATAAAGCCACTTCCACGCATTAATTCCACCCATGATATGTATAAACTCTAATGGTATATTGTACAAGCACCGTCACCTCCCTTTGTTGTCCCCTCATATAGAATGCGCAACCACTACCCGTTGAGCTCCGACCAAGATAGTGACTACGCCCATAATGCATAGAAGATGATGTTGCTCTCTTATAATAGACTCCCATACCTAGCTTAAGTAGCTTTCATGCATTACTGCTCACCTAGCTAGATATATTGTTAAAACTATATATGATAAAAGGAAGATGAGGACATGGACAAGCTAACCGTTTTTTTCATTCCAATCAACTTGAAGAAATTACTAGAATATGTGTTTTAAGGCGCACTTGATGAATACCAAGGTTTTGTCTCCACCTTGCATGGTAACCAAGTCGGGCACTTGCACGTAAGTTGGCTTAATTATGCAGCAATTGCAGTATAAAGTAGGTGGCAAACTTAATTCATATCAAAACGGAATATATTAGGTCTGATGTCACTATCTAATATTTCTTTAAAATTATGGGTTAATTAGATTTTTAATTGGGCATTAATAATCAATTTGAAGTGAATTATATGTATATATATTGGCCGGTAAAGCAACAACAACTGCATAAAATGAACGTAGCAAAAATGAAGATGCTTTATGTAGATGTGTGGTAAACTCGTACGTAAAGATAGAATAAGAAATATATAAATTCTCTATTGGGCCCGCCCGCGCCTTCATCCACATGTTCGTAGATCTCACTAGTACCGATATTGTCACCAACTTAACCACCTTTGGGTCACAGGTGTGGAGTTTTACTCCAAAAGGCATCGATACTACTTGTGAGAGAACCACAACATAAGTACTTCTTTAAGAAACCACACTTAATCGATGTATATGGGACTATATTTCGGTCCACACATCTCAACAAATTCATAAACAACTAGAAGTAGCAAAAATTAACACAAAGATTAAGAAATGGCAGTTACAGGAGTTTGGTTACCTGCAAAGACGACTTATAAATGCTTTTACTAGAAAACTTGACTTTACAGAAACTGAAAAAATTCGATGAGGTAGGGGCAAACCAAGATGTAAACTTGGGACGCACTAATTAGATGAGATTTGAATGGTTTGGAAAGCTCACCATTCAAACTTGAGACTATGTTATTGTTGTTGTTAGATTATATAATGAGATGAAGAGAGCACAAACTTGAGATATAAACACATCTCACACTCAAAATTTTTAGTAGTACTTCTAATATAAACAAAACTTATGGGAACAAAGAGTTTTATTCCTTATTCCAAGAGTATTGTGATGCATGCTCTTGCTCCTCTTAGTCTCCCCTGCAATGCCAAGGAAGGTTAGCCACCACCAACCTTGCAAGCAATTGGTGCTATAGTACTTCCATGACATACTCTACAATGGCACCAACGCCGCGAATGCAACCTCTGCCATCGTCGCGGCGCCTGAGGGCTACAACCTAACAAAACTAGCAGGAAGAAATCCTTTCGGAGATGTGGTTGTTTTCAACGGACAAGAATCTTCACTCGAAGCCGGTCGGTTATGATCAAGGAATCTACGTCTACGATAGTAAGGTTGCCTTCACTGCTTGGCTAGCTAGCATTCTCTTTTTACCTCAACAGCACTGAACACCAAGGTACCATTAACTTCATTGGAGCTGATCCTACATACAGCACTCAATACAAGGGACATCTCAGTGGTTGGTGGCACTGGAGATTTCTTCATGGCTAGAGGAATTGCGAGTGTAGCAACAGATGCGATTGAATTGGAGCAGTATATTTTCGACTTCAAGTGATTATCAAGTTGTATGAGTGTTGGTAATTAAAATAAAGATGAGCTAGAAGTGCTACAATGACAGCCAGAAGTAACGCATCAACGCATATTAGCCCTCAAGAGCCGTATGTATGCGCGCACCTCGAGATGCGGGCACACACAGATATTGATGCATAACATGCGGGTTGAGGCCGTGTGGCAGGGTTAGTTGTTGTGGGTCAATGTGTGTTGAGGTGTGATTTACCGATTGTCATTCTAGCTAGTATGTATTTTCCAATAAAGATTGTATGCATGGTGAGCTTATGAAGCTGAAGAGTCACCTTTGGTAATTAATATAATTAAATAAAGATGACAGTTAATTTGATCCCTTATATATGTAGGTGCATGAGTAACATTAATGGGCAAAGATATATACGCCTTGTTTGGTTAAGGGCGGAGTTATCTCCCGGGAGATAACTTACAGGGAGTTGGGAACTAATCTTGTTTGGTAGCCCAACTTGCCTACAAGTTATCTCCCAACTTACCTAGGTTCCACCATCCCCCTTAGGGAGTTGTCTCACAGGAATTGCGGACACAATTATTCCTCGTTAATGATTCATTTATTACCCATCTCTCTCTTGTTTGAAGGTTATATATGTCAATTCATATTTTTTATTGTTTAAAAAATTAAAACTTTTCTACAAGTTTAAAGTTGAACCAAACATGAAAATATTAACTCCAATGAGTTAACTCCCAAGTCGCACTGTGTAAGTTAGCAAAAACGAACCAAACGAGTCCATACTATTACTTACTTGGGGGAGTCAGTTTTTAAGGTCCGAGTTGTCCTTGGTATAAACGAGCATATTCGTTGTGCAAATCTGACCCGGTTTTAAATTCGAACAAATGTGCATTGTCCAGACCCTGTTTACATTTTAAAATCGAATTGTCCAATTGTCTGAATTCATCTGAGTTTTTCAAAATTTATTTTTATGTTGAAAAATCTTTTTAGGTAGCAAAGTCATTATAAATTTAATCTCAAAATTAAAATAATACATTTTTATATGTGCTATGTAGTTTACTATTTTTATTGTTGTTTTTTTATGAATTATATAATATATGGCATATATATTTTCAAAGTAAAAATATGCATCCTTTAAAATTCAGGCTGAGTGGGGGCTATGAAGGGTCTTGTCTGAGCCCGGCTTGAATTTCAATTAATTATGCCACAAAATAAGGCAACGACGAGGGAAGGCGGCGACGAAAGAGGGATGGTGGCGATGGTGGTGGTGTTGGCAGTGGCGGAGAGGGGCGGCGGTGGTGTGTGTGGGCAAGGGCAATTTGGTAAAAAGTGGTAAAAAAATGGGTTAGGGGGTGAGTGCAAGGACAATGGGTGTCTGTGAATAGCAAGCCCATTTAAATTTTTAAGTACTTTTCCTTTTTTATTGTCACTTATAAGCTGGGCTTAAATTGTTGAAAGCAACCAGGCTCTGCAAAGCTTACTCACTCATCACCTCTCCTAGTACTTAATAGTGTAATTTACTTAGTTAAAATTGTGTCCCACCTTTTGAGAAGTGCACTTCATGCTATACTTTCTTTTGAATAAATATATCCCAAATGATTTTCTTATCAAATATATATTTCAAATGAATTAACTTCAAATCTTCTTAAAGTGCTATTGTTAATTGTAATAAATTAGTATATTTTACCAAAAAAAATAAGAATCTCAATCAAACATATAAATATCATCAACTTCATCTTAAATTTACTTATCAAGAAGTTGCGGAAATGAACCAAACGAAGTCTTATAAATTATAATATATATAAGTTACATAACAAGTGCGGGATGAATAAATACGCCCAATGAAGAACTAACCCATGAGAAAAACGTGTTCTCCTAAATAAAGTAAAAAAAAAAAAAAAATTATCAGTATAGTAGGGAAAAAAAAATCATCGTCCCTATGATGAATAAATACGCTCTCCATGCAAAGTAGACCAAGTCAACAATGCAAACTTGGACTATTGTGGTGTTGTAGTCGCACCGAATCAACTTGGTTAAACCGGTATAGTTACAAAAGAGGGGAAAAACACTACATACATCGCCCTTTCCATTTACATACAAAAAGTGAGAAATCTTGTTTTGATTTGGGCATTAACTATACCACATTAAGGACTACATCTTGTGCAAATGGATCTTTGGTTACTAATTAATTTGTTTATAGGAAATATTTCTTGAGACTTTTGGATTTGATTAATTTGATGCCAATAAAGTCCAATGAGATCTTGTGATTAATCATATATATTATTGTTTGCTAAATCACTAAAAAGATGTGTATAAGTTAGCAAATTAATGTGCCCCTTCCCTAGTTGTATGAGGTACATATCTATTAGAAAATAAATTACATGGTCGGGTGCCGTGACAATGTTTAAGAAAAAACTCAAAATAAAAGTATAAGGACTTAATTAAATTAACTAACAACATTTTTTTTTTTTTTGCATAAAGCTTACAAGCAACCTCCGCCTAAGAGGCAATTTCGTCTTAATTACAAGCTCATGAGGAGCGATTTCAAACTTATTCAGGCCTAACATGCATGTTATAATACTCATATAATCTAGGCGGATCACCATAAACCCATCAAGCCTAAGCGACCTAATGGGTCCAATTAACGACCCAACATAACTATATATTAAGATTTATAATGGACTTAGATTATTCTATTAAAATCCTTGATGAACTTGAAGTAAATACTAAATATTAACTAATTACATTATACTTATTTAATTTGCATTCTACAAAACTTTGTCCGTCCGAGTAAAAATGTTAGACTTTGGCTACCGCATCTGCTCCGTGATTAGAGGCTCGGTTTTCAGTCTCATAAATAGAGCACATTGATTTGGGATGACAAACCCTACAACAAATGATAACAAACCATAATGTCATTGTGAAATAAGACCTTTTTGTAAGTTTTGTTTTTGTGGTTGCACAATAAGTCAATTGTAATGACACAAAATAAGGACCTTACTATTTAAGTACAAAAATTATTTGTCATTCAATAGAACATCACCACCAGATATATAATTAATTACCCTAATATAGATACATTAATTCGTTTATCCTTCCATATCTATCTTAGACTAATCTCATTACAATCAATTGAATGCTCGAAATCTCTCATATATGTTTGATTCCATCATTAACACCAAACGCAACACATAAACACAAATGGACAACCACATTCCATACATATAAACAAATCAAATCTAAATGATATTCTATTCCATTAAAACAAATCCAAATTTACACCTTGTAATAACCATGTTTCCTAACTTAAACCAAAAAAAACAAATCTCTTCTTTCCCCATATATAGATTCTATTTACACAAAATCCATATAGTGACCAAAATGCCCCTCCACAATATCCCTCCCACAATCTTCATTTCAATTGAATTGCCCAAAATCGTTTCGTAACGTAACGTCCCGTTTCGTTTCCGTTACGATAACACCCGACACGTGCCGGCACCGAAACACCGAAACACCGAACCACCGTTACAATCTATGCGCGCGCTTTCATCAACTCTCTTTCTCCTCCGTGTTGAGATCAAAACCGTTGGATTTCCTCGAACTCTTCAACCTCAACAATCCATACAATTTCCGGTGCCGGAACTCCCTCACCGTGTGCACGCTCTCTCTGCATATCACTCCACTATGATCGCCGGAATCCTCGCCGGAGTGACTCCGACCGTGCTTCCCCGCCGACGGAGCCCTCGAGTCAGCGCGGTGCGACGCCGTCGTCTGCAAGGCGGAGATCACCGTCTTCAACGCTCTGCTCGGCGAGCTCCTGTTCGCGATCATGATCTCGCCGATCTCCGCCGGACTCATCGCCGCTCCGGCAATTTGAAACATCTCTTCCACTTGTGGAAACAGCTTGTGATCCTTCAACCCTAAATAATTACTAGCCAAGTTTTTGAAAGATGGAAAATCACATAGAGGAAAATAGATTTGAGCATCTATTCTTCCAGGCCTGATCACGGATTGATCCGCTTCTTCCTTGTTCTTCATCGTTATGATGATCACTCTTTCCTCGCAGCAGCAAGAGTGGATTCCATCCAGAAAACTCAGCAGTCCTGAAATATTTATATTTGAAGGTTGCGCAACATTTTGATACAAATCTTCGATCAAGATCACTGATCTTGAAGCGGTTTGGAGGAGAACATTTCTCAGATCTGAATCGCTCGAGACTTTCGAGAGATCGAGATCGTAGATATCATAAGAGAGGAATTTCGCCATGGCGGCGACGAAGCTTGATTTTCCAGTTCCAGAAGGACCAAACAAGAGGTAGCTTCGTTTCCAAACGCGCCCTAACTTATTGTAATACTGCTTTGATTTCAGGAACGATTCGAGGTCCGACTTAACCCTAGTTTTGAGATCGGCGTCCATTGCGATCGTCTCGAACGTCGACGGATGATTGAACTCCACCGATTTCCATTTCTTTAAACTCGATGATGAGTCTGCAACGATGGTATGAAGCTTGATCTCTTTTTTCTCGATTCGATCTCATCTGCAACTCTATGAACGTGTTGAAGATATTGCTGAAGAATTCTTCGCTTATCTTTCTTCTTGATCTTCAACACGAACGCCTTCGAGCTATTGAAACTCTCCTCATTTGATCTTCTTCTCCACGAGACTCTCGCGCCGAGGAAGACGTCGTTAACGATCTGATTCCGATCGAGCTTCACGGAGATCTCGATTTCCTTATTAAACGTCTTCTCAGAGAACAAATTTGCGTAATCAGAATCCTCTATAGACGGCAATGAACTAACATAGGTAGAGACTTTTCTGTACAATTGATTCTCTTGAAAACCCTCGTTGTGTTCCGGAACTTTGTAGAATTGGTAGACATGGAACTTGTCTTCTATCAATCTCCACCAGTTCTTCAACAGGTAGAGAAACCCGGTGTTTGATAACAGAAATCGAAGGGCGACGGCTAGAACCGCCACTAACGCGGCGACACTGAACCAACTCATGATCTGTTAAAGAAGAACACAAGAAGTGTGAATTAATTGGGAACGAATTGGATCAAAACCTAGAATTTATATAGAATATGTGGAGGGATTAAGGCGGAAATATAAATGGGGTCAAAAAGGGGGAAAGGGAGAAAGTTCAGAGATGGGGGGTATTTTGAATGGGAAAGGAGATGGGGGGCAAGTAGAGTTAGACTTGGACTCTGTTTTGATTTTTTTATTTTTTATTTTTATTTTTATTTGTTTATTTGATTGGGCTACTTGTCTGAATTTATTGGGTTTTTATTTATCTTCTGTTTTAAACTAAACGCGTTTTACATATTTTTTTAGTCAACAAAAATTAATATCAAGGTTTTTTTTTTTTTTTTTTTTGTGATAGAATAACTTTTTGAGAAGTGCTAGAATATATGAGAACGAAATAAAATATATGAGAAAGAAATGTCACAGTCATTTGAAGGTCGTCGTGCTCTTGTGAGCTAATGTATCTTGTGGTGTGTTGTTATTGTTGTCATTCTAGCATTTTTTTTAATTCACATTATTAATTAGTAACATTTTTTTTGGCAATAACTTAGTTTTCTGAAATATTGCTAGCGTAAAACTTTTGTCAATTTTCATGAAATATATCAACTTAGTTTTCTGAAATAATGACAGCAACAACATCTTCGCAGAATCGATTGGCTTACTCAAATTAGTCACCATGTGTGTTTCTTTTTTACCCTGTGTAAAAAAAAAAAATGTTGGGATTTATGGATCAAAATATAATCTTAGATCGATTAAGTGTGACTTAATACTTATTAAGTGGTTATCTCTCCCTAAATAGTATCGATGTCTTTTAGAGTAAAATCCACACTTATGATTAGGGTTGCAAGTGGGGTAGGGCGGGACGAGGATCGTAATTACCGTCTCCGTCCCTGCGGGGCGTTGGGCGGGGATTTATTCCCGCAAATTCCCCACGAGGCGAACTTTGCCTCCCCACGCCCCCCCGCGGGGCGATCGAGGAATCCCCGCGATGCCCCGTCAATTTTGTAAAAAATATTTATTTTGATCTTTATTCCTTGGTCATTTTAGCACTTAAGTACTATTTTCTCAATTTTTTTAAAGAAACTATTTTTCTCAAATTGAAGGATTAATGTGGATTTGTTTTGTTGATTGAGTTGCAAGTTATCATACTAATTAAATAAATAAGATTTCCAAAACTAGTATGACAAATATATTTTAATGATGTTCTAAATATAATTTTATATATCTTTATGATATAACATATATAAATATATTATAATTAATTTAATGGTAAAAATAAATTTTATTGTTGGAGATTTTGAGTTTCACTCCATATATTACATATATTTTAAGAAAAAAAATTATATAATTTTTTTGTAAAAACATAAAAAATGGAAAATTTTATGTAAGGGATGCAAGGCGGGGAATCCAAGCCGGCGAGAACAATTCCCGTCCCCGCCTTGCCCTGCGGGGAGCTGCTAAAAGTGGGAATCCTTGCCCCATTGGGGCGGGGCACCGCGGAGAACGGGATTTCCTGCCTCACTTGCAACCTTACTTATGATCCAAAAGTGTTTAAGTTGAGGACAATATCGGTACTAGTGAGATCCACATACTCATGAATACATGCGCGTGCAGGCTCGTACCCCAAGTACTTAATACACAAGTGACCTCGTACCAAATTAGTGGGCTACCCACTTGGTTCCTTGTTTTAGAGCTTCCATAGCACCTATCCTTTTTTTTTTCCTGAATTATTTTTCTCACTATTTTATGTTCTTTGTAAACTTTAATTTTGAATTTTTTTTATGTTTTCAGTTGGAGGTACATATATATCCGGATTTTAATTTCAAGGTCTCAAAAGAGGACTAGTTTTGGTGGTGTGTACAAATTACATTAACGTGGAGATAGCTCTTTCAAAATTTTAGAGAACTAGTTGCATCAAAGTGTTATCCCTAAGATATTAACCTAACATATCCATATATAACTCTTTAAATCTTCGAGGAGCTCAAGGGAATCATTTTATACATGCATTTTATCTTTTAATTTTTCGAGTCACATCTTTTATAGGAGTGGAGTGAGTATCTATTGTTAAATAATTAACCTAACATATACATATATAACTCTTTGAATCTTCGAGGAGCTCAAGGGAATAGTTTTATACATGCATTTTATCTTTTAATTTTTCGAGTCACATCTTTTATATGAGTGGAGTGACTATCTATTGTTGAATAATTATGGTAACGTCGAACACCACAAATTTTTATTTTATTTGTTTTATATCACACTCATCCTCTCATGTTCTGAAAAGAAGAAAAAAAAATTCAACTTTTAAGCGTCATAAGATACCAATTTATGGGAGGTTTATTTTCATGGTCAAGCATTAATTTTCTTGATGAACACCTTTTTTTTTTGTGTATGTTTCTTTTTTTATTTAATTTTGTTTGAGTTTTTCCAGACTATAATTAACTAATATGACTTGTGTTCTATTTTTTGCACCATCTCTTTGATTAAGGAAGGTTGTAACTTTAAGTAACCTCTCTTTTAATAACATATCTAACTAAAGATGTCTTTTTTTTCGTAGATTAACTAAATATGTCTTTTATGCCTTAATCGGGATGCATGCACGCATGTTTTGAAGTGTATTTAAAAGTTCGCAATAATTAAATGTCAAATGTAAGTGCCAAAAAAAGTCGGTTAGTTGAGCATTTACTATTACTTTTCTCTTAATTTCCCCTTTTTTTAAGCATTGTGTATAAGATATTGCAGTTGCTACATATGTCACTGTTACAACACATAACTATTAATTGTAATGTGGTTTCTTTTCATTAAAAAAATTTCATGGTTCTGTGGCACTTAAATAATTGTCAGGATGAGCTTTATTTGCGTATAAACTAAGATTGATTATTTGATTATATCGCTTTGATCGAGCTCAAGAGGCATATATGATGACCCCATGACACTTAGTTTTATAGAATAAAAGTTGTTAGAAGTTACATTAATTAAATGTATAATAAAATTATACAGATCATTGATGATAATAATGTTATCAGTTGAAGAGGTCTTTTATAAGTGGAGGTGGAACAGAATTTGGCTTTGAAGCCAAGTTGTAGGAATTAATGATGCTTACACGTGGCAAGAACAGAAAAAAGGTTTGTTTGTCCATCTGTGCATTCTTTTCTTTTCTTTTTTCAATTTTAAAATTGCTTCTGCTTACCTGTGATGATTGAAATAATGTTGATAAATCATTAAATTTTAATTATAGCTGCAAAAGAGTTTTTGAGCCTGTAAAGATGTGGAAACTTTTTTTGCTTCGCCCGACTAATCCGCCAAGGTAGCGTTGTAGCCTCTACCCATGGTAGTTTGGTCAGTGGCCCGTCGAAGCTTAGCACAAGCTGGGAATCGAACTCAAAAATGTGCGCCTAACCCACACAATCCCGAATGTGTCCCTTACCGCTAGGCCAACCTGACTCGGTTGATGTGCAAACCTTAATTGTATGCAATAAAAAAGGGGAATATTAAAAGATAATTAATGCAGTACTTAGAGAATTAAATAAACTTCTAATTAATCTGTTTTGAGTACATAGAACGAAATGTGAAAACACATGGAAAATGTATATAGATATGGAAATGTAAGTTTAGAAAGTAAAAAAAAAAAAATTGATATTTAGTTAAAATTAATATCGTAAATTGTAGAATGAAATATTGTCTTGAATGCATGTTAAAGTACTTTATGTATAAAAAAAAAAAAAAAAAAAAAAAAAAAAAAACCATCTTGTAGCATAGTGAAAAATGCATCTTCCTACACTTTGTAACGTCGGGTATTCAATTCAAAAAAAATTAAAAAAATCAAAAATCAAAAGGGCTTGCATGAAGTCATATATATGGCAAGAAATGCATGAAGTTATATATATGGCAAGAAAAGCAATTGACTTTAAACTAAAATCATAGTGTTTTCTCTTTTTGTTTTCTAATTTACGACTTTTCATTTCTTCTTTTTAGTTAAGGTCTACACATGCATGCAGTGTCTCCTAATAGACTAATATATTGAAGTATTTGGAATTTAACAGGAACTAAAAAGTATTTTTAACAAGAACCAGACTTTATTTATCTGTATATTATATAAAAACAATATATATATGAGTTTTTTTTTCTCAGTTATTATTATTATTATTATTATTATTATTATTATTATTATTATTATTATTATTATTATTACATATCTACGTTGTTGTTGTTGTTGTTATATTATTATTATTATCATTACGAGTCCGTGAGAAACAACTACGTACCATGCCCCCAAGAAGTGCTTTTTGACGATCTTAGTCAGTGTACGTACAAATCTAAACGAGTATTATAAGTCCATACATATCATAGTAAACTATAAAGTCTACATAAGCCCATGATTACAATGAGCCTCCGCAACTAGCAGGATATATTTTTTTTTTTTATTGTGTTTTATTATCACGGGTGTCCGAACTGCCTTAACCCCTCTCGATTAAAGGCCTGATTAATTCTACATGATTAAAAGAGTGTCCTTACCATTATAAGTCTATAACCCAATGGTCGAAGGAGAAAAAACTTATAAGAGCTGTTTAGTAATATCACATTTCTTTTTTATCCTATAACACTCTTACATTTATATTAATAATAACTATTTTTGCAAAATATATAAAAATAAACAAATGAAAAACATTATTAGTGCATGATTATAAAGCACTTGGTGTGAAAAAGAGGTTTTTTTGAGCCTCACGTTGGTTGAGAAGTTATGAAAATTAGAGGAGAGAGGGAAAGGTAGTTGGTCAAATCATCTACCTTCTTAGTGTGACAAATGTTAATACGAATTTGACTATATAATTGCTAGTCCGTTAGATTATGCATTAAAATATGTGACACATATTTCAAGGTCTTATATGTACTGAACTTTACGTATATAAATGTTAGATGGTGAGATAAGATAAGATGAGATAGAATAGAAAGAATAGATATGGGGACTACACAAGGACTTTTGGTTTTTTGGTGGCGTATAGGCATTGATCATAATATTCCATCTCTGTATCTTTGTTCAAAATTCAAACTAATCTAAACAATTTAAATATTTGCATCAAAGAATTTAGGTGTTAATTCCCGTGTTTCGATTAGTAACCTAGTCACTTACTTCCTGACCTTTATTTGTGACATCAATGTATATATAATAACAACAACAAAATCACAATATCAGATTAGTTAGCAGAGTTGGTTACGTAGATTAAACTCTTTCACTCCACTTAATTTAATGCAGTTGATTATTTGCTTCTATAATCTTAATTTATAAATCTCAAGTTATTTTAATATTTCTATATAATTTATATAATTTTTTTAGTTTTTATTATGTTAATTTTTTTGTCTGAGATTTTGCACCGTGTTTTTGAAAGTGTTCACACTAAGCAAGGTATATATATATTTTTTTTAATTTTTTTTTTTTTTTTTGCAAGATTGATGCTTCTCTTAATTTTCTTTAAACAAAAATTGTTATATTTCATATATTATTACATTTGCATTAGTTTTATCATGTATACGTTGTCATCTCGTAACACACGTGTAATATGCCATGGAAAAGTAAGCCTAACGTAAGTAAAGGAAGCACACCTGTTTTTTCTCCTTTCGGTCTTATTTGACATTTGAATCTCAACAATTCTCTCCCCGTGCATAATACGCATTTATGTCTTTAATTTCGTGGAGAACATGAGCATCAACACATGCAACTCTTTTATTTGTTTTTATATATATGTATATATATGTGTGTGTATTGTGCATATTTGATGTAAACATAGCAATTGCATGTCTAATTAATAGCCCGTTGGAAAAGGACTTAATATATATTGGCATTCAAGAAAAAAAATCTAAAAGAAGTACTATAGTCTATAATATATATATATATATAGAATAATCTGGCACTGGAAGGGATATAGCTCTATTGATTTGACACGTGATGCCTTTCTATAAAATTGAAATTTCGGTCCAAAGTGGAGTGGTAGAGATGTGTAGATCGAAAGATAATTAGTCACAAATCGGAAAAGTGTGACTTCATAATGAAGTAAATATAAATATAAATCTCTCCACATTTAGTATGGATGTTGTTATAACCAAATGTTGTTGTTACAGGGAAATAAAAAATAATGCAAGCAGTAAATAAACAAACCACATCATAAGAGAACTTGTTCACACAATTCGGTCCATGACCTACATCTGTAACCTACGCCCAGATGTAAAATCCACTAATGATAAAGAATAAACATATTTATGTGAGATCCCAACCAGTGATCCATCACCAGACTCGCTATGTACACTTCCCTTTCCCCTCACAATGAACTTTACACAAGTCTCCACTTGTCCTGTGAGGCTCCCCCTCACTGGAATACCCAATTAAGTCCCCTTGATGCTTGCATTGTAAGGCTCCCCTCACTAGAATACCAAAGTCCCCTTGGTGCTTTTACAACTCAAAGATAAATAAGTGAACAACATGTCCACAATTCACAACGTAATCGAGTTACAAACTCTCTTAACTTTGACAAATATATAGACGACTCGATAACATGCAATAAAGCTTCAACAAACTCCAAACAATCTGGTGTGTTTCAATCTTCAGATATCCACGGCTCATCACATGTCGCACATAGTAAATATGTCTCAGAACTCAGCTCCACTTCTCAGCAAAATCTTTTGTTGGTTGTGGATAAGATCATATTCGTAACAAACTGATTTTGAAATCCTGATATTGAATCTCTTAACAGTTCACTTGCAACAACATATATGCATATCCAAAGTTAGTTTCATAATTTGAGCACGTGAAACATAACTTTGATTAGTCATTTACTCGAACTCCAATCAGACAACTAAAGACAATCAAATGACGATTTTGACACTAACAGATGCTAAGCCTTTTTAGAGTAAAACCTCACACATGTGAATCGAAAATGATTAAATTAATTTGGAGACAATATCAATATAAGCAGCCTAGCAGGGAGATACACAACAACAAGCAAGGGCAGACTGTTTGCGTGAGGCTCGAGTTCTCTTGGACTTGAACAAAATGGTCGTATTGTCACTTTCATTACTTACTTTAATTTGACTCGTTCAAGTAGTATTGCTTAAGATTTAAATAATTCTACGTACATACTATTATATTGAACCATTCATGCAGGAAGACTGCATTGTCTTTCACAAATCAATTAATAACAATTTAAGAAGTATGGAAGAAGCTATATAGTATACAGTTAGGACTTAGGAATTAAATCAAATCCAAATTAAAAGGGTAGGCTGGGTAACTAGGCATGTGTTTAAAGTCGATCTGACCGTGTTTGTTCAAATTGAGTAAGCTGTGCCAAGAACTTGTCATACTTAGGAAATTAGCATGTGCATGTTTAAAACAAAATTTGATTATATCTTTAGTCCAAATAGTTCATTCCATATTTTAATTGTGCATCCAAGATCATTTATCTAAAAAGAGGTGATTTATGAGAGTTTGGCAAATCAATACTGATCAATTAACTTATAAAACTAATTAAACATAATTTTCTAGGTTTAATTAAGTTAAAATTTGAAATCTTATTTAAGGACAATTATATGGTACTGACATTCTTTTGCTGCATGGTTGTCGAGGTCTCTTAGACATAAATGAAAAGACGTGTGCACATATGTCGACAATGCTAGATAAATGTCGAGCTCAACAACATATGTCGACATATGTCGAGCTCAACAACAACATAGCAAAAGGTTGTCACCCTAACATTTTTTCCCTTATTTTTATATGTGATTTCATGAGGTGTCTAACAATATTACTTTTTATTATTTCACGAGCACAGAAGGTCACAACTTACAAGAGATAAATATTCTTCGAAAAGTTAGAAGATTTGAATATGTACGACCCTGACTACACCCCAACCCAAAAGAATATATATCATGCCTCAAAAAGTTAGAAAATACTGAACAAATGAATGATAAATAATATATATATCCATATGCATGTCATTGTACATATAGGAGTAGTTCTCAACCTCTAAATAAATTGATAGTTGCTTTAATTACTTAATTCCACGCTTGCTTAATTAATCATAGCTTCTAATTTTGACACTTGCTGCAGGCCTTGAAAGAGCAAGACACGCAAATTAATGGTCAAAGTAGAATTAATTAATTAACCATTACTATATATATATAGTTTAAACTAATAATGAGATGATTACCTCATATACATGAAATTCCACCAATTTCTTATTTTATGTGAGTATGGGATGCTGGGATGAACCATGCATATGTTAATTTAATAGAGGTGGTAGGTGGAGTCCATCTTTTTATCTATTCCAATTTTAACATAGTTTATAGGGCCAAAGGTGAGATGGTGGAGTCAAAAAACAAAATTTAAGATCGTTTTATCTAAATTCAAAACAATTAACATAGTTTATAGTTTCTATTTAGTTTATTATTATAATTAACATTATTAACTAATCTCTTCTCTCAACAACTTTATAAATTAGTGGATATAATTTTTTTTCTCTTTGTTAAAAAGTTTTGTTATTCGTTATGTGGTTCTAGTTGTGTTTGTATATTATAATGTGTTTCAACATTGTAGAGAGCTATCATTGATTATCAAATTGTTTTAATTTCATAATCGCATTCACAATCAAATTAATGACAATTCTTTTAAATAAATAGGATTAGCGAATCAACGCACTTTTTGGTTCTATGTCTGGTCCTGTACATATCGAACCATTAATGATTAATGAAACTTATATTTTTCTTTTTTTAAAAAAAAACTATAGCCACTAATTATAATAATTATATAGAATCAGCTACTAGATAATGTAAGTTGAATAAAAAAAACAATATATAGATTAGTTTTTATGATCATATAGTACAGCATATATGTGAACCCAAAATGATGACGGATTAACTTAATTAAAAGGCTTGTACTTTGTGAAGTACTTACTTCTTGAAAAAAAAAAGTACGTACTTTAGGAGGAGCTTAGAATATCATCAATTCATATCCCATCATTAAATATTATATATAATACTCAGTCGCAGTGGAGGGCCAATATTTATGTGAGCACAAATCACTAGTTTGTCCTCTTTAAAAAAAAAAAAAACTAATCATCCAACTTTTTCCCAACCATAGATAGACAGTATATAGTTAGTGTTATTTTGGATATTCATTGATTTATGTGAGCACAAATCACTATGTCTAAATGAAGCGACATCAACAAAATTCTAGCAAAATGTGTATCAAGTGCATGTCATGTTCCAATCATTTTCCTAGGTGTTGTTTGTGCTAGATTTTTAAACTTATTTGTTAGCTAGCCTTAGAGAAAGATAAATATTGACATAAATACTAATATATGCCGTAGTATATATATATAGATAGCTACAAAGGTAATTAGTTTGAGGGCCGCTAAGGGCACCCCACCTATTAATGAAGGCACCCAGTTAATGTGGGCACAAATCGATTTACACAGGGCACCCAAAAATTAAACCCAAAATACCGAAAATACCCCTCGTGTAAAAAACCCTCGCACCCACCACCCCCACCACCACCTTCACCGAACCACGAGCACCCCACCACCCCCACCACCACCTTCACCGAAGCTGTTGTGCAAGAACCCATTTGGTTTGAACCGACCCGGTGAGAGGAATCCTCGAAATCGTGTTTCCGTGTCTCGCCTTGTGTTTCTCCTTCGGTTTACGACTTTTTGCGATTCGTAGGGTCGTGATGTGAGCCGATTTCGTCTCCAAGTTAGGGTTCGGTTGAATAGTTAAAGAAATGAGAATTCGCGGTTCTCGGCCACACAGTCGAGAGGCGTGCTATCGTCTCGGCCTCGCATGGCCGAGACGAAGCTACATTTTTGGGAACTCGAAGTCTCGGCCACAAAGGCGGAAGAGTTCACGATATCTCGGTTACGCATGGCCGAGAGTACTACTAACAGTGCTCGGCGAGACATGACGAGAGCTACAATTAGTGGTAGGTAATGTGGTGTCGGTGGTGTACAACCGAGAATGTGCTCATACTCTCGGTTGTACACCGGCGTACCATACCGTGACCTAAGTACACCTCTCGGTCCTTTGGGACCGAGACATCACCATACATCTCGGTCTGCGAGGCCGATACAATCGCGCACATCGACGAAACTTCGGATAACCGCAAAAAAAACACAATAAATTTGCAAAATTACCTCAATTAGTTTTTACAGTATATCTAATCATGATTAAAAATGTATCTTTTTCTACTTCAAAAAAAGAGTATCTTTTCTATCTCTTATTGATTGCCTACACATGAAAATTTTAATATTTTAAAATTTTGTATTGTTGAAGTTTAAAATTTGTATTATACTTAAGAAAATGATTTTGTAACTCACAACGTTAACTCAATAAGTACACACATGTTTGAGCGCCATCCATCTCGATGCACCCGCTTCTCACAGTGCATCAAACGGTGTGCAAATATATAGTTGAGTGTGCATAATTATGTGGCTTAACTTTGTTGGTTACCTTAACATTTTCCTTATACATTAGCTCAGGAGACTCAAAATTCTTAGGTACACCGCTGATGGAGATAAATCTTGAAAATGAGGGATTTGGGGAAGAGGATGACACTTCAACAACAATGGTTGATGTGTTCTTCGGCTTCTCTGATGACTTTTCGGTGTTTCTCTCTATTTTGTTTTCAATCTTCTTTTGTATGCATTAAGCTAAGGTTTATGTGCAGGTGTTATTTGATGTTTTAGTGTTTTTAGATTGCCCTTATAGGGTTGTTTTTCCTTCTTTTTCAAGGCGGTTTCCCCGGTGGTCAACCGGTGTTCCTCCCCATCTATCATGCCGGCTGAGTGGCATTTGATGGTGATTTGGGACGAAGCTTTATTTGCCTCATAGTGTTCTCAAGGAGACCGATTTACATTGTTGTATCGAAGTTGTAATAGTTCTCACAATTACTAGCAATGAATTTCATTGTGTCTTGACAAAAAAAAATATTTAACTTAAGACTTTGAGACTTGCTTGTCCTTCGTTTTATATGTGCTTTGCTGCCTTTGCAAATTAGAAATATTCAATAAAGTGCTTATTAACTAAATGAATATGCTTCTGAAATGCACAGGCCAAAGGCTATAATTAATTTAGGGAACGGTTAAACGAACTTCAGTTTTTACTGAGTTCACCGTGTTTACTCATCATACCAAATGTTTTGAATTTTAATTGCTAAATGTACTTTTATTTTTTTCTAAAATCCCCAAAATACCTTTGCTAAATGTACCCCGTTTTTTGCTGAATATATCTCATTACTCAAACATACCCTTGTCTCCCCTGACTTATAGGTTTCGACCATTGAAGAGGTCTCGATCTTGGTGGAAGACAACTGAGACCTCTTCAAAAGTCTCGATTGACTCTCACCGACCTATAAAGAGATCTCGGTTGGAACCGACCCATGTGTATCCACAACTCATGGGCGATAAGAATTAACAAAAAAAATTCCAAAACTCTACAAAATACATGAAAACAATCAAAAAAATATTAGGTTGTGCTCATAATCGCTACATATGCTTGATTCCATCGCCATTTTTGTGCATAAAATGTGTGATTGAAACCTCAAATTAAAGTCTTAAAACCCAACAATAACAACACAAAACCAACTCAAAACATCCAATAAACCTAAGAAAACCCTGAAATCGACATATAAAAAATGGAGAATGCACTAAAGGCGTCGAATCGATGTGGTTTCGCATGATTTTGTCAAATTTGCGCTAGAGGTGAGTGTGATTTGAGTTTGTGGCAAAAATACGGGAACGGACAAAAACGGGACTGGACACCCATTTCGAAAATGATTAAATTTGGTGTCCGGTCCCGGTCCCGTTTTTAAAACGGGCACTGTTTTTTTGTCCAGTCCCGTATGTTTGTAAAACATACGGGACCCGTTTTGCCCGAAAACCTCTCCTTCGCTGCTCTCCTCAGCTTCTTCCGATCCGCTCCCGATAATCTCTGCACCGATTTCGCCTCCACTGCCTTCTTGAACATCCCTTCCCTTCCCTTCTCGATCGATCGATCAATCAATCAATCCAACTCTCCCTTCTCTTCTTCGATGATGCTGTGCGTGTGCTTGTGTGCGTGAGGGCCGTGAGGCAGAGCTGTGCGTGAGGGCCGTGAGGCAGAGCTGTGCGTGAGAGGCGGACGGAGGGAGATGACAGTTGAGTGAGGAGATCGGGGGCGAGCTGTGCGTGAGGGCCGTGAGGCAGAGCTGTGCGTGAGAGGCGGACGGAGAGATCGGGGACGAGCTGTGCGTGAGGCAGAGAGTGAGAGAGAGAGAGAGAGAGAGAGAGAGAAAGAGTGGTGTGACTGAGGTATGGATAGATGGGGTGAGTGCAGTATGAGGTGAACAAAAAATCCTTTTATTCAGAGGACAATTGGGTCATTTAACATTTTTTTCGGTCATTTCACATTTTTTTAAAAAAAAATGGGGTATGCATGTTTAGCAAAAATTAGGTCTATTTAGCGGCTTCCTTAATTTATATATAAATAGTTGATTAATATATCCATATATTTACGTATTGCTACGATTATTTAAAAAATCATAATTCTCAAGTCATACAATCAAAAGAATATATATATATTTTTGGGTCTAGTCTTTACTATGCAATAAATTATGATATGGAGTCATGGACCAACTGATCACAAAGTAGTACCACCAGTACCGCCTCAATAATAGTTAATTGTCAAGCTGGACTCATTCAAGTACAGAAGTCCTTGAGAAATTAAAGTTGGCCGAAGTGTTATTCTTCATTTTGAATGGGAAATAGTCAGACAACATATATTTTTGAATACTTAAATATGACTTCTGAAAAAAAATGGCAAGCACAACTTAATTGATAGTTTGGATCGTGTAGTTGTTACGAATACACTCCCGTTAAAACAACAACATCACATAACCTCAATCATAAATTAATTGAGATCGATTGTGATTAGACACTTGTTGTAAAATTTAATTTTGAGTTCCTTAATGTTGTTCAAACCTCGGAATAGGCTTGTGTTTGGAGATAACTTGGAGGGGAGTTGGAACTAATCTTATTTAATTGTCTAACTTTCATCCAAGTTATCTCCTAACTTACACCCAAATGTGAGAGATATCCCCCTTAACCCCTTAGGAGGCTTATCTCCTAGGAGTTTGTAGACACAATTACTCTTCATTAATTACTTTTTATTACTCACATCCGTCTCTTTTATTTGAATCGTATTTACGTCAATTCATATCTTTTATTTTTTAAATATTTGTAACTTCTCTGTAAGTTTAAAGTTGAACCAAACATAAAAATATGATCTTTTACTGTAGGAATTAACTCCGCTCACACTGTAAATTGTCAAAAATGAACCAAACGAGGCTTTAGAGTTTTGAATTGCAAATTTATAAAAATTCTTAAAACGCCATTGGCTTTGGTAAATTTCAGTTTTCTAAAAACGAAAACCACCACCAAATCATGGAATCGAGTTTTCAAGTTTTTTAAACTACCCATATAATTAAGAAACCATACAAAAATGAATGGTTTGAACGGTTTGAGTGGTTTTGTGGAGACCACTGCCCACCCCTAGTTGATAGGGTACATGGTATGCGGTTTATTGCCACGCTACCACACTCTCGTAGGCTCCACGTGTCAATCCCTCATCAACCGAAATATCAACAGACTAAATCTCCACTTGAAGCTTGCACACACTCTTCTCCCCAATTCGCACTCATGAAAACCCTAATCAACCCCTCTTTGACCCCATTTCAAAACCCTAGAATTCTTCCCAATCTTCGCTCGCCCGCGCATTTTCCACCCCCAATTCGCCCGCCCAGATCGCCAATCCTCAAATGCAGCTCAGAAGAGATCGAAAATGGCGGATTGAAGGACTTGCTGTCCGGAGTGGTGGACGAGAGAGTTAGAGAGCTGTTGAAGAGGGAGGAGAACAGGAAGTTGTTGGATGGGCTGGAGAAGGCGAGTATGAGAGTTGAATTGGCGAAGAGGGAGCTGGAGGAGATCGAAAGCCAAGAAATTGAGGCTGCCCGGATGAGGGATTACGTCGATCAGCTCGAAACCCGAGCTTCCGAGGTATTTTCCGGTCTCGATTTGGGGTTTTCTAATGCTTTTTCGTGAAATTTGTGTTTGGCATAGTTTGGGAGTGATTAACCTAGAAGACCCAAATTATCAATTGGACAAAATTCGCATTAACTTGGGACGCAGTGATTAGGAAGGATTTAAAGGATTTGGGAAGCGCATCATTAAGCGCACTAAATCGGGCACAATGGAAGAGTTTGATCCATGTAGCCGAGCCTAATTAATTTGGGGTCGAAGCTTTGTTGTGATTGCAAAAGTTTGGGATATGAAGCTTTCTTTTTTTGAAGTAAAATATAAATTTCATTAATCATCAATGGCTCGATACAAGAACAAACATAGAAACAATTGCCCTACATTGACTTGCTAATCCTATTTGATCAAACGAACTACCATTAACTTGACTGTGAATGCGACTGTAATAATGAAACAATTTGATAATCAAGGACTGTTATCTACAAAGATCTGGAACACATGACAGTACACAAACATCATTTGGAACCACATAACGAAAAACAAAATTCACATGATGTTTAAAAAGGGGTGAGACGGTGAATTGATGTTTGAAGTGAAATTAAAGTGATTAATTGGAGATGATTTGGTTGGACCAAATTTATGATTTAGACCAATTCCACATTCTTTCCTTAAAGCATGGATATTCTTGTATACAATCGGATGACTTATATTTGATGTAGTTAGCCCTTCCATTGTAGGAGACCCAAAGAGTTTTCATCTGCAGAAGAAAATCATCATGTCGAATTTGTAAATCTTGGTTTACAGTTTCCCACATAAATAGCCATAGTATAATATTGCTGAGAGGAGGGTTGCACACTTGCACTAGCATGCCAAATTTACAAAAAAATTGAAGTCCGTTGGACTTCTTGATGCATGTCTAATGGACTCCAATGCCGGGGTGTTTTGCTAAAACTGCGGGGGTAAATCGAGCAGGTAGTTGATAAACAATATTAGGAAGCTACCATAAGATGACATTTTTACTTCCAACTTTTTTTTTTTTTTTTTAGTATTATGAGCTTGTCAAATTTAAGATGTTTATTGCTTTCTTCTCGAAAATAGAGGAAAAATATTGTGGTTTTTATTGAATTTTGCGTTTCTTCTATTCAAGATTGCAGAATGCCAAAGGGAAATTTATGAAGCAAGAGCAATGGTCGAAGAGGCTGAGTGCTCTCTTTCATTAAAAACGGATGGGCTTGATAATTTGGTAGAAAAGGAAAATGAGGAAATTGACAAAGATGAAGAGAGGTGGGAGTCCATTAAAGCAGCATCAGTTTCTGCATTAGTTGGCACACTTGCAGGATTGCCCATATCGTTCTCTCAAGCTACAAGCAGTGAGCAATTGATACTCCCATTAGCAATCACCTTTGTAAGCTGTGCTTTATTTGGTGTCACATTTCGATACATAATAAGAAGAGACTTGGATAACATTCAGCTTAAGAGTGGGACATCTGCTGCTTTTGGCATTGTTAAAGGTATAGTTCTGCGTAAATCATCAATACTTATAGTTCATAAAATTGAAATGGTCCTGTTAGTCAGAGGTTGGCTGTTAAATTTTTCAAGACTTGTGCTGATTTTCTTTGGGGGGCTAATTACAGGCCTTGCTGCACTGGGAGCAGGACCGCCATTGGAGTTAAACAACGCGAGCCTCTGGTCACACCTTGTTGACGGTGCTACACTCGTGTCTGAAAATCTTTTTGTGTTTTTGTTTGCTGCTGTTGCTCTTGATTACTGCTTTAAAATGAGGCTTTTAAGCCCTTTTCCCATCAAAAGATAATTTCAATGATGAGTTGAAAAATAATTTCTTCAATCGTTGATTCTAGAGACACTTTAGCTTAATATAGACATGAATTTAAAGTTGGGAAAAACTCCAAATTTGCGTTAACATGCAAATAATAAAAGATGTTGAAAGTGGTGTGTAGAGCTGGCTATCTTAGAAAATTACCATTGAAATATTCAAGTTGGTGCTTTAAATTTCTTAAATTACCAATTGTATGATGTAATTTTTTGTGGTGTATTTTCTGAGAAGCTAGAGTTGAATTTTGAAATACAATAATGCGGTTGTCTCTTTTGAATAGACTGTTAAAGTTTCTGACAATTAATTGTTGAGTGCTTAGGCCTTCAAAGTTTGTGGATTGTTCTCATCTACAATTTTTAAATAGAGATGCGTTTTTCTTCACCTGGTTTTCATTGGATGACTTCTTGATTGCTTTTGTTGGGAATGCACTGAATGCAGCTTATATAAGAATATTAAGAAGAAATTTGGAGATATGAAAGACAGTGTAAAGATATTGGCTAAGAGTCTGTATCTAGCGTTTGTTATTTGTGTATGGAAATGACCATCATTGAATCTGTCTTTTAAGTAAGCGTTCATGAGCAAGAAACTTGCTGAGAGGAAACTAATTTTAACTTTAGTATGATGCCAAGGCTGGTATTCAACCATATGATTGCAGTGTATCTGCTTTCTTAGTAACTTTTGAACCTCATTGTGCTAAGTTTCCATGCTTTCACTGCATGGTCTGCACGTATAAAATTCATATATTGTCAAGGTCTATTTTATTCTTCGGGAGTTAATAAACTACAAATAAGAAGGAATTCACAGTTTGATTTTTCTAGTTATTACTTTTTGATGGGTCGAAGTAGCTGCAACCCTTCCCTTAACTTTTAACTAAACTATGGAAATCATAAAAAAAATCTTGATGATTGTTGACCTCTTGAACCTCAAATGGAAAAAAAAAAGAAACAGTCCTCATAGGACCTACTTATCATTGGAAGGAACTTCATTGTGTGTACAACATTGAAATTAGACTAATTGGTCTAGTTTATGAAGCCCGCTACAACAACCACAAATATGATTGGGTACGTCCATACATGTAGGAACATTAAGCGGACCATTGCAGATTGGACAATCTTGAGCAGAGTTGCAAGGTTTTTCTGCCAGGATTATGCATTGTACTGTTGTGGAAACAATGCCTTCATAGACAAACATTGCAAACATTTTAATCAAACTTATAAAGCCATATCTACAATTATTTCAATGCAATTAAATTTAATTGGGAAGATCATTATAAATTAACCATAGAATTATATATGTACTAACCTTGAGGCATGGTGGAGAGGACTACAGAAATTATGAGAAGAGTAGCTACGCAAGACAACATGGTCTTCTCCATCTTTTTCAACTTTTTTTTTTCTTTTCTTTTTTTTTAAAATTTTATATGCAAGCAATATCTTAGTCTTACATGTATTTATATACCATAGAATGTGATAAATGGGATTTGATTTTGTTGATAAATATGGAGATCAACACAATATGGACCTTGGGGTGTATTCAATTTGACAAATCTGATGGATTTCCATGGATTTCATGGAATGATGGATTTGGAAGGATTTGATCCAAAATCCATCCAAATCCCATTGGTAAGAGTGAGATTTGGTTGTACATACTTTTTTTGAATAGAAATCCACCAAAATCCCAATGGTGCTTAAAAAAAAAAAAAACACCCAGACCTTTTAGAAATCCACCAAAATCCGTTGAAATCCTTATTAAATACCCCTGGACTTTTTAAAACTCCATTAAAATCTATCGAAATCCAAATTAAACACCTGGGTTTCAAAGTCCTCCAAAGTCTTTTAAAATCCTTTCAAATCCCCAATTGAATACACCCCAAAACCAAGAAGTTTTTCTTAATCTATTTAAAGTTTGAATTCTTACATGGTTGTATCTTTATTTCCATGTAAATCTCTTTCTATTTTCCTACTCATATACTTGATTGCAAAGAAAGTAGTCCTTAGAAATTAAATACATCAAAAGGCTGAGAAAGCCATCTCCAAAGAAAAGTGGACAGCAAAACAAACCCAAGATACAATCCATCATTGTAACAAGATTGTTGCCCAACTATGATAGAATTGAACTTCTCCGGAATATCAATCATTTTCATTTAAAAACATATTAACTTTACATATATTGCTTCAGAAAAGAAAACAAGATGTGTTTGGTTGGTTATCTGAAAAATGAAAGAGCTATTTACCAAAAAAATATAAATGTTGATAAAAGTCATCATAATGAAATCTACATAAAAGTTTATTGGTTATCTCTAAAAATGAAAGAGCTAACCAAAAGTCTATTAAAATCTCAATTGAATACACCCTAGTAAATAAAAATGAAAGGGCTATATTCACTCTAAATTAGTTTAGCAACAAAATTTATGATTCAAACTTTTGGATGTTTGTGGTACTACAGAGTTAAATTTGTTTACTTTTTGCTAGACATCAATGTGGCTACTTTGTTTCTTAAAACAAATTGTTGAATATTTCCGTCCTCGGCATGCCAACAATTGTTGCTCTTTTGGGTATGAACATTTTTTTTTTATGGGGAACAAGACTTTATTTATTATAGCCCAATATCTTTTGGGTATGAAAATTATGCATTTCTTTCTTTCTTTTTTCTCATCTTAACTAAGTAACCAGTAAACTGGGTTTGCTCATGTTCCTTATTTATTTGCTTGGTTTTCATCAAACGATTGCTTGAATGTTTGTATTGACTGCATAGAACCATGAAAATGTAGCATAGATAAAAATTGTATTTAGTTTATGACATGTCTGCAGATAAGAATGAAGTTGGGAGATGGAATATCTCGACCAAACTTCAAGCCATATTGATGTTCTTCAATCAGATTTTCATTTTGATCTGTCATGAATAATTTGAGTTTGCCAGAAACTGAACTGTATTTCTTAGAAAATGTATGTTCTGTTGAACATCTGTTTTAAAGATGAGCTGGCATTGGACACTCTCCTACATTCTTAGAGAATCAAATTAAAAGAAGGAAAAGAAAACATTATTTTTATGTTGCTTTGCCAACATACTGTGATAATTGATGTTTATTTGAACTTTTTGATTCCTATTAAAAGGGAAAAAACAGAACTTTTAGGTGGATCTTTTCCTTGTTGTACATCATTGTTAAGGCTCTATCATATGATTTTTTTTTCTTCTTCTTAATATTATTATTTTGTATCATATGATTATTTTTAAAGTTTTTTTTTTTTTTTTTTTTTTTTAATTTTCGTGTCAATACTATTTTGCACTTTCCTAATTTCATTTCTAAACAGTAATAAACTGCACAAAAAATTGACCGTAGAGCCATCTCCTTGATGAAAACCCAAAAGAGCCAAGTCAGTTGCCTCCTTTACAGCAGAGAAAAAGTTTCGGCTGCATAGATTGTTGTTGAAGTGCTTGACTTCCATCTTTGAAGAAAGAAAAACAATGATTCATTAGTTTAAACTTGAATCACTAGCATTAGATTAATTCCATCTTTGAAGTCTAAAGACTCTAAACAACAGTCGGATATATGTCTTCTGTTTTGCAATTGTACAACATCGAATCTTTCTCTCTTTCTTCTGGAAATTCCTCTTTCTCCAACCTCTTATGCAATGACACAAATAGAATCTTCTGAATTTTATCAATAGCATTGCTTGATGGTCGACTGGAACTAAACCAGCTCGAGAAGGACTGTTTCCATTTCAATCCACTTGTTGATGCCTGAAGAAAAACCAACCGCGCTGCTACCTTCCTCAATACTTGAAATTCCCTCAGATAAGTTTCCCACACCAATCTACTGCCACAAGGGTTAGCTACTTTCATCTTTCCACTCACTTGATCTCTTTCTTTCGCCTGGACCGCTCTCGCATAAACAGGATCTAGTCCTTCAGTTCTCCATTTCATCAGCTCCATTAAAGCTATGTGGGCATTTTCATTATGTGTTAACCTCGTTATTACCTTTACTGCATCTTTGTCTTGCTCAGGTGTAAGGAACTTGAAAGGCGGAAGATACCGTCCACTGTTGTCTTCGACAAGATTAAGAGGATCCAATATGTAACTTGCTGCCCAGGCTTGATGGTAGTTCTTCGAAAACCGCCTGTTCACCAACTCCATGACTGCTTTCTCTTCAACGGCGAAATTGTTGCACCAGGCTCTTATTCGATTCTTCAGTTCTTCCCATAAGGGAAGGCACTGACCTAAGCAGGGCCTGTCTTCTTCAATCTCTCTGACCAAACCTTTTAGTAATTTTGTCAGAGACATGACAGCATCCAAGTCTTCCCAGAATTTTGGAGCTTGAATTGCGTCAGATATCTCCTTGTTTATTGGGTCGCTACTGATGGTTTTTCCAGTAAAAGCCTGGTCTATGGCCCCGGAAAATTGAGCTACATTTTCTATTGCAGATATGGCGGCTGCGGTCTGCTCAAGGGAAAGGCTTTGTTGGCTGTTGAGGCAGATATTGATATCATTACAGTTGTGGGATTTGAAGATGAATACCTGGACAAATTTGTGACATAGAGACGCTGTTAAAGCGAAGAGCGGGAGATGTTTGAAGAAGTCTTTGAGAAGCAGTTGAAGCGCTTTTGATTGGCATGTGAGATTCACCATCCATGTGTGATGGAGCTCTAGTTCCCGGAGAGCTCTGCAGTTGACGTTCCCAGCATCTGCAACAATTCCAGCACATCGATAGACATTACCACCGGAAACTTCTGCGAGTAAGGTGCATAATACTTCTCTGATGTAATCTGGACTGGGGTTGCTCGCTCGGAGGGGGAAAACTCTGCGGAATAAACTGCTTCCGTTCGGGAGATTTACCACAACTTTCACGAGAGCATCCATGTCATCGGCAAAGTTGTTGTTTACAGTTTCTCTTTTCCAGCCACTAGTTGATAGCTGAAAGAACATGGCATCTTGGATTTTGTCTTCAAACTGCAGTCTAGCTTCCACATACTTAATGTCAAGGTTCCTGCCCAGTATGGCACTTGGTTTCACTGGTGGAATTCCTAGATGGTGAAGAAAAGCTTGGAATTTCGGGTGGTTGACGGTGGAAAGAGAAACATAGCCACATGATTCGTAGAACCATTCAGCTAGTAGATCGAAAGCTGTTTCAATCTGGGTTTGGCTCAGTTGTGGCGCTGTCAGGGAGTTAGGTTGGAAAGCAACCGAACAAGGAGCTGGAATCAGAGCAAGCGAAGTAAGACCGCCTCCGGGCAAATCCTTCTTTGTGTGCTTTCTGAACTTGAACTTGGGCAGGGTGGTACCATTGGAATTAGCTTCCGTGCTGTTGAAGTTGGGGCAAATACCGCGTTTTAGATGCTCGGACGCAGTTCTTGAAGGGTTGGAAGCCGAAAAAAGTGCGTTGCACAGTCCACAGCGGAGTTTAAGTGCTTTAGAAGTTGTCTCCTGATTTTGGAAGAGAATAGGTTCCAAGTGAGACCAGTACCATGCACCTTTACCTTTAATGGCCTTTGTTCTGATCATCAAAAGGCCGTTGTATCTCTTCTGCAGGTCTCTTGACAGTATGTCATCCTCACGCGCCTCACACGTCGCTGCCATATTACAAAAGAGAGTAGCTTCTTTTCGACGACTTCGATGCCCCCCCTTACTGCTGCAGAGATCCCCACTAGTGAAGCAGAAGGGACTACACTTAATTCATGCTCATTTGGTTATCAGTAGCTTTCGCACTGCAACTTGGCTTCCAAAACAAGTGAACACAACACATTATATTCTAGTATCAAAATAATGAACTAGAAAATCGACAAATGAGGTGGTTATGATGTGAGAATTGAATTTGCAATGTGTTAGACAGTGATTAAGGGCTTTTGGTCAGACAAGAGAGAGCAAAAAAACAGAAAAGGATGTTATGGTGGGGGCTGATAATCAATCTAGTGGCTAATGTTGGCAAAAAGCAGGCTTATGAGAGTCAATAGTGGTTGGATTGTCACTGGTAAGTCACTTGTTCTGTTTGAATGTTGGTTTTCTCCTATTTAGTATTTTTGAAATATTCTCTTTTGCCTCTTCGAAAAATAAAATTCTCCTCCGGTAATTACATCAACGAAAGGTTAAATCTTCATTCGAGATGTCTTCCCTTGCAGACCCATGTCTTTATTTTCTTGATTGTGTTCTCTAGTCTTCTTGATCTCGAAAACAGGTAACTTTGTTTCTAAAACCAATCTTGTTAGGATTGAGATTCTATATACGAGGCTTTAGTCTCTCATATATTAACCCTAGGATCGATATTTTTTTACTTTGGTATTCATTGTTTACCTTTACTTTATAAGGTTGTAAGATTTGGTGCAGGTCAAAATAGGATTCGACTTATGAGTCGTAGTAGGATCGATTTGAAAGGATTGAGATCTTGACAACTTTGGTTGAAATCTTTGTTGTAATCTCCAAGTATGGTGTTAGGTACAAGTATTCTCTTTTCTAAATCATGTTGTGGTAAAGCAAATTGATATATTATGATGATGGTGATGATGTTGCATGTGGTGAGTTAAATTTCAAATTGGAATCTAACTCCATAATTCACCTAAGTTATGATTAAAATAGCTGCTGCTTTTCATCAAGCATCTTTACTGTGAAATTCCCTCTCTGTAATTATAATCCCAACGTTTTATAGCTCTTTTGGAGGGACTCCATTCATTTTGTCTAAGTACCTTTGTGTGATATACACTAATACATGACCTTTGAAGCAAGTGAGATCCTCCATTATGATGTGTATACCAACCATATTAGTATCATTGCTTAGAAAAAAGCGAAGGGCTTTATTTTGAAGGTTTATCATTACTTATGGACAAGAGGTTCCAACCATTACTTGCTAAAGAAAGTAGGGTATATAAGGTAGGAAGGGCCACCTATATTAAGTGTACACTTTATAAAAAGCCATGTTTTTCTTCTTATGTTGAAGTAGTCCTTTTGCAAGTAAAGTTATCTTTTTTCATTGGTCTGCCCTTTTTGTGTTCTTCAATATCTTCCTTTGAATGTATTATATAATGTATTGTTAGCTATGAGTTCAACTTTTTGTACTTCTTTTGAATGGAAACAACTTGAAGGGTGATAGCTCTCTTACATGTGTGGAGTGTTCGATTTAGTTGCGATGCAAGATCGATCAATGAATTGATTTCTTTGTTTAGAGAGTGTTGTCGATTCTTATGCTGTGATCGAATTTATTTTATTTGTATAAAGTATCATTTGGTCTTTGAACTTTCAAGCTTTTGTTGATGTGGTCCTCAAACTTTTATCCGTTCACTTTTGGTTCCTGAACTTTCATTTTCGTTTACTTTGGTCATTTTGTTAAGTTTGGAAAACAACAGTCACTAACAAGGCGCTTCACGAACAATTTACAACTGATTCTTCAACCCAAAAAATCGATCGTGAATCGTTTCGTTAGTAAAAGTTATTATTCAAATTTAACAAAATGACTAAAAGTAGAGAGAAATGAAAGTTCAGAGATCAAAAGTGAACTGATGAAATTTGAGGATCAAATCAACAAAAGTTTGAAAGTTAAGGGACCAAATGATACTTTATGTTTATTTTATTTAGGCCTCACATGCAATTGTATCTTAATCTTTCAAGGTTTCTGCAAAAAAATATTTTAACTAATTATTTTTGGCAAAAATATTTCAACCTTTTAATTTCCTACAATTCAATTTCTTACAGTTTGAATCATTGGTTGTCACTTTAATGTGTTAATGAAAATTTGGAAGTAATAAAATGGTCACTTGATGTACAAAGTAACATTTTCAATTGTTGCATAATTGTTCACATTTTTAAGTGCGATGCTTTCAAATAATATCAACATTTAATACAATTTGTAAGAAAATTTAAATTTTTGGATATTTTTATTAAAATTAAAAGGTTTGGAAATTTTTACAAGAACCCTAAAAGATTAGGTATATTTACATATCAAGCCTTGTATTTACATTTTTTTTATAACAGACTCTAACATGAGTCTAACTTATGAACTCTTTCGACCTTGCTTTTTTACGAGTGATGTGCCTTGTATTAATCCTTGTATTTACATGTTGAGCATTAGTAAAAATGATTTTTACCATTTCTTTGCTTTCATGTGGACATTAGTAAAAATGAGCACCAATAAAAGGGATGTGACAAGAGACAATGATGCTCATGTCACTCTTCACATTAAAGTAGGATTTTCTTGAGATAATTAATATCATGTAGTATGATACAGATTTGGTGCTTCATCACCATAAATACATTTTTGATTTTTGATGTGAAAACTGAAAAGCAATCATGCTGATTGTCAACATCTAATCAAACTCTTTTTTACTCTCACATCTCCTCATCTTAATGGCATCCAAGCTATTATAGCAAAAATCAAAATCTCCTAAAAGAACATAGTAAATGATTTGGGAAATCTCTTAAGTCCCTATATTTTTTAAATGCAATTTTACTTCTTTTGAAAAAAAGCAAATAGTATCATTGGGTTCATCAACTTTCACGTTTTTCTTGATTTTGACTTCAAACTTTCATCAGTTCACTTTTGGTTCTCGAACATCATTTTTGATATGGAGGTAGCACATTCGTGCCTTGGGATACGCATCATGCGATATTCAATTCCAGATAAAATACTATTTATGTTGAGTCAGCCTTAAATGAGACAAATAATTTGTGCATCGAGATACGAATTGTGTAATGTACGATTATTTCTTATCAAATTTAGAGTACAACTCATAGTCCAGTATAGATAGAGATGATATCATAAAATATGGTCTAAATAATAACAATCTAACCAGATTTGATATTGAAGATATATATTTATTTTGAATCTAAGTAACATAGATAAAAGGAAAACCGGCTCACAGAGGGAGGTACGTACGAAATTTCTGAAAAAAAATAAAATATCTCTCTGAGTTTTTTACTGACTTGAGCGTCAGAGTATTTTCCCAGATTGATTCCATCGCACGGTCGCGAAGATTCGCTTCTCTGGCATCGAGGTTCAACGTGTTGATTCCACAACAATTTCCTTTTACTTTTGTCTTTCTGTTAAGTTTGAAGAGAACATAATCTAGCAAAACGGTTCACAATCGATTTTATGGGTTGATGAATTAGTTGTGAACTGCCCATAAACTTCTTGTGGAGCGCTTTATTAACAATTGTTGTTCTCTAAACTTAACAAAAAGAGCAAAAGCGAAGGGAAATGAATGTTCAGATATCAAAAGTGAAATGACAAAAATTTGAGGATCAAATCGACAAAAGCTTGAAGGTTTACGGACTAAATGATACTTTATGCCTTGAAAAAATATAGTTCTTGATTTTTTTTTTTGTATAAATTTTCAAGTAAGACCAGTTGATGTTGAGCTCCTAATATAATATACATGGAAAATGCTAGAATGACACCTCAAATAATACCTCTAATGACACTCCTATGATGTGGCACTCGGGTTCTACTTAAAAATGTGATGCGTCGTGCTGGCCCACATCCATATGAGTCATCGTGCGCACTTCGAGATACACACCACGCGTGTATACACAAAGAACTATTTTGTGCACACTCATTTTTACATGAGACCCGCAAGCTAAGCGTCGTGTCATGTGGGTGTGATTCTAGCATTTTCCACTATACATATATCGATTGTAATTGTAGCGCAATCTTGAGAAAAGACAATTAGATGCTCATTGTTCAAATATGAGTGATGTACAATTTCTATATAAGATCGAAAATGCAAATAATAGAGGGATTGCTTATCTTTATAGCCCTCCTAATTAAACAAAAAATGATAACAGAAATATGGTAAAAAGTAGAATAGTAATAATTTGTGGCATCTAATTAAAGATCAATAAGATATTGATATGGAATGATTTCTACCACTATGTCACTTCAGTGTTCTTCACTATTTTCATTATTATAAAATGAACAACGCACCTTTAAAAAGCAAAAGTAAAATTAATAATGACGGTTTGATTCAATTTCATATTTTATAATTTTAACATACATATTGGTTTACTTAAAAAAACATATATATTGGTTTTTTACAAAATAGATTTTTATATTTTTTTTTTCAACAAATAGTAAGCCCATTTTATGCATTTTTATTGGGGTGAATTTTAAATAATTCATCCCCTACTTTTTTCATAATCTCTTACTATATAGTTCATAATATAAACCTGAAATAAATTCTAACGTTTCAAAATTTTTGCAAAAATATTTCAACCTTTCAGTGTCATGCAAATTGTATCATTGTTTGTTATTATTATGTATAAACCATAATTAAAGTGACGAATGGTCACTAGATTACATATCAATTACATTTATATGAAATAATATTCTAAATTGTATGTATATTTTTTATATTTTTAAGTGTAATTCATTAAAAAATAAGAAACGAGAATACAATTTACAAGAAATCAAAGGGTTAAGACATTTTTGTCAAAATTCAAACTTCAAAATGTATTTGCCTATTAAGCCAATTTGCGAAGTGCAGCAAAAAAAGGCCAATGAAGTAAGTCTTGGGTATATTTTCTTGAGGTGGATTCAGGATATAGAGTTTAGGAGCATGCGTGAGATGCCACCTTGAAAGAACTAAACCTTAGAGGCTTAGACCAACAAGTGGAGGGAATCTACGTTACAATTATATGTGGATCTATCCATTTATATTGAATTATAAGGTACTGAAAAATCTAAGGTCATGTTAGGTATGAAGTCCATATAACATACACAATATACACTTGTAGTTTATGAAACCAAGGAACAAGAGGTTGATCAATTGGATTTGTTGCACTCACTAGATCCAAAAACAATACAATCCAAAACTTGTCAAAAAAAAAAAAAAAAATGCTCAAGTGGCTGATTGAAAAGAATAAATCAACTTCAACACTTTATTTTTGTTGCTCTTTGATGACAGTCCCTTGTAATTTTCCTAAATTAATAAGGTCTTTGACTTAAGGTGGTGGGTAGTGAGGATTCAATCTCTCTCCCCTCCTTATTTGATGGAGATTTTGTGTAGTAGTATTTGAAGTGCTTTTTAGATTAATCGATTTTTATCGTGGTGTGATCGAGCTATCTAGGTGAAGGTTGCTATTAGATTCACATCGAAGAGCCGAGATCAAGTCTCGAGAGTCATAATTCGAGTTCGAGTCATATGACTGGACTATATATAGAGTCATATATGTTGAGAGAGCCAAAGCCCTTACAAGTCGATTATGGCTCGAGCTTGAAATAATCGGTTGGTCTGAATATCAAGTAGTTCACAAAAAAAAAAAATGTATAATGATGAAAAATACTAGAATGACAACAAGTATATCATATCAAAAGACACATAGACTTATAGGAGCCGTAATGCAACCTCGACTCGCGTGTTATGCACCAAAATTTATGTATGCTCATATCACGAGATGACGTATGAACAAATCAAAGACCTGATATGACTTTCGGTGTGACTATCTCGTTATAATTCTAGCATGTATAGGGTAATACCCCCTACGCACGCAACATAATGCACAACGGCCCCACATCCATCGTCGGTTTCCACCTCGAGATGCGGGTAAATTCCATCTCCCTCTTTGTGAAGACAACAAATGTTGATTTTGTTGTAGTTCTTTCTTTTTCTTTGCTTCTTCAATGGAGGCTGCAGCAGAGCAAACCCAGAACAACAGAGACAACAACGAACAATCACAGAACAAGAAAAACGTGATTGAAATCCCTTCATTCAGCGAAGTAATCAACAGCTCTCAACCGAAGCCCCCTCCATCTCTCTTCACGCCCTCTCCTTCCTTCTCTCAAGCCTTCTCCTTCGTCAAGAACACCGAGTTCTACACCGCGCCCGACCCACCTCCAATCCCCAGGTCAGATTCAGTCCTTCTCGGCGTTTTTGTGCTAAAAATTGAATCTTTCGAGGAAATTAGGGTTTCATTTGTGGAATTGGGGGTCAGATTGGAATACCCTTTTGTTGACTTGCTTTATTTGTGTAGGAAAACTGCTCAAAATTGAGTCTTTTGAGGAAATTAGGTTTGGTTTGTGGAATTGGAGGTCCAATTTGAATACCCTTTTGTTGATTTAGTTTGCTTGTGTAGGAAAAAAATTGCTCAAAATTGAATCTTTTGAAGAATTAGGGTTTGGTTTGGGGGTCAGATTGAGATGCCCTTTTGTTGATTTGGTTTGTTTGTTTAGGCAAACTGTTCAATCAGAGGCGTCTTCTTCTTCATCTTCTTTGGCTTCTTCAGGTTCTGCTGTTCAAAGTAGGAATGCCATACTTGTGAGTCATAGACAGGTGAGGATGAATAATGGGTTTTGTTGTTTTGATCTATTGAGGCTGTTTTTTTTTGTGTAAAAATTGATTGTTTAGGTTATCTGAATGGATTTTAATGTATGTGTTTTGTTGTGCAGAAAGGGAATCCATTGCTTAAGCATATAAGGAATGTGAAGTGGGTGTTTGCAGATGTTGTTTGTGATTACTTACTGGGGCAGACCTCTTGTGCTTTGTATATAAGGTTTTTTAACTGCACTTCTCCATGTTACTTGATGTCTCAAAAACCTGGGATTTTGTTTGATTGAAAATTGAGTATTTTATGCTTTCCTAGTCGTGGTGGATACCTACATTACTGGTATAGGCGATAACGCCGACAAGGGAAAAAAGTGTTCTGTAAGACATTGATGTATACTATTAGGGGAGAAAGAGTTTCATTGTGATTATAATAAGAGTATTGGAAATTCAGAAGGATTAAAATGGATACATTGTGAAGCATTAAAATCTAGATTTTAAGTATAGAAATGAATGTGTATGTGTTAGACCAATGGTTAGAATAGAAGTGACCGATTTTTGAGATAGATCTTGAGTTCTTTGGATTGATTTGAAAGGTCTTTTTTTTGGCACAGTCTTCGGTATCATCTTCTTCATCCTGATTACCTGTATTTTCGGATAAGGGAGCTGCAAAAGAACTTCAAGCTTCGTGTAGTTCTATGCCATGTTGATGTGGTATGTGAGATGCTTCTTGATCTCCTACTTGTGCATCAAGTTCTCTAGTATATTACTCTTTGATTTTCACAAGAGACTTTACATTGTTCGGACGAGAAGTTAAAAGATTAATATTCGCTTTGATTTTTTCAGTTTGACGGCATTATTAAATGGTCATTACTGAACATTTCAGGAAGATGTAATCAAGCCATTGCATGAGGTCACAAGGACAGCTCTGCTTCATGATTGCACCCTTCTATGTGCTTGGAGGTACAGTTCTTGAGTTATTCTTTTTTTATATGATGTTAATTTATGCATCTGACTTTTCCAAGATTTTGGGAATTTTTTATATTTGCATGATGTATTACTATAGAGCAGGTGCCATGTGTTTCTCTATTAAAATTTTTTTGTTTTGTTTTTCTGTAGTTTGGAAGAATGTGGCCGGTATTTGGAGACTATAAAAGTTTATGAAAATAAACCTGCAGACATTCTACAAGGACAAACAGATACGGACTACTTATCACGGGTATATCCTGTCAAAGGTCTTCATATTCTTTCTTTTTTTTTTCCTTTTTCGTTATTTCTCAAATAGCTGGATATCGGTGGGGTTGAACTAAAGAGGTTTATGTAGAATTAGTAAGTGTAGAGCATCCCTATTCGCGTACTGAAAAGTGTGCTCCGCAGTGCTTCGTGGTTATGCTGCAATTGGATAAGAAGAAAGTCTTGCGTTTGTGTGTTTACCTAAAACTGGAGGGTCCTTCGATGTATTCATCTTAAAAGGTTTTGAGGGTGAAGATTTTAGTATTATGATGAACTAAAATTAGTTTTAAGTAAACTGCCATTTCTCTAGCTAAATTAAGGTTTCTCATCAGCAATATGATTCTTGATAGTGCGGATACAAGATTATGCATGTCTATTTAATTTTTTCATTCTTTCTGTTTTGCAGTTGAACCATGCAATTACATCCGTTCGTAGTGTGAACAAGACCGATGTCATTAATCTCGGCTCTAGTTTTGGGGTGAGTTTTGTGGATGATCTCTTCATTGTTATTAGAAATTGGCTCAAGGGATTCTTTCAGTCTAGTTATTATGATGACCACTGTAAAATTATAATAGTTTAGAGGTATCACAAAGCACAGAGTTTTCACTCTTTTAATGTTTTTATTCTTGTTACGAATTACCAGTATCTGAAGAGTTATCTAAATCGACATTCTGTTGCGACTTCTCTGCACAAAGAAATAGGCAATTCCACCAAATCAAACCCAAACATGATAATCATATTAGTCATTATGCTTACATATGTATAAATGTAGATTCTTATTTTTCTGTTGTCTGCTTGATTGAACCATTATGTGCTCCCTGCAGTCTCTTTCGCGCATCATGGACGCGTCAATGGAAGAGCTGGCTCGCTGCCCTGGCATTGGTGAACGTAAGGTAAGTTCTTCGCTCGAAGGCTATTTCACTGTCTTCATTAATCATTGGGATATGGAGTAATTGGCTTCATCTTTTTTTTTTTTTTTTTTGGTTATCAGTTTTACTTTTCATGAAATGGATCAAACATATATAAACGTTGGGGCGTTCCCACCTAATGCGCTTGTTGCATCGGAGCCGGGTGTAGTGAGAAATGAGCAAGGGTGTGTTTCACATCGCCGCACAGGTGTGAAGAAAAATGAGCAAAGGTTCCCATACATAGGACATGTGTGGGTAAAAAGCTAGTCCCTTCACATCGTCGCCCGGATGTGAAGAAAATGAGCAAAGAGTCCCACACAAAGGACGAGTGTGGGTAAAGAAGCTACTTCAAAACAAACACGAAAACAAAAACAAAATCATAGATACGGACACTAGATCTTTTAGACAAAATAGAAGTAGAAAAGGAAAACAAATACAAATGGGAGAAAAAATTCGCTTAGGAACATGGAACATAGGAACACTTACGGGAAGTCAATAGAACTAGTAGATACCATGATTAGAAGGAGAGTCAATATTGCTTGCCTCCAAGAGACAAAATGGGTAGGAGAAAAGAGTAGAGAAATAGGAAGCACGGGGTTTAAAGCTGTGGTACACCGGTATAGATAGAAAATGCAATGGAGTAGGAATTGTGGTGGATAATGATTATAAGGATAAGGTCGTAGAGGTTAAAAGAATGGGGGATAGATTGATTCTAGTTAAATTAATTATTGGAGACGAAAAAATTAACATACTTAGCGCCTATGCACCACAAGTAGGATTAAGCGAGAGCATCAAACGCAAGTTTTGGGACGATATGGATGGATTTATGCAAAGTATACCATTAGATGAAAAAGTTTTTATTGGAGGAGATTTAAATGGGCATGTCGGGGCAAGTAACGATAGGTTTGAGAGAGTTCATGGAGGTTTTGGTTACGGTAATAGAAATGAAGAAGGAGAATCAATCTTAGAATTTGCTTGACATACGATCTTCTCTTAGCAAATACTAGTTTTAGAAAGAGGAGTCACATATAATTACTTTTAGTAGTGGTCATAACAAGAGTCAAATAGATTTTCTTTTAACAAGAAAAATAGATAAAAAAATATGTAGAGGCGCAAAGTAATACACTGGCGAAGCACTTACTACCCAACATAAGTTAGTAGTACTTGATATTAAGCTAACACGACGACATAATATAAATAAAAGAGTTAGCGACCCTAGAATAAAGTGGTGGAACCTAAAACATAGTAAACAAGTAGAGTTTAGAGAAAAACTACTAAAGGAAAATATTTGGAATCTTGACTTAGATGCTAATACAATGTGGCTAGAAGTGAGTAGTTGCATAAGGAGAGTGGGATCAAACGTATTAGGTTTATCTAAAGGCTTGAGACCACCAAAGAAGGAAACATGGTGGTGGAATGAGGATGTCCAACGAGCAATTAAGACTAAAAGAGAGATGTATAGGAAAATACCTAAGTGTCAAGATGAAGATGTGTACAATCAATATAGAGAAGCTAGAAAACAAGCTAAAAAAGTAGTTAGTCAAGCTAAAACAAATTTCATGGAAGATCTATATACAAGGTTAGGTAATAGAGATGGCGAAAAATATATATATAGGCTAGCCAAACTAAGAGATAAACAGAAACAAGACATAAGTCATGTGAGATGTATTAAGGACGAAAATCAAAATGTTTTAACGCGCGAGGAGGATATTAAGGAGAGATGGAGAAGTTACTTCGATAGTTTATTTAATGATGGTCAAGTTGATACCATAATAGATGAAAACTCACACCAAGAAAGAAATGTCAACTATACACGCAATATTAGAATTGTAGAAGTTAAAGAGGCATTGAAAAGAATGAAAATAGGGAAAGCATGTGGCCCAGATAAAATACCCATAGAGGTTTGGAAATGCTTAGGAGAAATTGGATTGACTTGGTTAACAAAACTTTTCAATAAAATTTTAAAATCAAAACGGATGCCAATGGATTGGAGAAGAAGCACGCTTGTGCCAATCTTCAAAAACAAAGGAGACATTCAAAGTTGCTCAAACTATCGGGGAATTAAACTTATGAGTCACACTATGAAACTTTGGGAGGGGATAATTGACAATAGGCTAAGGAGAGAAACAACAATATCGAGAGAACCAATTTGGTTTCATGCACGGGAGGTCAACTATGGAGGCGATTTTCCTTGTAAGACGATTGTTAGAAAAATATAGAGAAAAGAAAAAAGATCTGCATATGGTATTCGTAGATTTAGAAAAAGCATATGATAGGGTCCCTAGAGATGTTCTTTGGTGGGTTCTAGAAAGAAAAAGAGTGCATGCTAGATACATAGACACTATTAAAGATATGTATGATGGAGTAGTAACGAGTATAAAGACATTTGGAGGAGCTACAAAAGAATTTTCCATTACGATAGGACTACATCAAGGATCGGCTCTAAGCCCATATCTATTTACTTTAGTTATAGATGAACTAACTAGACATATTCAAGAGGATATACCATGGTGTATGCTATTTGCGAGATGATATTGTCTTAGTGGATGAAACTAAAGATGGAGTGAATAGGAAATTAGAACTCTTTTTAATTTGGAAACAATCAAACTAGAAGTTTCAGATTATATTGTCAAATTAGAGATGACTGATGCATAAGGTTTTTTCTTGCATTATGTCAGGTAAAGCGCTTGCACGACGCATTCCACGAGCCATTTAAGCGCAAAGTACCCATTCGACCAGGTGCCCCTACTCGAGCGACGTTGGAGGAGAACGTCGAATCTTCTTCGGCGGATCACAAAACTGAAACTGATCAGAAGGTAGATGTAGATGTTGCTATACAAAAGAAAGAATCCAGTGTAACGGTAAAGTCGGCACTTACCACTGCTTTCGCCAAGTACTCGGAAAGACTTGGTAAAAGGAAGCAAACAGCTGATATATGTAATGAAACTGCTGATGCTTCCCTAGATGCTAAAGAGAAAGATAAGAAGTCAGATTAGTTGTTGAGGAATAAAAAATCAACCAGAGATTGTTTGAATCTAAGAGCATTTTCAATGAAATGTTGATTGAATGTCAATGTGCGTCATTTAGGATTAAAGCCTCGTTTGGTTCATTTTTATCAACTTATAGTGTGAGCAGAGATAACTTCTTGGAGTTAACTCACTGTGTAGGTTCATATTTTATGTTTGGTTGAATTTTGAACTTGCATGGAAGTTGCAAAGGAAGTTGCAAATTTTAAGAACTGTAAAATATAGGAATTGACATAAATACTCTTCAAACATATTTTTAAGATAAAAAAGAAAGCATTATTATTTTCACCAATAGGCTAAGGAGAGAAACAACAATATCAGATAACCAATTTGGTTTCATGCCTAGGAGGTTAACTATGGAGGCGATTTTCCTTGTAAGACGATTGTTAGAAAAATATAGAGAAAAGAAAAAAATCTTCATATGGTATTCGTAGATTTAGAAAAAACATATGATGGGGTTCATAGAGATGTTTTTCGGTGGGTTCTAGAAAGAAAAATAGTGCATGCTAGATACATAGACATTATTAAGGATATGTATGATGCAGTAGTAACGAGTATAAAGACATTCGAAGGAGCTACAAAAGAATTTCTCATTACGATAGGACTACATCAAGGATCGGCTTTAAGCCCATATCTATTTTCAAGAGGATATATCATGGTGTATGCTATTTGCAGATGATATTATTTTAGTGGATGAAACTAAAGATGTAGTGAATATGAAATTAGAACTCTGGATGAATACATTATAATCTAAAGGCTTTAAGTTGAGAAGGACGAAAATCGAATACATGTACTGTGAGTTTAGAAACACTAGACATCGAGATGACGGAGTGGTAAAATTAGGGGAAGTAGAAGTTCCTAAGGTAAACCACTTTAGATACCTAGGATCAATCATACAAAATGATTGTAACATTGAGAATAATGTTACACATAGAATTCAAGCTGGATGGAAGAAATGGCGGAGTGCGACAGGGGTGTTGTGATCGAAATGTTCCTACTAAGTTAAAAGGAAAATTTTATAGGACCGCAATTAGGTCAGCTATGCTCTATGGAAGTGAATGTTGGGCGGTAAAGCAACAACAATTACATAAAATGAACGTAGCAGAAATGAGTATGCTTAGGTAGATGTGTGGTAAAACTCGTAAAAATATAATAAGAAATATAGAAATTCAAAGATAAGTAGGAGTAGCACCAATTGATACAAATATTAGGGATGGGCGGTTGCGATGGTTTGGTCACCTGCAAAGACGGCCTACAAATGTCCCAACTAGAAAACTTGACTCAATAGAAATTGTAGAAATTCGACGAGGTAAGGGCAGACCAAAGTTAACATGGGATGCATTAATTATGAGGATTTGAATAGTTTGCAAAGCTCACCATCAATTGCACTTAATCGAGTACAATGGAAAAGTTTGATCCATGTAGCCGACCCCAGTTAATTTGGGACTGAGGCTATGTTGTTGTTGTTGCTGTATTATTATTTTCACCACATGAACTACTATTTATTTATTTAAAATAAAAAAAAAACTTAAATTAAATAAAAAACATAAAATATTATTTGCAAAATATTAAACAACATTAAATAATTATAAGTATTTCATATTTATTTGAAGTAATTATTAATAATAAATACTATAAAATGCAACTAATGATAATTTTTAAAAATATTTCTCACTTGAAAAATATTTTTTTTTTACGAATGAATGATTTATTTAATCTTTTATTATAGATTAATAACAAACATTAGAGAGGGTAGAGACATGGGTAAATGTAAATTTATGAGGGATAATCTAGTTCATATAACTCTCGGGAGTTATCTCCTTGTTGGGGGTGGGGGGGAGGGGGAGATATGATGGATCATGCAATCTATATAAACATAAATTTGAACATGACGCTGTTATAACAAGCGATTAATCATGCTGATTTTAACAACTAAAAAGATTAATAAACAAAGTGTACCAGAGGAATAAACTGTTTTTTTCCTCCAACTCGGTGCTGAATTCACCTAAGACAGAAAATTTAATCCAATTCGGTGTTGAATTCAACTAGGAGTTTTGTCCTCATGATACAACTGGTTCGTTCTTTAATTAAAGCATCAATCAAAGAACCTTCAAAACTGCAAAATCGACTCTCTCAAAACACAAATCACATATATATATTTTTTAATTTCAGAAAAAAACGGTTTCTTCCTATGTCAATAGACTCTTCTCTTATAGAGAATCGTCTAATTGTCTAAATAGTGGACAATTTTAATTAATTGTCTAGTTAGTGGTTTAATTAGTGCACCACTAATTGACAGTTAATTAACTCCTTAATTCGAAAATATCAATTGTTGGTGCTCTTTTAATTTTTCAAAAAACAAAAAAAAAAAAAAAAAAAAAAAAAAAAAAAAAAACGAAAATGAAAAACCATGTTTAAGGAATGGCTAAGCTTTGAACCAACCAAAGCCCCCAAGCCCTTATCAAAGATTATTTAAATAGGGTGTTTATCAAGTGAAACCCCATGGACCACTTACTCTAATCCAAATGTCACTTAAACAATAATGAAGTGTGTTGGATCATATATTACGTGAGAAACTAAACATTTCTCTCCTATGTGGGACTAAAGGTTTAGTTACTTTGCGATACAAAATTTGAACTCCAAAGTTCAACAAGATATCTCACACATTTCTCTGTAAGTTGGGAGATAACTCATATGGAGTTTGGTAACTCAACAAGATTAGTTTTCAACTCTATTTGAGTTATCTCCTTGCAGATATCTCTACCTCATACCAAACGATGCCTAAATTGACATTGAGATGAAAAAAAAAATCAAATGAAAATGTGAATGTGTATTTAGAATGTCAAACTGATGTGGCAAATAAAAAAAATTGATATTGTCAATTTCAAATGTGAATTCTAGGCAGTCAAATTGACAGCCACATAAGTTTCTTTTATTTTTTACAATTTTAATTAACAAAATTACGTTCAATCCAAATTTACCATTAGAGATCGGTTTTGAAGTTCAATGTATATTTGAACCATGTAGGATGACATCCTCTTCACGTTGAAGACATGGTAAAAATCCGCGCTCACAATCTATAAAAAAACAATACCCTCATCACTCCTCTCTGCTCTCGGCGCTCCTCGTCTCTCGTCTCTGCTGCGCTCCTCGTCTCTCCTCTCTGCTGCGCTCCGGCGCTCCTCGTCTCTCCTCTCTGCGGCGCTCCTCGTCTCTCCTCTCTGCGGCGCTCCTCGTCTCTCCTCTCTGCGCTCCCTGCGCTACCTCGTCTCTCCTCTCTGCGCTCCCCACTCACCTCCCTCACCGCCGCTCCTCACTGACCGCCGCTCCTCACTCACGCTCCTCACTGACCGCCGCTCCTCACCGACCGCCGCTGGTGGATCTCCGATCTATGGCTTCCGGTGGGAACAGATCATCGGCTTCGACTCTGTCGGTGGAGATCAGGCGCTCCGAGAGGCGATCGTTGACGTAAGTCTCCATTTTGAGTCAGCGATCTTGTTTTTTTCTACAACAGTCCTTCCAGAAAGCTCAATCGAAGTACGATCGAGGTGAGTCTCGGCCCGCCATTTTCGTTTCTCGACTTGTTCGCTGAAATGCGGATCAGCAGAACCATCAGATCAATCTCTTGATCTGTGACTGACTAGTGACGTTTTTTCACGATCGCGACTTGTTTTGTTCGAGAAATGTAGGGACTAGGGTTTTCGATTTCAATGCGGGTTGGTTTTGGGGGGTTTTGATGGGCGAGACCTTGCATGTTTGTGTTATGGATCTTGTTTCTTGAGTGAATCTGCCAATGCTGGTTTTGGATTTGTCATTCATTACGTGTGTCTGGAATGATAATTTTGCCATCTTGAGTAAAGTTCAAGTTTTGTTCAAATTGTTGGTGGAATTAGCTCATTAGGGCCTTTTCGTTGCGAGTATTGTTACTGAATACTTGGAATGAAGTTGTAAAAGCCCCGTTTCTTCAGTTTCGACGGCGAAAATGGCTATTGTTTTTTTTTGTGTTGCTGTTTTTTTTTTTGGCTTGCTTTTTTTTCCTGAAAATAGAGTGCATAAACAGTTGAAAACCGTGAAACCAAACCGACCAAACCGTTCAAACCGCGGTTCGGTTTGGTTCGGTTTTCAATTTTTGCGGTTTGGTTGCGGTTTGGAAAATCACCAAACCGTAGACCCTCGGTTTGGTTGCGGTTTGGTGGTTTTCACCACCAAACCGCGGTTTGCCCACCCCTAACATTTACCATTGGAAAGGCTCTAAGTTGTCTTTGTTTAAGCAAAATCTCACGTATGCATAGTCTTGAGTTCTTTACATCACATCAGAATTCTTATGTTAATAAGAGCAGTTTTGTCACAATCCCTCTTTTGTCGCAAAAGCAATTTTAGTTTACTAAATTAGATTGAAATTATACAAACTACTATTAATTTTTTGGTGACAATTACATTACTTCTAATCTAAGAATATCAATGTAGCAATTTTTTAGCCATGAAGTATCAATTGGTCTTTCAACTTCTACGTACGTTTTTGTTAATTGGCCCTCAAACTTTCATCAATTCACTTTTAATCCTTGAACTTTTATTTTCTTTTACTTTTGATCCTTTTATTAAATTTGAAAAACAACAGTCGCTAACAAAACGTTTCACGGGCAATTTACAAAACGGTTGTTGCTAATAGCACCAGAATCACCAAAATATAGTTCCATCTTCCACCAAAAAAAAAAAAATTAAATATATATACTTCCATTGTAACACTTCTGACATTTATTGATCAGCATAGAATTTTCATCATGTAAACAAAGGCAAGGCTGATATTTGAAAGGTACAAGAATGGATTAGCAAGGTCCCAAACTGTTTGTACATATAGCTCAATCTGTGCAACATGGGCCTTTTATCGATACCGCGAATTTATCAACTCAGATACTCAACAAAGATATAAATGAGATCAAGAAGAGAATCTTTTCGACTTGGAAGCGACAGATACCGAAGATTCTGCACTGCAGAGTGCTTCAATCTTGAAAAAGATTGTTTTTCAGCAATAATTAGTATTACAGTGAGCAGATGTGAAAGGAACCCAAGCTGCCTCTTAAACAAAAAAAAAGGTGAATCAATATTCTATCATCCAATTTAAGTAAAAGCACAAATCTTTTAAGGATCCCGAGCTTCTGGTCGTAGGTTCATAATGTGCGATAATACAAGCTTCGAGAGCTCGGAGAGTGCAACTGGGACCTCGTAATCATCCTCTCTGTTCTTTGACCAACTCGACGATGAGGAAAACCTACTGTACTCTGTTGCTGCGACTTTCGTCTTCTTTGACGTGGCAAGAACACGTTCGAAATCTGATTGTGACAAAGGCCTTGGTTTCTGCCAAAGGCGAAAAATGGAAGGAGTAAACCAAGATATCAATCCAATGTGTCTTCACTGAAACCGGTACAAGCTAAATTATGTGATCGACAAATAATAGTAATTTGACTAACGAAATAAATAGAAAGAAAACCGAGGACATTAAACAATAACCATTTTAAGAGAAAAACGTAATGAAGAACAATTAGCATGCAAAACCAAAGTTGATACTTACACGAGTTGGCTTGCCTTCCTTTTCATCACGCAATAGGTCCCTTACGGGCAAGTAGGCTGCTTGCTTGCAAAGCTCAAAGAGGTCAGATCCGGTATACCCCTCGCATAACCTTGCAACATGTTCATAATCAATGTCTTCTTCTACCGTCTCACCCTTCAAAATGACTTTCAGTATCTTGACTCTCTCGCTGCAGTCAGGTATGCCAATCTCAAAGGCCTGAGGAAGACGACGAAGTATTGCCTCATCAAGTTCGGATGGTCGATTGGTTGCAGCAAGAACCATAACTCGAGCATTTGCTAAATGAATAGAAGAATATGAGTGCTCCATATCACTATCTAATAATCAATCTAAAACATTTGTTTAATAGTCATAACTCATACTAAAGAAAACACATTGATTACAACATATATATAGAAAATATGCTCAGGCACGTCACATTTGGACACCACGAAACTAAATGGGTCATAGTATTATCAGTTATGTTCCACATTTATTAGTAGATTGCTAAATCCTAGTCCTAAGCATAAAGTTTGTGCTGACACTAGACACCTAATAGTACAAGGCTAAAAACCAAATATATTTGATAAGTCACTATAGCCAAGAGTACTATCCAGAAAATGAATGAAGGCCATGCAAAAGAAAGCGTCACGTAAGGTTTAGGGAGTAGCGAGAAAGTAACGGAATTCAGGTTCAGTGAACCGCCACCGTAGCAATCCTTGCTGGTAGATTTCTTACATTTGAATTACAACGGTATGTGGTCATATAACTATAGTGGCTTAATTGTGGTTAATATGATAATTCACCTAAGCATTGTCAGACACTTGATCTAGTCAGAGAAGCTTGAGGTCCCAAGGCACGGACAAAAAAAGCAGGAAACAAACACGAGCTCAACCAACAGTTAAAATAAGGGAAAGATTGAAACGTTTGTTATGATGATTGAAAAGCAAGAATACTCACGATCAGTGGTAAAACCATCCCACAAAGACATGAACTCAGTTTTCATGTTGGTCATGGCTTCATGATCAGTATTACGGCGCTGTCCCAGAAAACTGTCAACCTCATCAATGAAAATTATTGCAGGCTGAAGCTTATGAGCCAAACTGAACACAGCAGCCACTGCAAATTTTGGTAGCAAAGAGACATTAATAAAAAAATAATAATAAAGAAATCTGTTGTCAACACATATTAGTTTGTTTCAACATTCGGTTCATGGACTACCAAATAAATTAAGTTGCTAAAAAACACAAATGAACCATTCTTATATAGTCTCTTACCAAGTTTCTGCGCATCCCCAAACCATTTGCTCATCAAATTAGATATTCTCACATTAATGAACACAGCAGCGGATTCCTTTGCTATGGCCTTGGCAAGCATTGTCTTCCCAGTGCCAGGAGGTCCATATAACAAAACCCCTTTCTGTGGCGTGAGGAGCTTTCCATGCGAAAATAGATCGGGTCTCTTTAGTGGAAGAATCACCAATTCGTATAATGCTTGCTTAACATTCTCCAACCCACCAATTGAGTCAAACTCTACATCTATATGATCGGGATTAATCACATCACAGGCTATCACATCCTGCATCATTAAGAAACTAGGTCAATCACAACAAACAATGTTCACTTTAGTTGCCTTCGAGATGTCCATAATCCATATAAAGAATAAAACGATTGCTTATATGAAATGAGGAAATAATATGCTGTTACTCCCAACTATACTAACTTCTGTTACACGAGGTTAACGGAAAGTTTGAAACTGGGAATTTTTGGAGTTTTCATACAAACGATAACTCTCATTTACCAGTGTAAGAAGCAATTGTCCTTACTAGCATGCAAGAACATTTTTATCCAATCAAGGTACAACTAGTAACATGACGTGAGAGAACTGTTAACCATGTACATTGGTTTCATTAAAAAATTGCGTGCATATCTAATTCTCTCTGCAAACAAGTAGCTGCAACCACAGATGTTTACAACTGCAAACGCATTAGGAAGGCTCGACGACACATTCTTGAATCTTGTTTAACTAAATTTGGAACCATGATCTGCACAATTCTTCTCATGCTCTTTTTTTTTTTTTTTTTTTTTTTTTTTTTTTTTTTTTTTTTTTTTTTTTTTGCGTTTTCCAACATGGTACCGACGCCCCCGACTAATCCATGCTATCACACTGTAAGGCCCCAAAGGGATGATGGCCCTCCCAACCCAATTTGCTCCATTCACGAGACTCAAAACCAAAACCCCACTTAAGGGCAACCGAATCCCTCAAGTCACAATTCTTCTCATGCTTTAAGCGAGAGAGTAGGAAATGATCGATTCAAAGTAACATTTATCGTAGACAGGATTGGTTGGCCATGTATGCATTAGCAAGCAAATGTTCTATTCCTTTCTTAGCAGAAAATGAGTGCTTATTAGCACCTAAAATAACTTCCCAATCAAAGGTTTTTTCCTATCTTCAATAACAAAAAAGCCCCAAAATTTATGGACCAAAATCATTCCTTTTCAATTGAATCAATGACTAGCCAAAACCCACTTCATCAAACTCACAAAACCAACAAATACCCACAAAAACCCATTCATTGCTCTCCCTAAACAAAGAAATTGACCCCCAAAAAAACCCTAATAACAACCAAACCATCATCAAAACGTAAACTTTAATCCCCAAAACAACTTCTCATCACAAACTCAAGTAATCCAATCCAATCCAACAATACACACTGAACCCTAAACCCATTGAAACCCACTTTATCAAACTCATCCATTCCACACCCAAAACAAAGAAAATAACCAAAAAAACCTTAAAAACAACAAACCCGCCATCAAAAACCAAACTTTAATCAAACCAACAACAACAACAACAACACACTAAACCCTAAATCCCCCAAAATCCATGAAACCCAAGAAAACCCACATCATAAATGAACAAAAAAAAACCCTAGAAACAACAAACCCAGCATAAAAACCCAAACTTTAATCAAACCAACAACAACAACATACACTAAACCCTAAACCCCCTAAAAATTGATGAAACCCAACAAAACCCACCTCGTAAGAATTGGTGTGGATGAGTGGGCGCCCCAATCGCTTGGCGATCTCCTTCTTGTGCTCCATGGCTTTCTTGCTGGCCGCTCGATTGGGGTCCAGGTGCCGCAGCCCCGCGAACAGAACCAGACAACTCAAGGCCGCGCTCGCCGCGTAGATCAGCAGCTCCTGCACCAGCCTCGTCTCTCCCCCGCCCATCGCCGCAGAATCGCTAAACCCTAAACCCCCAATTCGAGTTCTTCGTCGCCGAGAGAGAGAGAGAGAGGGTTTGAGTTTCGTTTGTTGTTGTTGTTGTTGTTGTTGGTTTTTGATGAGAATTGCTTCGGTGCCAAGAAAAAGATCCGTGAAATGACAGGAATGCCCCTGGGTTTTGAGTTTTGTGCGTAATGGATTAGGCGGTTTGTGTTTGTCGGAAGGACGGTAAGTAGGGAGAGACACGTCCTTTTACGCTTTGAATGGCAACTACTATTTATTTTCTTTCTTTTTCTTTTTTTGATGAAGAGAAATTTCATTTATCATTTATGGCTCAATACTAGGACAGGACATAGAATCAAATATATTGATTCGCTAATCTTATTTGTTTAAATAAATTGTCATTAATTTAGCTGTAAATACGAAATTGAAACAATTTGACAATTGAGAATTGTTATTTACAATGTTGAAACTCATGACAATACACAAAACTACTAAAATAATAAAATGAATAATAAAACTTCCTAACAAGGAAAAGAAAACTTAAAACATCCCAACAAGTAGAAGACAAAATCAAAGACTTTCAATTAGGGAAGAAAACAAACTATAAAATAAAACTAAAGATAAAATCAATCAATGCCGCCCAAATTCACACTACACCGTTAATGAAGATGCACCGCAAAAAGGATGGACCAATCTCCACAAATCTCGTTAGATCTGTTGGTTATTGTGTTAACAAAATGCAAGAGAGATTTGATACTACGAAAATTACTATTTTGAACAAAAATCACAAAAGTGAATCAATAATAAGAATTTTAAGTTTTGGAGAAAAAAAAAGTTATTTTCTTTTTTTATAGGAAAACTACTATTTTGAATGTCGAGTTGACGTGAATATACACTGTCTATTTTGAATATCTATTTTATAAATGGTGCAATTTATAGTCACGTCAACAATTCTCTTCAAAATATACAAAAAAACAATTTTTTAAAATTAAATTAGATTCCACATTCATCGTTGGAGAAAACTTTTGAATTTCAAAATCTATTCAAGCCACATCTTCTTTTTACATTGCTGACGTGGCAATAATCCACGCATACAATCTGCATTTTACTATTGGAGATGTTTTTACTATTTACATTTTTTTTAGTTTCCCCGTAGCGTCTGACACCAACCGCATCGATTAATCCAGGACTCAGACACTGTCAAGTCCTATGTATGCATTATATATATATATATATATATGAAACAACCCTCCCAATCTAATTTTTTTATTTACGAGACTCGAACTTAAGACCTTATTTATGGAGACCATGTACGTTACAACTTGAGCCAAAATCGATCATTGGTTACTTTTATCACATTTGATGGAAAACTTTATAACTTTGTTGACTCCAGTCAATCAATCCCAATTTTAACGCCAAAACATCAATTTTTTATTTTTTTATATTTAATGACCACAGGTGTTCGAAAAACCTCCACCCCTCCCGAGATTAAGGCCTAACTAATCTTATGGGATAGACACCTTACCATTAACTCAATTATCGAAGAAAAATAATGCAATTGTCACGAATTGAACTCATCACCTCATTGTACAAAACCCCTATTCGTAACTATTACCACATCTTAGGATTACAGAGGAGCATCAAATTTTTATTAATATCAAGTTTAGAAGATATTCATGAAAGATAAATTATAAACATAGATCTAGCTTAACCTCCCATACCTAACTTATGTAAAAGACCACATCTTGGATCTAAACTTAAATTATAACCATTATAGATTGACTTGAACTTATATATGTAATATCATCGTAACAGTTCAACAATATTGCGATAAAATCAACTAATTCAAAAATAAACTACATAAAATCCACTTTAATATATTATAATAGCTAGGTTAATCATATCCGAGTATAGAGGCAATAAGAGTCACAAAAATCCTACATTGGCCTCTCGAATGCTGAGTGAAAACGTTGCTCGTGAACTAAAAGGAAATCTTTTGAATGCTAAGTGAAAACGTTTGATCTGTGTAGTCGACTCTAACTAATTTAGAACGAAACGTTCTGTGGACGAATTTCAGGAACCTATTTCTGCAATTCAAAAGATCCTACTGTTCTTTTAAACACCACTTTCATTTACTAAGCCTCTTGTACTCACATCACAAAGGCCAGGGGTTTCTAGTGCTTCTCATCTTTGCTTTTGCCTGTAACATCCCCATCATCAGAAAAGTGCTCATCTGATTGTTTTTCCAAAATGTGCGACCCTCGAAGTTCGTTTCTCGACTGTTCTTGCGCGGAGGGTAGCCGCCCATGTTCCTTTTTCTTTCCCTAAAGTTCAAACAAATACCATATTAGTACATAAATCATTTATCACAGTTTAACTCAAAAAAGTTTTTTGAGAGGACACTACCTTCATTTTATTATCTGCATGATCTTCAAAGCTGTGGTCTTTCTTTCTGGATGAAGGAAAAAATCTTGAAACGTCATTGAATAGTTGGAAACCCTGAATATCCCCATTCCTTATACTTGCTTCGAGCTGACAACGTTTAGTCGTGTTAGAACAATGTTCAATGCTCAGAAAGTTTTCGGTACAAGTAAAAACAAAACGATACCAAAGAAGAAGTAGATATGAACCTGAATGTGAGCTATGCAAAAGATAATGCTAGCAATTGGAAGCCAGCTCTCCTCTGGTGAGAGTGATAAATTCGTCCTGCAACATCGCATCCAACAAGAGAAAATCAGGTTCCACGATTAAAAAAAAACATTTAAGCTTGTCTCAATATTGAAGGGATGATCATCATACAAATAGGATCATACACAATTCTCAATAGACATACCAGCAAATGGAAATAGCGTACATTGTTTGTTGATAGACATTAAAAGTTAATTGACCCTCTTTCGTTCAGTCGTGATTAAGATTAGAAAAATCCACAAGTTGTTCATAACTTCATAAGCACGCACAAAAAGACTGAAAAACTTCCAATGCATACATGTTAATAATAACTTTGCTTTGCTTGAATTGAAAATCTACACCTACTTGAAATTTGGTACAGCAAAGATACAGCAAAGATACATTTATTTAAGACATAAAATGAACGTAGAAAAGGACTTAGGTGGATGTGTGGTAAAACTCAACGACTACCTACAAATGCCCCAACTAGAAAGAGGGGCAGACCAAAGTTAACATGGGATGCATTAATTAGGAGGGATTTGATTTGGAAAGCTCACCATATCACTTAAAGCACAATTAAGTTTGCTCAATGGGACTGAGGCTATGTTGTTGTTGTTGTTGTAATTGGCTCAATCTTGGTTTAAGAATCACCAAGCTATCAAGTTTGCACCACTACAATCAATTAAGAAAAATCTTGAGCCGAAGCCTTATAAGTTATAAATAACTATATTCGGATACCAACATCCTCTTTGTGTTCCATTTCTGTAACAAACAATCACTAGACATAAAGATTGAAAGATGAACCGCTCACATTTTACACTCGACCAAATTAGAATTGGGCAGCCTCTTAATATCACCATAAAGCGCATTAAGAAGAAACTTGGTCATCTCAACATTTTTCGCACTGAATCACAGAATTTGTGAAACTTCATTCCAACAATAACAACAGACGTTCCCGGGAGGTCGCCCGTCCTAATCCTAATACTACTCTCACCCAAGCATGCTTAACTGCAGAATTCTGATGGGATCCGGTGCATTATTCCAACTACACACCAAATATTTGCAATCACACTCATACATGATAATCACATTTAGCTTCTCCTCCTATACCTCACATGAGTCACAACAACAACATAGCCTTAGTCCCAAATTAATTGGGGTCGGCTACATGGATCAAACTTTTCCATTGTGCTCGATTAAGCACATGAGCCACAACTCATCCTTAAAAATAATTCGTAATCTTATTCATATAGTTCTATTTAGTCAATGAGGGATTCAAGATTGCATCATGAATTTCAATTATTCAACAAACAACAAGATTCCAAATTTACATCACTACCTCAAGTAAGGAGCCAGGTAGACAATAGCATACACTGCATACCGCCTCCTCCCAGTATCCAGCCAAGCGAACACCCAACTCTGCACAAATCAATCCCAAAAAACAAACCAACCTCTAAACTGATCAAATCACATCAAATTGAAGTAACAAATGAAGGCTAATGAAATCAAAGATTGAAACTTAAAACAAACAAACCAGCCAGGCAAACACCCAACTCTGCTCAAATCATTTCAAAAACTGTTGGAGATGCGTGAAAGAATTCCACATTGATTAAGTAAAACTTCATAATGAAATACCAATTTTTTTGGGGAATAATATCGGTACCGGTAGATATCTACGGGCCGAGCCGAGCGCAGACCCTACAACATAGCCTCAGTCCCAAATTAATTGGGTTAGGCTGCATGGATCAAACTCTTCCATTGTGATCGATTAAGTGCAGTTTATAGTAAGCTTTCCAAACCATTCAAATCTCTCATAATTAATGCATCCCAAGTTAACTTTAGTCTACACCTACCTCGTCAAATTTCTTCAGTTTCTATTGAGTCAAGTTTTCTAGTAGGGGTATTTATAGGCCGTCTTTGTAGGTGACCAAACCATCGCAACCGCTCTTCCTAATCTTTGTGTCAATTGGTGCTACTCCTACTTGTCTTTGAATTTCTATATTTCTTATTCTATCTTTACGAGTTTTACCACACATCTACTTAAACATTCTCGTTTTTGCTATGTTCATTTTATCTTCACCGTCGCAAAGCATAGCTGGCGTAATTGACTTAGTACCAATATTTCGATCACTGCAGGCCCAACAACAAAATTTAAGAAAAACATATAATCAAACTGATTACATCAAAATGAAGTAAGAAATGAAGCTTATGAAGATCAAAGATTGAAACTTTTTAAACAAACAAACCAGCCAATTGAAGTAAGGAATGAAGCTTATGATCCCCATCACCGCGAACCTCGCATCGGTAGAATCCATCACAGAGTCCCCATCCTCATCACCACCACCGCCGGCGACCGGAAAAATCAGGGAGTTGAGGACGCATGCTCCAATCGCCGCGGCGAACGGCGCGTCCTGCGCCAGCTCCGCCCTGCATCCCAGACTCCCCCTCCTCCGCCTCCACCGCCGCCGCAACTGCCACAACAACAACAACAACAACAACAACAACCACAGCGAAATTAGGGTTTTGGGGTGATGGCGAAATTGGGGAAATTTAGGGTTTTTGAGATTACGAGGTCGAGAGGGTTGCGATTATGACGATGATGAAGCGATCGAATTAGAAATGATGATGATGGTGATGATGATTGAAGGATTGATGGAGGCGGAGACGGAGACGAGAGAGTGAGAGTGAGAGTGCGAGAGAGCATTGTTTCGGCGAAGCGGTGGTGGGGGCTAACGTGCGCCGGGTCGGTTCATTTCTTAACGTAAGCGCCAGTGAGATACAGCCTCGTGCGTCTAGTCGTATAGGAAGTCGTGCCCTCAATAAAAAAGTTAAAATTTGGCTTGGAATTTCTTTTTTTTTTTTTTTAAAAAAAAAGAAAAAAAATACTTGGATGATCGGTTTTGAAACGCTTAGGTCTCGTTTGGTTCGTTTTTGCTAACTTACCGTGTTAGTTGGGAGTTATATCATTGGAGTTAATATTTTTATGTTTGGTTCAACTTTAAACTTATAGGGAAGTTTCAAATTTTTAAACAATAAAAAATATGAATTGACATAAATAGCCTTCAAACAAGAGAAGGATGAGTAATAAATGAGTCATTAATATGGGGTAATTGTGTCCATAACTCCTGAGAGATAACTTCCTTTTGGGTGATGATGAGTTATAGCATCTCAGATAACATTAACACAAACTATCAAGTAGAAACTGTAGTATCTCAAAGACTATGTTTGTTCTTAACTATTTAATTACATTTCATATTTTTTTTGTAGGTTGTATGTTACAATGTACACCTTTTATGTGCTTTTGTAAGGGTGTATGGCGCGAATTTATAGATAACATATTTATTTATGGAGGAACTTGCATTTTAAAGATTATTATGATGGCAAGTTTGTGAAAAATATGTTATATATAAATTTGTGGGATGTATTTTATAAATTTGTCATTCACGAGATGCATCATTTTTGTGATTCATATGATTAAGTTTAATTTCATGAATTTTTGGATAGAAAAATGTCAATCCTCGAAACCTGATCCAGTCCGGTCCACAATTTGCAAATTGGATTGAGTTGGATTGATAAATTATTTGAACTAGACTGGACTGTAATTTTTCAATCTGCAATAATTTGATTGGATTATGGATTGACACTAATTGGACTGGATCCAATCCGTGTGCACCCCTACTAGCAGGCAAGTTGGGCAACCAAACAAGATTAGTTGCCAACTCCCTGTAAGTTATCTCCCGGGAGATAACTCCCCATAACCAAACAAGGCCTTAGTGTAACGACCCGAATTTAATTTGCCATTATTAATGACGTGGTTGCAGACGTGGTTGACAGCTCAGACGCTCGTGGGACCCGCAGCTAGGATAATGCGCGTCATGAGCTAGGTAAATAGTTATTTTTGTATGCTGATTTGTCTAAATTGCGATGTTTACGTTAACTAGATTAAACAACATCGTAATGTGTGTAATTATATTCCATTTGACGGATGAGATTGTGTGTTACGTATTCGCCTAGATATGCGTCTCGAAGTGGGTACCGCGTAGTCTAAAAGACTAAATATTAGGCCGGGGAAAATAATGTTGGGTTTTGGGGTTCATACGCAGCAGAGATTACAAAACAATTTTGACAAAAACCCCAACAGGATCCGAATCTAATTCCATTAAAACGTTTAAACCAAGAAAACTTAATCATACCTCGGTCGCAAAATACCTTTCTGAAGCTTGATCGATCTCTAAGGCGCTGCCAACGACGAACGCCCTCTACCAGCAGTCAACATACGAACGGCGGCCGAGATTCAAAGTGCTAGCTTCAAGAGAATACCAAACCTTTTTGTTTCTCTCCAAAACGATCCAGAGCGTACCAGAAAACCCTAATTCGTTTCTAAACGAAAATAGAGTTTCGGCCCTTAAATTTCATACGTGTGTTCTAACTTAAAGCGTCTATTTATACAACCTTGTATATAGACGGTTAAGTAAATTACACATATACCCCTACTTAAAGAAGTATAAGTGTAATACACGACAATGATGTTTCTGTCATGAATTTTATCATATAAAATTCGTTTTTCTGAACCATCTTAAAATCTCGCAAAACCATTCTTAGTGTGCGACCCAATAGGCTCATACAACGTTGGCAGTGTACCAAAACACATTTTGGTATACAAGTCATAAGCGGCCTCTAGCAAGACATTATGACTATCCAAGTTGTACGAATATCAAATCGATACAACCTAATCAATAGTGTATACAACATCTTTTTGTCACACGATATCCTTTTGATCAAACATAAGGCATGAAATTGTCATCCAACATGTTCAATCGTACTAGTCTCGATCTCTAGGTAGACTGAAAACATCCAAGTGACATTGATCAATATCAATTCACTTAGACTAGGCCTTTTAACAGTCACATCGAGGGATCCACTAGATATCTCTCTTTATATGAGAGGGACAAATTATATCTCGATTACACAACTTCATCACATTGCTCACACAATAACCAATCACAACCTTTATAATCGTTCGGTTAAAGACAACGTTTGATTGTGTCAAATCACTGTGTTCCTAATGTTGAAGTCTCTGGTAATCTCAAGTCAGATGACTGAAAAATATACATATCATGAGAAACAACTATGACTTAATCCATGTGATGTTCTCATAGCGGGTCATTCCAGTACTTTGTTCCCTAACAAGTACTCGTGATCTTGATTCGTATCCTTATACGTATAATCATCATATGATCATCAATCAAGACTCACACTAGTCTTAACTCATTATAATTCACAATATAATGATCGACTAGGGAGATTTATGATATTTCTGCAAATACCATAGATCTTATTATAATGTAAACATGTAAATTAATTATAATAAACAGCAAATGAAATCCTTTATTTTATTAACTAAAAGTATTCATAAAGACAGTTAATGGATTGACCTAGGGCACATGCCCCGACAAATAATACACTCAATAAATGAATAAAATGAGTTAAATAATAAAATGGACTGTTATTTGGTGGTTAGGGTCATAGTAGTACGTGTATGTCGTGGTTTGGGACGCGAAACCGGGTGTCGGAACACCCGAAATATCATTTTTTGGTTTAAGAACAAGGGCAAGTGTGCCATTGGTGTCACAATTGGCGTCATTAGAGGTTGGAAATGGAGTAAATGGAGTTCATTGGATTGTCTTAAGATGCACAAGTGAGGAGAGATGCCAAATCAACTATAAAAAGTCATATTTGACTTCAAACCCACTACATTTTCTCTCTCCTTACAAATTTGAAAAATTGAGAAAAAGAAACCAGGGGTTTAGAGATCCAAACTTAGTGATTTGAGGAGCTTGGAGTGGTGGAATCATTAAAGCAATGTGAGATTCACAAACACCTCAACCTTCTTTACCTTTTGATCACAATTTTTGAGGTGTTGGTGTGAATCCATTAGGGATTGTTAGTGGTTGTTGAGTAGTTGTTTTGGTGGGTTTTAAGTACTATGAAGTTCAGTGGTTGGTGTTGTGGTTGTTGTTGTTGGTGGAGGGGTTTAAAACCCAAAATTTTCAGAAAAACTGGTGTCCAGAGCGCGATTAGCGCGCTAATGTGGTCATCTAGCGCGTTAGATGACGATTAGCGCGCTAGGTAAAAAGAATAGCGCGCTACTGTTCTTCCTGACGAAGAACAATGAGCTGCCTAGAAATCTAGCGCGCTAATCCCTAGACATAGCGCGCTAGATCTTGCGGGTTTTACACTATTTTTGCCACGTCACATAAAATATATCAAATTGACTAAAAATCACTTATAAATGGAAATATGTTCATTCGAGCAAGTAATTTGGATATCGGGGAGTCAGTGGAACCGGACCGGGGGTTAGGTATCGGGACACGGAGTGCGGTTTGAGGTTTGTAGTATCCCAACTAAAATTACTTGAGCAATATTTATTTTTGCTTTTGCATTCATATTATGCCTTTCAATACTCTATTCTTGGTTTGGTTAAATGGACGAACGTTGAGGCTCTCCCTCCGTGCCATTCCTGTGTTTATGTCCACTAGGTCATAATACGTGCGTCAGGGATCTCGGTGAATAGGTCAACCCGAGAGTCGCGCTAGGGCACGTGTGGGTGCGTCGTTGGTTCCACACCGACCACCTAGCAGATCCAGATATTGGCCTTGCTTGAGTGCTACTCGTCGACAGTAGTCTGTGGGGAGTTCGAAGGATGACGCTAGTTTAACCCTGGCTCTAGGAACACACTTTGAGCTTGCACTATTACTTATGCATGCGATGATCACATTTGCTTGTATTTATTTTCGCATGTTTATTTAATAGTTTAAATTCAAGTATTTACTTTCAGTATTGCTCACTTAATTTCCTTGTGAATACTCACTCTGGACTCATCATCTGTTTTTTGTGATGACTTGAGTGTAGATCTTAGTACAAGTCGTGGCAAGGGCAAGCTACCAGAATACTTGTGATTAAGAGATATCAAACCAGACTTATACGTTTGTATTATACACATTTTGTCTTATTTTGGGGATTTGGGTTGTGAGACACTTCAGGACTTTATATTGTTGATATTTTGATATCTTTGAGGTTTATATCTGATATATGTTGTCATATGGGTTTTTCACACTAGGTATCATAGTTAAATGCATGACATAATGTTTTGTATTTTAGATTGTCATGATAAAATATTTCACCTGTGATTTATTATGGTTTAAAACTATATTCTAAGCAGATGATTTGAGTTCATTAACAATTTAAACAATAAATTGTTGTTCATTGAGGTTAATAATGATAAAATGGTGGATGAGATGACATGTGGGACACAACACGAGCTGGTAGGCGAGGTTGTGGGCCCGTATTGGCCCCGTGGCGGTCCATTTGGAAAATGGGCCGTTACACTTAGAATCCTAGTTGTTGCCTTGTTGGTGTCCATTCAATTTCGTATTAATGTTTGTGTAATCGATGCTTATTGAATAGACTCAACAATCGAATGTCCATTTCGAATGTCCCAAAAATGTCACCCTAACATCTTCAAAAAAAAATTGATTTGAAAACATTTTAAGTGTTTTTTTATAAATGTTTCAATTTTAGTAAATCTATTCTAACATTTGACTTTTAAGTAAATTGTATTTTTAACCAAAGTTTGATTTAAAATTGATGATGTGTCAAATAAAATATGTAAAGAATATTATGTATGTAACGATTTGTTACCTTAAGCTGGTGATTAGTGTTAACCCAGTTATTAATTAGTTAAGATCGACATATCCCAATTAGTGTGTGTATACGTTTGTATGACGTATGGTGTTTGTTTGGTTTGCACACCTGAAATATAAAAAAAGGTTTTGTATATTGATATGGTATATACAAGCCTATACGGGATAAATACACGATAAAACTGTGAGTGACGAGGGAGACGTGGCAAGGGTGTGCACGCTCATGGCTACACGTGGACGTGACCGGCGGATTTATCGGAAACGATAAACACGAAATATATATATATAGTTATATATAAGGATATATATAATATATATATATATACTGGAAATTACGAAATTTGTAATTTTATATATCATTTGATTGTCTCGAACGGAGCGTAAGTCAAGATGTGTCAAACTTAGTGTCACGATAACGCGTGTCACTTTAACAAATCTATTGTTTGATCAGTCTCGAGATGACACAACACGTATCTCGATGAATATATATATATATATATATATATCAAAGTTGATATATATCAACTTAACAAACTATCAAACAAATGAAAACGAAAGTCGAGGGTTTCGATTTCGATCGCGACAAGTTATCCGAGGTACCGAATCGAAGCCAGTTGAGGAGCTTAAACGATAGAACGGCTCGAGAGGAACACAAAGGTATAATTCGTTTTAGTGTTTATCAAAGTTTGAAATTGAGGTGATTGTAGGAAATCATTGTTCATTGAGTTGTTGTTGATCCAATTTAGTCCCTCACCTCATATTTGATGTTTCTAAGCTATTGGGAATGAATTTGTGGATGTTGGTATCGATTTGGAGGTGTTTTGGTGGGATTGGAGTTGCAGCAGTACGCTGTTGTTGCTGGTCTAATGCGATTAGCGCGCTAGGTGCGCAGAACTTGAAGAACATGCAATACAAGCAGGGATTAGTGCGCTAATCCTGCTTATTAGCGCGCTAATCCATGCCCAGAACAGCAACAGTGATGTTTTTCTTATGAATCTTGAATGATGGGCTTAGGGACTGATTTAGGAGTTCCTAATAGTTATAATAGACTATATTAGACCTATATTTACTATGATTAGTTTATGATAGGTGTGGATTGACCGGGAGAAAGTTAGGGACCCGAAAAGTTAGGAAATTGGGAGTGGACTTAGACAAGGTAAGTATGGATTCACTTATTTATCAATGTTGCCTGGTTATTTAGTATATATAGTTCATTTAGTGGTTGGCATGGAATGGGGAATTGGTTATACTGTGATGGCTTTTTATAAATAGAAAAACGGTGTGTGATGTGACCATACTATAACTTCTGGTTTTGAGAATAGGTTTATAGGAGATGGGTTCCCTTCCCGGCCTATATATAACTCTGCTCAATTCGATAGGTTGTATGGATTACATGCACATTAGAGGGTTTAGAGATAGAACCATTGGGCATTAATGGATGGGCTAGAGAGTATGAAGGCCAACATATTGGTCTAGCAATCGCATTAATGGCGTCGATGGGTAATCGACCCTAGTTTTATGAAATAAATGGGAATCACAGTATCACAATTCAAATTATTTGCTTTACATCCGAATATGTATTGAATCTATATGATTTCCATATCCTTGTTAGATATTGTTGGATCATGTTGTTATTGCATGTTTTCCTTGAATACTATATAGAATATTGATGCATACTGTGAATCTGTATTTACTGAGCTCGTTGGAGTGCTCATTCCTTTTTCACATTTCAGGTGCGCAACCCAGCACTTCAGCCTAAGGGGAAAGAGAAGATTTAGGAGTCTCGAGTCTTCTCTGCGATGTAATGACCTATTTGTATCTATATAACTCTGTTGACTTATTTTGATGTATATAAACAGGGTTGGGGTGATTTTATAAATGGTTTGGAAGTTTTGGTAAACTCTGTATTTCCTTATATTCAATTATATCGAAAAAAAAAATTATTTCCGTTACGTATGACTTTGATATTTAAATTCGGTATGAATATACATGTCACGCCCAAAATTTTTAACTGTGTTATTGTCTTTACACAGGCTCAACGACCCGTACTGTGGGACCCACACGGTGATATGTTCGTTTACCGAGGCAATGGCCGAGGTACATTTTATATTTGTGTGTTGTATGCCTAGTGTACTGTGATGAGCATTTTTCGGTGGTTTTACCTCAAAAACGTGAAATGGGCCGAATGGCCGAAAATAAAAAGAAAATATTTGTCTCGACTTCGAATTGGCCTAATTGAGACAATATTGAATGTTAGGGAACTAAGAGGAGAACCCAGGCGTTTGGGCACGCATTTCAAATTGTCGAGGGATCGCTAGATTAGGACAAACGTGTGAATTGTAAGTACAACTGTGAGAATTTTATATTTCATTTCATTCTCTTGTTGATTTATTGGTCTCTTGGTAGATATCACGACTTGAACTCGCACATCATGTTGTTCTTGTATCTATTCATGGATGAATATTGTGACGTGATGCCTTGTGAATTGTTTCATTGCCTTTGATTCCTACACTTAATGTCATTCTTGAACAAAATTGATAAAAAACATGCTAATGGAATAATGTGGATTTAAGTAGACTTTTATTCAATTTCCTTTGGGCTTTGTAGCCTAACTTGTTTTGGAATCCTAGAATTTTGGAATTTTTTGTCTTTGAAAGTAAAGTATGGATTATCTAGTGTCCATTGCACGAGAGATGAGCGGTTCACAGGAACATGGGTCTACTGGGGTGCCGACACTCACCACTACACTTGCGCGACACACGAGTTATGGGACTCGGGGTGGTCGGCAAGCATGAGATTGATGTTGTAAAGCGTAGAGCGCAGCTCCGCTATTTATGTGAGATATGTTGAGCGCGGCTCCATATAGTAGTGGGAAATGTTAGGTGATAGTTCTCACCGCCGACCGGACGTAGATCATCTCGACTTAGTCTGTGTCTGTCTCTACATCTTTAACTATGATATTTACTTGCATTTCTTGTTTCGGCAATTGATTTCGCTACTTTATGCTTTTAAATACTATTCGTTTATTTTGGAAATGTGGCATGAAATTCTCCAGTTAGTACTTAAATATCATTATACTCACCGTCTAGTTTGTGACGGTGGGTGTAGGTTCGTCGAGCAGCAGCAGACCGGGGAAGGAGAAGATCGGCGACTTCCTCTGAGCAGTTCGGCGACTCTCCTCACTCATTTGTATGTCTCGACTTTTGTTGTATTATTATTGTTTACGTCATTTTGGGTTGTACATTGGGTTGAGTGAATAGTTTCATATATATACATGCATGTGATGCTGTATTTTCTTGGCTTTCCACACTTAGGAATTTTGAATTATCATGGCTTCCGCATAATTTTTAAACTATATGAAAATGAGAATATAGATCAAGACATGAATTTAGAGGAATATAGAAACGAAAAGGCTGACTAATACGTAATTAAGTCTTAGGTGAGTTGGAGTAAGGCTTGATTACGGGATTAGGCCGGGCGGTGCCCTGTTTAGTAGTTGGGGTCGTCACAATACAGGTTGAGTTTATCAGGTATGAATGGAGAGGTTGCTGGCTCTAGTTAAGTCTACGAGGTTAGTGGGCTTAATTAGGGTTTCAGGTCGAGCATTTTCCCTAATCGGGATAGGGGATGTCACAATGAAGATGACTTTACCTTCAAAAAAAAACTTTTAACCTAAATAATTTGTTGAAAAAAATAAGAGAAGTGCTAGAATGACAAGAACATGTCACACCGCAAGATACATTGGCTCACAAGAGCCGTTCATGCACGCCTCGAGTTATGTGCATACACAAATCCCGATACATAAAACGCGGGTTGAAGCCGTATGGACAGCTCGTATGAACCAATGTGTCTTGTGGTGTGACAATGATGTTGTCATTCTAATATTTTCCAAAAACTAATTGTCACATGATCAATTATGGGTCTAAGTCTGACGAAATATATAATTTACATGAAATCAAAACGTTAGAATAGATTTGTCAAAACGAAATATTAGAATTAATTTGCCAAAATCTTCGTACTTTAGGAAGGAAGTTTGCACTTAGTCGAGCACAATGAAAGAGTTTGATCCATGTAATCGACCCCAATTAATTTGGGACTCAGGCTATGTTGTTGTTGTTGTTGTTTGATGATTGAAGGGGGCGAAAATACTCAGTGTTTACAAAGACTTGACATTAGACCACACACCTAGCAATCTTATTTTAAATAATGATTTCAAACACTTTTTTTTTTTTTTTTTTTTTTCTCTTTATTTAGGGTTTTGAAAGAAAGTCTCAATTTTGCAAACTTTTACACAATACTTAGTTAGTGGATAAGTATCTGAAGCCAATTGATATCGACTAACTAACTTTTGGCGAGTGTGATATTATTTCCAACTTAGCCACCTTTTACAATAGTCATAAAGGTGTGGGGTTTTAACTCAAAAGGCCTCGATACTATTAGATGAGAGATTCACACTTCAAAGACTTGAACTTAAAACAGAAGCTCTAGCAAACAAAAGACTGTTAACATAATATGTCGAAAAAAGAATCCAACAGAGAGTAATAACCTGAGCTATGACTTATTACACTTAATAATTTTTTATTATTTTCTTCCATTAAATTTCATATTCAAAGAAGTTCCCAAGAATGTACAAGACTAGATATCCACAAACCAATCCATGAGAGTCAAATTACTTCCCTGTTCTTCATAAAGGCAATTCACAAACTGTGCATTCACAGCACTAGTTAAAATCCTATTTCTTGAAGTAGATGAAAGCAAGTTAAAAACGCACATCCCAGAGAAACTGGCGTTGCACGCCAGTCGTCTGGAAGGCTCGGATCTTGAACTAAGAATTGAAAGAATAAACAATGGAGAACCATGATCGTTAGGGCGCCTCAGCTTCTCGCAGTAGAGACAAGAAAATAATGGCAGGTTGTTAGAGTGAAGTGACGAAGGTTCATGAAAAGAATTTAATAGCAAGTGGAAGGAATGTCACCTAAGAATATACAGAAGGTAGTTGCTTTTCGACGAATTCAATCGACTTTTGTTTCTTGGTTGTTGCATTCTTTTTGCTGATCTTGGTCTTTTTCTTCGGTCTGACAGATTGGAGCACTTGGTGGCTGTTCTTGCAACTGGAACAGTAAACAACTCAATCCATGCATGAAGCAGAAAATATCATTTTTTGTTGATAATGTAAAGACCTGACAGTTAAACTACAAGAAGATCCAATTCATGCTATGATCCGAAGTTCGATTCTCCCAACGGAAACAAAATTGAAAAGACAAATTTTGCATGATTTAGTGGCAATCAGTAACTGGGTTCGATGTGAATCATGTGATTAGCAATAAGAAGCAAAAATAACGACAAACATCATGTTAAGTGTTAACGACAAAAACTAGTCATATTTGTAAACATTCAGGCAACGCAGATACAGACCAATATTTACAAACTATAAATAGAAGATCTTACTAAACCGAACAAGATTGATGATGACATGCAAGTGAAAGATTTTGCCCGTGTGTGTGTATATATATATACTAGTTTTCATAATGTGTGTGTGTGTGTGTATATATATATATATATATATATATATACATACTAGTTTTCATAACGTGCTCCGCAAGTGCGGTGCACGTGCTACGCACCCTATGAACATAAATTAAATTAAAATAATAATATATATTTATTAAATCAAACAATTTTATAAATATAAGATATAATATAAATACATTATAAATGAAAAAATATAATGATAAACAGATTAGAAGTGACGATGAACATATTAAATATAAATATAAAGGTGTCACACCTATGTAATGAGGTATATCATGTTGGAATGAAAGTTGTCCTATTTCTCTCCTCTATTCTCTCATTCTCCTATTTATTTACTTGTTTACTTTACCTAGCTTAGTCCTAGTTATTTTACAACATTAGGCAATTACTTGTTTTTTTGATTTCGGCTATACGCACCACACCTTTTACTTAGGGCTCTCCAGCGAAAAAGTCAAACTAAAAAAAGTCCATTCTGCTGCAAAATGACACTTATGTCATTCACTGTGAAAACTATAAGATAAGTCTCAGCCACATGTCGCCCAACCTAAAATAGATGTCTTGACCGAGGTTTTGGAGTTGGGTGCTTCAATTAGGATGAAGGGGTATATATAGCGGAGCTTTTTTTTTAATTAAAGACATTTAATTAACACAGTACAAAAAATAATGTTTAGTTCTATAGTTTTTTTTTCAGCATATATACTATATTATTAGTTGTTTTTTTGTTAGATTATAGTTATTTTTTGTTTTTTTTTTCCGAGTATAGTTATTAGTTGTTATGTTTAAGTTTAAGTGGAACACTTAAATCTTGTATACTTGTATGTTTATCACGCTTTTAAGATAGGAATGTACGGGCTCAACTCATTATCCCTATCCAATTACAATGTCTACAATTAAATAATCGGGCTAACAAAAAAAATCGATAAAAAATATAAAAATAAAACTTAAACTGCAACGAAAGACACAAATCGAAAAATTCAAGCCAAAAATAGAAAACAAAGGTTAAAATCGTACTTTCCTCACGGTCCACATTGGTGCTTTTAATATAGTAATAGATATATATATATATATATATATATATATATATATATATATATATATAAACAAAGACCTCGTCTACAATACTGATGTTTGTTCTTTAGAGAAAAAAATAATTGGATTAAACAGTTCTAAAATTGTAGCTAACCTTCATTTGCATTAAGTTCTCAGTCGTAAGCACAACAGTCAGATCATTCATCCTGTATTACAGAAAAAAAAAAAAATATGAATTTTTTTTCCTGCAGTCCAAAATCCAAAATTTCAAGGTGCGTGTCTGGAGAAATTTAAAGTGGATCCGTAACATTGCAGTAGACATAGTAGCAGACCATCAACATCATCCAGGGTTCCATTCCATTCATAATGACCTACCTGGATTGAAACTCAGAAATCTTGGAAAGCAGCAACTGCCTTCTTCCACCATCCGACGTGTCTCCCTGTTAAATAGTCAAGTAAAAGATCAGCAGTTGAACCATTAAAGACTCACTGTTTCTAGAACTTGGATTCTCGATGTAAATAAAACCATTAACCTAGGGTCCTAGTATGTTCATTTGTCCTACTACTTTGCGCCTTATGTGACTCTTTCTTACCCATAAAACACTGCACTCTCTTATAACTTCGAAAATACTTTTGAATAAACAAAAAACATATATAGAACAACAACAACAACAACAACAACAACAACAACATAGCCTCAGTCCCAAAGAACAAAAAACATATATGAAGGTGTTTTTTATTTTGCCAAATATAAATTTTTTTACGGCTTAAATGATTAGCTGTAGATTTTGCTTTTGCTGCCATTTGTTCCGACACAAGCATTTATAGGTCCCGTCTAAACTTCTTATCTCATTATAAATGCCGAGATATTTCACAAGCATAAAATATCTTAAAAGGGAAAATGAGAACGCATGCAAGCCAATACACATACAACATTCTCCGAGCTTTGAGATTCTGGGGTTGGCTTTCCCTTTTGTAGAGCTGAACACGTTGGACCTGCTTCAAATAAAAGAGTGAAAATGAGAAAATACAAGCAAACAGAAACACCCTTCATCTTAAAGACCTTCCACTCACCATCTGCTGCCATGCCTCGCTCCAAGTTGTTCAGTGAAATTGCAATCAAATCCTAAAATTAACAAAAATATGTCAGAACAGTTTGGGATTTCTGAAACAAAAACAACTTTTCTCATTGGAAATCTAATCAATATTATAACCATACTTGTAAAGCAGAGGTTTGTTTTAAGAGACATTGGAGGCTAGACGCAAGTGATGCAGGCGCTGAACCGTTTTGTGCTGCCTTGGATGACTGGCCAGGAAGCTGAAAAAACAGCAATAGCATGACATTAACAATCATCTCATATCTGGTTGTATGATTGTATCTACGGTAGAAGTAAAAAGGGCACACGTCAAAAGAAAGAAAAAGAACAGTTAGTACACATGATATTTCAAAAAATAATAAAATTCATGTGAATGTTTGTCAACTGCACAAAAAATTATTCGTCAACTTGACCTTGACCTCAATCGATAACAGGATTCAAAAAAAAGGCCATAGAATTCCCTTTGCAATAATGTATTTTGCGTGACATCACTTCAAGAGGAATGGCACCTAACATTCTCCCAAAATCGTCAACCATGTAAAGGGCTGAAGCCAAACTACCAAAAAGGAATAGAAAAATAAAATTGTGGAGTGGAGGATTCTTTGTTTCCTAGACTACAATGTTTGCAAAACTCCACAGGGAAAGAAATTTAAAAAAAAAAAGAAAAAAAAAGGCGACTATTCTTCCTAGAGACAGTCACATTAACATTGCTACATTAAATGAATTTCCTGAAACCTTATGCAGGCCCAAAGGTCACACCAATTGGTAGCATAGCAATGTAATTTAACAAAGAACAAGTCTTATGAGGTATTGGCAGCCACATTGAGGCACAATTGGATCGACCACAGGATTAGGTCAAGATTGAGGATCATAATTAGAAATGATTTTACAATGAAGTTAAGAATCCATGCAATTGTAAAAAACTTACCTATCGTTAGAAAGAAATACTTGTTTGAAATAATTAAAAAAAAAGTTCAGTGGAAAAATATAACTAACCCCCTGTTTAGAATCCAGTAGGAAAGCACCAAAACTGGAAGATCTTTTCATGGAAGGATCCTAAAAGCACAATGACATTTGGTGAATGAAAAATCATACAAGAAATCATTAGTTTCCATTCTTTTCTTCCCCTTTGATACGAATCCCCAAATACAAGTACAAAACGCATGCAAACATCAATATTCGAGGTACACGAAGTGAAGTGCATAGTAACGATCCCATTTTTACTATTCTAGTAAAAGAAAGTATCCATGAATTTAAGTCCTTTCCTTGTGATTTGAGGGTCACCATGGTTTTATTATTTTATATACGTTAGCATTATTAACATAACTGAATTTTGTATTCTGATTTTCTTTCTAAATGGGTCATTAATGACTAAATAGGTTTATGGCTAACTTAGGGAGGATGAAGTTGCACTTAAAAGCCCTGAACACAAAAGTTAAGAAAGAAGACTCACAGTGACAAAATCCACATTTTCCGAAGTTACAGAAAAGCGACCTTTTTTCTGTACCAAATCGACCTTTGAACCATCCTCCAAGGCATCACCGGATCCTATAAGAAAATGAAAGAAAATAACCTTCCTTCAGATGGCCTTGAAACTTTCAGAACTTCTTATATGACAGGTTTTGTTCCAATATTCATACAAATATCATTACACCACAAACCATTACCTCCCGAAAATCTTGATGGGGCAGACAAATTGTTCGCAGAAGCCTGATTTGGGAGCATCAACTGGGAATTAAAGCTGGGCACTTTCCTCATAGTATGCCGGCTTTTGTCAGTTATTTCTTGGTGATTGTTTTCACACCTAAAATATAACAAACCTCGAAACAATTATTTAATATAGAGTATCAAAAACCATATGTAACGCAAATCCAAAATTAACGGAATAAAATCAAAATAACAAATGTTAGAAATACCTACTAATGCTTAGATAAATTTGTAATCCAATAGAACTTAAAAACTACATAATCCATCAAGTTAAGAAACTCGATTTTTTTTCCGAATAATACTTGAGCTTTCTGATGTAGCATTCAGAAAATCTTTCAAACAAGTACAACATAGCTGATAAAACATAAATGAACAAACAGAAAAATCAGTATTTATTACAGACCTTTTGGAGATCACATCCTTCTCTGACAAAGAGCGGGTAACCTCCCTGTCTGGCATAAGCAGTCCATTTGGGGCCCGACAGTTTCTGTTATTTTGACTTTTAAGACATACCTGAGTGATCTTTTCTAAACCTTGCAATGCTGCCTCACTACAGCCATTTCCATCAACGTATTCTTTGTCACCAAAATCAGAGATTTGATTCAAGCATTCTGCTGTTGATGTTTCAGACCCACTTGTGCTTTCCCTGCAGGAATAAGTATGCAAAAATTTCAAGAAACAGGCCAGGCATCAGACGGACACTGTCTTAAAAATCACAAACTAATTGGCGTAGTTGTTCTTTCAAAGAGAATGGCATTTAATTAGAAAAACAGTGTCGTTATGGATAATAAGGAAATAACATGAGTAGAGACATCATAAAGCATAATTCAATGAAAAAACATACATCTTTCTCGTTTAAAACACAATTATTCTGTTCATTTTTATTTTACTTCCTAAAAGTACTCTTATGTGAAAGGGTACCCTTCATAGTTTGCTACATATCAGTTGATCAGAAATCCACTAAGAACTGCAGCTAAAATTCTGAGACAATTCAGTTTGTGTGGCAGCACCGAAACTTATTATCCTTTTTTTCCTAGTGAGTTAATTTGGTTTGTGTGTTAAACCAAGCGGAGTGGAAGAGTTTGATTCATGTAGCCAACTGCAACTAAGATTATGTACTTACTTATGAAATGGCAATATGTTTTACATCTTTTATCCCCAACTGGTTTTCTTTTTAACATATTATTATGAAATCTACTTAAAGAAAAACTAAATCCCCTGAAACCCTTTCTTTTTCTTTTTGTAGAATAAAACTCTTTCAAAATCTTTGAAAACTAAAAGCTTCACTAGGATCAAATAGATCATTACGAACCTCCACATCCTTGAAGATTTATTTATCACGCTCCTACCATTGAACACTCATTGAGAATTCAAGTATTGTATACATAATTAGTCCGATCCTTTGTAGTAACACTACTAGGAATCTTAGGTCTTTATTGGATAATTAAAGATTTGTTTATCACGCACCTACCATAGAACACTCATTGAGAATTCAAGTATTGTATACATCATTAGTCCGATCCTTTGTAGTAAAACTACTAGGAATCGTAGGTCTTTATTGGATAACGGGCAGTTTCACATTATCCCAAAGTACATGTGTCGGATACTTGATACATGTCCGAAACTTAAAAGAAATCTGGACACTCCATTTCTTTTTGGTTTCCCACACAGGATCCAACGCCAACCGTGTCGACTAATTCAGGTTTGAGTACTATTGCGCCCCATTCGAGAGGTGGCCCTCCCAACCTAGTTTGCTCCATCCACAAGACTCGAAACCAAGACACAGCTTAAGGGGAACCAAGTTCCTTACCATTTGGACCAACCGGTTGTTGGTCTATACTCCATTTTAAAAGCTCTTTGTATAAGTGAAAATCAAAATATCAAAAGAGAAGGAAAAAAATCAACAAGAACATCTAATGTTAAATTTAAAGAAGGAAAATAAGAAAGAACTTAGATTTATAGGCTGGGCTATATACACTAGTACATTTTTCTGAGTTTTTAGTTACTTTCTGCCAATTCCCCGTTCAGCATACCCACACGGCCACACCCGACACTCATACCCGAGTCCAAGTAACATAGCACTCAATCACTATTGCTCAAAATTAAAATCTCCCATTAAAACTCTAAACATTTATTTCACCTCCACCTTTGTAGAACACTGTACGCACTACATAGGTTGTTCCAAGTCCAAATAAAAGGAGGAGGCTCCCATGCCCATTTTCCATACCCGAAAAATGGGGAAGGAAGGTCCCGAGTCCATTTTTCATGTCCCAAAAATGGGGAAGGGAGGTCCCGAGTTCATTTTCCATACCCGAAAAATGAGGGAGGGTTGCAATAGGTTGACAACCAACATAAGAACTTTTGTCGCTCTCTATGAAATGTAGTGTTGCATGTCTTCACAGTTCAGAAATTTTACAGTATTACCTAAACCAACCAGTCAATCATGTAAAAGGTTGTACTGTCACCCGTAATGATCAAACATATCTCTTTCATCACAACACCACTACTTAATCAGTGTTTTCTGTCGTTCATTTCTAGTTGCTCCTACTTCATTTCCCTAAGTTAAAGTATTAGTTTAGAAGACTTGGTGCTTATGCCTCAACTTTATAGGAAACCTAGGTTTTCATTACATGCAATAATTTTCAGCCACCACATTCAACAATTTTCAGCAACCACAAATTCCATTATTATTCCTGCAGCTTTCATTTTTAAGAGGAGAGCAGTTTATGTAGGATAGCCAAAAACTAAAACTTAGAATTGAAATTGCAAACCTGCAGTCAACTCCAATAAAAGAGGTGGTTCTCCCAAAACCAGAACTGGAACTAGATGCATCCTGCTTGCAATAGCAATGATAATATGCTTAATAAACAGAAAGAGTGCACATAAAATCTAAAAAGAAAGCTCCTCACAGAGTTATAGAAGACTTGGTGACTGCATGAGATATGAAATCAATAGATGGATTTTGTAGAAGTTGGGACCAAAATAGAAGTCCCACATCAGTTGTGTAAGATTTGAGTTGCAAGTCATAGTACTGAGGCCTTTTAGGAAAAATGACATATGCTAGAGTTGAACCGAGTGATTAAGCATGCAGTAATTGACTGCTAGCACCACGAGATCCATTGGCCTGCCCACTAGGATTCCACATAAAAATTGTTTTTCCAAGTTTTATTTCTAAGTCATACCAGGTTGCTGTGATCAATAAACAAGAAGGTGAATAGATGAATCCATCTATTGCCAATCAACGTTCTTTAATTATAAAATTGGTTACACCCGAAAGTTTAATCCATCTTAAGTATTAGAAACTGTCCAACCATGAATTTGACTTTTCAATCAAGTAACTGGAAGTGTTGATTGAATATTTCAGTTTCTCAAGTAGATGAAAAAAATGGCAAATCACTTAATTCAACAATCTAAATTTTGTATGGATAATCATATCATTAATCTTGTACAGCCAACAAATAAAGCAAGCCCGGTTTATTCACTATAAGATGGAAGACATAAATAAGGGCTTACCACATCTTCACCAGCCAATCTCTTTGTTTGGTCTTCATCCTTAGCTCCTGTAATGTCGTCCTCGTCATCTGGAATCTATAGGAAAGCTTGAAAATCAAATTCAGCTAGCACAATAATGACTTGCCAGTTAACTAACAGAGCATGTTATTCTTAGTAGTGAAGACAACAGGTTTTGAAGTTTGAAAGGAGAAAATATTATGTACCAGAGACGCCTGGAGTTTCAAATCCTCAACATCAAAGTTCCACCCACTAACGCTCCGTTTATACTCACTCTGATAGAGAAAATAAAACAGTTTACAGTAAATGAAAATGGTACCTTAATTGGAAAGGAAGTAACAGAAATTTGTGCACAACCATCTATTAAAAAGAACAGATTTGCATAGCCATTTGTCAAATGATAATCAGGGAACATAATGAACTTCATTTAAGCTTATGAAAGATCAAAATTGCTATTAAATTAGAAAGAATAGAACAGGCTTCGTAAACTCTCTGTAATATCAGAAGCATTGTTGAAATAAGATCTCTCATGAAAAGCGGTTAAAATGCTGACAGCTAGAGCATTCCAGTTAGTTGCAAATATCACTAGTGACCATTTTGCAATTTATAAAAGTTTACAAACAAACCATTTCCTTCTATTTGGCAGAGGAACATGACAAATGATCATTGTTAGAAACAATGCTGAGCAACCACAAACTTTTAACATCAAGACACGCAATCTCATAATTTTGAGAAATACTTCAAAGTTCAAACCTGTGACATCGCTTCTTGTTCTGCTGAAGGAACTTCTTTTGAAGCTAATTGTGCGGCATCCTTAAGCTACAAGAATAAAAAGTTCCCTCACTTAGAAACACAAGTTTAACAGAAAACAAGCATCCGAATTCAAGAGTAAGGTAATAACCTGGATAATTTTCACACGGTCCCCAAGAGGTGGCAAGTCAAGCAGAACTTTCTTCACAGAAGGCCCTGGAGATTTAGTCTTTTTGAAAAAAGAGTGCTTCAATAGTTTTTCTGCTGTTGGCCTCTTTTTTTGATCTTTCACCAAGCACATTCCAATCATTTCTTTAAAAGACTGGTCCCAGATTTTAAAAAAAAAGTTGAATAAGTATATTACTGAATAACAGGAGAAGAATGTCTGATTTCATAACTAAGACTTTCAAATATATCAGTTTCTCATTAAAAAAAAAACACAACTTTCAATCCTCCTGATAGACACTGACTACAAAAAAAAAAACCCTCCAGTTAGATAGAAGACTAATTAAACAAGTTTGTGGCCCAAAAACTGATGTATTTCATGAAACAAATATAACATGATGTCGGAAATGAGGTAAAGACTTGTTATTGGAACAAATGCCTCGGAAAGTACCTTGGAAAACTTTTTGTCTCGATCATAGTCTAGTCCAGGAGGGGCATTTTGGAGGGTCATCAAGAGAACCTGGCACGAAGAGAGGCCATAATTACATTACATGATTTGGCACCATTAAAACGCAGATTTTCCAATCATAAGTTCCATGAGTCACGCAATTCATTTCTGCTTAGTAAGACGCAACTTACCTTCATAGGAGGAAATTTTGAGAAGGGAGCATGACCATGGGCCAACTCCAGAGCAGTAATTCCGAATGACCAAATATCCGCCCTGTTGAAAGTATCCAGGTCATTATCATATCAAAACATTTTTCACTTCTTTAAAAACAATTTGGTCTCTTTAGTACAAGACATTTTAGGTGCTTTCAATTGAGAAAAATTATTTCAAAAGCAAAGTCCAAGCTCTCTACAATGAATATTGTATTCAAAAAGCAAGTTAACAGTAAGAATACAAACATTTGGAAAAAGATACAAGGTGATACTTAAGTTAGGAAAGAAAAAATAAAGAAAAAAGACCAGTACCAATCTATGTCAGTGGATTACATAGTCCATAGACCCCAAAAATTATTTTTTGAAAAAAAGAAAGAAAAAATATAATGTTCTAGGCTTCTAGCATAAGGAATTCACACTCTTAACCTTTTATGGTGTTAATTAAGCATAAAAGACCGATTATATCTTTAAGCTTTAAAGAAATGGGCATGAGTGAAAATTGTAAAAACTTTAAATTAAAAATCCAGAAACAGAAAAGCTACAAAAATCAATTAGGAATGATAACAGCAAGCAAACTCGACATGCTGTCTTGCATATACTTTTCATCAGAATTGGCATTTGATGCAAACTGCCCAAGCAGGTCACATGGTGTAGTTTGTGGATGAATAAATGAAATACTTACTTGAAGTCATATCCACTGTCTTGTTGCATCACCTCTGGAGCCATCCTACAGAATAAGAAACCAACAAAAAATGTAAGCAAAATGATTGGTTGACATGCTTTTGAGTTTTGACACCTAATAGTTGTGATCCTTTGAATTTTGCATCGAGATGCGCAAGCACGTGTTCAAAGTGTATCCAAAGGGTCACAACTAGATGTTGGATGTAGGTGTCAAAAGACGGTTACTTGAGCATTTCCCAAAACATAATTACATGTAAATAAAATAAATAAGACTCTTTTTACAAAACATTGATGATGTCAAAGTAGTTCTTTTCTCAAAATAATGTGAAGTATAGAGAGAAAGAAAGTTGTCTCACCAGCAAGGAGTTCCAATAAAAGTATTTCTTGCACGTCGCCTGTCACCATTGTCAAACATGCAAGCAGAGACACCAAAGTCAGCAAGCTTCACCATCCCATCACTATCGATAAGTATATTTCCAGCCTACATTCATAAATGTCGGTTACACAAAATTAACCCTTGTGATATTTCCAATCCCAATATATATTCCATTGAGCTTAATTTGTTTGAGTTCCCTGCTAACCTTCACATCCCGATGGATATGGCCATGTCTATGTAGATAATCCAAAGCCTTGAGAGTTTCCTTCAGAATATAACCAATTGTAGACTCTTTAAGTCCATCGGGGTACCCATATTTCATGAGGTGGAGACAAGATCCCTCAGCCATGAACGGCATTATCACCCATAGACATCGATCAACGACAAAAGAACAATAAGATGTAACCAAATTTGGGTGATTCATCAAACTCATTATCTGAGCCTCCTTTTGTATGTTCTCCTGAACCAAATAAAAAATAAAAACAAAAGAAATTCCAGATGAGCAACTTGGGATCCTTCAAACTCTTCAAACTTACATTTGCGCCGCCATTCAATGTCCATGAACACATAAAAATCGAGAATCCAAACCATTAAAGCTCATAAACACAGGCATTGCGAAGTTCATCGATCAAATCAAATTCTCTATGATTCAAGTTTACACTTGTGATGTCATTCAATCTTCACTAAAAGCCTAAAACGTGAAACTTGAGAATCCAAAACCCTAGAACGCAAAAGTTTTACGTTCAAATCAACCAATAAAACGTATTAAACAACAGCGCATTGGAAACTCAACTTTCAATTCTCCTAATTCATAACTACGTTACCATCCAATTTGCGCTCAAACATAACAACCTACACTCCAAAATCCTAAAAAGCTCAAAACTTGACATTCAAATCATACAAAAAAATCAAGATTTCCAATCACAGCTCCTCTCTTCTCATCCATTCTCGCATTCGATTCAGATCGGTTTCGAAACCTAGGTTTTCCTAAACTCACAATCCAACCGATCAAACAAACAAAAAATCAACCGAAGATCCGAAACATGCACGATTCAGAATCAATGATCAATCCAATCAAGCAGATCACGGAAACCACGAGGAAACGAAATCTTCGGCCATTGAAGACCGTTAAAGAGAAATCGAAGCGAACCAGATTGCTGTTGCAGCGCTCGAGATCCAAGCACTTGACGGCGACGACCTCATTGGTTGGACGGTAGATCGCCCTGTACACGGTGGCGCTCGCGCCTTGGCCGATCTCTTCTAGAAGCTCGTACTCCTCCCGACTCGTCGAGAACGTCTTCCGCTCGCTCGCGCTCCTCTTCATCTCCGCCGCCGCAGATCTCGCCGGAAACCACCGCCTCCGCCTCCGCCTCCGCAATGCAATGCAATGCAACTCTCTCTCTCTCTCTCTCTCTCTCTCGCTCTCAAATTCTGTTTGGGTTTCCTTGTTTGTTTGGGATTTTGGGAAAAAATCCCAGACCAACTCAGATCCCACACTCTTATTAGACACGGAGTTGTTTCTGTCCCTTGATTTTGCATCGATGTGCGTGCCTACGGATTTGGGTGGCTTAAGGATTTTGCTTCTCTCCCTAGACATTGTGCGAGAGAGTCTCGGAATTAAACGGTCAGATTCCTCCGTTGACTTGACTTTGCGGGGCCAGTCAAGCCCCGCGAGGGGTGAAACACTGGCGCTTTAATGACGTGGAGGGCGGTTTGTTCTGCGATTGACACGTGGAGTGGGGGCCCGCTTTTGGGATTCTCTTGTTGTGCTTTTCGGCTGCGGTTTTGAGGTATTTCTAGCGCGACACGTGCGGTCTGTGGGCCCATGAAAAGAGCACTGAAAAACTGACGCTGTGATTGATTCCCAACGCGAACGAGTTGCACTCGTGCATGAGTCTCTATTGAATGGCGTGCTTGCAAGTATCGATGTGGATCCAACAGTTCCCAACACGTGTTCCGAATTCCGATTCATTTCCCAACCTATTTCCGAACGAGTAGCAATCCCAAATTAGCTGTGGGGATGCACGCATCTCGAGACGCATCGAAGGGCAATTTGAGTATTTGATCCAATAAATGTTTGAACATATCATGGTCCTGAAGCCAATTCAAGCTCCGTTGATTCTTCAAGCTCACACCAGGTCGTGCGCTTATAAAAATCAAAAAATCTATTTCGACTTTTTGAGTCTTGACTCAAAAATCTTTTGCTAGTAATTTAAGATACTTACATAAACAAAAAGACATAATTACTCTCATCTTTAGTATCGATACACACAAAAATATTCACATCCTCCACCTCCTCTACTGTCACAATCACTACCGACATTGCGTTCGCCGCCATCATCTAATGCACACTTTCATTTGCTCAAGTTCCGCCACTCTCATCTCTCTCTGCGACTTTCATTTGCTCTCTCCTCGAGTTAATACAAACCCACCCAACTCTTATATCTCTCTCTCTCTCTCTCTCTCTCTCTCTCTCTCTCTCTCTCTCTCTCTCGATAAAGGCGGTCGGATCTCGTTTCTCTCTCTCTCTCTCGGCCAAATCTCTCTCGAGAGAGGCGATCTCTCTCGCCGGACCGGATCTGATCCGGTCGAATTTGGTCGGGATCAAAAAGGAGGGTGGCCGACGGTGGTGGATGATGATGACGGCGCCGTCGATGGCCGGTGGTCACGGCAGCGATGGCGGTCATAATAGCACGAAGGCGGTAAGTGGTGGATTGATGAAGAATGGTATTTAAGTCTTTCTGCTAGTTTGAGTCCGGACTCATTGAGTCCACCTAGCACTACCCTATTAAAATTACTCAATCCGATCATTTATATAAGTCGTTTAAGGTAAGGACACACGTAATTAAGGCAACCTTAATTACGCGTGTAATTTACATATATGTTATTTGACATTAAATAAATTGAAGAATTGAGTAATCATAAATGTTTGAATTGTATGAGGGTAAAATGAGTAAAAATGCAATAAATACACTCTTGAATTCCAAAAACGACTTACAATTTTAAACAAGAAGTTTTTGTTAGAACGACTTATATAAATGACTGGAGTGAGGAACATAAAAACTAAGCATGGAATTATATGCATAGATTTTTTTTTTTGGTGCTTTTTTTTTTGGCCCTCTAGAACATGGATGGCTAGTTGGCCATTGCTTAAAATAGTTCCAACTATACAAGTATACGTTACGTAAAGTTATTTGAAGAAGCAAAGTTTTTATCTTTTTGTTGCACGTACATCCAGTTTCAATTATTATTTTTGAATAAGATCCAGTTTCAATTATTTGTTTTTAATGTAAGGAATCGTTTAGTGTTTTTTTTTCTATTAATTTTCCTTTATGTGTTTTTAAGAGGTTTGAAAGCATTACACTTGAAAGCATTACATTTATATATATATATATACCAATTAATAAGTAGTTCACTGATTTGGTATCGAATCATATTTGAATTTTTTTTAATTATTATTATAAGCTCACGAGGAGCAACTTTCGCTCTACGTATATATTGAGAGGTAGTTTTGTATTACAAGTTCACATATATAGCTTTCTTAAGTTTATTAACATTTAGTGGTCAAACATAACAGGTCATATTAGGCCCATATGAGCCTAGTTAGTACGTCAGGCTGAACGAACCCGCATAACTACCAAATTTCACAGTGTACTTGAATTATTCTACTAAATCCGTATTGATTTAGTAAATATATACTAACTGGTGACTCATTATAGGCATCGACTCACTCAGTACTCATACGATGCACCTCGCGACATGCACACGGATATCTCAAGACATATCGCACGACAATTGTGTAGGTGCCCAAGCAGGTTCCATTAAAAATATTACAATCATACAATATGGGCCTTGCAAATTCGAGATGCGTTCCATTTAATTAATCTTTGGCCACTTATGGTAATAGAGTAAAGATACGGTGATTATTTGACAAAAATTAAAAAAATAAGATACCGTGATTCTGTGTCGACCTTTTTTTTTGTGGGAGCAACTTGAATATTCACCGTTGATTTCGTTGATTGGAGATAATTATAAATCCTGGCCGGAAGAATCACATCCATCACATTCACAAACAAATCCAAACAGAACATAACAACTAACAAGCGACGAATCCAACGGGCCCGGATAGCCGCTCGATCCGATCAAACTTTCTTCAAATCACGCTACCTACCTATCATGCATGCCTGCTCCCCAATCATAACGCACCACGTGTAGCACGTCCAATAAACATGGCCCTCTTTAATTTTTTTCTTTTGGAAAAAAAAGATAATAATTTTTTTGAAGAAAAACTAATAGTGATGTTGATCCCATATCTAAGCGCATTTAAGTAAAGAAATAAAGTTGATTTAAAAAAAAACTAACGAAATAAAGTTTTCAAAAGAAAAGTAAATAACTAAAATAAAAAAAGGACATGTATATGTTCTATATTTTTTTTCCTACTAGGTAAAAAAAAAGTTATCACTTTTTTAAGAAAATGCAAAAAAAAGTTATCTTGATTGTGACCGAACGTAGATTAGTCGTAGTTTGTGTGATATATCGCATAAGAAACTAAAAAAATTATGTTTAAAAAATAGGTGTCTTTTTTGAATAGAGTAAAAAAATAATTTGGTAAGCTGATATGTTATAAAGAAAAAAAATGTTTTAAAAAATTATAATTTAATCTTCAAAAAAAACCTAAACCCATTAATTTAAGTTATTGGAGAAAAAGGCTTATATAACCGTAGTTCTGTGATTTAATAATAATTCTTTTTTTGATTTTTCATCTAATGTTTGGTGCCAACCGCACCGATTAATACACGCTCGAACATGTCGAGCTTTATACAATGATGATCCTCCCAACTTAATTTTTTAATAATAATATGTGATTTATTTTACACGAATATTGAGTTTGAGAGATGGATTGGTGACAAAAGAGAATGTTCACTTATTATAAGAAAATGTTGGCCCAATATTTATGGTATTATTAATAAAATAAGTAAGAATAATTTATACACTTTATTCAAAAGAAATATATTGAAGCACCTTCGCATATATTTTAAAATTAATGCTAAGATTTTTAATTATAAAAATAATTTGAAAAAGCAAAAGGCCAAATAATTAATTAATCATTGAATCAATAATCCCATTGAAAATTTTTGGTCCAATATATACTTAAGTTTTCTTTATCATCATTGTTATTATATACTATATATAGAAATCCATGAGTCCAAAGAGTGTCGGGTTACACATGCACACATGAGCATATAAATAGAGTTGGAGCTCATCTTGCACAAAATCAATTGATTCGTGACTCTTATTATATTTTCGACGTGGGAATATATACTCCAACATATATGAACCATTTGTTACTTGTTAGTCCATCTGAGATTCACTACGTTCATATCTCAATGCATATCAAGGGTCAAAACGGTGGAAATCGAATGTTAGAAAACGTTACATCATGACCTTCCTTTTCAATAAAAAATTCCTAGCTAGTTCAATAGGGAAACGCCACGTATTTGTACAATCTGAGAAAATCTGATGGCTAGGATTCCTCGACAACGACCCACTGTGCATGGTTTGTCTTTTTGTTTGTTTGACAAAGAAACTCGTGGACCTAAAACCAAAAGTTGTATGTGATGGTGCACCAGCACTATTTTCAAAGATAGCTTAGATAGGGAGTGCTACAATGACAGCCCAAGTGCACAACATAAAGGTTTCAACACCATATGTAGGCATGTACCTCGTTCCTTGAATCGATTTCCCTATTTATATAATCTCGAATTTGAGATGAACTCTTTTATGATTACCTTATTTTATTGGTTTAAAAGTTTATCTCATATATAATAAGTTTCAACAGCCTTCGTTCTTTATTTAAGTTCTTTATTTAGGTTGATAGAATGGATCAAACATATAAGTTCGGGTGTAACAAGGGTGTGTTTCACACGGGGTGTGAAGAAAAATGAGCAAAGGTTATCACACATAGGACGTGTGTGGGTCGCTAGTCCCTTCACATCGTCGCCCGAATGTGAAGAAAAATGAGCAAGGGTTCCCACACAAAGGACGGGTGTGGGTAAAGAAGCTAGTTTACGGACACTAGATCTTTTAGACAAAATAGAAGTAGAAAAGGAAAACAAATACAAAGGGGAGAAAAATTTCGCTTAGGAACATGGAACATAGGAACACTTACGGGAAGTCAATAGAACTAGTAGATACCATGATTAGAAGGAGAGTCAATATTGGTAGGAGAAAAGAGTAGAGAAATAGGAAGCACACGGGGTTTAAGCTTGTGGTACACCTAGGTATAGATAGAAAATGCAATGAAGTAGGAATTGTGGTGGATAATGATTATAAGGATAAGGTCGTAGAGGTTAAAAGAATGGGGGATAGATTGATTCTAGTTAAATTAATTATTTAGGATTAAGCGAGAGCATCAAACGCAAGTTTTGGGACGATATGGATGGATTTATGCAAAGTATACCATTAGATGAAAAAGTTTTTATTGGAGGAGATTTAAATGGGCATGTCGGGGCAAGTAACGATAGGTTTGAGAGAGTTCATGGAGGTTTTGGTTACGGTAATAGAAATGAAGAAGGAGAATCAATCTTAGAATTTGCTTGACATACGATCTTCTCTTAGCAAATACTAGTTTTAGGAAGAGGAAGTCACATATAATTACTTTTAGTAGTGGTCATAACAAGAGTCAAATAGATTTTCTTTTAACAAGAAAAATAGATAGAAAAATATGTAGAGGCGCAAAGTAATACACAGCGAAGCACTTACTACCCAACATAAGTTAGTAGTACTTGATATTAAGCTAACACGACGACATAATATAAATAAAAGAGTTAGCGACCCTAGAATAAAGTGGTGGAACCTAAAACATAGTAAACAAGTAGAGTTTAGAGAAAAACTACTAAAGGAAAATATTTGGAATCTTGACTTAGATGCTAATACAATGTGGCTAGAAGTGAGTAGTTGCATAAGGAGAGTGAGATCAAACGTATTAAGTATATCTAAAGGCTTGGGACCACCAAAGAAGGAAACATGGTGGTGGAATGAGGATGTCCAACGAGCAATTAAGACTAAAAGAGAGATGTATAGGAAAATACCTAAGTGTCAAGATGAAGATGTGTACAATCAATATAGAGAAGCTAGAAAACAAGCTAAAAAAGTAGTTAGTCAAGCTAAAACAAATTTCATGGAAGATCTATATACAAGGTTAGGTAATAGAGATGGCGAAAAATATATATATAGGCTAGCCAAACTAAGAGATAAACAGAAACAAGACCTAAGTCATGTGAGATGTATTAAGGACGAAAATCAAAATGTTTTAACGCGCGAGGAGGATATTAAGAAGAGATGGAGAAGTTAATTCGATAGTTTATTTAATGATGGTCAAGTTGATACCATAATAGATGAAAACCCACACCAAGAAAGAAATGTCAACTATACACGCAATATTAGAATTGTAGAAGTTAAAGAGGCATTGAAAAGAATGAAAATAGGAAAGCATGTGGCCCGAGATGAAATACCCATAGAGGTTTGGAAATGCTTAGGAGAAATTGGATTGACTTGGTTAACAAAACTTTTCAATAAAATTTTAAAATCAAAACGGATGCCAATGGATTGGAGAATAAGCACGCTTGTGCCAATTTTCAAAAACAAATGAGACATTTAAAGTTGCTCAAACTATCAGGGAATTAAACTTATGAGTCACACTATGAAACTTTGGGAGATGATAATTGACAATAGGCTAAGGAGAGAAACAACAATATCGAGAGAACCAATTTGGTTTCATGCACAGGAGGTCAACTATGGAGGCGATTTTCCTTGTAAGACGATTGTTAGAAAAATATAGAGAAAAGAAAAAAGATCGTCATATGGTATTCGTAGATTTAGAAAAACATATGATAGGTCCTAGAGATGTTCTTTGGTGGGTTCTAGAAAGAAAAAGAGTGCATGCTAGATACATAGACACTATTAAGGATATGTATGATGGAGTAGTAACGAGTATAAAGACATTTGGAGGAGCTACAAAAGAATTTCCCATTACGATAGGACTACATCAAGGATCGGCTCTAAGCCCATATCTATTTACTTTAGTTATAGATGAACTAACTAGACATATTCAAGAGGATATACCATGGTGTATGCTATTTGCGAGATGATATTGTCTTAGTGGATGAAACTAAAGATGGAGTGAATAGGAAATTAGAACTACGGAGGAATACATTAGAATCTAAAGGCTTTAAGTTGAGTAGGACGAAAACCGAATACATGCCTTTGTGAGTTTAGAAACACTAGACATCGAGATGAGGAGTGGTAAAATTAGGGGAAATAGAAGTTCCTAAGGTAAACCACTTTAGGTATCTAGGATCAATCATACAAAATGATGGTAACATTGAGAATGATGTCACACATAGAATTCAAGGTTTGGATGGAAGAAATGGCGGAGTGCAACGAGGGGTGATTTGTGATCGAAATGTTCCTACTAAGTTAAAAGGAAAATTTTATAGGACCGCAATTAGGCCGGCTATGCTCTATGGAAGTGAATGTTGGGCGGTAAAGCAACAACAATTACATAAAATGAACGTAGCGAGAAATGAGGATGCTTAGGTGGATGTGTGGTAAAACTCGTAAAGATAGAATAAGAAATATAGAAATTCAAAAACAAGTAGGAGTAGCACCAATTGATACAAAGATTAGGGAATGGCGGTTGCGGTGGTTTGGTCACTGCAAAGACGACCTACAAATGCCCCAACTAGAAAACTTGACTCAATAGAAAGCTGTAGAAATTCGACGAGGTAGGGGCGGACCAAAGTTAACATGGGATGCATTAATTAGGAGGGATTTGAATGGTTTGGAAAGCTCACCATCGGTTGCACTTAATCGAGCACAATGGAAAAGTTTGATCCATGTATCTCGAGGTACAAAATGAAGCAAATATAATAACTTGTAAATTTTTTTGATACCCTTTGAATATTTGTAAAAACTTTAAAAACCCTATGTGAGTCGGACTTATGAGTCCAAATAAATTTATTAAAAAAAATAAAAATAAAAGAAAAATGCTTTGGTAACCTACTTTGGATACTTAGTGGGCCCAAATAAGTGTACCTCCATGTGATACAACTCGAAGAGTGTGAGAGCAAATCTCAAAGTGTATCGTAGGATTGGACACCACTTAAGCTCACTAAGTGCTTAAAGCGAGTGTCCAAAATGAAAGTTACTCTAGCCTCTCCCAAAAACAACTTCCCTAGAACAAGGCCTTAATTCTCTCTATCTCCAATCAGTGTACATCTCGAGAAAAAACCAACGTCCCAGATAAAACAACGAGGCAGTTGACGTAACAACAGCCCATCGCTCACTTTATCTTCAAAACGCAAACAAATGTCTCTTCTTTCGAGGCCGCGCGCGTTTAAGCCACACGCCATCACAATTCACAACACAAACTTCAATTCAATTTGTTCTCTTTTTTAGTGTGTGAAACGAAAAATTGAAGATTCAACAACAACAACAACTACTAATAGTCTACTACTATTCTTTGAAGGTAATTATGGTTGTGAAGTGTTAATGAAATTATAGTAGTTACTATATTTTGTAGTTTAGGTTGTTAACATGAAGGACTAACTAAGCAGTGATGCAGTACGAGTACTAGAGTAGTGTTAAATTGTACTTCCAAGTAGTACAAAGTGTTGGGTTTAGTGGGGTTGTTACTTTCTATTCAACATGCCCTTTTTATGTCTCCAAATTTAGTTCATTGGATCATCGTCATGTGTTAGAGAAGTTGATCAGGTGAGTAGTTTGATCAATTAATTGATTGTTTAGATTTTGGTTTCTTCTTTTGTTGTTATGGAAAATTGATGATGGATTTGATGAATACCCGTTTGAGGATTTTGTGTTTTGGTTGTGTTCTTGGGGGTTTTGATGGGTTTCGGGGTGATTGTCTTGACATAAGATTGAATTTTGATGAATGCCCATTTCATGATTTTGGGTTTTTGTAATACCCATTTCATGATTTTCGTTTTTATTGTTTTCTTAATCAGTTGATTTGAACTAGGAGGATTTTGTGTTTTGGTTGTGTTCTTGGGGGTTTTGATGGGTTTTGGTGATTTTCTTGACATAAGATTGAATTTTGATGAATACCCATTTCATGATTTTGGGTTTTTGTAATACCCATTTCATGATTTTGGCTTTTATAGTTGATTGAACTAGGTGGATCAAGAAACAAGAACACCTATATTTGTTTCAGTTTTTCTTTGTGGGTTTTGTGATTTCATATTAGATACTAAATGGGTTTTTTTTGGGGGGTGTTTGGGTGAGTGGATTGTGAAAAAGAGAGGCCCTATTTGGGAATCTTTGGACTGCAATATCTTTTTTTGTGTACACGTAATTGATGGCTATAAGGGGTTTTGGTAACTATGTGGTTGATGAGAAGAGAATCATTTGATGGTCCGTTATGTTTTGTTCTTTTTCAACTTAGCTGTTCTGATGAATTATTTTCATGTCTTTATTCATGAATAGTTAATTTTACCTTCTGAACCATTCATATCTTGTTCTTTGAAAAAATGTTCAGATTAGTGTTGCTAGTGAGTGAGGATTATAAAGTGCTCGAAAGCGTAAGGATTTTTCGGAATTCGGAGGTGTAATGATGGATGAGAAGCAAACTTTTGAGGGGGTGGACTTGGAAGAACAACAACAAGGACAGGAGTGGGAGGAAAAGATCGCGCCATGGAAGAACCAAATCACGGTTCGAGGGCTTATAGTGAGCCTTCTGATTGGTATCATTTACAGTGTAATTGTGATGAAGCTCAATCTCACAACTGGGCTTGTTCCGAACCTTAATGTCTCCGCCGCGCTGCTTGCATTTGTGTTCATTCGGTTTTGGACTAAGTTGCTTCATAAGGCTGGAATTGTCTCATCTCCATTCACTAGGCAGGAAAACACTGTAATTCAGACTTGTGCGGTTGCCTGTTATAGTATTGCTGTTGGAGGTTGGAGGGACTGATTCTTTTGCCTATTTTGCTGCAAATCTTTCATTAATTCGATTCGCTTTCAGGATTTCACTTGACCTTCTAAATTACTGAATATAGGTGGTTTTGGATCTTATCTACTGGGATTGAATACGAAGACGTACGAGCAAGCTGGAGTTGATACACCGGGGAACTCACCAGGGAGCCATAAAGAGCCTGCCATAGGTTGGATGACTGGTTTCCTTTTCGTCACAAGCTTTGTCGGGCTTTTGGCGTTGGTCCCTTTAAGAAAGGTAGCTTATTCCTCATTTTAAGTCTCACCGATGATTTAGAGAAATTTCCTTCTTTAAATACATAGACTAAACTTGGTTTTATTATGTGGTTGATCATCTGTACCTAAATTACTGTGCTTTAATTGTTTGATATGCTATACAACAACAACATAGCCTCAATCCCAAATTGTGGTCGGCTACATGGATCAAACTTTTCCATTGTGCTTGATTAAGTGCAATTGATGGTGAGCTTTTCAAACCATTCAAATCCCTCCTAATCAATGCATCCCATGTTAAGCCCCTACCTCGTCGAATTTCTACAGTTTCTATTGAGTCAAGTTTTCTAGTTGGGGCATTTGTAGGCCAGCAACCGCCCTTCCCTAATCTTTGTATCAATTGGTGCTAAATTGTTTGATATGCTATATGTGGTTTAATTTAATGGCAATTAGTACTGTAAGAAAAGAAGTTGTGTTGATGCCGACTTTTCTAAATAGGATTACTGATGCATTCTATGTGGCTTTGTAGATAATGATCATTGATTATAAATTAACCTACCCTAGCGGCACGGCAACTGCAGTTCTTATTAATGGTTTCCATACACCTAAAGGAGATGAGATGGCCAAGTATATTTCTTTTTCTTTTGGGACTAATATATTTATATCGTTCAGTGATTTGGTTACGACTTACGAATGAAATAATGTTGATTCTCGCAGGAAGCAGGTTCATGGTTTTGTCAAATTCTTTTCACTCAGTTTCATCTGGAATTTCTTCCAGTGGTTCTACTCTGGAGGCGGCAATTGCGGTTTCTCTCAATTCCCAACTTTCGGATTGAAAGCATGGAAGCAGACGTGCGTTGCGTTTTTCTCCTTGCCCGAGTTTTGTTTTGCCACTTGTTTTATTTACACTTCATGGTATTATTTACTTATTTAGTTTTCGATCTTCAGGTTTTTCTTCGATTTCAGCATGACTTACATTGGAGCAGGGATGATCTGTTCACATCTCGTGAACTTGTCGTTGCTTCTTGGAGCTGTTTTGTCGTGGGGGGTAATGTGGCCACTGATTCAACAACAAAAAGGAGATTGGTATTCTGCAGATTTGAAAGAGAGCAGTATGAAGAGCTTAACTGGCTACAAGGTCTCCGAACAATAACCTTCGAATGTTTCTTGATATTAATTCTTACTTAGATCACAAGTTTGAACAAAACATCGCTTATGAATTGACCAGGTGTTCATTTCCATTGCTCTCATCCTCGGCGACGGACTCTACAACTTCCTCAAGATACTATTTTACACAACCAAGAATATCCATGACAGGTTGAAGGAGAAGAGTCCAAATGCAGGTAGAATCATATTTATTAAGATAATCTGGCCTTCAATACCTCAATCCTTTAATAGCCTGCTCTGTCTTTATTTGAGAAACTTAAATGAAAAAGTGGTTCGGCATCGGCTCTCTTACCTTGTTCTGTTAATTCTGCAGCATTGTCTCGACAGAATCAACCGATCGATGAGGTTGAACGAAATAAACTTTTCATGAGAGAGAGCATTCCCGTGTGGCTTGCCTGCGTTGGATATGTGTTGTTTTCGATCGTATCTATCATTATAATCCCTATCATGTTCCCACAGCTCAAATGGTACTTTGTCTTGGTAGCCTATGTTCTTGCTCCGTCGTTGGGCTTCTGCAACGCTTATGGAGCAGGACTAACCGACATGAACATGGCTTACAACTACGGGAAAGTGGCACTTTTTATACTAGCCGCTTTGGCGGGTAAACAAGACGGAGTAGTTGCAGGCCTTGTAGGTTGCGGCCTAATCAAATCGATCGTCTCCATTTCTTCTGATCTTATGCATGACTTCAAGACTGGTCATCTCACTCTCACATCTCCTCGGTCGATGCTTTTGAGTCAGGCAGTTGGTACAGCTATGGGATGTGTGGTTGCTCCTGTAACATTCTCTCTCTTCTACAAGGCATTTGACGTCGGCAATCCTAACGGTGAATTCAAAGCACCCTATGCGCTAATCTACCGAAACATGGCAATTCTAGGTGTCGAAGGCTTCAATGCTTTGCCTCATCACTGCCTGCAGCTCTGCTATGGATTCTTCTCATTCGCCATTGCCGCTAACTTAATTAGAGACCTTGGTGCACCAAAAATAGCTAAGTTCATTCCTTTGCCAATGGCTATGGCTGTGCCGTTCCTAGTCGGAGCCAACTTTGCGATCGATATGTGCGTTGGTAGCTTGGCGGTATTCGTGTGGCACAAACTCAACGACAAGAAGGCTGGTTTGATGGTTCCTGCAGTCGCTTCGGGTTTAATCTGCGGGGATGGTCTATGGATCCTACCCTCATCCATTCTTGCTCTAGCGAAGGTTAATCCGCCGATTTGCATGAGCTTCTCGGCGTCTTAGAGGGACTCGCGTAGCAATGGAGGAACTTAAAAGATGAACAATAACTTATGGTTGATCCAAGAGTGGATCATCTAAGGAGGCTAATAACTGACCACAGTTTTGAAGACTATGGATCATGAAGGGGAGCTGATTTTGTTGTGAATAATAATAATGCAGCATTCTTAGTTCCAATATAGTGACTGAATAGATCAGATACTAGTGAACTTACTCTTATAAATGTGGAAGAAGAGAAATTCTGACTCATGAATGTAAAAGAAAGCCCATAGATTATCTTTAGCTGAATTAGCAATGTGTATTTACAATCTTCAGATATTTTACAGATTACTGTAACTTTTGATGGGTTTTCTTGAAATGGATGGCAATTAAGATGAAATTAGAAGTTCCCTTTTTTAGGATTCGATCACCCGATCTCACAGCACAGCGGTGGGAGTATGCCTTTTTCACTGCGCTACAAGTGTAAGTGTGTGTAGTTGGCAAGATGAGAATAAAATAAAGGCAAAACTCATCATTTGGTTTTTGAACTTTGTGTTTTTTATGCTTTTGGTCCTTAAACTTTTATTACTACACGTTTGGTCCTTGAACTTTCACAGAGATCTACATTTAGTCATTCCGCCATTTAAAGTGTTAAAGTCCAGCAATGTGGGTAACATAATTGTCGTGTGACTAATCAATAAGAGTAAAATAGTTTATATTACTGAACCGAAAGACTCACATTGACCATCAAAAGCGAAAAAAATATTAATTTCCCCCAAAAACATAAAAAACTCAAAGTTCAGGGACAAAAAATATAAAAAACTCAAAAGTTTTAGGAGCAAATGTACAACAATGAAAGTTTAGGGACCAAATGTACACTAATGAAAGTTCAGGGAATAAAATAATAAAAGTCTCAAAGTTCAAGGACCAAAAAATATGTTTGGCCTATAATAAAAGTTAAGTCCAAATTGTCCTGTTTAATTCATGTGAATGCTTGTCACACTTTTTTGATATAGATAGAGAGATGCACTTTTCTAAATGTTAGTGTTGGAAGCATATATTGACGAACTCATCATGCTTGATATGAAGAGTAACATGACCAAAAAAAAAAGAGAAAATTATGCTTTTTTTAAGCCACTCTTTTTCCTTTTGCAGGTCTTGTTGGAATCATCTATAATGTGCCAATGTGAGTTCACAATTGATATACTCATGAAGCCAAAAAGTTTTTACTTTTTTACTATTTTTTATGTAGAAAAAGAAGGCATATACCTAGGCATAGTGATTACATTATACACATTCTAGGAAGTGCTATTCCTCTAATATCTTATATAAAAATATTGCGAATACAATAAGAAGGGGCAGAGAAAATCGTCCTTGGGGAAGCTCCCTAGCTTAAGTTGCAAGAGCATCTATTGCGTTGTTGCCTTCACGGTAAGTATGCGAGAAAATCAGTATCCAATCTTGATCAAGTAGTCGTTTGATATCCCGGACTAATCTAAAGTGGTAGAGATCTTGCGTATTCTGACCCTTCACCTTGTCAATTACCCTTCCTATTCCAACTTTTTGTAACACTCATTTACTTGTAAGTTAATATTGTATTATATGTAAGTGTAACTTGTGCCATTTGATCTTCATTTCATTATAACCAAAAGGGCTATATAAAAGGATCATCTTCGTGTAATGTGTACACCATATTGGAATGAAAGTTCTCTCATTTTTCTTTTCTATTATCTTGTTCTCCTTCTACTTATTTGCTTGTTTACTTTCCTAGCTTAAGTCCTAATTATTTTACAACATATATAGGGTTTTATTTAACCAGACTCTTGAATGATTAATTGCACTGAGAATTAGCTAATAGTGCCCTATGTAACTGTGATCATCACAATTGGTGTGAGTGATTTGCTCATATTTTAAACCATGAAATTGAAATTTTAAGTTTAACAATCAAACAAATGGTCTAAACTCTTACCAAGAAAAAAAAAAAAAAAGTCTAAACTGAATATTCTTCCCCCCATTAGGCAAAACAAACTAATAGTTTATATATTCGATTCTATAGTAGGACTTTTTTTTTTTACTAAGTTGTTTTTTTCCTAGTGATGTATATTACCTCAACCAATGCAAGTCTTGGTCCTATGACAAAACAAGTTTTGTGTCTAATCAAAGACAAAGATGGATCATATACATGTGGTAGAAAAGTGATCTTATATATTGAAAAAGGAAAATGCTCAAGTCTTGGTAATCAAAGACAAGAATGGATCATATACATGTGGTAGAAAAGTGATCTTATATATTGAAAAAGGAAAATGCTTCGTTTTTATTTTTATTTTTATTTTTATTTTCGCTGACAATCTTTGCGCGTTTAATTGACAGGAGAAAAGCCAAAAAAAAAAAAAAAAGAAGCGGAACCCACGCCCTCCTCATCTGGATGTCCCATGTGGGTCAGCGAAGCATTTTCCATTGAAAAAAGCAACAAAATGATATAAAGATCAAATTTGAATAGAATTCAATGGGAAACAAAGGGATTCATGCATTATTCGATCATTAATGTTCATGCAATTATTGGGATAAGCATCAATATATATTAACGATGGAAGACCTAATAATCATCTATACGTGTGTAAAGATGACAAACAAATAGCAATGACATGTTGAGTTCTTAGGAGAATCCAAGTTGATTGAAAAGTAGTCGTAGTAGTAGTCATCCAAATTGAGCAACATTAGTCTTTTATGGAGCTAGGACTTTTAAATGAAGACAAGAAAATGTCAAGTCATCATCAAATTATATGAATAAAATTATAAAAGCATAAATCGAGTGAAATAAAAGAGTTTAATCCACGTAGCCAATTTTAACTACTTTCGAATTGAAGCTTTGTTGTTGTTAAATACGGTCTTGAAATATTCTATAACATTCTTACGCCCGTGGAAAGTGTTCAAAAAAAAAAAAAAAAAAAAAAAAAAAACAGAAACTATCCATAATATATCCAACTTGATATTTGGTTGTATGAAAGAATTAAGAATTTAATCCGTGCTTAAAACGCAATTTGTGTTAAGATCATAAACTAAGAAGTCTTCATGAGATGTTGCAATATATTCTTATTAATGAAATCAGGTCCTAATGTTGAGGGTCCCATACAAAAGTCTACTAATTCCTTAATGGAAAATGCTACACGGACACCCCAAAGTTACACCATATGACGTGGCGTGCAAGCTCGCGTCCTTGAGAGACGTTTGTGCGCGCCGCGAGATACACACCCCGCGTGTTATGCATCAAAAACTATATGCACACCCTAATTAAAGTTACACCTATTTTCATGCAGGGCCGCACGACACATCATCCGGTGCGACTTTGGAATATCTTTGTTGCATTTTTCTTAATGATATAACCATATATAAGCACAAACAAACACAAGAGATGTCATGTGGAGATAAACTAATTAAAGAGTAAGTCACTTCTCTACTTCTAGATACTTACAAATGTCCGGTCAAACATTTAAAGCGTGTTGCAAAGCAATTAAATAGATCTAACAAATGCAATTCTTGTCTTTAATCACAATTTCAAAATATGTGATCACTAACTTGTCATTATTTTGTTTATGGTTTATTCATTCTCCAAGACGAAGACGACAACAACAACAAAGCCTCAATCTCTAATTAATTAGTGTCGGCTACATAGATCAAACTCTTCCCAAAAAAAAAAAAAAAAAAAAAAAAAAAAAAAAAAAAAAGCACCGTGCACAGTCCCTTAATTTATCATACTTCTCGGACGCAAGGCTTAAACACAAATGGAAAATAATTGATGCTAGGCTTAGACGCAAGGCCTCCTACAATACAAAGCTACGATACCATGTTAAAATTTTTATCAGTAATGAAATGTTCCAAATACTGAATATCAACTCTTACAATAGAGAAGCGTACTTTAGATTTCAAGTGATCTTGAGTTAACTACATCTTGAAGCACAAGAATATAGCAAATGTCATTTGACATGACATTGACTCCTCAATCTTTGAAGCCAAAATACCAGAATGAAATGCCTCCAAATTCTTCATGGACTCAGCTTTCTTGTTTGTCTACTTGTTAACTATCAGCCAATCTAGCCAACAAAGGTTCTAGAGTTGATGCTTTTCCTGTAAAAGCTCAAATTAAAATAGTACTACAACCTATGTATAGTAACAGAAAATTAATGCATTTCAATATCAGAACTCAGACGAATTTTAACAGACTTTTTTTCGATAAAAAAACCAGTCTTTTTTTATATATCCGTGGGTATCCAAGCGAGTCTGACTATTCCCATGAGGCCCTAGTGCAATCTGCCAAGGCGTACCCCAGTGGCCCAGATAATCTGGATGCAGTAGGGAATCTAACCTGAGACCGTGCGCCTAACCCGCACAATCCCAAGCTCGTCCTTACCCAACCCATCCGGGTTAATTTTAACAGTCTTCAGTCATCTGTCTTCAAACAATCATACTGCATTAGCTTGTAAATCAACACGGAAAGCTAGATGCAATTATAAGCCAATAGAAAGATCAACTTTAACTGAACAAGATTAATCTTCAGCATATATGGCCTACCGCAGAACAATGAAAAGTTTCACATTAATTAAAATTAAATCAGTCTCCATCTCATGGCCTACAACTGAACGTGGGTGTTCGTCTAGAAGTGAAGAAAAATGACAAAACAAGCGAAAGTGCGGGGCCTGAATCAATACCATTGTAACTGTACCATCACTTCAGATCTTGAATAGTCATGGGAAACAAGTTTAGTTTATAGACCATTGGAGCACATGAAGACAATGCAATCAACGAAGATGGAGGACTTGATGCAATGAATGGTATAGCATGGATGTGGTGGAAGAAAATCAACAAATCTCAACAAGTTGGCTGAAAAGAAACAATCACTCTTTTGATGCAGCAGCATTAAGAATTTAAAAAGTTAAGATTCTAGTTTATGAGAAAGAAAAACAATAACAAACAAGAACCAATAATACTGAAAAAAACAAAGTAAAAAATTCATGAAGGCGAACGAAAGATACTCATCATCAAGTCCTTCGTTCACACCGAAAGATGAATCAAAAAGAGTGAAGAGTCATTTTCTAATGCAGTACTACTTTTTCAAGTTTTTTCTACACCTCATAAGACTAGATAATAATAGAAAGAAGAAAACATGAGAAGGACATATTATGCAGCATAGTAGCAAGAAATCAATGACTAAAAATCATTTGAAGATGCAAGTTATTCTACTCCACGCGATCTTGAACTGCCGTCCAAGACTGACAATCATAATTGAGTTGCATTCGTAAATATGTATTTAAGGGACAAGTCAGTAGCTTGAAAGAGGAGAGGACCCTTATGACCATGCATTGCTTTCTTGGTTCGCAGTAGTTTCAATTTACAGGTTGAAGAAAAAATTAGTGTTCCACAACTGGGGTTTAGTGTGAGAGCTCTAATAGGTAACTAGACTTAGTTACAAACTTACAAGATTGATTTAGTCATCATCTATTTTCACAATTATATATAGCTCTTATCGACATACTGATAAACTTAATACAATTGAAGGAGGTTCATTATTCAATTGGAAGGAACTGAAATGGACTTAGAAGGCAAACATATGACGAGAGAGAACTCGGAAAGGCAGCAACAGCAAAAAGGTTAGACTTAAAACAATTAGTATTAACATCTATTCACTCAAATTCTTATCTGTCATGGCATCATTGTCTTTCTACATGCCCTTAATGTTTTTTAAGTGTTAATAGGAAGGCGCCTCACGATTCAAATGGGAGATGTGAGCACCGATGAAGAAGGGAAAGACATCGCGAAGGAGTACGTGGAAGAACATCAGGAAAAACTCCCAAGTGGTGAATTCAAGGAGGTTCCACCATGGAGAAAGCAGATAACAGTGAGGGGCATTGTTGCAAGCTTTGTCATAGGGAGCCTCTATAGTCTGGTGATAATGAAGCTTAACCTCACCACTGGACTGTCTCCCAACCTCAATGTCTCAGCTGCACTTGTTGCATTTATTGTTATTCAATCATGGACAAAGCTGCTTCAGAAGTTTGGGATTTCATCGACTCCGTTTACTCCACAGGAGAATACTGTAATACAGACATGTACAGTGGCATGCTATGCCATTGCTTATGGAGGTTTGGTATCTCTGACACTAACTGAAAAAGTCACATAATTGATTTTCTTCTAATGGACTTCTGAAAATATGTTTTGTTTGTTGGTTTTAGGTGGCTTTGGGTCTTATCTACTGGGATTGAGCAAGAAGATATATGAACTAGCAGGGGTTGAGACAGAGGGGAATGCGCCGGGGAGCTACAAGGAGCCTGGGATTGGTTGGATGACTGGTTTTCTTTTTGTCACAAGTTTTGTTGGGCTTTTGATTCTGGTTCCTCTTAGAAAAGTAAGTTTTTTTTTTTCCTTTTTTTCTCCCTCTTTATCTTACATACATTGCTACAGCTCAAAAGATAAAACAAAGCTAAGACCTGGATATGTAAAAAATAATGTTGAGAAACGTCAACCACTTATGGGTCTTACAGAAGGATACTACGCAAGGAGCAACCATAAACAAAAGATAAAACAAAGAGAAGAGGAGCTTTTATTTTTATTTTTTTGTTTTTGCAAATTCATGATTCATTAATCAATGTCGTAGACATAGGGTCATTTTGTCTAGTATAAACTCTGTTTAATAGAATTGAAAGCTTTTTTTTTTTTTTTCCCGAACTAACATATGGTATAATCTAATATATGCTAAGGACATAAACATATTTTCTTTCCTTTCTAATATTATACACAAAAAAAAAAAACATTAATCATCTTAACATTTAAGACAGCAACAGCAGCAGCAACAAGAACAACAACAAAGCCACAGATGAAGCTAATTACAAACACTTTGATAAATCACGACACATCCTAAATTTCCTTCATCGAATTAGAATTTCCTCGAATTGATTAAGAATTCTAAAGAATTGAAATCTTGAGTGAATTTTGAGTTGTAGTCCTTGCTTAGTGCTACTGGAATTCTCAGTTACACTTCTCTTACTTGGAATGAATATATAATGAAGTGTTTCTTGTTCTACAGATTATGATAGTGGACTATAAATTAACTTATCCGAGTGGAACTGCAAGTGCTGTTCTCATCAATGGATTCCATTCATCTAAAGAAGACAAGAATTCCAAGTAACTTTCATGTTACCTCAGCTTTCAGAATGCAATTAGAATGAACTGAGTCTAATGTAATTTTGTTTTTTTTTTTTTTTTATTTTTTTTTTGCAGGAAGCGTGTTCATGGATTTGCAAAGTTCTTTTCGATCAGTTTCTTGTGGGGTTTCTTTGGGTGGTTTTTCTCCGGGAAAGATGGAGGAGAAACTTGTGGATTTGGACAGTTCCCTACTTTTGGATTGGGAGCTTGGCGACAAACGTAAATAAGACTATTTGGTTTCTCTTCTTCGCTCAACAGAAGTATTATCAATGCATCAATGAAAATTAACATATTTTATTTGGTTACATACATGCAGATTTTACTTCAATTTCAGCATGACTTATGTTGGAGCAGGGATGATCTGTCCTCATCTAGTGAACTTATCTTTGCTACTTGGAGCTGTTCTTTCATGGGGAATAATGTGGCCACTAATACATGGCCTTAAAGGGCATTGGTATTCGGCAGCTTTACCCGAAAGTAGTATGAAGAGTCTGCAAGGTTACAAGGTTCGTGATTCTTCAATTCAATTTAGATTGTTGTTGTTGTTGGTCTCCTAATTCAATCAAATGTGGGCAGGTTTTCATTGCTATAGCTCTAATCCTAGGTGATGGACTGTACAACTTTGTTAAAGTAATTACATCAACCTCCAGAGCCATTTATGCTAGGTATCAGAAGAAAAATGCCAATATAGGTAAATGTGATATCCGAAACATTTACGAAAATTGAAACAAGTTTTTTAGAGGGTAAGCATTTCCTAAAATTCTTGTTGCAGATGAACAAAACATGGACCAGGATGAACTACATCAAAATAAAGTGTTCATGAGGGATCACATACCAGTGAAGGTTGCATTACTTGGATATGTCCTGCTCGCCGTCATCTCCACCATTGTCATCCCCCACATGTTCCCACAGCTCAAATGGTACTACGTTATCATCGCTTACATTATTGCACCGGCTCTAGGCTTCTGCAATGCCTATGGAGCTGGCTTGACAGATATGAACATGGCTTATAATTATGGAAAAGTCGCCCTCTTTGCACTCGCTTCCATTGCCGGCAAAGAAAATGGCGTCGTTGCAGGACTTGCTGGCTGTGGTTTGATTAAATCGATAGCCTCAATCTCATCTGATTTGATGCATGACTTGAAGACTGGCCATCTCACCTACACTTCCCCGCGGTCCATGATTATAAGCCAGGCAGTAGGGACTGCAATGGGATGCATTGTGGCTCCCTTGACCTTCTTCCTTTACTTCAAAGCATTTGACGTGGGAAATCCAAATGGAGTGTTCAAAGCACCTTATGGCATAATATACAGAAACATGGCAATAGTTGGCGTTGAAGGCTTCTCGACCCTTCCCCACTTTTGCTTGAACTTATGTTATGCTTTCTTCGCCTTTGCCGTTGCGATCAACTTGCTTCGAGATTACTTACATCCTAAGATTGGGAAGTACTTGCCAATTCCAATGGCCATGGCAGTACCTTTCCTTGTTGGCGCATATTTTGCTATTGACATGGCTCTTGGAAGCCTAATTGTGTTCACCTGGCACAAACTGAACAGCAAGAAGGCTAGTGTTATGGTTCCTGCAGTTGCTTCTGGTCTCATATGTGGGGATGGTCTGTGGACTCTCCCATCATCAATCCTGGCTCTGGCTAAGGTCCATCCTCCAATCTGCATGACATTCTTGAAGGATTAGCATCTTGTATATAACTCAAATACTGAAAAAGAATCATAAATAGTTAAGTGACATTGTTGTAAACAGTAACAATCAATGGAAGTGAATGTTGGGCGGTAAAGAGACAACACATGCATAAAATGAGTGTACTAAAAGGATGCTTATGCAAATAATGTTGGGAAACATAAATCACTTTCTTTTTTTTTTTTTTTTTTTTTTTTTTTATTTTAAGGAACCAACACAACTTGACTCCAACGTGAATCGAACCCACAACACGACCTTGCCTTTAACGAGTGATGCCTCATCCATCTCACTAGAGATGCTTTGGCTTGGGAAACATAAAACTTGCCAAAGAAAAGCTTGGTTCTTATGCAAATAGTAAATTAGAACAAAACGCTAGCTGCGAGCCAATAGACCTCTAATAACAAACAGTAATATTAATAGATTTACATAATGGGCTTCATTTTAAAATCAGAGCATACTAGATTGAGCCTTTTGTAATATTTAGATTTTTTTAAGCATTCAAGTCAATATGAAATTATAAATGATCAAATTAACTGAAAGCAGATTAGTCTCCAGCTCATGGCCTACAATAGAACACAAAAAAGTCTCACATTAATTGGAATCAAATCAATCTCCATCTCATGGCCTGCAACTGAAAATGGTTGTTTGACTACAAGTGATGTAAAATGACATAACAAGCGAAAGTGCAGGATCTATACCAATATAACTGTACAATCGCTTCGGATCTTGAATAATTATGGGATAAACATTCTGTATATTTCACAATAAGAACCTTCGGACTTCGAAGCACATGAAGACAATGCCGACAGCAAAGAGGGAGGACTTGACTACAATGAATGGTATACCAAGCATGTGGTAGAAGAAAATCAACAAACAAATTGGTTGAAACGTGAAAGGAAACAATATGTCACTCTTTCGATACAGCAGCATATATTAAAATTAAATGATTCTTGTTTACAAGGAAAAAAAAAGTCCAAAGAAAGATACTCGCCGAGTCCTTCGTTCACACTGAAAGATAAATTAAGAGGGAAGTCATCTTTAAATTTAGTGAACTTTTCAAAGACTGCTCTCTCCACCTCAGACGAATTGATGACAATAAGAGGAAGAAACAAATTATGAAGCATAGTAGAAGTCAAGGACTACTGATCCACTTGATCACGATCTGCCATGCAAGACTGATAGTCATAATTGAGTAGCATTAGTAAATATTTATTTACATCTCTTATTAATATATTGTGATATATATTGTTTGGTGTACATGAAGAAGTTTCATATTAATATCTATTATTAGTCATTGTCTATTTTCCCAATAAAATCTATATACATCTCTTATTAATATATTGTATATATGTACATGAAGAAGTTTCATTTTAATTGGAAGGAGCTGAAATGGATTCAGAAGGCAAACATATGATCAGAGAGAACTTGGAAAATCAGCAAGAGCAAAAAGGTTCGACTAAAACAATTAGTCCTAACATTCTATCACTTCGATTCTTTTTATGTAATAAGCATTGTTGTCTATATGCTGTTAATGTTTTCTAAGTGTTTGTAGGACGGAGCCTCATGATTCAAATGGGAGATGTGCGCGCCGATGAAGAAAGGAAAGATATCAAGAAAGAATACTTGCAAGAAAATCAGGAAAAGCTCCCAAGTGATGAATTCAAGGAGGTTCCGCCGTGGACAAAGCAGATCACGGCGAGGGGCATAATTGCAAGCTTTGTAATAGGAAGCCTCTATAGTCTGGTGATAATGAAGCTGAGCCTCACCACTGGAATGGTTCCCAACCTCAATGTCTCTGCTGCGCTTGTTGCATTTATCGTTATTCGATCGTGGACAAAGCTGCTTAAGAAGGCTGGGATTTCATCAACTCCATTTACTCCACAGGAGAATACCATAATACAGACATGTTCAGTTGCATGCTATGCTCTTGCTCTTGCAGGTTTGGTACCTCTAAAACTAATTGAAAAAGACCTTGTAAGAAAGACATAATTGATTTTCTTGTAATAGACTTCCAAAAATCTATTTTGTTCATTGCTTTATAGGCGGTTTTGGGTCTTATCTACTGGCGTTGAGCAAGAAGATATATGAACAAGCTGGGGTTGAGACGAAGGGGAATACGCCGGGGAGCTACAAGGAGCCTGGGATTGGTTGGATCATTTGTTTTCTTTTTGTCACATGTTTTGTTGGTCTCCTGGTTTTAGTTCCTCTAAGAAAGGTAAGTTTCTCCTTTTTTTCTTTTTCTCTTCACTCTAATATAGAGTTATATTGGTACAGTTCAAAAGATAGAGCAATGATAAGAATAGAGACCTCACCTTCTTACGCCATTATAGCAATTTGGTTTGGAATCCATAAGGCAGTTGGCCCAGGGGTCACCTAGAAAGAAAACAAAAAACAAAGAGAAGTTTTTAAGCTTTCTGTTTTTGCAAGTTCATGATTCATTGAATGATATTGTTGACAGTGTTGTTTAGGCTAAGTATAGATCAGTCTATTTGTGTCAAAAGTTAAACCACCATAAGGTATAATCTAATAAATGTAGAGTACATAAACATGTTTCCTTAATACTGTGCACATAAAAAGTGGAACTTCTAAACACTTAGATCAAGCTAATTCTAATACTTTTATATAACGACGGTATTTCCAAATTTTCCTTCGTAATCAAATTCGAAATCCTCAAATTGATACAAAATTTTAAGGGATTGAGGTCTTGAGTGAAGTTTGAGTTTTTAGTTATACTTCTCTTCCTTGGGAATGATTATGTAATAAAGTGTTTCTTGTTCGACAGATTATGATAGTGGACTATAAATTAACTTATCCAAGTGGTACTGCAAGTGCTGTTCTCATCAATGGATTCCATAATTCTCATGAAGACAAGAACTCAATGTAACTTTCTCTGAGCTTTTATTTTGCACCAAATTCAATTAGAATAAGTGGAGTCTCATGCAGTCTTGTATCTCTTTCGCAGAATGCGTGTTCATGGATTCACAAAGTTCTTTTCGATCAGTTTCTTGTGGGGTTTCTTTGAGTGGTTCTTCTCTGGGAAAGATGGAGGACAAAATTGTGGATTTTCACAGTTCCCAACTTTTGGATTGGGAGCTTGGCAACAAACGTAAATAAAAATAGTTGGTTTCCTCTTCCTTGTGGAACTCAAGTACCATCAATTCTTTGATGAGAATTCATCTGTTTTATTTGGTTGTACATGCAGATTTTACTTCAATTTCAGCATGACTTATGTTGGAGCAGGGATGATCGTTCCTCATCTAGTGAACTTATCTTTGCTACTTGGAGCTGTTCTATCATGGGGGATAATGTGGCCTCTGATACATGGGCGTAAAGGGCATTGGTATTCGGCAGCTTTACCTGAAAGTAGTATGAAGAGTCTGCAAGGTTACAAGGTTCATGATTCTTAGTTCGCGCCTGTTTAAAGTCTTCACTTCTAATTGTCCTACTAGTCTCCTAATAGAATCAAATGTGGGCAGGTTTTCATTGCCATAGCTCTAATCCTAGGTGATGGAATGTACAACTTTCTAAAGGTAATTGCATCAACCACCATGGCCATTTGTGCTAGATATCGTAAGAAGAGTGCCGATACAGGTAATTGTGAAATCTGCTAAATATTTACGAAACTTGAAACTAGTTTTAAGAGCATAATCATTTCCTAAAATTCTTGCTTTCAGATGATCGAAACATGGATCAGGATGAACTGCATCAAAATAAAGTGTTCATGAGAGACCACGTACCAGTGAAGGTTGCATTACTTGGATATCTCTTCTTCTCCATCATCTCCACCATCGTCGTCCCTCACATGTTCCCGCAGCTCAAATGGTACTACATTGTCATAGCATACATCATTGCACCAGCTCTAGGATTCAGCAATGCCTATGGAGCAGGCTTGACAGATATGAACATGGCTCCCAACTATGGAAAAGTCGCCCTCTTTGCACTCGCTTCCATTGCCGGCAAAGAAAATGGGGTCGTTGCAGGGCTTGTTGGTTGCGGTTTGATTAAAACGATAGCCTCAATCTCATCCGATTTGATGCATGACTTGAAGACTGGCCATCTCACCTACACTTCCCCGAGGTCCATGATCATAAGCCAAGCAATAGGGACTGCAATGGGATGCATTGTGGCTCCCTTGACCTTCTCCCTCTACTTCAAAGCCTTTGATGTAGGAAATCCAAATGGAGTATTTAAAGCGCCTTATGGCATAATATACCGAAACATGGCGATCATTGGTGTCGAAGGCTTCTCGACTCTTCCCCACTTTTGCTTGAACCTATGCTATGCTTTCTTCGCCTTTGCCATTGCAATCAACTTGCTCCGAGATTACTTACATCCTAAGATTGGGAAGTACTTGCCAATTCCAATGGCCATGGCAGTACCTTTCCTTGTCGGCGCATTCTTTGCTATTGACATGGCTCTAGGAAGCCTAATTGTGTTCACTTGGCACAAACTGAACAGCAAGAAGGCTAGTGTGATGGTTCCTGCAGTTGCTTCTGGTCTCATATGTGGAGATGGTCTGTGGACTCTCCCATCATCAATCCTGGCTCTGGCTAAGGTCCATCCTCCAATCTGCATGACATTCTTGAAGGCATAGCATCTTGTATACAACTCAAATAGTGAAAAAGGAATCATAAATAGTTACTACAAGTAACAATGTAGTAAAAAGTATGTACCAAAAAAAATGTTGTTAAAAGTGGCAGTTCTTTTAGTTTGTACAAGTAGGAGAATAGCATTTTCTCTTGGCATAAAGTGACCAAGCGGAGCCAAAGAATTAAATCTACAACAACGATAAAGCCTCAGTCCTAAATTAGTCAAAGGTGGTTCCCGTCAGCCCGATTTAATGCAGTTGATAATGAGATTTCTTAATCTTTAATAATGAATGCATCGTAAGTCATCTTACGCCAACCCCTCCACCTTCAAATTACCTCAACTTCCAACTAGAGTATTTTGTAGGCTGTTTTTGAATGTGTCCGAACAACAACAACAACTGCCTATTCTCTTATTTTTTCCTGCAATTGGCATCCCTCATACTTTGAATCTATGCATTTCTTATCTTATCCTTCCGGATTTTATCTCATATTACTCTCATCTTATGTATGTGCCCTTTTTCTCGCCCAACATTTACTCCCATCAAGCAAGAGCAGAGTGCCACAATCTCAATAAATTTTGGACTTAAATTGCTCAGGAACCACAAAAGTTCTGACCCAGTTTTTGTTTATTGTCATTTTCATTTACTGAGAAGAGATAGAGAACCACAACCTCAGTAAATGAAAACAAAGAAAACTGGCCATAATTCTTAATGTTACCACTGCAATATATCCAAATTTACTGATGAAGTTAAAGAACCCATGTGGAGATAGTGATGGCAAACACATGTTTCATTGATTAGAGTTTTTCAAAAGTGAAGAAAACTAACCGGGATTGTTGGGTGGTTGGCACAATGGTAAGGGCGAGCTTGGGATTGGAGGGTTAGCGCACGATTCCAGTTCGATTCCCTTATGCGTTCGAAAATTGTATGCCCCACTTGGGTACGCTTCGTGGAAATAGTCAAACTCTGCCTGCTAACTCGGGATATAAAAAATAAAAAGAAAAAAGTGTAGAAAACTCAACAACTTCTCGTGATTTCCATGCCAAATCTTTAATAAAAAAGGACATGCAAACGTGACCCACATTGCAGAAAAGATAAACAAATCTTGAGATCTCTCTCCAACTTCAAAGCCATAGCAGAGAAGATCACATAACACATGGCTAACAACACACTAATCCTTCTCAGCCTCCCAACTCTCCCTCACAAACCCACAACAACCCATCTCCACAAACGCACGGATCACTCACCAAAATGCCCAAAACTCTTCAAACACCTCCAACAGACCAGCAAGCATGGCTTGAACAACTTCTCATCTCTCACTCTCCCAACACTTCTACTGCCATTGCTCCAAAACCCAGATGTAAGACTCTCTGAAAATCAAAACCCATCTCTAGATCTCGTTTTCTGATGTGGGTTTTCACTGATTTGGGGGGTTTTTGGTTTTTCAGATTGCAATTGCTGCAAATGGCGAATTGGGGGTTTTGGAGGGCAGAACAGTTGCTCTGATCCACCCAATTGTGATGGGTGGTTTGTATTTCTTCACTCTCTGGGCTGGATATCTGGGTTGGCAATGGAGACGTGTGAGAACCATTCAAGAAGAGATCAATGAGCTCAAGAAGCAATTGAAGGCATCATCATCATCATCAACAGATGAGTCTTCATCAGATTCACCCATTGAAGCCCAGATTGAGAAACTCACAGAAGTAACAACAATACAAACACACAACTTTTTTTTTTTTTTTTTTTTTAGAAAAAAATTATTATTATTTTTTAATTATGGTGTCCGAAACTTTTTTTAAACGTGACGGAAAGTTTTAATTTGGTTGTCAACTTCTCGAACTCTCCCACATCTCCAACCAACGGTGTAATGACGTTGGTTGAGCTGATGTGACCACCAAAATAGCGCAGGGTTGGAGCAGACCCTCCCACATCTCCAACCAACGGTGTAATGACGTTGGTTGAGCTGATGTGACCACCAAAATAGCGGAGCAGTGTATAACACAGTGTTGCTCCAACCCTGCGCTATTTTGATGTGCACTTCCTATGAAGTTTATTTATCTTTGTACCTTATATAATGTTTTTCTCATTTAGAAACAAATAAAATAGTAATAAAGTAAGATAGTGTAAAAGATAGTGTTGGCGAGTTGAAGAAGATAACAAAATTTAGTGTTAAAATTACACTATTTTAGTGTTTAATTGTTTATGGGGATCGTTTGGTTCGTTTTTGCCAACTTACAATGCGAGCATTGTTAACTTCTTGGAGTTAACTCTCGGTGAAAGATCGTATTTTCTTGTTTGTTCAACTTTAAATTTGCATGGAAGTTGCAAATTTTTAAACAATAAAATATATAAATTGACATAAATACCTTTCAAACAAAATAGATGGATGCGGGTATTAAAAAATAATTAATGAGGGGTAATTGTGTTCAAAAACTCTTGAGAGATAACTCTTGGGAGTGGTGGAGATATCTCTCACCTTGGTGTGAGTTGGGAGATAACTTGCAGGGAAGTTGGACAAACATACAAGATTAGTTCCAACTCCCCTCCAAGTTATCTTCCGGGAGTTAACTCTACTTCTAACCAAACAAGGCCATGGTTGGAGATGCTCTCAATGGAAAATGAGTTTGGGACCTCACTCATCTACTTTTCAAGTATAGAAAAATGAGCTTGTGAGTCTTATTTCTATATTCAGACTTGGGACTAGCTATGTACCCCAACTAGTAATGTTCTATACAATAGCCTATGTGAACTAATTTGGGATTTTCTTCGGACGAAAACTAATTTGAGATTGAGGCTTTGTTGTTGATGGGTGTTCGTATCTTTTTCGGCCCTAAACTCTGAACCTTTTTAGCTATCTTTACTTTGATTTGGCTAATTTCATGAAAGTTAATCGGGGTCCAACCCGACAATCCAATTCATGAAATTGATTCTGTTTTTGGCAGGAGAGGAAGGAGTTGCTAAAAGGATCATTCAGGGATCGGCACTACAATGCTGGGTCCATTTTGTTGGGGTTTGGAGTGATTGAAGCAATTGGTGGTGGATTGGACACTTGGTTTCGGACTGGGCAGTTGTTCCCAGGGCCTCATTTGTTTGGAGGGGCAGGTAATGACTTGAAAAACTCCTTTTTGATTTCATTGCTTTGTTGCTAATCAAGTTTTTGATACAAAACTCATAGAGAAATTGTAGTCTTTGAAGATGTTGATTGCAAAGTATAGGAGAACTGAATGTAATTAGAGTATACTTGATCAAATTAGTTTAGTTTTTTTTTTTTTTTTTTTTCGAGTTAAGTGGGAATCGAACTCACGACTTCTCTAAACCTTACTTTTTGACAAGTGATGCATCTACCATCTCACCAGAGATGTTTGATCAATTTAATTAAACAAGCTCAAAGTATGAAACTCCTTTGTCATATTAGAACATCTAAGCAACAAGTGAAGTGGCTTGGTTGGGAGCTTGACCATGGTACATAGCGGTTGTAGGTTCGAGTTTGCTCCCTCACTTATTTTGTAGATGGGGTTTGTGTCGGTCGATTCGAACAACCCTATTTGTAAGAATTGGGGGAGGGAGCAATACTTAAACCTGCAACCTCAAAGTTGCTAGCTTCGCTCCTCACTAATGGCAATGAGCCACTTGTTTAACTTAACGTACTTTTCAAAATGTATACATGGATTTTAAGGTATGGTAATTATGATGTCAAGAAGGGCGGCTACTATATGTGTCTAACAATGCCTAAACCTGGAGTCTTGAGAACAATTCGGATTCTTGAGATCGCAAGACCGAAAAAAAAAAAAAAAAAAAGAAAAAAGGAAGTGGCATCCAATCTCAATTCCATTCAAATTGAGAAAAAGAAGATCATTAGAGAAATGTTTTTTATGGAGTTTATTGAGTGAGTCATGTATGAATATGTTGTATAGTGTTATTAGAATGAATGATTAATGTGTGGTTGGCTTGGAACAGCAATTACAGCTCTATGGGCAGCAGCAGCAGCTCTAGCACCAGCAATGCAGAAGGGAAATGAGACAGCTAGGAATGCTCACATTGCTTTGAATGTGTTGAATGTATTGCTCTTCACATCCCAAATTCCCACTGGCTTTGAAATTCTCTCTAGTGTTTTTGAGTACACAACATGGCCCTGATGACTCACATTAGATTATATGTCATTCTTGCTTAAATCAAGCATTCATTCATCAAATTGTCCTCTGCTAGCATTTGTTGCTATAGTTCCTCTGTTAGTTCAATACTTTGTGTGTAATATTTGCCAAGGAGATTTGATCTTTGTCATGTTAGTATGTATAGTTGCCAGATTAAGAATACCTCCACTACAACAACAAAAGCTTCAAAACCGTACCGTTGGGGTTAGCTACGGATCAAACTCTTTCACATCGTTCGATTTAATGCATGCATTTGATGATGCGCTTTCATAGTTCTTTAAATCCTTCTTATTAAGGAATAAGAGACGTTGCGCGTATCGACTATTTTAAATCTACATTTTGTATGTAAAGTCCATAAGAAATAATGAGGTTTGGCAATATGATTTCCTCTTAATCAAAAGGTGTAAGCTGTCCATCTTTTTTTTTTTTTTTTTTTTTTTTTCATGGATTTATTTGGTTACTATCCGGAATTATTTCCACGAGCCCTAATGCTCATAGACCGCGAATTTAAACTTCCCATCTTTTAGAGGTTCTAGGTTTATATACTTAGAAATTTACGTGTCATGAATTGTTTTAATTTGTGTTTTTTCCTTGACAGAACCCATCTTCTTCTTTTCTTTTTTTTTTCAAATCCTAAAAAGAAAAGAAAAGATGAAAAACAAATTATTTATTTTTGGAGATTCTATATATACATGCAATTATGATGGTAAAGATTCAAATAAAATCAATATAATGAGTCTAATGGCCCAAAGAAAACTGTGATGCTCATAATTGTTTCTCAAAACATGCTAATTTTACTTTTTGGTGTATGGTAATGGAATATTTTAGTTAAGCCCTTGATTTAGTATTTCTTTTTTGGGGTTGTTGCTCTGGTGATTTTAAATAATTTTACTTTTAGGCATGTTAAAATTAATACATATATTGATAAAAAAATAATACATATATTAGGACTTCTTCATGGCCAAGCAGTTCTATTTTTATTTATTATTTTAAGAGAAGAGTAAGAATCAATTATTGGAGAGTTGAGACATATTTTAGACAAAAGAAGACTACAAACAGTTGATAAGGTCATCTAAAAAGGTAATAATCAATTGTGTGGCCCAATAGTTTAGTATGAGATTTGAAAGTAAAAGAGCATGAGTTCAAACGTTGGTGGTTGCAAAAGTTGTTTATTTCCGATAAAAAAAGGTCGCCTGAAAAGGTCATTGTGTTTCTAATTAATTAGAATTCTTATATATATATATCGATCATTTGACATTATAGAGCTTTATATTCATTAATTCATTTAAACCAACCAAGTGGGTAGCCCAATGATTTGATATATGGTATTGTTGCAAAAGGGTAGGGGTTCGCGTCTCGTAGGGGCAAAAAAAGTTGATTTCTTTCTTGTCAAAAAAGAATATTAATTCATTTATTTTGCTAAATTAGTGGTTAAGGTTTTTTTTATATTTATTACAAGCTCACAAGGTTTTGATGAAAAAAAAAAAAAGAAGAAGAAAAAACTCACTAGGAGACCATCTTCGTGAGAGGCAACTTTATCACAATTACAAGCTCACCATGCAATTTCAAACTTACTAACATATAGTAGACAGGCCTAACTGGTCATCTTAGATCCATATAATTTAGGTGGGTCACATTAAACTCATAAAACTTGTTAGGTAAGCCTAACTAACGTGCATGAATAACTACGATGATTCATAGTAAATTATTCTACCAAGATTCATGATAGATTTGAAGTAAATATATTAACTAAAGATTTAGTATTTATTTTGTATCCACGAGACATAAACTTTGTCCGGTCTCATGAAAGTTTTATATACCTCGGCTACCGTGGATACTTTATGGTGGGTAATAGTGATTAAGTTTGAATTATCTTTAGAGTATGGCCAGGGAGAAATATTAATTATTTAGTAGTAGTCATGACTCTCAATATTGTCAAATAGCCTTCGTAATCTTCCAAGCCTTTTATATAAAACAAAGATTTAATTGATTAAAATATCTTAACATTTTATAATATTTTATTATTATATTTTTTTAAAATTTATTATTATATCATAATCTTTCTGCAATTATAAATTCATATTCTAAGTCATTTTTTAACTCTAAATTTAATGAGGTGACACCTAATTAAATAATGACTTTAAAAAGGTACCTCATCACTTATAATTATTAAAATAATTATTAAATTTATTATTTGAGCTTATTTCTTAAGTACCACCTAATCAAATTTAAAGTTAAGAAAATGACTCGAGATACAAATTGAGTCATTTTCATAGTGAAAAGCCGTTAAGTAATGATCGGTAAATAAATATAGAATGATAGGATATACGAAGGGTCTTTATTATAATTGCGAAGAGAAGTATGTCTCTGGGCATGGTGCTAAGCAATTCCTTTTATTGATACCGTCTGTTGATGAGCTTCTTCATGAATTGTTTGGTGCCCGTATGTTTTCCAAACTTGACTTTCAATCCGGTTTCCATCAATTGCAACTTCACCCAGGGATATTGCTAAAACGGCATTTTGTACTCACGAGGATGCACCATCTTCTTTCCAAGCTACCATGAATCAAGTTATGCTCTTTGGGCTCACCAATGCACCATCTTCTTTGACGATATTTTGGTTTATAGCTCGGATTAGGAATCTCATTTGCCACATTATCGCAAGTCCTTCAATTAGTGCAACAACATAGCCTATTCATGAAGTTCACCAAATGTGACTTTGGTTCAACTATGGTTGCCTACTTGGGACGGAAAATTCACCAAAGTACACATGTTTTTAGTTTTAATGAGGAAAATAGGGGTGAACACTTTTTTATTCCGGGGGGTAGGCAATAACGCCTTGTGGGAAGGCGCCATCTACGTGGCATGTGACGTGGCCAATTTTTTTTTTTTTTTTTTTTTTGTGGAGACACTGATAGCGCCTTCTCAGAAGGCGCTATCAGTGTCCACGTGGACAACATAAAGTTTTCCCGGTCCACGTGGATCGGATAGCGCTTCGCGAAGGCGCTATCAATGTACATGTCCACGTCGGCATGTCCACGTGGACCGACGTGGACATGTACACGATAGCGCCCTCGCGAAGGCGCTATCGCTGTCACGCGTGGACACGGAAGGGGTTTTCCGGCCCACGCGGATCCACGTGGACCGAGAAAACCCGTGACATATAGGCGCAGATAGCGCATTCTCAAAAGGCGCTATCTCGCACCCCATCGTCTTCCGAAAACCGACGCAGAATCTCTCTGCGTCGCTTTCGCTTTCTCGTGAGGGTAGGGGTAGGGGTAGGGGGGGTGGTAGGTCACGGTTTACTGTTGGGGGGGCGGCTATTTAAGGAGGGGAGGGTGGGAGCGATCCGTGGAGAGAGACACCGAGGAGGGAGGAAGAAGGAGGCGATCAAATCGTTATTTGATCGGGCGGCGGTGCATACGCGCGGCGGAGACGGAGAGAGAGGAGGTGCGGCGGGCTCACCGAGCAAGGAGCGGCGGCTTTCAAGAGAATGCACGGCAATGATACGTGGAGCAAGTTTGTTTAAGTTAGTTTAGTTAGTTTAGGTTAGAAGTTTAGTTTAGGTATTGGTGGTTAGTTTAGTTAGTTAAGTTTGTTTAGTTTAGTTTAGTTTATTATATGTATTTATGTTTGTTAAGGTTAGTTAGTTTAGTTTGGTTAATTTAGTTTAGTTAGTTTGTTTAGTTTGTTTAGTTTGTTAAGTCAATTAAGTTGCGTTATTTTTGGTCTTAAGGTTAGTTAACTTTGTTTAAGTTAGATAAGTGTAGTTTACTTAGTTTGTTTTAGTTAGTTAAGTTTAGTTTAGTTAGTTTGTTGAAGTGAGTTTAGTTAAATAAGTTTAGTTAATTAAGTTGAGTTAATTTAGTTTGTTTAAGTTAGTTTACCGAAGGAGGAGGTATGTTTAGTTAATTCAGTTTGTTTAAGTTAGTTTAGTTAGTTTAGGTTAGAAGTTTAGTTTAGGTATTGGTGGTTAGTTTAGTTAGTTAAGTTTGTTTAGTTAGTTAAGTTTGTTTAGTTTAGTTTAGTTTATTATATGTATTTATGTTTGTTAAGGTTGTTTAGTTTAGTTTGGTTAATTTAGTTTAGTTAGTTTGTTTAGTTTGTTAAGTCAATTAAGTTGCGTTATTTTTGGTCTTAAGGTTAGTTAGTTTAATTAGTTTGATTAGTTAGTTTGTTTAAGTTAGTTTAAGTTTATGTATTAGTTTGGTTAGTTTAGTTTAGGTAGTTGAGGTATTTAGGTTAATTTTGGTAAGTTTGTTTAGTTAATGTAGTTTGTTTAGTTATCACAATGTTGCAAGATATGTTTGCCAAATTTGTTTAGGTTAATATATTTTAGGTTGTTTACATTGTTAATATATAGGGACATAGGTGTTGTTAGTTGACTTAGGTTAGGTCAAAGTTATGACTCGTTATTTGGGTTAAAGTTTACTTTTATATGCTATGTTTAGTTTTGTTATAGCCGATTTATTATACTCTTTGTGTTCTAAACTAACGAAAATACAATGTTATTGCGTAAATATTTTGTTATAGCGTGAATCTTCCTCCTTACTATTTTGATCCATACGCACCTGGGCCGTCGTCTTCTTATGTGGACCATGGAATGCCTCATCCTCAAATGTATCCATCACTGCCTCAGTACATGCCTAGTCCATTTACTCCTACTCCTCATACTTACAATATGCCATATGGTGGAGATCCCTCTTTCATGAACTTGTTGACCATGCCGCAGCCTCATATTCCTTTTCCCCAACCCCATACAGGGAGCCAATATTTTGGGATGGTTCCACCTCCAATTTTTGGGAGCATCAGTAGCAGAGGTGAGTCGAGTGAAGCACCAGAGGAAACGCATGAATCTACTCTACGTGATTCAATGCAAGACCAGCTACCTCAACAACCTCAATGGGATGTACAAACACATCGACCAACTAGACAAAGAGTACGTCCGGTTTGCATCACCGAGCAACAACGTCAACGTAACCGCAGGAATAGACCTGCATGATGACTTTTCTTCAAGTCATGGTGATTTGTAGATAGCTACTGATTTGGGTGAACGAAGTACGTGTATACAACCTTCTCATTCAATAAACTTATTTATCATGTTTTCTATATTATTAAAATGTCGTATATGTGATTACTCTTCGATAGTTAGTTTAGTTTGTTAATTTAGTTTAGGTTCTTTGTTTACTTTAACTTAAGTGGTTAGCTTAGTTAGTTAGGTGTCGGTGGTTAGGTTATATTAGTTTCGTTTGGTTTGGTTAATTATCTTAGTTACTTAAGTTAGTTTTAGGTGTTGAGGTTAGTTACTTAAGTGTAGTTGCGTTAGTGGTATGTTCGTTAGTGTAGTTTAGTTAATTTAGTTTACATACTTAGGTTAGGTTAGGTTAGTCGAGTTTAGTTCGCATAGAACCTAGGTGTGGTTAGGTTGTTAACAAGTAACTCTCGAGCTACTTGGATGTTTGTTTAGTTTCGTTTCGTAGTTTACGTGGATCGTTTTTGGTTGTTTATTTTGTTAGTTACGTTAGTTATTTTAGTTTACTTAGTTTTTATTGTTTACGTGGTTAGGTTAGTTAAGGTTACTTAGTTTAGTTTGGTTAGTTTCATTTAGTTAGTATGTTTAGTTTGCAATTAAGTTAGTCTATTTTTTGTTGTTTGTGTGAGAATCGTCACTGTCTTCATTGAACTACGACACAAAAAACACCACAATGTCATGCACAAAGTTAGTTAGTTTACTTGAGGTTAGTTAGTTACTTAGTTTAGTTTGGTTTGGTTAGGTTAGTTAAGGTTAGTTTACTCCAGTTTATTTAAGAATACTTATGGTTAGTTAATGTTAGTTATTTCAGTTTACTTTAGTTAGTTAGTTAGTTAGTTAGTTAGTTAGTTAGTTAGTTAGTTAGTTAGTTTGGTTAAGGTTACTTACTTATTTAGTTTAGTTTGGTTTGGTTAGGTTAGTTAAGGTTAGTTAGTTTAGTTTAGTTTAGTTACTTGGTTAGTTAGTTAGTTAAGTTAGTTAGTTTAGTTTGTTAAGGTTACTTATGGTTAGTTATTTTGGTTTAGTTTGGTTAGTTAAAGGTTAGTTAGTTTACTTTGTTATGTAGTTTAGTTTGGTTAGGGTAGTTAAGGTTAGTTAGTTAAGTTAAGTTAGTTAGTTACTTATTTAGTTTAGTTAAGGTTAGTTAATTTAGTTTAGTTTGGTTTGGTTCCCTTAGTTAATGTTAGTTAATTTAGTTTAGTTAGTTAGTTAGTTAGTTAGTTTAGTTAGGTTAGAAAATAAATTTGAAGGTTGAAACCAATGTGTATATATATATATATATTTAAAATTTGTTTCTTTTTTATACAAATCTAAACTCCTTTGGTTGTAATTGTCGAGATCGCTCGACTACAACTACGACTACGACGACGCTTGGTCCGGCGACTCGCGGTGTCGGCGGAAAAATCGATTGTTCCTAGCCAATCGACTTTGCAGTATCTTTTATTGTAAGAGTACCACAATACACCAACTGGAGGCTACGCTGGAGTTCAGTACACTTTTTTCTCGCTTGGCAGCAGTGTTTTACTGGTCCAACATGTGTCAATCCGTATTGGCGTTTGTTCGATCTTGCTCTGTTTTCCAATAAGTAAAGCCGTTCAATTCTGCCCCTCAAGGTCTTTTACAGCCTTTACTGATACCCGGTAAAGTATGGGATCATTGCCTCAATTGTATCTTTTACAGCCTTTACTGATACCCGGTAAAGTATGTGACATTTGCGGCCTATCCCAGCGCGCTAGATATCACAGATTTGACATTATTTTTGCTAAGTGAAATAAAATACATGCAATTGACTAAAAATCAATTATAAATGAAAATAGATCATTTCGGGCGGTAATTTGGATATTCAAGAGTCAGCGGAGCCGGATCGGGGGTTATTTACGGGACACGGAGTGCGGTTTGAGGTATGTAGTATCCCAATTGAAATTTTTTGAGCAGTACTTTATTTTGCTTTTGAACTCATATTATGTCTTTCGATACTCTATTCTTGGTGTGATTTAATGGACATACGTTGAGGCTCTCTCTCCCGTGTCATTTCTGTGTGTATGTCCACTAGGCCATAGCACGTGTGTCAGGGATCTAGGTGAATAGGTCGACCAGAGAGTCGCGTCGGGGCACCTGTGGGTGCGTCGTAGGTTCCACGCCGACCACCTAGCGAATCCAGATATTGGCCTTGCTTGAGTGCTACTCGCTTACAGAGTCTGTTGAGAGTCCAAAGTATGGCGCTAGTCTGACTCTAGGCTCTAGGAACACACTTTGAGCTTTCACTATTACTTATGCATGCGATGAGCACAGTTGCCTATATTTATTTTCGCATGTTTATTTAATAGTTTTGTTTAAATTTTAGAATTTACCTTCCGTATTGCTCACTTAATTTCTTTGAGAATACTCAACTGGACTCGTCATCTGCCTTTTGTGATGGCTCGAGTGCAGATCCTAGTACGAGCCGTGGCAAGGGCAAGCTACTAGAATACTTGTCATTTAGTGATATCGAGCCAGGCTTGTACGTTTGTATTATACATATTTTGTTTTATTTTGAGATTTGGGATTGTGAGACACATCAGGACTCTATACACTGATATTCTGTGCTCTTTGAGGTTTATATATGATATATGATGTCATATGAGTTTTCCACACTAGGTATCAGAGTTAAATGCATTACTATAATGTTTCATATTTTAATTGTCATGGTAAAAGACTTCTATTGTGGTTTATTTGAGATTAAAATGATATGATAAGTAGATGATTTGAGTTCATTAACAATCTAAACAATAAATTGTTGTTCATTGAGGTTAATAATGATTAAATGGTGGATGAGATGGCATATGGGACACAGCTAGCACTGGTAGGCCAGGTCGTGGGCTCGCATTGGCCCCCATGGCGGTCCATTTAGAAAATGGGTTGTTACATTTTGGTATCAGAGCAAAGGTTGGTGAACCTCAAGGAATTGAAAGTTAACTCTAATACGTTACATTTGTGGTATAATCTGAGGATAAATCTGATGAATAAACTTTAGATGTGGAAACCCAAAGGAATTGCCTATAGCCCTAGTTGGGAAGTGAGGTGAGATAGGTAGAAATCAGGGGATATACGTGTTATATTTTTGGTTGTATAATACATACGATACACGTATATATGTACCGAGGCTGATTAGACGAACGTTCTTCGATGCAGATACCGATGGACGGACAACCTTTAAATACTATTCAGCCTTAGGTCGGAGATACCAGTACGAGGCCGACTTTGACGCTGAAGTCATTATCGCGGACTATGGATTATAGGTTCGCGATACTGATAGATATAATGAGAGCTCGGGATGCTCGGGAGACTACGACAGCTCTTACTACCGCTTTAGCTGCACCGATGACGACTACTCAGTGCAGGCAGCGGTATCTGAGACGTTGGCCGAGAGGGCTGCGCTAGTAGCATTACCGGTGGATACTACAGTGGTTTTTACACCTACGACTACTGAGCAGCCAGCAGTGTCATCTACTTTTGGGAGCCTGATGACAGTTGAGGCGAAGAAGATGAAGGACTTCATTAAGTTTTCGCCGGGATATTTTTATGGAGCCGGAGATCCAGAGGTAGCCGGGAGGTGGTTGTTATCTCATGAGCGGCTACATGACTTGTTTTGAATTGAGGAGATTGATCGACCGAGATTATCGAGTTTTTGCTTGAGAGCTGATGCGGGGATTTGGTGGACTATATACATCGCGACTCATCCTGCTGTTACTACTTGGGCTGAGTTTCGAGCATTATTTATGGACGAGTACATACCTATGAAGGTTAAAGTCCGATTGAGAGATGAGTTTTTGTCATTGGTTCAGGGTGATATGTCGGTCACGGTATACATGGAGAGGTACCGGTATCTATTATCGTACTCCATGAACATAGCAGTATCGATCGACTACATATATATTATTTTTTCCGAGGTTTGGATGAGAGGATTGCGAGCACGATTGTATCTAGTGGAACTCGTACATCGGGCAGAGATTTACGACAGTCCCTCACACACGAGACATACCTGGTTCGGGATGACCGGTCGATTAGTGATTCAGGTTGTCTTTGCAGGTTAGCATAGTCAGCCAGCTTCGAGTTCTCTGGATCGATCGAGAGACCAAGAGAGAGACGATTGGGAGACCAGACGGCAGAGACAGGCTGGAGACCTCGTCAAGGTGATTGGCAGTTTGATCAGGGTCCCAGAGGCGACATAGATAGACGTGACGATCGCCGAGTGGCATATTCCGCAGCCTTCGCACGTATTGATCAGCTAGACAACACGATATAAGCGGGATGAGGTCGAGAGGCCAAAGTCGAGGCCAGGGTCAGGTGCAGAGTCAGAAGAGTTATGGCTGGTCGAGACTCATACGTGTTACCGATGCGGTTAAGTTGGACATATTGTAGCAGATTGTACCAGACCAGCACCACTACCACTACAAACGGAGCAGGCCAGAGATAGGGCCCAAGCTGCAGTTTTTGGGGTCACACAGCCAGACTGGGAGGCGACCAGACAGCTTGTTGAGGGTACGTTATCTTTTTGTGGTATTTCTGTGCATATTATGATGGATTCTGGTAGCACACTGTCTTTTATTTCTGGACGTATGGTAGGAGAGTTAGGGCTACGTACACAGACCTTAGATACACATCTTGTCCTCAATACGGCAGCTGAGGATAAGATTTACCTTAATCGGATATGTCAGAATTATATTGTGGAGATTGAGGGACATCAGCTACCAACTGATTTTAAGAGTGTTAGAGTATCTGGAGTTCGACGCGATGTTGGGTATCTATGGATTGGTTATTATCTTATCACGCACAGATCGACTGTTTCAGCAAGACTGTGACGTTTGACATCGAGGGGATTCCAAAGTTTACATTTGCCGGAGTTGCGACTGTATTACCTATCACTCGAGACAGATTAGCTACATTGCATGAGATGGAGGCGTATGCGGCTATGGTTGAGCCAGAGCTTAGGACGGTGGTTAAGGTTGAGGATGTTCCTATTGTCTACGAGTTTCGAGACATGTTCCTTGATGATTTGCCATAATTGCCACCACCAAGAGCTGTTGAGTTTATCATTGAGCTGATTCCCTGGGACTCACCCAATCTACAAACAAGATCCGTACATGGGATGTCAAGCATTTGAGAACGAGGAGTTGAGGACCCAATTAGAGGACTTCCTACAGAAGGGTTTCCTTCACCCGAGCATGTCACCTTCGAGAGCTACAGTTCTTTTTGTGAAAAAGAAAGACGGCTCGATGCGGATGTGTGTGGATTACCTTAAAGTACCTTGGCATTCATTTTGGAGGATCTCCATTGTCTAAAGAGTTTTGGGACCCAATATGGAAAAAAAACATCAATCACTGAATTAAAGGGTGGAAATGTGGATGGTTGTCCAAGGGAAGTAGAAAAACTATATATGTTGAGGTCAATATTATATGCTTTCCTACATATTATTTATCCTTATTTAAGATGCCTCATGGGATGAGGGTTTGTATTGATACATTAATGAGGAAATTCCTATGGAGCAAAATGGGTGCTGAGAACAGGTCAAACAACATGATTGCTTGGAAGTATATGGTTAAGCCAAGGGAGTTGGGAGGTCTTGGAATCAACAATTTGTTTATCTCTAATACAGCCTTCGCTATGAAGTGGCTTCGAAAGTTTACAAATGAGTAACAAGCTCTTTATGCTCAAGTAATCAAAAGCAAATGCAGGAAGGGAGTGTATGGATGGGATGTAGGTATGGCAAATCGAGCAACCTCTAAGAGTCCATAAAAATTTATTGGGACATGCTTGTCATTGTTCAAAAAAGGCTGTCATCTGGTTTTGGGAAAGGGAAATCGCATAAACTTCTTGAATGATGTGTGGAAAAAGGACACAACGCTCAAACAGGAGTTCCCACTAGCCTACAATCTATCTAGTCAATAAAATGCCTCTATTAGAGAAGTAGTCGCGGACCACGTGACTGGCAATAGCTCAGTGAACTAGAACCTTCATTTCAGGCGGAGACGTACGGAGCCAGAATCAGCCCAAATCACTCAGTTGTGGGAGTTTATTCGAAATATTTAAATCGGTCTATCTAGAGAGGATGCTGGAGTCTGGCAACAAGACATAGAGACAGATTACTCGGTCTACTTGGGAAAAGTTTTTCTTAGAGCTGCTAATTCCCCGCTTTTCTTAATAAATCAAATGATCCGACACTCTTGCTTGCCCTCGAAAGTCTTTTTTTGTTGGATGCTTTATCACCAAAGGGTTAATACTGCAGAGGTAATACAGAGAAGAAGACTAACGTAGTGTCTTTTTCCATTGAGGCGCCCACTATATTGTAATGCCTGTGAAACAACATACCATCTCTTTCTGCATTGTTCCTATGCAGTCGCACTATGGGTTGAACTCCTACTGGAGTTGGAGTTGTAGTGGTACGCACCCAGTGAAGTGAGGAAGGTTCTCACTGAAACAAGACTATCTGGTGTTCCGTTGTCCAAACCGTGCTATGGTGTTTATGGGAGGAACGTAATGGAAGGGTTTTCGGGGAGATGAGGTGAAGTACGGAGGAGTTGTGGATTCAAGTTAAGGTGAATATAAGGCTTTGGGCTAAAGCACATGGGATAGGCCGCAAATGGGGTTGGACTTCTCTTAATTGTAACTAAGGGAGTCTTGTGGGGAGACGAAGAATATGAGACTCAATTATGTTGATGGAGTATGGGTTATTCAATGATAAAGGGGTTTCGAGGGGTAGTTTGGGAGTGGGCGATTTGTCTTTGTGGTAGGCGGAGATTATGTATGTAATTTTCTTTACCACTTTTGTAACTCTCAGCCGTATGACTGCGGGTTCAATCTAGATTCGGCATGACTACGGCACCATGAGGTGGCGAGTTTACACTGTTGACTTGTTTCCATAGTTGAGGAACGGAGGATTTTATAGATAAAAGGATGACGCAGTTTTTCCCCTACTACACTGGTAGAGATTTTTTTCGACTTTCTTTTAGGGAAATACATTGTTTCTCGCCATTAACATACCTCATTCTTTGACTATTATAAAATAAAGTCCCGTTCTTATCAAAAAAAAATTTAGTGTTAAAGTTTCACTAAAATAGTGCAAAAGTTGCAATATTTAAGTGTAATGGTTGGAGATGGTGTCTAATTGTGAGCTACAGTGAAGTTTTTTTTTTTTTAATTTTTTTAGGAAAATACTAGAGTGACAACAACAATGTCACACTACAAGACACGTTAGCTCATAAGCGGCTTTCATGTGACCTCGACCTACGTGTTATGCATCGAGATTTGTATATCATCGCATCTCTAAGCGCATATAGATGACTATTATGAGTCAATGTGTCTTGTTGTTTGACTTGCTATTGTCATTCTAGCACTTTTCATTTTTTATTTATAATGACGTTCATTTTTTTGTCAAACAGTATATACCCTTGATGCAATTGTTTTTTTTTTTTGGGTCAAGGCTTGATGCAGATTTAAAGGACTATTCATAGGGAAAGGACAGTACGAAGAACAATATATATATATATATATTCAATACATAATTCATAAATTGATTATGACAGCTAAATTGACTATATCTAATTTAACGTACCATATTATTGATGTGCATTGGTATACGACCATTCAAATAGTAATTCCAATTAGATTAAGATGCATAGCGGGGGGCTTTTTTATTTTTTATTTTTATTTTATTTTTTGTCTTGAGTGGGATTCGAACTCACGACCGTCGAAATCTTACTATTTCGACAAGTGATGCCTCTACCATTTCAATAAAGATGCTCTAACCGATAATCTAGCCGAGCGATTAAATTAAAAAAAAAAATAACTGATTGAGTAGCGGATAATTGTTAAATGACATAAAAGGGCATATTATTTGTTAATTAATTTATTTTAAAATATACATATATACTCATACAAGTAATATTATTATTTAATATTATATTACATATTAACATATTGATTAATGAATTATATTTAATGAATAATTTGTTTATTCGAGTGGTAAAGGACTCATGTTCCTTTAAACAAGATCTCGAGTTCGAATCTTGTGAATGGAGAAAATTGGATTGAGAGGGTCACCTCGCACAAAAGTACACTCAGGCGTGGATTAGCGAATATAGTTTGTGGTAGACACTATGTGTAAAACTAAAAAAAAAAAAAAAAAAAAAAACTTGAAAACTCGAAATGGGCCCAAATACAAATGTGTGTGTGTACACTTACACAGCATGAATTGAAAAACACGCAATTAAGATAAATCGAAAATCTACAATTCAAGTCGGCAATTATTTATTAGGGGTAAAAATGAAGCAAAAAATGTAATCTAGCATTTTGACTCTAAACGCTACCTCAACTAGCGTTTTAAATTTTAGAGTTTTATTTATCTTATTTTGAAAATAAGCTTCCAACTAAACATAGTTTATTTGTCGAAGTATATAAGCTAGCTGATAAGCTAGTTTGTCCTTACCAAACAGAGTCATACTAAAACTTTAGTGAAGTCTATAATTAATTAGGTACTAGCTAGCACACTTTGTTTAAAAATCAATATCAGTTACAGTTGGACCTAGCACACTTTGTTTACTAAGTAATAGTTGTTAGACATGGAAGTTCTCCAATATATTGTCTATCTCGATTGGATTATGTAATTGGAACGTACGGAATCGAATATTAGAAAGCCTAAGAGAAGATATTTCCCTAGCTATAAAGTACTTACATGAACATTAAGTTCAACTGTTCAAGAACATCTCGCCAACTTTAATTTTATAATAATTTAATATATACTGATAATCCACAATTGATCTTTTGTTCATATAATATGAGAAAGATGTCCATCACACGTACACATAAATAGTAGTACATAATTCTCAAAAAAAAAAAGAGTAGTATATACCAAAAATTAAAAAAAAAAAAAATTAAGAATAGTAGTACATGAATCGTTGAGGCATTCAATAAGCTCCGAGTTTGACTATTATATATTGAGTCAAAATAACTTCGAGTATATGTATTTAAGATTTATAATTTAGGATTTACGGCTTTAAGTTGGGCTCCTTGCTCAAAATACCGCTATGCTTCGAGTCTAAAACAACTTCCTATATTTTGGAATCAAAATTTTTGTTGAACTAACTTATATATTAAGTGTTTCCTAAAAAAATTATATATTAATTAGGTAGGTCCATAGTGTTTGAATAAAGTCTTGCATGCACATTGTAGACCAAAATCTTGATGGCCAATGATTTGGGTAACTCACAACAACATGTGGCTATGATTGTATGTCTACTTTTCTTCACTTATATGTCTCTATCGATCTATAAAGATAAAATAAAAGAATTGAAGAAAGAGAGATGACACATAATATATATGTTGGTTATGTTGTCCCAAATAATCAGAAGCCATTAATTCTTTTGACCAAGGACTTGCTTTTTGATCTAAAAACAAATAACCAGGTGACCCGGAAAAAGCTTGGACTCAAATCATTTGAATGGTTGGATACATGGACCATATACATTTATTAAGGTGCAATGAATTAATAATCTTAACCAATATTTTAAGAAAAGAAAACAACAAATTATTAGACCATCATATATGATAAAAAGAAAAAATATATATAAACATGGCTTGCATGTCAATGATGAAGATGTATACATGAACATAATTCTTTTAAATTTCTTTTATAAATCTATCTTTATTTCAAGCTTTTTATTTTAAATTCTTCTTTGGGACACAAATATTGTGATCCCAAATAATGTATAAGTCAAGTATTTTCCTTTTTCTCTTTGTTCTTCTTTGTTTCATGCATGATCTCACTTGCGTTAAAGAGATTGCAACATATCAAGCCAGTATGCATGGACCCCAATGTGCACATGGGCGATCTTAATTTAGTTTCTCATCACCAAACATTTGGGGGGTATGATTTTGATGAGTATATATCAGTCAGGTTATTCAACCATAATAATCACACCATATCTAATATATATTTCTCACCAAACTGGTGCATGTACATATAAACCTTATAAGTTTCAAGATATTTATATAATCAAGTAATAAATACACCTAGTCACCTACATTGTACACTATATAATAATTGGTTCTTTTTTCTTCTCTTTTTTTTTCAAAACTACTTAATTGGTTCACTTTAATTAATTTATATGTACATTAATTATAACATAAGTATTTAGTTAGCACCAATCAACTAAGAACAGGTATAAATCCACTAGTTGGATATGTCCTCATCAACTTCAAAAGAATTCGAGTCTCCCTATATATGTAGGGGCTCTGAGCACCGAACACGGGCATGTTTTGAGAGCGAGCGCGGGGGCTAGCTTTAGTATGGTCGTATTTAATTAGCTAGCTACGTTTTAGCTAGCTCAATATTCATTAGATGTATATATAGTAGTTAGTATTGTTGGTTACACATAGATTTTGTGTGTGTTACGTAGTGGTGGGGAGGATTGGTTGCTTTGTATGATTTTGATTTAATGGGGACCAAACAAATTAAAGTGACCAGTACATCGCTGTAAAGAGATCTATATATATGTACACATATATGTATGCACTCCCACTTAAGATGGAGTTGTATCTATGTAAAAGCTAAATTAATTTAGGAGCACATTGTTGCTTTCCTAGCTTTTTTTGTGAAGTATCCAAAGCACACAAGGGATGTGATGCTGTTAACTTGAAGCCAATAAACAGGTCATGCATGGAGCCCAAACTCACTCTCTCTTCTTAATTTCTTGGTTCAACATGCAAAGCGATGAAAGCTAACTTTCAAAAACTCCATGGTTTCCTCCCCCCCTTATCTTTGCCTTCCCTTTATCATGCACCAGTATATATCTCTATCATACACTCACATGATCGATCATATCTCTCTATCTCACTCTTTGTCCCTCTATCTCGCTCTCATGCATGGTCATATTTACAAGAGCTGATGATGTACGCCAACCTTAATATATTAGTTAGTTTACAAATGTATATATATATATTTGGTCACGGTACCATGCATGTATGAATGTTTTGTATGAGTTATATATGTCAATTAGCAATGTAATTTTTTCATTTCACCAAAAGCCTTTCTTGCAAGCTAAAGAATCTATATATAGTGTGCAACAAGTAGAAATATTGATCAAAACAAACAAAGAAAGAACGTCAAGATTTAATTGTATACACATTTTAGAAAAACGATAATCTAACATGATCTAAGAAACATACATTTGCTACATTACAATTGTATAGATTTGATTGGGATGTGTGCGTTGCATGAATTATTACAAGGGAATCTACACCATTTTATAGCAGATGTATGTACCAAATTAAAAATGTTAAAAAATCATTTTTCTATATTTTTGTATAACCTCTAGCTTAACCACCTAACAATCACGGGTGTGGGGTTTCACTCCAAAAGGTCTCGACACCATTATATATGTCAAAATGAAGAATTATAATGATTTTTTCAAATCGCCATCCATATTGATTTTTCTTTTTGACAATTAAATCCAATTAATGGTCATTTTGAGAGCTACATTAATACAACAACAACAACAACAACATAGCCAACATAGCCTCAAATTAACTGGGGTCGGCTACATAGATCAAAATTTTTTTCCATTGTGCTCGATTAAGTGCAATTGATGGTGAGCTTTTCAAACCATTCAAATCCCTCCTAATTAATGCATCCCATGTTAACTTTGGTTTGCACCTACCTCGTCGAATTTCTACAGTTTCTATTGAGTCAAGTTTTTAGTTGGGGCATTTTAGGCCGTCTTTGCAGTGACCAAACCACCGCAACCGCCCTTCCCTAATCTTTGTATCGATTGGTGCTACTCCTACTTGTCTTTGAATTTCTATATTTCTTATTCTATCTTTACGAGTTTTACCACACATCCACCTAAGCATCCTAATTTTTGCTACGTTCATTTTATGTAATTGTTGTTGCTTTACCGCCCAACATTCACTTCCATGGAGCATAGCTAGCCTAATTGCGGTCCTATAAAATTTTCCTTTTAACTTAGTAGGAACATTTCGATCACAAATCACCCCCTGTTGCACTCGTCATTTCTTCCATCCAAACTTGAATTCTATGTGTGACATCATTCTCAATGTTACCATCATTTTATATGATTGATCCTAGGTATCTAAAGTGGTTTACCTTAAGAACTGCTATTTCCCCTAATTTTACCACTCCATCATTTCGATGTCTAGTGTTTCTAAACTCACAGTGCATGTATTCGGTTTTCATCCTACTTAACTTAAAGCCTTTAGATTCTAATGTATTCCTCCAGAGTTCTAATTTCCTATTCACTCCATCTTTAGTTTCATCCACTAAGACAATATCATCTGCAAATAGCATACACCATGGTATATTCTCTTGAATATGTGTAGTTAGTTCATCCATAACTAAAGTAAATAGATATGGGCTTAAAGTCGATCCTTGATGTAGTCTTATAGTAATGAGAAATTCTATTGTAGCTCCTCCAAATGTCTTTATACTCGTTACTACTTCATCATACATATCCTTAATACTGTATGTATCTAGCATGCACTCTTTTTCTTTCTAGAACCTACCAAAGAACATCTCTAGGGACATTATCATATGCTTTTTCTAAATCTACGAATACCATATGAAGATCTTTTTTCTTTTTCTATATTTTTGTAACAATCATCTTACAAGGAAAATCCATAGTTGACCTCCTAGGCATGAAACCAAATCGTCTCTCGATATTGTTGGAAAATCGCCTCAAAGTTTCATAGTTGACTCATAAGTTTAGTTCTCATAGTTTGAGCAACTTTGAATGTCTCAAGATTGGGTGCTTCTCTCCAATCCATTGTCATCCGTTTTGAAAATTTTATTGAAAAGTTTTGTTCAAGTCAATCCAATTTCTCCTTAGCATTTCCAAACCTCTATGTGTATTTCATCTGGGCCACATGCTTTCCTATTTTCATTATTTTCAATGCCTCTTTAACTTCTACAATTCTAATATTGTGTGTATAGTTTACATTTTTTTCTTGGTGTGGGTTTTCATCTATTATAGTATCAACTTGGTCATCATTAAATAAACTATCGAAGTAACTTCTCAATCTCTCCTTAATATCCTCCTCGCGCGTTAAAACATTTTGATTTTCGTCCTTAATACATCTTACATGACTTAGGTCTTGTTTCTTTTTATCTCTTAATTTGGCTAGCTTTTATATATATATATATATTTCGTCATCTCTATTACCTAACCTTGTATATAGATCTTCCATGAAATTTGTTTTAGCTTGACTAACTACTTTTTTAGCTTGTTTTCTAGTTTCTCTATATTGATTGTACACATCTTCATCTTGACACTTAGGTATTTTCTTATACATCTCTCTTTTAGTCTTAATTGCTCGTTGGACGTCCTCGTTCCACCACCATGTTTCCTTATTTGGTGGTCTCAAGCCCTTAGATATACCTAATACGTTTGATCTCACTCTCTTTATGCAACTACTCATTTCTAGTCACATTGTATAAGCATCTAAGTCAAGATTCCAAACATTTTCCTTTAGTAGTTTTTCTCTAAACTCTACTTGTTTACTATGTTTTAGGTTCCACCACTTTATTCCAAACATTTTACTTTAGTAGTTTTTCTCTAAACATTAATAACCGTTAAATATGCACATGCACAAAAAAAGTTTAGTAGGGTTTCTCCTTCGCGAGAAACCTAGCGCCGACTTTTCTCCCTTCTCCCTCTCTAGCGCCGACTTTTGGGCCGTCGGCATTGACTCGGCATGCTTCGGCAGTCACTAATGTCTCCGGCGCCCCTCATATGTTGTAGATGTCATCGATGGCTGGATCCTGATCTAATTCTTGTGGAGTTGAGTCATTCAACCATGACGTACTATCGACGAGCGCTAGTGATGGCAATACTCGTGGTGGAGAACTTCTTTGGGGCGGTTCAAGATCCGATCAATCTTTCAGTTTTCTTCCTTTGGCTGGCGAGATTCTAGTGTGTTTTTTTTTTTGTTTTAGTAAGGTTTGGTTCGTGCCTACCTACGGATGTTGTCTTGTTTGAGGGTTGTTAGGGTTGTTGTCTTCTTCCTAAGGGTGGGTCGCATCATTGTGCATGTGTGCATTGTGGAATTTAGTTCCGAGTTTCAGTGCGACGTAATATCTATGTGTAATAAATTGTCTTGCCTATTTGGGCTAGGAACAACAACAACAACACACACACACACATAGCCTCAGTGTCAAATTAATTTGGGTCGGCTACATAGATCAAGACTCTTTCAATATGCTCGATCGATTTAGTGCAACATCAATTGATACAATCTCTTTAACCAAAAACAAAATGTGCATGTGCACAAGTATCAAGAAGCTATATTATTTATGGTTAAAAAATCATTTATTTATGATAATTTTCCTCAATCATAATGATAGAATCACCCATATATAATACTACCGTCTCTCCTTTTCTTTTCTTTTTTTAAAGGTGAGGACTAGCATTTTGAAAATGTATGGCAAATTAAATGTATAATGAAACTAAAACAAAATTTGAATAGTTGGCATCAATATTAATAAATTATATATAAGATATTTTTTATAGAAATTATGTATAAGATATGAGTCTTCGATATTACACAATATTAATTTATATAATCTAGATATTTAATGTTTGCATCTTAAAATGTCTAGTTGGTAATTGATGGATTGCGCTTGTGTTCTTGTCTCCAAATAAGGCCGCATAAAAGGACATTCCACACCAAAATTATTCAGACAGTTGCACACAAATATCAATTATCCATTTCAACTTTTGTGAACATATGTAATTATATCTTAATTTATACTCTTGATGAGCACTAAAGATCAAATAGATCAGAAATCATTATTAATTAAAAAACATTTTATATAAAAATAATAAAATAGATATACCGATTTACAAAAAAAATAAAATAAAGTAAAATAAAAGTGACCCGGATATTCCACCTAACTTGATCTAGTTCAATCCGCATTAAGTAAATTGAATCACATTGAATCAACAATAAAAATTGAACCACATTGGATTAATCATCGTGTTAGTTAACCAAAGAAGATTTTTTTTTTTTTTTTGGAGAGTCGTGAGTATCTAAACTTTTTTCAGCCTTACCTTACTTTGGTCCCTATATTCCTAAGGAAACTAATCGAGCGCCCATGCCAATGTACTCTCGAGAAATAAGAGGATGCAAATATATGTAGCTAATAAGAATTGAATTCACACAATCTTTGTCTTAATTAGAATTATGATGTCATCTCTTTGCTACTGCAACCTGCCCATTAATTGATATTTTATAATTATTTAAAAAACAAATTGGATGGTGTATAATTCATTAGATAGTATTTAATGTTGGGTAAAAAAAAAGATAGTATTTAATGGTGTATAATTCACATGTGAATATATACTCTCGAAATCCTATATTCCAAAGACGGAGAAGAACAATGGGAAATCGAAGGTGTTGATTGGAGCCCGATATCAATAGCGGTGCCCAAACCCTGGAGGTACCATTTACAGAAGAAGAGATTTTGAGAGTGATTGATGAAAGTGATGGGGAGAAGGCTCCGGGAGCGGATGGTTACTCTATGGAATTCTATAAATGGCACTGGGGCTTGGTAAAACATGAAATCCTGAGGATCTTTGTGGATTTCTATAGAAATGGGAACATCAGTAGAAAGGCCAACAAAACATATATTTGTCTTATTTCTAAAGGGTCAAAGGCAGAAAACATTGCGGACTATCGACCAATCAGCCTAATCACTTCAGTCTATAAAATCATTGCCAAAGTCTTAACAAACCAATTGAAGGAGGTGATAGCCGGGACCATTGCACGTGAACAAGAGGCTTTTGTAAAGAATAGACAAATGTTGGACCTCGTCCTTATCGCTAATGAAACAGTGGAAGAGGCGAGAATAAATAAGAAGAGGGGGTACGTACTCAAGCTTGATTTCTCTAAAGCGTATGATAGAGTGGATTGGAGCTTCTTGAATCATGTGATGAAGAAAAAAAAGCTTTGGGCCTAGATGGATGAAATGGATCAATGAATGCTTAAAATCATCAAACTTCTCAATAATGATCAATGGTAGGCCTCGAGGTAAGATTCATGATGAACGAGGATTAAGGCAGGGAGATCCCCTCTCACCCTTTTTATTTATCATAGTGGCCGACGTAATGGGGAGGATGATTGATAAAGCTAAAGAAAGGAATCCGATCCGGGGCTTGATGATGGGAAGAAATAACATCAACATCACACATCTACAGTTTGCATATGACTCTCTACTCTTTGTCAATGCAGATAATGAATCGATTATTAATCTAATGACCCTGGTACAATGTTTTTGCAATATTTCAGGACTAAGACTAAATGAGAATAAATGCACACTGCTAGGGATTAATGTCCAAAAAGAAGATATCAGATGTAAAATAGCAAGCATTGGTTGCCCAATGGGACAATGCCCTCCATCCTACTTAGGCTTACCAATGGGAGATTCACCAAGAAGAAATGGTTTTTAGGACCCAGTCTTGAAGAAGATTAATAGAAGATTGGAGGGATGGAAAAAAGGATATCTATCGAGAGGGGAACGTTGGTTTTACTCAAGTCTGTGCTTATGGCTCTACCCACCTTTTATTTATCACTGTTCAAAATCCTAAAGAATGTAGCGCAGAAAATGGAGAACTTAATGAGAGATTTCTATGGAAAAAGATGGGGAGTGAGAAGGCATCACATCTAATACCTTGGGATGAATGTTGTAAACCTCAAGAGTTTGGGGGAATGGGGCTTGATCATTTGACAATGAAGAATAGATCTCTACTTACTAAGTGGTTGTGGCGATTCAATCAAGAGTCAAATTCTCTATGGGCATCAGTCATTACTAGTCTTTATGGTAGGAATTTAATCGGTTGGGAGGATGGCACCCTTAGGAGAGTATCTGGTAAGTGTCCCTGGAAGTACATAGGGATGGAGGCGGAGTTCTTTAACTCGAGTATTCGGGCCAGAGTCGGGGATGGAAATAATACTGATTTCTGGGCCGAAAGGTGGATGAGGGATGACCCACTTCGACAGGAATACCCTAACCTCTATCAACTAACCAGAGAACCCAATGCGAAAGTTTCACATTTCTATTCGGCCACAGGATGGAATGTGTATCGAAGGAGGAGGAGATGGGTAGAAGTGGAGATAAATGAATTTACCTCTTTGAGCCATAGATTAGAGATGGTCACGCTGAACATGGAACGACAAAATCTGAAACAATGGAAGATCGATAAATCCGAGGTATATTCTGCGCATTTAGGGGCAGCATTGATCAGAGGCTTGGGCGATTGAAAAAAATGCAATGCTCTCCAGACGATATGGCAAGGGTTGGCCCCATCAAAAATCAAGTTCTTTTCTCGATCGCTGTGGAAGGGGGGAATCAACACAATAAATAACCTTCAAAAGAGAAGACCATGGGTGTGCCTTCATCCATCAATGTGTGTAGTGTGTCACAGAGAAGGTGAGACGATGAATCATTTATTCATAGGATGCAAATATACTGCAAAGTCATAGTGGTGGTTAATGCGATAATTAAGAGTGGTTTGGGTGGCTTTGAAAGATATCAGAGATTGCATGGATGATCAACTCATATGTGCCCAGGAAGCAAACACAAGATATTATGGGGGATGACAATCTTAAGATCTTGTTATGGGGTGTCACTAGAACATTTTTGACCTTTAATAGAGGTTTTAAAACCCCTATTAAATAGAGTGTTATTAAATGTCACGTAAAAATGTGTTATGTTTTAATTTTTAATACATGTATTACATAGAGGTTTTTTAAAACTCCTATCAATTAGGTGTTATTTAATAACACCTCATTTAATAGGGGTTTAAAAACCTCTATTAAATACTGAAATTGTTCTAGTGTGTGTGGATGGAAAGAAACAATGGGGTGTGTAAATGGAAAGAAACAAAAGGCTCTTTAATGAAAAAGAGTGTGGTTGAGAGCAATTTAATGAGAACATTAAAATAAATACTAGAGAGTTGGTTGGAAAACAATCATGATTTTGAAAATTAGAAGTGGAATTTAATTTATAGGGCTTGGATCGACAGTATATAAGGAGAGGAATAGCTGCACTAAGAGTTAAAAGAAACAGGGGTGAAGAATGGAATATGATTGGAGAGGGGTGTAATTTTATTTTCCCACTTTTGTATCCCAGTCGTATAATTACGGGTCCAACCTAGTTGGTTCGGTGATTGTACGATACCACACTACGACGAGTTTGCATCATTGGCTCGATCCTATCGTAGGGGAATAATGTACTTTTAGAGGGACGATGCGTTTTTCCTCTATTACATTGATAGAGGTTTTTTCGACTTTATTTTTGGGGAAACACATTGTTTCTTGTTGATGTACATATCTTTTTGGCTATATAGAAATAAAGTCTCGTTCCTATAAAAAAACAAAAACAAAAAAACAAAAAAAAAAAAAAAAAAAAAAAAAAAAAAAAATCCTAGATTGGTTATTTATGTACCTTTCAATTAGCACTTCAAACATTGAGTCTTTTGGTACATATATTTGTTATATAATGGTGTAGGTATATATTGTCGGGATGTGTGGACCGAATAATCTCACGTCGATTAAGTGTGACTTAATAAAGAAGTACAAGTGGTTATATATATATATATATATTTCTCCCTAAATAGTATCGATGCCTTTTAAAGTAAAATCTCGCACCTGTGAATTAAAGGTGGCTAAGGTGAGAATAATATCGGTACTGATCATGAGATTCACGGACTCGCGGATAAAGGCAAGGGCGGCCCAACTATGTATATGCTATATGAAATAGCTGCCACCCAAACGGCCAACCTGAACCATATATATGGCTAGAAAAGGACAAGCCGGAACCAACAAAGCTTACCAAACCTTTAAGGCACCTTGGTGCGGTGCCATGAGATTGATCACAATTTTTTTTAAGAAGTTTTTCAATAAATTGGCTGAATTTGAAAATATATTTCTTTGTTCTGGCTTGAATAATCAAATTAAAACCAATCAAATCTTTAAAACTGTGTTTGACTTAGTACCCAAAATATATAATTAAGCAATTCCGGGCCAAGATAAAAGTGCCTACCTAGCTATATAGCTATATATCACAACCTTAAAGCCCACGTCAATTGCCTAATTAAGCTTATGATTATGCTTAATTAATTATAGATATATCTTATAAAAAAAAGCCCACAATATACTATGGATTTGTTTGATACCACGATTGGTTTTTTTTAAGAGAAATTTCATTAATCATTCATGGCTCATTACAAGGTCAAGACCAGACATAGAATCAAATGCATTGATTCGTTAATCCTATTTGTTCAAACAAACTGCCATTAATTTGGTTGTAAATACGAAATTGAAAGAGTTTGACAATTAGGGACTGCACTCTACAATGTTGAAACTCATGATAATACACAAAACTGCTAGAACCATAAAACGAATAACAAAACTTCTCAACAAGGAGAAAACAATCAATCAAAGACTTCTAACAAGATCAATCCAGTGTCGCACAAATCCACGCAACACGTTGATGAGGATACACTGCAATAAGGATGGACCAATCTCTACAAATCCGATTAGATCTTTTGGTTATTGTATGAATAAAATGCAAAAGGGATTTGATTGGAACCACTGCCGATTGAAGAGGAGGACCGGTGATAGTTCAAAAACAAAAACACAAAAGCGAATCAAAAAGAAGAATTTTAGGGTTTTGGAAAAAAAAAGAGATGTTGTTGAAACTTCCATGATTGCTTATTAGTTATGTTTTACTTCCGTAGAAAAGTAGGTACAAAAACAAATAACAACTAAACCGATGCTTGAGAAAATTATAACTCTTTTATAAGTTTAAGCTAGATGGACAACCAATCACGAAAAACATTAAATTAATGCAATCTTAAATTTCACTAGTCTTTCCAATTTCAATCCAAGTGATCGAAGCGGGTCACATCAGGCACTGTCTAGCCTTACTCATTCTTCATGGGCTTGGGCTGGTCGGGCGGGCCTCGCGAGCCAATGAACAAGTCTACGTGGGTCCTAACCTTAACTTTCGAAGTAATTTGTGAAACTAGTTTTAATTAGATCTAACCCAAATTAATTAACAGACCCCCTAAGATGCCCTTGAATTAATTTGGCTAGCTAGCTAGCTGTGGTTGCTGTGAATCTCCAACACGGTACTTACACACAGCACAACACAAGCACAAAGCATGCAAGATAGTACGTACATAGAAGTGGAATTGAAGGTTTTGGGCACTATCGATGGTGCCACCCAGACCCAACCACAACCTTCCCTCCATAAAACATGCCTCTCAAGTCCCCATCGTGCCCTCTCAATCCGGGACCCTCCTCATGACCTCACGCCACGTGGCGCAATCTAACCGGATCACCACCCATGTGGACCCTCCCCACTCTCTCTCACTTGGCTTCATCAATCCCAATAAAAACCAACTAATTAAGCCTCCTGTTTCACACACACACACATACACATACACACTAGTACTAGCTAGTCTCATTTGTTAACTGTTTTTGTTGTTGTTGAGGAAATGAAGGTCAGGTTTTGATCAGTTGTGTGTGATCATACATTTCTCTCTAGCTCTCTAAATGTTGCACGTTAATTAATTAATTTTGGTTTAATTCGTTTGCAGATCTTCAACTGGGTGCACCGCAAGTTCCACCATGGCCGCAACTCTAATGGCTACATTCTCTCTCACAAAAACGGTATGCACACCATTAATTATTCATGCATGTACATTAAAAAAAAAAAAATTATCAATCTTGATTAGTGTGTTTCAATTGTATAATCACAAGCAATCATCTTATATTTGCATTTATGTGTGTGTCTTCATCTTTCAATTCATAATCTTATATGATTCTTTTCAATTCATCTTTTGTAGAACATAAGAAGGATGCCATATATGTATGATCACATGATATTTTTTTGGTGATTTGATCAAATGATATATTTTAGAGGGAAAAAAAATAATCATATGATTTTTTTTTTTGAATTCGAACATCATATGATATATTAAAAATTAGCAAATGTATTAAATGAAGCGAAATAGAAATATTAAATTTATGTAGCTGACCTGAACTAATTTGAGACTAAAATATTTGGTTTGGTTATTGTTATAGTAGATGATTATTTTTTGGCTTGTTAAAATGATCAAATGTATTGAATTGTGTGGGAAAAATATTTTAAATTTAATTATGTAGCCGATCCGAATTAATTTGAGACTTAAAAACGGGTTTTTTGTTGTAGTTGTGGATGATTTGGCCTGTTACGATGAGAAGAAATCCGAAACTGTTACGAATGAGGCCGACACAGAAGCATTGCTACTCGATCAAGTGACTAATTTTATTGATGTATGGAAAGATGGAATTCTCGCGATCGGCACATTGGGATTCGATCCGCTAAAGCCTACAACCAATGATCAATTCAATTACTTCGAAGAAGAACGAGACGGCGACAATGATGATGAGGATGATGAAGAACAAGAAGATCAAGAAGTGTGTAGAGGGATCAAAGATCACAAGGAAGGAGAGTTGATGAATCCATTGGTGGTGAAGGCATTTAAGAGGGAGATAGAGAAGGTGTTGTTGTGCCCAAGCAATGCTGATATAGGTGTTACAAAGTGTGATATGGTAAGAATCTCGGTCGACGAGACCGATATGCCGCTCCTACCGTTCTTTGAGTTGCCGGAGTTGAAGTTTGAGGTCGAGGAGAAGGAGAAGGAACAACAAGAAGAGAATGACTCTCGCGGACTTGTTCTCCGCGGAGCCAAATGTGGATGGAAAGGTTAATTCTATCGACACAACCGCCGCAAACTCCGGTAAGAAGGCGGGGTGTCATTCGAAAAATGGGACCTCTTTTGCTAAGAAGCTCATGCCTCGAAAGGGCTCGGAGGAGCCTCGTCCTGTTAAAAAACTACAAAAAGTAAGTTCAATTCATTTTTTTGTTCTTTTTATTTTTTGGTTGAACATTTCTTTCTTCTTAAAATGATTGTTATATATATATCATATATTGATTTACTCGAATCATGTCCTTGTGCATGATTCGAGAAAGATCAACGGTATATATACTTGTGAATATATAATTAATTCATTTTTGAAACAAACACTGGCCTGAAGTCATATAAGTATCGCTAGCTAGGGTGAGATGTGTTTCGCGTGGAAGAGTAGGGACTCAGAAGTAATATTAACACCATATATGAAAAAAAAAAAACGTTAAGGTATATTTGAAAAATGAAGTCATGGATAAATACAATAAGATGAATACATGTAACATGCATGGACATATATTGGTGGAGCTTTTGGTGATAGATGGTGTAATTAATTAATTATTGGCCACGGCAAATCCTTTTATTGGCCAAAAAGCAGTAATTAGTAATGTAGGATTGATGTTTAAAAGTCTCTTTCGGTTGCTTTTTGTTGAATTGAAAAAGTTATTTGTGTTCAACGCGAGGTAACATTTGATGTCAATCATCAGTCATGTTCACCAATTAATAATATAAATAGAGGACAATAATTCCACTCTGATAAATGAAGAATGTCTACCTTATGTCCAAAGCAATTAATCAATCAGATGGCTAGTTTGCCAAAGCATATTTGGTGATGAGATGGATGAGACATCACTTTTCGAAAGTAAAGTTTAGAGAGGTCGTGGATTCGACTCGACTCCTGCTAAAGTCAAAATCAGCTAGCTATTTTTTTTAGCTATTTTTTTTTTCTTATGGCAGGTTAGTTCTTCTATTTTCACATTTTCTTTAAAAAAGAATTAGGTGTAGATTTTATTTTATTTTTAATTTATACCGATTTTTAATTTATTTTTTAATCGAAAGCACAATGAAAAAATTTGATCCATGTGACCAACCCTAAGTTAATTTGAGCAAGCTATGTTGTTGTTGTTGTTGTTATGTTGTTTGTTGTTGTACGATTTTTAATTTATTTATTTTGTGTGCAAAATACTATTTGACTTCTAAGGTTAATCGATTAGTTAATTAGTTCGAATTGACATTCTGCAATGCCATACATAATATGGTCATTAAGTCTTTTATCGTGGTTTTTTCTTAGCTAGAATTTAAATTCTAAATTTTTAGTGAAGGTCATTGCGTATCAATCACAGCTAGACTTAAATGTTCGTTTATTTTATCAATTTGTTTGAAAAAATGTTTATGTTTGTTCTATAATTGCATGTTATATGGCATGGTCCTTAAAAAATAAACATTACCAACCACAAATTGACAAAAGCCATTATTAGCTAAATATTTGGTCCTTACTTTATGACAACATTATATTTTCTAATGTGATATATGATTTTATGTTTTATTAGATGATAACAAAGATGCTGAAGAAGAAAATTCACCCTGAACTTGAAGGAAAAGCAGTTCAAGCCAAAGAAGGATCAAGTGGACCATCAAAGACAGTAGTGCCATCAGAAGGTTGCCCACACAAGGCAACCAATGGGAACGGGACCATGGAATCAGTCTCTCTGCTCGGTAATTTTAGTTAAAAATTACATTAATCGTGATGACACAATACATTTAATAAAACATGATGAGATATAGAATTAATTACCTTGATAAAAACTCACATTGATTCGCTATAATCCTCATTATTCATCATTAAAATCTCAACCATTAATTAATTGATGGCTTGTTAGCATGCCTTGCTTGTAAAAACTCCATCTAACATATCGATCCAGTGATTGATCTCAAGAAAAAAATTACCATGGTAATTTCAAAGTGGAATTGTCACATTCATTCTTAACTTTATCTCTGTAAAGGCTGTATACTTTTTCCCGCATCTTTTTAAGGTGATAATCCTAGACAAGAAAAAAAGAAAATGATTCGTGACCCATTTTGGACACTCGAAATAGGCACCCAAATCACTTATTGTTGTCCCTTGATTTGTGTATCGATATTTGTGCATACACAAATCGATGTGTATTCAAGAGACGCCAAACAATTAGGTGTCTATTTCAAATGTCCAAAGTGGTTCATCCTAGACACTGCGCAAAAAACAAATCCTAATCATCATCAATATTGAGATGGCTTTGCCTAGTTGATTTGGTGAACTTTTGAGAAAATGTACTGTCCTAAAATCTATATTAATTTTTTTTTGAATAAATAAAAATTTTATTAATCATCAACGACTCTCAATACATACATTAATTCAATAGAATAAGTCTAGAAATAGAACCAATTATTATAGTACATTGATTCCTTAATTCTAATGTTCAAAAACATTCGACCGCCATAATTTCAAGAACTACGACTGTAACAATTAAATAATTTAGCAATCAGTGACATTTGATAATGAGGTGTTTAGTTGAATATATATATTCTACTTCTTGAGAATTAAGTTAAATATTTAATTATAAAATAATGAATATTAGTGTTGACTATAAACCAATGTAAGGAATATATTTGTCTACAAAATGTAATTGACAGTAATATGTATATTTATCATTCTATTTAGGCAGGATTTTTGTATTATAATTACATGCAGATGATTTCAGACAAAAACTTTACATCTGCATTATTGATGTCTAATGTTTATGATACAACAATATTATGCATGTACTTTGTAAATAATCATTTATTAGTTATTATAGTCTCAATATTTTCTTTTTTTGTTTGGTTGGACAGAAGTTGTCACTCAATGCTGACGGAATATCTAAGCTATGTATTTGTCGGGGCAAGCATCAAAGCTAGCAGTTCGATCTTAAGGAGTAGTTTTTTTTTTTTTTCCTTGTCTTGATGTATTTGAACTCTTGTGCTTCTCCTCTGTTTTATTGATCATGTTGTAGTTTAATTTGGAGGTGATTGTTTAATTACTTTTGACTTGTTTAATTAATTTTTCTTAGTTTATATTTTTGAACATCTTTTCACCACAAATTAATTGGGTGACCCAATGATTTGGTAGGTGATTTGAAAATAAAAGGTGGTGAGTTTAAACCTTGGTGGTTGCAAAAGTTGTTTCTCTTATCAAAAAAAAAAAAAAAAAACATCTTTTCACCCATTATTTGGTCTCAAACACCATGAGTAGTAGTGTATTTGGATTCAATTTTGACCAATAAATTAGGTGACCTTATATTTGGCACGTGGTTTGTGAGTAAAAGGTCATGAGTTCAAACCTCAATGGGGGCAAAATGTTTTGTTCTCGTAAAAAAAATAGTTAATAGGAAAAATAAACATGAACTATTGAGTTTTTTTGCAAATCTAGAACAAACTTTGTATTTTTTGAAATATATATCAAACTTTATAATTTTTTTCAAATCTATCACACATCTTAATTTGAGCTTATTTAAAAGACATAATCAATTTAACTCAACATAATTAGTGTGTTCTTAATTGAAAAAAAAAAAAGGAAAATTGCAATTTCTTTGTCTGTCATCTTCTTCTCTTAATCACCGTACTTCCCATTTTAATTCAGATAAAAAAAACCCAAAGCATACACTAATTATCCCACAAGAGGCATCCAAGCATTATTAACCGAATCAGCAAGTTCAACCTAGCTATTTGTCGTTTCTTAAAAAAAGTCTTAAATCTAGGCAACTCAACAATCTCGCACTCAACTTTTCTTTCTCTATCGTTGAAGAACACAAATCTAATATGCACAGATCGACTAGAGAGGACAATGAGATTGAAGAAGAAAAAACATAAGCCCAATATCGTCATCGTAAAATCTTGTGGATGTGCCAAGTCAGATCCTCAATTTCTTGCACTTTTTTTTACTTGAGGATTCACAAATTATGCTGAAATTAATTGGTAAGTGTTTTAATTAAGCTCAAATTTGGATGTGTGATAGATTTAAAAAAAAAAATTATAAAGTTTGTGATAGATTTGAAAAAATACAAAGTTGGTTCTAGATATGAAAAAAAAATTCAATAATTCGTTTTTTTTTTTTTTTTTTTTTTTTTTTTTTTTTTGCTATTAACCCTAGAAAAAACTCTTGTTTATTTTGCATATATTAACCATTAAGTCTTATTAACCATTTATATATGTAATTGGGATTTTATGTTTGAATCTCAATACATTTTTTTAATGTAGCGGATCAACAATAAATTTTGTAAGTTGCGGCGGCACCTATATAGTCAAGGTAATTAATCTTGAACATCACAATATAAAAAAAATGATAAATTTTATTTTTACATTATATAATAGAAACTTTATCTCATTTTTTGTACTACCGTTATAGTCTCATGGATATCAAACATAATAAGAGAGAAACTGTGATACGAATTAAGAAATAATATGTGGACTTGATTATGAGACTGAAAAGCTAGCTAATGCTCTCACAATTTCCCACTACTAACTACCAAATATAAATTGTCGTCATGACATTCATCATTCTTCCCAACATCCGCCATAATGTATTTCTTTAACTATTTCAAAATTTCAAAAAGTAATGATATTCATCCACCTACTCGAAATCTTTCATGCCCTCATAAAGTTTACAAATATGGAGTGTTTCTCACTCTCTCTATACCACTAATAGGAAATGTTGCGGTGACCAACTTTGGGCACCGACCCGGGCACCAACTCAGTGAGTTGCCGCACGCAATACACTTCGAAACGTGTAAACACTAGAACAATTTCAGTCTTTAATAGAGGTTTTAAAACCCCTATTAAATGAGGTGTTATTAAATAACACTATAGGGGTTTTTAAAAACTTTTATGTAATACATGTATTAAAAATTAAAACATAACACATTCTCACATGACATCTAATAACACTTTATTTAATAAGGGTTTTAAAACTTCTATTAAAAGTCAAAAATGTTCTAGTGTAACACGCGGCGCAAGATCTATTGTGCGGTAACCAATTGAGTCGGTGCCCAATCCATAAACAATCTATGTGCAATACTAACTACAAGAACTTCAGATGTTGTCGTAGTTTTAAAAATTAGAAAAAACAAACATTTTACATCACTTATGCTGTTCCTATATTGAAATTGCAATCAAACTAAGAGCCACATTTTGAAATTGATGATGTCCTGCTCATTCACCAAGACTACGGGACAACAATATTGAAATGATCTTTCATAGATGCTCAATGGATAAGAGCAATTAATGTGATTTCAGATAAGATATGGTATTTCTTTAATTTGTCCTATACTTTTGTTTACATTTTGAAAACTTTACCAAGAAGTGATATTTTAAGTCTTAGGGCCCCTAGCTAGCTACTAAATGGTTAATTAACTTGGACATATGTCTTGCAATCAAACTAAGGCCTTATTTGGTTAAGGGCGGAGCCGGGGAGGTAACTCGCTAGAGATAATTTGCAGGAGAGTTGAGACTAATCTTGTTTGGTTGGCCTACTTCTTTGCTAGTTATTTATCAACTCACACCCAATTAAGGGTGAGAAATATTTTCCTCACTCTCCCAAGAGTTTATTGACACAATTACCCCTCATTAATGATTTTTTTACTACTCGCATCCTTCTTTTTTTGTTTAAGGGTTTCTATGTCAATTCATATATTTTATTATTTAAAATTATGTAATTTCCATGCAACTTTAAAATTAAACCAAATTAATATGAAAATATGATCTTTCACTGTGAGCTAACTACTCCGCTCGCATTGTAAGTTAGCAAAAACGAACCAAACAAGATCTAAAAGCCACATTCTCGCCATGCTTTGAAAAACGATATATCTGGCGGGAAACAATGTGTTTCCACAAATAAAGTTGATGAGAAAAAGAAATATATACTAGTGTAATAGAGAAAAAAAGTCATCTCTATAATGAAAACTATAATTAATGTTTTCTTTATAATGAGAATATGTTGTTGTTGTTGTAGACATGGTATATGCAATGCACTACAATTTGTTAAATGTTTTTAATGGCCTATCTTGATGAATCTAGTCTAGATATCGAATGCACATATTTTTAAATAGGCATACTCCAATATATACTATTTATTAAGATATTATTATGACTACTTCATAGAATCTGCGAGAAAATTAATTAGTCTGAAAATAGCTCGAACTAATCGGTTAAGATTCCCTTCCAAGTATCTATTTTATCAAAACTTCATCAAATTAAGTGCTTCTAGATATATTACTCACCTATTAGCTAACTTTATCAGTTTCTTTATTTATTTTCTTGTTTTTATTTTTTTGGAAAAAATAAAATTAATTGCTATGTACAAAAAAGAGAAAAAAAAAAAAAGCACAGTAGTTCTTCAAAGAAAAAATAGGAGTATAGTAAGGGCCCGGCCCAATCCCTTTTTGGGCCTTTGGCATCTCTTACAATTGCTTTTTGACTGGAGTGAAGTGTAGAGCGCATACAAGTCCACACACACAGTCTCTCTATTCTGACAAAAAAAAAAAGTCTCTATACAAACGGTTATTGGAAGGTTGGGCCGAGTGGTTTGGTACTCGGATTCTTTATGTTGTGACTCGAGTTCGAGTGTTAAGAATGAAAAAGCCAGCCGCTGAAAGCTATTTACCTCGATTGCAGGCCGATTCGGAGTAGTCAGTTTAATTCAAATACTGGGTGGCGTTTGACAAAAAAAAAGTCTCTTAGCATTCAAAAACAATGCTACCGAAGTATCTTTATAGTATTTTTTGCAATACAGTCTCATAAATTATTAAAAGTAAGAAAATTAAAAAGCTCCCGAAAAAAGGCTACTAAACTTTATATGTCATAAAGGGGTTACATTGCCTTAGAGCAAGTAAACCCACGACCTCCTCCCCAAACCTTACGTGTTGACAAGTGATGTCTTAAGGCATCTCCAATGGGAATGGAATGTGGATTGAGGGCAAATGTGCCCCGAGTAGGATTGAATGGACATTGGAAAGAAAAAGACTTCTCCAAATGCAAATATAAATTTCAGATGCGGACCTGAGGCAGATAAAATTAGACAATGTCCACTTTGAATGTGGATTTTTGGATGGTGCAATTGACAACCACTTAGGATCCGATATTTTTTTTTTCTTTTTCTAAGATTTTATTTTTCACGCTATAACTAAACAAAATTTTTAAAAAGGAAACGACACCTCATTAGTAGAGGTGCAATCCACATTTACCATTTGAGAACTAATTTGAAATCCAATGTCTATTTAAACAACATGAAATTGACATCCGCTCTACGTTGATGATGTGGCAAGAATTAATGCCTACAATCCACATTTACTATTAGAGATGCTATATTGAAGCTCTTGGAACCTTGGATCCAAATCACCAACGTTAGACCTGACATCAACGCAAATATAACAAGATCTCGAGAAGCTTCTTGGCTTGACCACCATCTCATGCATCCGTAAAATAGCACACCTACGATAAAATTGGATAGTTCATAAAGCACCTACAAATAGCAACAAAATCCTCTCAAATATTGGAATTCTAAACCAATGGTTGGGTTCCAATCTCGTACGGGGTTGATTTTTTGGCATATACTTTAAAATCACAATTGAAATAACATGGTTTTTGTTTATCATTTGTTACATTTTGAGATATACATGCTATGGAAACCTAAATTTCTTATAGTAGAACTAGAAATGTTCGGCCCAACTGGGCCTGGGCCTAGGAACCTTAGCCTAAGCCCAGCCCACCATACACATGCGGGCCTATACATAAGCCCAAGGCCGACCCATCAAGCCTATATATAAATATTTTAATATTACAAAATAGAAAAATACATTATTTATTTAATAAAATCTTTATGAACTTTTTCGATATCATGTGTGTTTCTATATATATATATTATATATTTAAATGTTATGCAAAAAAGGAGAAGTAACTCAAATGTTAAGTATTTACTAATGTGAGCTTTGGGTCCTATGATCAAATATCACCTCCACCACTAATTATTTTAAAATATATTAGTTGCTAACCAGCCCACTTTAAAGCGGGCTTAAATGGGCTCGGGCCGGACTTTACTTGGAAATATCTACCCAAGTTCAGTTATTTGTTTACGTGATTGAACGGGCCTAGTAGGTACTCCAGCGTCGAGCCTATGATCATGTCTAAGTAAGACTAAGATGTATTAATTGCATTTATAGCCCAATTTCGGGGCAGTTTCGACAATTATTTGTGCAAGTTATTGTGCATTTTTTTTGGGTGTCAATGTAGCATATATATATATCCTTGTCGAAAGTATGTCACCTGCTTGTCAATGTAAAGATGTACCATATTTGGAAAGAAAACCACAGCCACGTGATGCTCGTGTGATATGCCTCTCTTTCCCACATAACACGTGACAGAAGCGTGCCGTCATTCACGCACCAACTTTTTGTTTCTTTTTATAGTTAAGTGTCAATTTTTTGTTTCTCTTTCATGTCTCCCTTGGCAATACAAAGTTACAAAAAATTGTGTTTGTTTTTTTTTTTTTTTTTTTTTTTTTTTTTAAAAGGAAAATATTAGGATGATACATTTTGAGACACCATGTGATGACATTCATCTGTGCACACAAATTTCGATGTCGAATGGATGGACATCATCCTTGGGTGTCCATCTCAAGTGCATCATCGATCACCGGGTCACCTTATTAGCATCGATCTTTTTTTATTATTATTATAACATTACCGACGGTTGGTTGATATAATTAAAAGCGAGTTTTTTTTTTCTTTTGACTAGCGACTCGAGTTTGAGTCTTGTGTAAATGGAAATACCAACATTATGAGCTTTCCTTATTTGGCGTGCGACTCAAAGTGAACTCGAAGTAGTCGCATAGTTCGGATACCAAAAAGAAAATAAAGATATAGCGAGCACGTATTATCAAATGTAACACCCTTACCAAATATCGTAATGTGTTAGATGCACCTCGAGCTGCACATTAGTATTATATATATATATATATATATATATATGAGATGTATCTAGCACACGTTCATGAAGGGTATCATTGGACTGTTGGCAGGAGCCAAGCATTTTAAATTCATTTTAAACTACTCTATATGTTCATGTTGACGTTTAGCAATTGTGTTTTGTGCGTGGTTCGCGTGGTTCCAATAGTGAACTATGAGTAGGACGAGGACAACGACAATGCCTCACTTAATCTCAAATTTTGGACTATTCGACTACTTTGATTTCACACAGAGTTGCGCACTATATAGGTGGGGGATTGATATCTCAACGTTAGAGTTTTCATTCTCGGAACTCGAACTCGAGTCATTACTTAAAGGACAACAACTCGCTTTCAGTTGTACGTGTCAACCAACCGTTGATAGTATTTATGATTTTTAAATCTTTTAAATCACCCTAATCAATATGATCGGAGCTATGTTCGATTAAATTGCCATCATTATAATTTTCTTTCATACATTTTTTCTAACTGTGTATACAACTAGTTTGTGAAATCTAGTATATAGTAATTATTATTATTTAAAATATATTATGATTGCCTACCCAAAAATAAATAAAATTGATTGGGTCAAATACTTGCAGGCAACATGACACAGTTCTTTGTGGTCCTTTGAATTGTACATCGAGATTCGTGCACATGTTTTTTCAAGTAAATCCAAAGGACCATAAATAATGAGTATTGAGAAATGTACAATCCTGTAATTTGTTGGGAAATGCAGGGGCATTATAGGCATAAAAACTATGCTTGTTTGAGCACATATTTAAACGAAGAGATGCCAATCAATAATAACGCCTTTTTCATCTCGTTCACTCTCACACAGGGCACGGTAGATCTTCGATGCTTGTTCTCTTTTGTTGAGATTCTGATTTCGATTCCCCGAACTGGGTTTTTGGTTCTCTCAATTCCCTATCTGGGTTTTTTTTTTCAGATCAGATTGATTGATTTCGAGTTAGATTTCCTGTTTTTCACTCAATTTGGTTTCTGGGGTTTCATTTTCAGATCAGATGAATTGGTTTTGAGCTTGGTTTCTGAATCTTCTTTGGATTTCGTTTCTGGGTTTTTTTTGTCAGATCAGATGAGCGTGATTTCGATTGGAAAGTTTTGATCTTGATTGTTGTTTTTGTGGTTTTGGGTTTTGTAGAGATGAAGAAAGTTTACACTTTTGAGGAAGTTGAGAAGCACAATCAGACCAAGGACTGTTGGCTCATAATTGAGGGAAAGGTCGCTTTTTTGCCCTCTTGATTTGATTAATTTTTTGTTAATGATTTGATCTGTGTTGTGTCTCTTTTGATGCTAATCCATGTGAATTGTTGGTTGAATGGTTTGATTTAGATAATCTTGGGCATGATTTGGTGGTTGTGTTTGTGCATGTGTGATCGTTGACTTCATGAACTTTGATTTTATCGTCACTTAATTGCTATTACAGTACTTTTTAGTATACTGTTTTATGAAGAAACCAACTTCATATTGAGAAATAAATACTGTGTTATATTAAAGATTGGCTTTGAAAGTATAGTTTATTTTCAAAGAAGGCTCAGAGTATTTGAGACCAGTCTCTTGGATAATATCCAGTAATTGTTGTAAATTCTTTTGTTATTGATAGCCGATGAGATGCCGTGATCGAGGGTACCTCTCGCCTCTCGGTCTAAACCGGTATGTATTGGCAGACTTTGGCAGTATCTTTGAAGAATCATATTTGCATTGCACCCAAATAACTAAACAAATAGCAAATTTACTTACTACCCAAGTCTTCCTTCTTTTCCTAGATATTGTTGTGGTAAGACACACGAATGATTGAAATTGCTTTCCGAGGCAGCCTGCTTTTAAGAGCATCTCCTATGTATATTTTACTCCAAAGTGTAAGCTATAAAATGACCTTCCAAAAGAAGTCATGAGCTTCTTTTTTTTTTTTTTTTCTTTTGATGAGAAACCAACACAACTTGAGTCCGACATGGGTCAAACTCATGACACCCCTACCTTTTAGCAAGTGATGCCTCATCCATCACACTAAAAATGCTTTGGCATGGGTAATGGATTTTCAGATAATGGCTAATTAACCATGTTTGAATTAAGTAATTGGTGATTGTTTTCTTGTTCTTTTTTTTTTTTTTTTTCTTTCATTGCCAAATAGAAAGTGACAATTTTTACGTGATTTTATCCAACAGAAGCAATTTTTTTGTTTGAGTAAATAACGCTCATTGTGTTGGGAATACGCTTCATAATTTAGTTGGTTGAGAGGCACCCCATTTTTTGGGCATGCTCTTAGCGCTTTGTCAGTGTTGATGTATTGCAGTGTTTATTTTCTGTCAATTTTTTTCTTTCTTATGCTCTTAGTGCATGCTTTTATTAATTGTGGTTCACTCCACGTATTGTCCTCTTTATCAGCCGCAAGAAGTGAATGAATGAAATGAGAAATATTATTCCATGACTCAACTTGTTCTGATAAATATATTGAATTAAGTTATTTCTAGTGCCTGCATTACCAAACCCAAAAATATTCTCAAAATTTCAAGGATCATAAACAACATTTTTAGCGTGCTAGAAAGTATCCGACATGGAGTTCCCGTCTTTGCATTAGCTCTAACGTTCAGCAACATGTAATTTTAGTTATTCCTTGCTTCAGGTGTACGATGTGACGCCATTTATGGATGATCATCCCGGTGGTGATGAGGTCTTGCTTGCTGCAACCGGTAAACACACAATTTCTTTAGCATTGTTTGATGCTTGTTAATACAACCAAATTCTATCGGCACCATCTCTCCTTGTTTCTGGTCTTTACCGAGTCTAATCAAACATTCCAGGAAAGGATGCAACAAATGACTTTGAAGATGTCGGCCACAGTGACTCTGCAAGAGATATGATGGTGCAGTATTTAATTGGTGAAGTTGACGTTGCAACGGTTCCGCTCAGAAAATCATTTGTTCCTCCTCAGCAAGTACAATACAACCAAGACAAAACTTCTGAAATTCTGATCAAGGTTTTACAATTTGTGGTACCTTTGTTGATTTTAGGCTTGGCCTTTGCTGTTCGCCGGTACACCAAAGAAAAGGAAAACTAGCTTCCTAATGTGCACTGATGATTTCTTCTCTTGCTTAAGAATTGTTTGAGTTTCTGTGCTTTAGTATTTTGTTCAGTTTTGAGCATCTGTTACACCAATTTCTCTCTATGATGGCCTTGGCTCGAACTTTATATTTATGTCTATTTAGAGTCCATGCATTTCTTAGTTTCGGAGTCGAAAAATAGAAATTGCTCTAAAGGAAACCTTGTTTATCTTTCTTTAGATTCTAATAAGTAAAGGAGTTCATTCGAGAAAAAATGAGTTGAAATGCATCTTTATCTTTTTTTTTTTTTTTTTTTTTTTAGTAACTGCGGGTATTCAGATACTTTGTTTGAGTAGTCCCACGGGCCCTGGGATTGCGGAAAGAGACCACCAGTGGCCCGATGTTTGGTTGTTGTGGAGAATCGAAACCAAGGTCGTGCGCTTAAGCTACTTAAGTTCGTCCTCGCCCTTACCACTAGGCCATACTCGTCCGGGTTATCTTTTTATCTTTTAGCTGTTGCTGCTGTTGTTGTTGTTGTTTGGAAATGATGAATTCTCTCTGTTTTAGTTTTCTTTATAGTCCATATATAATCAAAATATCCAATGTCAGGTTTCATTCAACTTTTTTAGTTGTGAATTTCTGAAAAGCAGTTCACAATATTTGACCAGATAAAGGAGCCCATAGTTTTCATCTTTTCTTTAAAGTAAAGCGTCTGGAATTGCTGAAGAGATGATGATTTTTAGCTAGAATACAATTCTCTCTATGAGAGTGTATGAGCTTGTTCTTATGCATCACCAAAGAACAATTTCAGAGAAAACTGTGGCAGACTTAAAAACCTCATGAGGTGAACTCAAGAATGAAATAGAAGTTCCATGAAAGACTATTAATGTGATGCTAATTATTCCTTTTTTTTTAATTTCTCGTGTGTTTTCTTGCCCGAGGCACTGTCAGGCCCCATATAATGGGATGACCATCGAAGCTTTAGTTTTTTTCCATTTACAAGATTGAACTTGAGCCGTTAAGGAGAATTGGATCTCTTGTCACTCAGACTAACTGGTTGTTGGTATGCTAATTATTTCTTCACCGTCATGTATTTATAACATGTGTTGTATATCGTTTAGCGATGGAGTGACGAGAGTCAAGGTTTGACTAAAATGAAATGAAATCTAATCCACGAAATAATTTGATCTATGGAAGCTGTTTTGACTAAAATTGAATGAAAAAGACTGAAATCTAATCCTTGAAATGATTTGATCTATGAAAAGTGTAGTTGAAAACTGAAATTGAATGAAAAAGACCATTAGGAAGCGGTTGATCTATAGAGCCAACCTAAATGTATTTGGGACTGAAGGCTTTGTTGTTGTTTGCTAAACCTATTGAACTTCAACCACGGTGACCATTTTGAGCACTCGAAATGAACACACTGGATTCAGAAAAAAAAAAAAAAAAAAAAAAAAGATGCACACCTGTTGGCGTCCTTTACATACACATCCATTTGTCGGGTGTCCAAAACGGGTCACTCAAACATTTTCCATTAAAAAAAAAAAAAACACCGTACAAGCACAATCTAAACAAGTGGCAAACATGGCTGATCAACACCATTAGCAATAACAGTAAACAAATTTTAAATTATAGGAATTCAATTCATTCAAAAAGCTCTAAGAACAAAATGAAATCTAAAGAACTTTCTTTTTGATTTGTCAATGAAGCAAATTACAAAGTTGAATTACATTTGCCTTTCTCATTTTTTTTTTTTTTCTTTTCTTTCTCTAATGCTTCTTACACACTGTGTGAAGACACTTTGAGGACTTTCCCAACAGAGAGGGAAAGATCATAAAAACTTCCAAAACAAAACAACAAAACAAAAAAAAAGAATTTAATAAACAAAGGGAAGAGACCTATGAAACTGAGTGACTGACTGACTGACTTCACAATGATCTTTGTATCTTGTCATGAAGAGTCACAACCAAGTCATGGGCATCATCCAAAAGCTTCCAGACATCAAGTTGCCCAGCCATGCTATTGCATTCCTTCAAGATCTCATCCATGCTGCTGTACTTCTCTATAATCAGTTTCTTCCGCTGCAGCACGCATGCGGCGATTGCGTAGAGCAACAAATCGTCGGTTGGTGGGGCTCTTTGCCTTATTCTGCCCCATACGGATTTGTTGATACCGGCTCTGATTGCCGCTTGATCTGCCCACATTACTTCCCATAGGCACATTGTTTGCTCGAAAGTCAGCTCTCGTCTGAAGAGGACAATCACCATCCTGTAAACGAAGAAGCAGTCCTCGGCTTGTAGCTTCTCTAGGTGCCGGTAGAGGTGGGAGTCCTTGGACTTGATGATCTTGGACACGATGTTTAGCTGCCTTCGAATACCAACCTCGTCGAGCCTAAAATTGTGTCGCGCTTTCTTCATGAATCCCACAAAGCACCAGAATGCTACATAGTCTTCTTCTATGACTGCGATGATGGGAGAGAGGAGGTCACTCATTCCCTGGCAGTAACCGATTTCAGTATCATAGAGCGCATACGCTTCGAGGATGGCAACTAATCGAGCGGCATGGAAAGTTCTGCAGGGCTCCAGGTGGTCGTAGTCCTTTAGACCTACAGCCTCAGCAGAGCGTCGTGCTCTAGCTTCAGATACAGCAGCTTGATTAGGGGAGTACACAACCCATTCCGAATTAGCCCGGACTGCATCGAGGCGGATGATCCGCTGCCATGTTGCAAAATCTTCAGCCATGTTGGTTTTGGAAGTACTTTGTGTGTTCTCTATGCATGGATCATCATCCTTGGGTGGACTGTTTAGATCATTCTCTTCACCCCCTTCTGCAGCAAAGAAAGTCTGAGCGCTTTCAGGATCTTCATCCGATGAGTCCGAGTCAGATGACTCTGTATCAACCATGGCTGCGTCTAAACGTGCACTCCCTAGCAAATCATCATCGCCCTGATCCAGTGAGTTGGAACCATGAAGTTCACTCTCATGTACTTCGCAATCTGAGTCATCGTCAGCTAGGTTTTCTTCTTCACTGGATAGGGACTCCCTGGCACTAACCACATCTTCTGAACCAGGCGAATCCATTCCATGGGCTAGAACCCCATTCTCCTCGTTGCTACTGGTCCCATTTGTTTCCCTTAACTTGCTGCTCTCACCATTGCACTTAAGTATTCGTCTGCATTGTCTTCGTAGTCTCTCATATTCCTTTCTGCACCGCACAGACAGAAGCATTAGCCTAGAGGATAAAACATAATCACAAAACGTTCAAGCCAAGCAAAGAAAACTCCAAAAGAGCAACAAATTTTTTTTAAAAAAAAGTGAATCAAGATTCAAGATTAATCAAGAAATGATAACCTGGAATCGAGTATTTAAAAAGCACTAGACAGAATTGCATCTTGGTACCATACCTCTTTTGAGTTTTGATTGCATCTCTCTCTTCTTTCGTACTGTTTAAGTCATAACTGTCAGAAAAAGAGTAACTTGATATCAAGACACACTAAACATTCTAAAACCTTTAGTTATAGAAGAAAATCTATCATTGGAAACAATAACTATGAACGAAATGAAGTTCTTCCATTTCCTTGGTCTTTTTCCCTTTTAAATTCCCCATTTCTGTGATTTCTCAAGCCTAAATCATAACCTAAGAGTCAGAAACTGTACCAAGGAAAATCGAAACTGAAAAAAAATAATTAAGATTCACTGCTGCAACCATATAAAGAAGCTGGGAACACCAAAACAGGGTATTATTTAACATGAACTAATATTGGGCCAATATTACACACAACAATGCAAATTTTGATTGATGAAGCCAAAGATAATCCACAACTACCCCTATACACTCAGTCACTCACGGACCAACATATCTCATTTTGACGCAAAGATAGGGTGATAACGTTAATTCATGACAGTACTCAAGCTACTTAAGAAATTCTACTGAACATGCACATAAAAAGCCACTATAATTTTTGTCCCCAAATTTAGCATTAATCAAAGAAATTTGATAGTTTATTTGAAGGAAAAAGATAAAAAAGAGTTAGCAAATCAAAATTCCGATGCATATCTCAAATAGAGGAAACCGCGTCATGAAAAGAAACGTCTAGCCCACATAAGTCACTACAACTTGGAATTGTGAATCTGAGGATTTATCAGTGATGTATCTCAAATACACCAAAAAGAAACGTCTAGCCCACATAAGTCGCTGCAACTTGGAATTGTGAATCTGAGGATTTATCAGTGATGTATCTCAAATAAACCATATTTAAACGTTTGACTGAGTCCATGAGTTTACATAATTTGAAAATGCTCAAGGATTTGGAAATGCTCCCTCCATTTGCCTAAGTACTATCCAAGTGATTCTATTCTTTACTAGGTAAATACTAAATAGTGGGGTTTGAAACATTGACCACTTGCATATCTTGTTTATAAACATTGATTGAAGCGTGGGTTCAAGCTGTAAGCAACTTGCACTGCTTAAGCAATGGCCTCAATAATACATACTCCCTCCAGTCATTTATATAAGTCGTTTAAGGTAAGAAAACAAGAATTAAAGAAGGCTTAATTACGAGTGTAATTTACATATCTGTCTTTTGACATTAAATGAATTGAAGAGTTGAATAATCACAAATGTTTGAATTCTATAAGGGTAAAATGGGTAAAAATGCAATAAATATATTCTTGAATTCCGAAAACGACTTATAATTTTGAACAAGAAGTTTTTGCTAAAACGACTTATATAAATGACTGGAGGGAGTATCTCATTAATTACTAAGTGAGAACTCCCACCAGAAGAAAAAATAATCAAAAGCGGTTCATAGACCCACGCTATTCCTGATAATTACTAAAAATAAGTTTAAATTAATGGTTGATTATATGTATTAGAAAGAAGAGGAATAAATATATAAAAAAAAGTTGCATATGAGAAGAGATAGCTTAAAGAAAAAAGAGATACTTAGGGACTGCAAAAAGATGAATTTCGTATTAATATGAAATCTCAACAACAACAACGCTTCCCTCATAATCAAACTCTTCTATTGCGCTTGATTTAGTGCAATTGATGATGTGCTTTCTAAATCATTTAAATCCCTCCTAATCAACACGTCCCAAATTAGCTTTGGCCTACTCCTACCTTATCGGATTTCTTCAATTTCTATTGAGTCGAGTTTTCGAGTGGGGGTATTTGTAGGTCATCTTTGGAAGTGACCAAACCACTACAACCGTCATTCACTAATCTTTGTGTCAATTGGTGCAACTCTTACTTTTCTTTGAATTTATGTATTTCTTATTCTATCTTTACGAGTTTTACCACACATCCACCTAAGCATCCTCATTTCTGCAACGTTCATTTTATGTACTTGTTATTTCTTTATCGCCCATCATTCACTTTCATAAAGCATAGCTAGCCTGATTTTGGTCCAATAAAATTTTCCTTTTAACTTGATAGGAATGTCTCGATCACAGATCACTATTATTGCACTCCATTTCTTCCATCATGTTTGAATTTTATGTGTGACATCATTCTCAATATTACCATTATTTTGTATAATTGGTCCTATATATCTAAAGTGGTTCACCTTAGAGCATCTCCAATGGTAAATATGGATTGTGGGCGTGGATTCGTGTCACGTCATCAACGAAAAGAGGATGTCAATCTCATGTGGTTTAAATAGACATTGGCTTTTAAAACCCATCTCAAATGGTAGATGTTGATTGCATCTCCGTTGATGAGGTGGCATTTATTTTTTTGATTTTGTTAATTAAAAGGTGAAAATAAAATTTAATAAAAAAACAAATAAATAAGTTAGGATCTGACGTGATTGTTAATTGCACCCTCCACAAATCCACCGCCAAAAGTAGACAGTGAGTATTTTTTGTAATATTATGTTGGACAAAAGAAAATCATTCTCTAGATTATGTAATGAAAATGGAAGGAAATTTACTCGGAAGCAATATTGCGGTAATTAATAAGCCAAAAAAATATTAAAAGGAATTTAAGAGTCAAATATTCTTACACTCCAAGGAGAAATGGCCAAACATCAGCCCTTATGGATGGGTCAACACCCTGCCAGTGCAATCAATGTAGATACCATTACAACCAAGTAATGATGGTTCTATAACAATAAATATTGAACAAGACAAAACATGGGAATCTGTATTTTCATGGTAAGTATAAAAAAACCACTCACTCCACTGCGAACTTTTTTTAGGAACTTTAGTCCACCATTGCGAAGTTTCCCATCTCTGTTAAATACGTTCTTCCAATGTCGCGCTGAAAGGGCATGTTTTCTTCTCCTGCGCGACCATGGTGATTTAAGAGTTCCCCTGAAAATGAAGGTTACAAACAAAATCGAGATCATCTTATTTATCCTTAAAACCAAAAATCAAGATTATCTAACACCAACATACCCTTAGTCCCAAATTAATTGGGGCAAGATTATCTAACAGCACATCAGCAAAATTTCGAAAACATGAAATCAATGATGAACGCAAAGAGTAAAATAACTAAATTGGTGGCGAGATATAAGAACACATTTAGTTCGAAATTATCAATGGATAAGAAAACAAATACCATGCAGAAAAATATTAAATACCTAATGACAAAATAACAAAATCACTATCATTCAACAAAAAACTGAAATAATGCTAAAGCGGTTAGTTTACTAGTATCCAGTAAGTGCCGAAAGATAGGCCATTATGACAAAGAAAGACGATATTCAGTTATGAGAAAAAACTTAACAGTTTTGGTACACATAACAAAGCTTCCAATTTTTTTTATTTTATTTTTTTCGTTTTTTAAGCAGAGAACTAGGGAAAGACTAGACAGACTTCATGCAATAGTATTCCAAAGGAACAGCATGTTACATGTGCAATGCATTCTTAGCAATCTCCATACAACCGTCTCCAAACATTCAGAATTTCCATTGAGAAGGAAGCCACACACCCCTTAAGTAAACACCAATTCCCTCAACAAGTATATCCTCCCATGTTCCTACGACTCCAAGGACACCCATTCTTTTTTCTGGGGTACCTTTAATCAACCCTCGCCAGTCCAACAAAACAAAAGAGACCTCGATTCTATTTCGATTTTCAAAAATTAAAGCAAACGCCAACAAGAACAAAATTGACCATTAGTTACTCTTCAAACTAGCATTTATCAGTGAAGATCGCAATCCAACACTAAATCATAAAGATCTCAAGGGGGCAAGACGCATAAAAGCAAAAACGAAAGCCGTCAACTTATATGAGACGTGATGTTTCTATCATCTGCTTTAAGCAATTTCATCTAACATCCTACAATGTCTTCCGAGTAAATTCTCTAGAAACTAACCAAATAAGAACTCTGTATCTTCATGGAACTTGCTCAAAATCTTCTCATAATTCAGTTTAAAATTGTAGACTTGAAGGACATGTTCAACATTCCATTCCTCATTTGAAAAGTCTCCAACTTCAATGCATCACACAACTTCTCAATTCGCTTAGCCAAGCGAGTACTGATGAAATCATGATCTACTAACTCATCCACAATACCCATATCAGAAATTCAATGGAATACATCCAGAAAAACAGTCACTTTCCCAGAATCACAACAAACAAAAAAAATTGTTCCTTTCATCACAAACTTCAATAAACAAGATAAAAAAAACCACAATCGACGAGTATGGAAACAAATCCAAATCTCCAAAGCCAGATCTGAACCACAACACTACTAAATCAACAGTAGAACCTGACAAGTATATAAGCTCACCGATCCGACGACGAGACCGGAGAAGAAGACGAAGACGGAGACGACGAAGACGTGACGACGAAAAGCACCGATCGCAAGTGAATCCACGAAGACGAAGAAGGCGACGAAGACGACGAAGACGAAGAAGTCTGAGTTCGCCGAAGAGATCTCATAGTCATTGATCACGCTAACACTACTACTCTCACTTCCACAACAACAACAACAACAACAATAAATACACAAAGCTAGGGTTTCGAATTCAATTTCAATGTTCCAACAACGATTGAATCTCTCTAATTTGTTCTTCGATTTCGGTTTCTAAAGAAGAAGAAGAAGAAGAAGAAGAAGATTGTCGCGGCGGAGGCGGCCTAGCCATGGCGGCCGCCGTGAGGTGCGTCAGTGGTGGTCCGGCATGCAAACGCGGCGGCGGCGGCGCCACCTCCACTCCGGCGGCCGCCGTCACATCGCCAACGACCATGCGCGCCTACTCTCGAAACCCTAGCCGTCGTCGTCGTCGTCCTCGTCGTCTCCACCACCATCACCGACTGAAACCCCAACTGCGATACGCTTTCACTCTCTCTCTCTCTCTCTCTCTAGAATGGTGGTTTGTTTGTTTCTCTCTCTAGAGTCGTTGGTTGGTTGTTTGTTTGTTTGTTTCTCTCTCTAGACTCGCTCCACTCTCCCCCTCTCTCTCTCTCTAGATCAAATCAGTCACGCAAATAGTGAGAGTTGAAGCAATGAATGATAGATTTTCAGATGCCATCATCAACATCAACAACACACTTCACACATATACCGCACTTTCTCTCTCTAGCTTTTCTTTTCTCCTTTTCTTCTTCTTCTTTTTTTCTTTCTCTCTCTAGGTTTCTTTTTTTTTTCTTTTTTTGAGCATGTTAGCATGAACGAACGCGCCCCATGAAACGATACACCTCGAAAGGCGTGCGTGTCTTTGCTAAAGCATGGTAATATTTTCCTGTTTACAAAATAATTTTTTAACTCACTTTTGATTAGGGCAAAATCACATCAAATCGCTCTAAGCTTGATTTGATTTGGTTTCTTAAACTTACGATTTGTGAGAGTTTACAAAACTTGAAAACTATAATTTCGCGATTGATGATAGTTTTTCACTTTTAGAAAAACCACGGTTGACCAAACCGTGAAGGCATTTTTAAGAATTTTCATAACTTTACACCTCCCGAACCTTTAATCTTATTAGTTAAACGCAATTGGTTGATTGGTCTTATCAAAATGTGCAAGTGGAAGGATATTTTGATGGATGGTCATGTATAGATATGTGTTTTGTTGTATTTTTATAGATGAACTTGTGCGGACTTTTTATGGAATGTATCATAGATTTTTTTTGTTGAAAATGTGATGCAGGAAAGCCACAAAAAATCAAATCGACAAAATAGTGCAAACCGCAGTCGGTCTGATTGCGATTTTAAAAGTTCGTGGTTTGATAGTAATTTGCAAAATTATCAAATTATGAACCCTTAATTTAGTGGCGATTTTAGAGTTTTTACCACTAAATTGCGGTTTGCCCATCCCTACTTTTGACACTACCAAATCAACATTGACTAGATAGATGAAATACAATGTTGCGCGTGCAGGCATCTCGAGGTATATTGCATGAAGCTTATTAATTCGATGTCGATTTGTAGTGTCAAAAGTGGGTTAGAACAGTAACACTTGGTAAATGCTTTTGTAACCCGCATGTTTGTATGTCATCCATTTCGGCATGCTCATTTCCCGAGGCGCATCGCATGGTGCATATAAGTGGGTTACGTTTATGAGTTAAGTTTGTAGTTACAATAACATTTCCCTTTTTTTTCTCTCTTGGGAGGATGCGAGGACTTGGAAGAAAATAAGTGCGGATCTCGAGGTGTGGAATTAATTGCAGTTTGAAGGACGCGGGGGTGTGACGCAGATAGGGACGTAGCGGTGATCGAGTGACTAGGTGCGGTTTTGGAGATTCCACGTGGTCTCGTACGTACGGATTAGAGGTTGGGCCCACTGGTTTGTTGTGGATTCAATAAATATTTTATCGATGTTTTTTTTTTTTTTTGTGTGTTTCTTGTGTTTTTATTGATTGCTGAGGAAACGTGGCGTGTTGAAACTGAGAATCAGAAATCAAAAGTTCAGTGTATGTGATCAAACGTTTTATAACCCTTTTTTTTGTGTTGTATTCTTGTTTGAGGACGACTGCTTTCACTTGGTTAAGTGCTTTGAGCACCTTAAAATAAAAAATAAGATTTTGGGTGACAATTTTAACCTTATTATAATCTATTATCTACTTAATTCGAATCTTAACGTACTCTCTAATTCTTGCTTCATTCCTCATTAAATCACTTTGTCGGCAAATTTTCGACAAAACTCCGGCGACTAAAAGAATAAAACTAACCAAACTCAGTAAATTGCATTATCATCTGCTCCAATGAATTCTATATTCTTTTACAACTTTTTTATTGAATTTTATTTGTTTAGTTCAAGGTATAACAAATGCTCGTTTTGACATATGATAGAACCAAAATCTTGTTTTGAAAAAAGTTTGAAAGACATGGAAATATTGTTTATCTAGTTAAGGTACGAATTTATGTTGCACATCTTTTTTTTTATCATCGTTCGTACCAGTCCTGTGTGATTGAGAAACATGGAAGCATACTATTTTGATCCAACCGTAAAACGAGCTTTAAAGTCTAGTTACAGTCAATCGAATTTCTTGCTCGTGGTCCCAGTTGCATCTGACTGATAGCGCGAAGAGAGTGAAAAGCTTAGAGCTCAGGCACCACCAATGATTGAGATGAGATTTACGAAAAGACGAGAGATCTGTGAAAAGATAGAGTGCTAGACTGCAACATAGATGAATGGATGGAAGGGAGATGTGAAAATGGGTAGGCAAAGTAAAATAGTTTGATAGTGGAAGATTGCATTAATGACGGTATTTTAGAAGACTAATTAGGGCTAAATTTATGAGTGAATTTAGCACATATTTGGGTGAATCAAAATATGTGTGCTAAAAGCACATAAATGGATGGAAATATTCATCCTTTTTTTAAGTTTTTGACGACGTGGTGTCCGACGCCAACCGCACCGATTAATTCATGTTCGGGCACTGTCGGGTCTCATATGGGGAATGGCCATCCCAACCCAATTTTTTCCATTCACAAGATTCAAACTCGACACTTTTAGGGGATCAAGTCCCTTACCACTTCGGTCAACTAGTTATTGATTTTGTTTTGTATTTTTTGCATTGGATATTACATTGTTTTGATAGACGACAAGTTAATTTGTGATACATTGATTAAGAGAGATTTAATTTAAAAAATACAATAATAGTTGTACAAAATCGATGAAAATGATTAATGTAACTATCTCCAATTAATTTGAGATTGAGGCTTTAATGATGATGATGATGTTTTATAACTTTGAACTACTTAAAATTTTATTGCCTAAAAAAAGCACTTAAAATTTGGGACAATTTGCTCCCTCTTTTTTATGTTTTAATTTCAAGTTTCATAAAAATGGTAACTTTACCAAAGTACAATGACAACAAATTGATTTAAAAAGTAATTAACTAAGATAGAATCGTGACCAAAAAATTGATCAAATAGCTGTGACTAGTGAGTGAAATTTATTAAAAATTTAATGACAAGTAATAGCTCTACTAATTTGACATGTAATTACTGAGATCGAAGATTTTAAGTTTTTATTCACAAAAATAAAAAAAGAAAACTTAAGTTTTTTATATGTGAAAATTGTGGCGGCGTCGGTGAGTTTCTTATGATAACTCAATTTTTTTATGAAAAAAAAACTATTAATAAGAATTACCAAATGGCATCACCAATGTATGAGTTTGATAGGGTTTGAGTTTTTTTTTTTTTTTTTTTTTGAAAAAGGGTTTGAGTTTTTTAACATACGAATTTGAGGAATAATAAGTTGGTTTGCTATGAAAAACAAAAACAAAAACAAAAACACTAGTAATAAAGATTTTAAGTACTGCACATTAACAAGTTGACAATTAATTATTTGTATTTGAAGGGATGAGGTATTGGGAGAAAGAAAGAATTCATTAGGATAAATTTTAATGGTTGACTTTTTTTGGTAACATTATTTAGTTGACTAATTAGCATCATATTAAAAGTCTTTTACCCCATCTTTCTAAACTATTATAATTGTTTTCTCTCAACATTAATGTAGAGACCTTGAAAAAAACGATAGAGATGAGGATGGAATTAAACTAGTACTATCTCAAGAAAATTTACCTCTAGTACTTTCGATAATAGAAAAATGTTCCTTTTATTCCACTAAAGTAAAAGAAAAATGTTCCTTTTACACACCTTCAACATAAAAATTCAAGTGCATCGATGTGCCTCGAGACATACAATTCTGTGGTTTACGATGCACACATATATAGGATGTCTCAATAGATTTAGGCCAGCAAGCATACAATCTCCTTTAATCATAATCATCATGGTTAGTAATTTATAATTCACTTTTTATTTGTTAACATATATATCGATCATCAATGTACTCATAAATCATACATAATTTGATGTTGAATAACCATCCAAAGAATGTTAATTTGTTTAAGTTGGAAATCCTTTAATGTGCAGATTGTTCGAGCCTTCTTAATAGAGTTGTACGTAGATGCCATCAAAAAACTTATTTTTCTATTTAGTCAACACAATTCAACTCTGGATTAGTCAAGGCTTTTTGTGACTACCAATTAAACATTCAATGTAGTACACAGATGACATTGAAAAATTTATCTTTTTATTTAAGGCTCAATATAATTCGATCAACTTTGGATTAGTCAGGCCTTTCTTAATTACCAAACATTCAATGGATTTTATTTTTATTTTTATTTTTTTTGATAAGACCAAACACTCAATGGTTAAGCCATCAAATAAAAAATAAAAAATAAAAAATGGTTAAGACCAAAGAAAAATTTATAACTTTATATATATGACTACTAAGGATATGGCAATGGATATCGTCAAATCTCTTATAAAGGATGATACCTAGCACACACTTTCTTTTAGTTTTGCGTGAAAGGGACTGAGCGTGGGCACTTTATTCATCAACCATCTCCATCTAACTTAACCAAAATCATAGGTTTCTTGGTCAAAAAAATTAGGCTGTATTTAAAAGTATATATATATATATATATAATCCAACAAAAGGACCAACACATTCTAGGGTTCACTGGAGACTGGTAATTGTACTATACGAATGCAAAAACCACCTTTGGAGAGCTTTACTCCTCAATGGATCAACTCGGCTTGAGCCCAAAGTAGTCGGTCAAAGTCTGAATACCGAGTGATTATTTAGACCAAAAAAGAAAAGACAACAAGAGACATCTCGTGTGTTTGAAAAATATATATATATGGTAGAGCAAGAGCAAGCATATATGTGTTTGGTCACATTTACAAATATAATATCCCAATTAATAATTATAACTTTAGGATGTCAAAACATATCAGGTGAGATAGACGCGGCATCACTTGTCGTAGGGCAAAGTTTAGAAAGGTTGTGGATTTGACTCCTGCTAAAATCAAAAAACAAAAATAAAAATAAAAAATAAAATAAAATTTTAGTATATGTTAATTAGAAATGACTACAATCAATTAACTAAACCTTGAAAAAAAATCAATTAACTAGACTATTTACTAAGGTCAATATATTCGCCAAAGCATCTATGTTGAGATAGTAAAGACATTACGTGTCAAAAGACAAGGTTTGAGAAAGTTGTGAGTCAAACTCTGCCACTTTAATTAAAAAAAAAACTAAGGTCAATATATCTAAATTTTTCATTTTAGAGTGACGAACTATTCGAAATAGCATGTCAACTTAATTTCTAGAATAGTTTCAAGTCAAATAGCAATAATTCAAAGCTCTATATATAGCTTACATTGTTGAAAAAATATATGTACTAATTAAAAATGCATTCCTGGAGACATATATATGTAAATTAGTACAATATTTCTAATAGTAACAAAGAAAATGGAGTCCAATTAAATTTAAAGTGTGCTAAAAAAACTCTTGGATGCTTAGTTTTCTACATATAATATTTGACAATTAGCTTCTAAAAGTATCAATGTTGAGTTGTTGACTAATTTATGATGATCGAAAAAAAAGTTTTTTTAGAGCATGAATTCAATTAGAAGTTATACAATATCGTTATAATTAATAACAAGATTTTTTTCAATCATGCATTATTTAACTATCAAGTTCTTCCAATAACACATGCATCTTATAATTAATGTAATCCGCTCATAGGCTTTTTTTTTTTTTTTTGTTTCTTTTCTCTGTATAAAGATCAACTCTTCAACTCTTCCTCTCTAAAGAAGCACTTTTGCTCAAATGTAATTTTTGTCCATAAAAAAATACAAACAATCTCCTCTTTGTGTGAAAATGGCAATTCCACCTAAAAAAATTTGGCTAGATCATATCTTAGCAATATATATAGTCTTTTTTTTGTTGACACTATATATATATATATATATATCTAGTGTTTAGAATTAATTACTCCTGATTATTTTACGAGAAGCACATCATACTCTACCCGTATACGTTTATATCTTGAATAATTAAAAGATATGAAACTTGAGAGAGTCGGTGACCTTATAAAAAAAGCACAGATCATGAATAATTAGTAGGTATCAACTAATATCCGAAGGCATGATGCATATATACTATATTTACTCTATAGTGATTCAAATGGCTTTTTTTCAATCTCATAATAACTATAAATCATTACATTTAATTGCTTTTGTCTTGAAACACGTAATAGCGATGTATCATACATGCATGCTTTATTAAAGCCACTTTTTTAGTCTCAGTTGCTGTCTGAAGCAAAACCAAATGGCCCCGGCAACATGAGTGCTGTGTCACAATATAAGGTAGCCAATATATATATTATTATCTATCTATATATATATATATAAAAGTCGGAGAGAGAGAAAGTTCAAAAGTTATCTCCTTTCATCATTCTAATTTTTTACCATTCTAATTTTCTAATTTTTTATTATTTATTTATTTCTATTATCAATTGTCCCAAGATATATAATTATCTATTATGTGTGTATCTATTAATAATTAATAATAGTTATATTATCAACGAATCAACAAATTGATTAATAGAATTAGTACATTCTACTCGAAACCATGGACAAATACATGGAATGGAGTGTGGTAAAAGTTTTTAAAAATTATGGGCAGATACGTGGAATTGAGTGTAGTGCAAGCTCTATTCCCCCTATAAATTTCACCTCCCATCCATTCTTCTACGTTGTAATTCTCCCGCATCCAGTTTGAGGAATTTTTGGGGAGTGCTTGGCCATCATCTGAATTTTTGTTTGGGTTTCCAAGTGCACATGTTTGTAGGGGTTTTTTGTGTTTGAATGGATGCACAAGTACCATGGGTTGGCTTATGTAAAGGGTCGAGCACGCCGATTTTTTTTTTTTTATATATATAGTTTTTGCTTGACATATGGGTCAACTACGACACCCATCATTTTGTAACTTTCCTATTTTTTTTGCCTTTTTTCATACATATAAATCATGAAGGTCTTCAATGACACATGCGCGAAGCGCAGGGAAACAACTAGTTTTATATATATAAGTTGAAGGAGAGGGCAAGTTTTAGATGCTCTCTACTTCCACCATTTCATTTTTAGGATTTTCTCAATCTTTTATTTTTTTATTTTAAGATATTTAATTATATATTTATATTATTTATTATTTTAAGATATACTCATCCCCTCATATTTTTGAAAAGCGAAAAAATAAATATTTATATATATTTGTGTTATTTATTGTTTTAAGATATATTCATCTCTCCATATTTTTGAAAAACGAGAAATTTAAACAACGGTCTAATTAATGATTTATTCATCAATGAATTAAGACTTTGTTTCGAATCTTACACCATCAATTTGGTTACCGCAACATTATTTATATATATTGTTTAGGGCACTAAAATAACAATTAAGTTCATTTGAATTCTTTTTTTTTGTTAATGAATGGTTACTTCAATGATTTATAAGTAAATATTTTTTTAACCCTCTATTGTATTTTTTTCTAAGAAATATGGGTAGATTATTGTGAATTGTGATTTTAATTGTAAAAAATATTACTTTATATTCAAGTAAATTAATTTATTAACTTGATTCATTTTTTAGGATTTTCTCAAATTTTTTATTTTATTTTTTAAGATATTTATATATTTGTGTTATTTATTATTTTAAGATATATTCATCCCTATATTTTTGAAAAACGAAAAATAAATACTTATATATATTTGTGTTATTTATTGTTTTAAGATATATTCATCCCCCCATATTTTTGAAAAATGAAAAATCCAGCTTTGAACAACTAAACAACGGTCTAATTAATGAAAGATTTCTTTAATGCATTAAGTCTCTGTTTCGAATCTTACACCATCCATTTGGTTACCGCAACATCATTTACACTGTTTAGGACATTGAAATAACAACTAAGTTCATTTGAGTTCTTTTTTGTTAATGAAGGAGATATAAAGTTTCTCATGCTCTCTCCTTCCACCATTTCATTTTAGGATTTTCTCAATTTCTCCGTTTTAAGATATTTATTTATTTGCGTTATTTATTATTTTTTAGATATATTCATCCCTCGTGTTTATGAACAATGAAAAATCCAACTTTGAACAACCAAACGACGGTCTAATTAATGGAGGATTTCTTTAATGCATCAAATCTTTGTTTCGAATCTTACACCATCCCTTTGGTTACCGCAACATCATTGACACTGTTTATGGCATTGAAATAACAACTAAGTTCATTTGAGTTCTTTTTTGTTAATGAAGGGTTACTTCAATGCATTAAGTCTCCGTTTCGAATCTTACACATCTCTTTTGGTTTCCACAACATCATTTATAATGCTCAGGGCACCAAAATCACAAGTAAGTGTATTTGAATCTTTTTCTTGGTTAATGAAGAGTTGTTCCAATGCATTTAATCTTCTTTTCGAATTTTACACCATCTCTTAGGTTTCTGGAACCTTATTTATACATAATATTAATCTTATCTTTATATATAGATCATAGGTTTACAAGTACTTTTGCAGTCTAGCAACATCCAAGTACCTCTCTCAAAGTTCTTCACACGTACACTAATGCAATGTTGTGGCGATTTTTGAGCCGTATGGCACTCCGAAACGTAGCAAATATCTTGCAGTGCGATTAACAACTTCACATCTCTATGTTTGTTGTTGTAAGGATTGTTCGAGATGTTCACTATGTTCGTGATTTATAAGTAAATATTTTTTTACCCTCTAGTGTATATTTTTCTAAGAAATATGGGTTGATTATTGTGAATTGTAATTTTAATTGTAAAAAATATTACAGTATATTCTGTAACTGCCTGTTTTATTAACGTCGTTATTCATCTCGTAATTTCAGACATGGACGTCAGGTCAGATCCACGTGGACGCCGCGTGTCACGGCCCAAATAATTAATACACGTTTAATTCTTTAAGCAGGACCAAATGACTCGTGCCATGGGACCCGCAGCGAGATACATGTCACTACCGAGGTACGTTGGCCGAGGTAAATGCTATATTTGCGTGTTATATATCTAGTGTATTGTATATGTGTAGACTACTAAGTCAATTCTACAGGTATGCAAATACCGAGACGAGCGGGGACGTGCCTCGAGTTGCGTGTTGACGTGGGCCCGAGGTAGCAGCTCGTGGGGTAAGCGTAATTAGTTAAATTTTATTGCATTCAAATTGATATATGTTAGTGGTTTAAATGTAGCCACATCTATTTATAGATTAAATGGGCCTAAGTTCAAGAAGAAAAACATACATCACTAGATATACATCTAGATACACACACACATCTCAAGAAAGGGTGTCAAGTATTGGTGTCACTTGAGAGTGACACAAGGGACAAGTGGTGTGAGCAAGACCACCCGACGTGCCTCCAGATACGTGTGTGGGTTGAGATGTGTGGCTCACATTCAAGCCACCCAAATCATATATATCTATAGATTGGTCAAATGAAACCAAATTCTAAACTTATCCCATTTTTTATCTCCAAAATCGGTGGAGAAGGAAAAAAAACAGTGAAGAAGAAGGAAGAAACCGATGAGAGAAGAAGAAGAAATAGAGAGAGAGAGAGAGAGAGAGAGAGAGAAGTAACGCAAGGTGAGTTGAGTTTGTTGTTGATGTTTGGTCGTCGTTGTTGTTGTGACGAGTCGGGGAACTAGAACGAACTGCCATGGCAGTTCGTCCGAGAGCAAGGAAGGCAGGGGAGTAGTCTCCCCTGCATATGCAACCCACCTGGGGTTGGGGATGGAAGCCCAACCCCATCGAAAGAAAAATAATAATTTTGAAACAGAGCAGATACTCTGTTTCGGGAGGAAGAAGACGATGACCTGAACAGGGCCGGTTCGGCTCGAGTGAACTAAGCCCGGTTCGACCCGGTTCAGACCCAAAAAAAAAAAAAAGAATAGGAAAAGAATAGGAAAAGATGGGTTGGGTGAACCAGGCCGATTCGAAACCGGTTCGACCCGGTTCAACCCAAACCCATATAAAAAAAAGAAGAGAAAAAGGGAATAAAATTGGGAAAAAATTTCAGAAAAATTAGGAAAAATTCTGAAAAATTATATTTGGCCAAAATAAATAGAAATTGATAAATTTCTATGAAAAATAAAATATTTGAAATTGCGGACGAGACTTTTACTGGGTTTTTACCTCGAAAAGCGCAAAATTGGCAAATTGGTTTAAAGCATGGATCGAGTGGTTTTGGGTTTGATTCTACATCAAACATGATCGTCGCTTCAAATGATGTTTGGGATGAATACGTAAAGGTACAAAATTTATTGTTTCCAATGTCACTTGATCTTATTTGTTATATAATTAATTTTTATGTTGTAAACTACAATATTCTACATTTTAGTTGGTTGCAGAACTTTCCGGAAGCCGAAGCATGACGCTACAAGTCATTCCCCCCACTATGACAAATGTTGTCAGATATTTGGGAGTGATAGGGCGACAGGGGATGACGCACATGGTCCGGATGATGTCTTAAAAAAAGAAAAAGAAGTCAATGATTCTAGTGGCGAGAGTGACACTGAAGCAACGCCCGAAGTGGAAGTTGGGACAACTTCCACCTCGTCGAGGACTCGAGCTGGTACACCAAACCTCAACAACCAGGGAGTGAAGAAGAAGAAAAAGGTCACCAGCGATGAACTCCTGGCAGAGTCTATGTATGCGTCGTCGCAGATTATGGTAGAGGAGATTTCGAAGGCGACACTAGGGATTAGCGCTGAAATCACCGCAGATAGGGACTTGCGAAAATTGGTCCTGGCAGCTATGGACGAGGTACTCGAATTGTCGCATGTTGAGAAAGACATTTATGCAGTCAAGATCATGGGATGCAACGAGCTTATGGAGGCTTTCATGTCGTTGCAGGCACCATATCGCCTTGAATGGCTCTATGCCATATTTAACTGATGACTTATTGCTTGTCACATATTTTGTTGGATTGGTGGACTTGTCGGTAGATACTCTTTAGCAATATTTTGCGAGATGTTTGGCTCGTTGAACTTGTTTGTTGAAACTTGAAACTACTTTGTTGGCATGTTGGAGAAGTTTTTTGTATAACTGCCTTAATACTCCTTCGCTTTGAAACTAGTATGCATGACTCGTTCATTTTGTTGGAATGTTGGGCTGTACCTGATGTCCCCATGTTATTTTTTTGTATAAATTTTGAACCTACATCTCTTTAGATGGAATATCAAATGCGTTTTGCATTTTCAAGTTGTATCAATTGAAGCTATTTTTTTTTTGTAGACCATTGTGAAGAAACTGTTGTCTTTTTATGTAAACTAAAAAATGACACCGAAGCTAATAAACAATGACAACTAGCAGTGAAGATGATTATTGATGTCACGAACCATTTTATTAATGTCGTTAATTATCTCGAATTTACAAACGTGGACGCCAGCTCAGATCTACGTGGACGCCGTGGTAGGCTAGGACACACTGGGACTTATATATGATAGTTTATGGTGTGTTGGTTGCTTATTTGCAGTGCAATTTAGTGAAATACATCGCATGTGTGTACATTGCATAACAATACGTGCGAGATTGTGTGAATTGTATTCGCCTCAATATGCGTGTCGACGCGGATACCGGGTAGTTGACGGGACCGAATATTAGGTCGGGGAAACTAAAACACACAAATTAAATAAAAATGGGCCAAGTAACTAATATGGAATGGGTATTAGGTGGCTAGTGACGAGGCAGTACGCGTATATCGCGGTTCGGACGCGAAACCGGGGTCGAAATCCCGAAAAATGGCATTTTCGGTGCGTAAAACACGGCGAGTGTCCCAAACGTGACACACTTTAAAGTCAAGGAAATAAGTCAACACAACTTATCCATACTCCATCACATTTTCTCACTTACATATCTCTCTCTTTTTCACACACCACACACACACACCCGACACTCACACATGCCAGAAGAAGAAGAAGAAGAAGAAGAAACAGAGAGGAGGAGGAGAAGGAGAAGCCGGGAAGGAGAGAAGAGAGGGTGGAGAAGCCGGGAAGGAGGTGAGTCGTTGTTGATTTTGTTGTGGGTTTATGGTGTTTCGGCCATGGTGGCCGAGAGAGGGGTTCGGCCATGGAGGCCGAACCGGGAGGGTGGAGATGGCAGGGGTCTCCCCACCATCGATTCCACTGGGTTGGGGTGGAGAGCAACCCCAACCCAACAACAACGAGAAAAAAAATTGATCGAAACAGGAAGTCCCTGGTTCGATCGGATGAAGGGGATGCACACCGCGCGCGCGTGCACCCACCCCCACGGGTCGGGCCAATTGGCTGTGCACGGTCCGACCCAAACCAAACTTAAAAAAAAAAAAAAAGAAAATGAAAGAAAAATTAGGAAAAATTTCGAAAAAATTGGAAAATTTTCGAAAAATTATATTTCAATAAAATAAATAGAAATTGATGAATTTCTATGAAAAATAACATATGTGGGAATGTCAAACGCGACTTTTTGCGGGGCATTTGCCTCGAAAAGCGGAAATGAGCAATTTGGTCTAAAATTTTAAAATTGGTCGTAAATTGTCATGCTAAATCGGAATTATTGATAAATGGACATAAGTGGACATGAGTGATCAATTGGCGACAAACAAGGACCCAAAGTGGACTTGGACTCGGGGATTGATTACGGGGTATTGGAGTGCGTTGTGAGGTTTGTAAAACTCAATTGAAAAACTCGAGTATTTATTTCGCTTTGTATTTCCATTCATTTCCGTATTCCTTGTGGTCTTTATTACATCTATATCTTGTCATTGTTTGGACGGTTGGTTGAGTTACTCCCACCGATTTTCCGTTATGTGTATATGTTTATTAGATCATATATGTATATCGGGGAGTTCTCGGTGGATAACGACCCGAGCTAATGAATCGCTACATGTGTCGGTGCGTCGTAGGTCTACACCGACCACCGAGAGGACCAGTGATAGCTAGTTTGGTGCGCCCACTAGTGGGATCCGGGAAGGGTATCCCAAAGTATGGTTTAGTCTGAATTGGAACATGCACATACATTTGCACTTTATTGTTATCTATGCATGCGATGCTCTACTTACAGTTGTTTGTTTACATTCTGCATGTTTATTTAACAATATTTATTGACTTCCACTTGTTTATTTGAATGCTCGGAGGAGTTCCTTGGGATTTTACTGACTGGACTCGTCATCCATTTTCTTATGTGATGATTGAGTGCAGATCCGAGTACAAGTAAGGGCAAGAGGATCTTAGGCGACTACCTCTGACTGCCTACCGTTGAGGATTACTTGTACGTGTGTTTTGTTTTGATTTTTGATTTTTTGGGTTCTGGGAGTAACATGACATTGTACATAGATACCTTATATGGTACAGTCGTCTACCTCTATACATAGTACTTTTCAGGGTTTTTCCACAATAAGATTTGTTTAATTGATTATTAATAATTCTTGCATTTAAGTACGACTTCCGCTGAATATGTCATTTATACACTGTACACACACAAGTGGATACGAATTTCGAGACAGAAAAAGGACGGGCAGGTGTCGTACACGTGTAGTAGGGCCACCGGTAAGGAGTACACGGAGACACTTACCCGTGGGCGGCGAGGCCGCCACAGTTGGTATCGAGAAAAGAGGAAGTCTTAAGACAATAGAAACTTAATCAATGAACTTAGATGTGGAAACCCTAATTTTATTGCCTTAGAACTTTAGTTGGGATGTGATGTGAGGCGGGTAGAGTTAGAACTTATATGCGTGTTATATTTTCATTTTATTATATGATATGCGTATATACCTCGGACCGATCGGAGCACATTCTCGATGCAGATTATGGACATACGATTTAGTACGCCTTTTGAGATCGGGATGAGACTAGCGATGCGGCTAGGGATGTCCGGTTATGGCGAGTGTGGATGATAGACTCTCGACCCAGAGACACGAGATGGCCGAGGTATTACGAGTATTACGAAAGCGGTCGCGATCGGCGCACTCACTCACGCCTAGAGAGCCGTAGTTGTGACCATACGGCGTGAGACATCTCGTTGTTCATGTGGTACCCCCATACACGATTCGGGGGTAGCGAGAGGCACCCACATAGGCAGTACCGCGCTTGTCGTTCCTTTAGAGACGTCGACTCTTACGCCTCCACTCACGACGACGGACCATGTTACTACCACCCCCAATGCCGATATTCTACTACATCGACATTCGTCCTATCACCAGAGGCGAAGTTATTGAGGAGTTTTTGAAGTTCCAACTGGATTCTTTTATGGAGGCGTGACCCCGAGGTCGCAGGGACATGGATAATGTCCCATCGGCGTTTCCATAAGTTCGATGAGGAACGATGAGACCGTGCATGCACGACTTTCGGGAGCTATTTGTTTGAGAGGCATGCGTGCATCCGGTGGACGACATATATGGATACTCATCCGAACCGACTACATGGGCCGAGTTTGGGAGCTATTTTACGATCAAGTACATACCTATGGAGGTTAGGTTGAGACCAAGGGAGGAGTTCCCGGCCCCGAAACAGGTAATCGGACTTGATGCAGATATATAGAGAGGTTTCGACATTTGCTTCAGTTCTCTCTAGATGTCGCCGGGACATAGCGCTTACAAATCTATTATTTCACCAGAGGGGTTGATGACAGGATTGCGTCAGCAGTTGTCTCGACCGGAGCCACGACTCTGCAGATGATCTTTGACAGGGCATTGGCTCATGAGACATACATACTACAGAGGGCTGGCAGACGTGTGACTGGTAGGGAGGTACAGTCAGGGCATAGTTCTTTGTCGAATCAAAAGCAAAAGAGAGCGATGGATCGTCCGGATATAGGCCAGATAGATGATAGACGGGAGAGGGCCGCGGGACGATTTCGGGGCGATCGATTCCGAAATGAGGAGCCACAGCCGGTTCATGCTATCACCTCGACTCACCGAGTGGATCTAAGATAGGTCATAGCCACGGGTACCGAAGTCGAGATCGGGGGACATGACGGGGTCGTAGATCGTGGGGACACGAGATATGGAGACGGACATCGGTAGATTGGAGAGCCGTAGATGTCACCGGTGTGGTCAGAGGGGACACTTGAGGCTGACTGCCGGTACCACTATCGCCACGACGAGAGTCAGACCGACTAGAGATAGAGCGCATGCGTTAGCACAGCCAGATAGCGGGGCGACTAGGCTGCTCGTCGAAGGTACGTTACTTATATTTGGTCGCCCTATGCATGATATGTTTGATTCTGGTAGTACTTTATCGTTTATTGTTGGACGTATTGTTGTATTGTTAGGGTTAGTTACACATACACGAGATCCACATCTTGTCCTCAGTACGACTGTTAGGGATAAGATATACCCTAACCGAATATGTCGAGACGTGATGATAGAGGTGGAGGGACATCAACTACCAGCGGATCTTCGAGTATTGTAGTACTTAGAGTTTGACACACTATTCGGGATTGATTGGTTAGCATCCTATCATGCACTGGATAGATCGTTACTGAGTAAGAGGATAAAGTTTCGTATTCCCGAAATATCGAGTTTGTATTACTTGGATCAAGCATCGACTTACCCATCACGAGAGGCCGATTAGCTACGGTGTAAGAGATGGAGGCGTTTGCGGCGATAGTTGAGCCGGAGGTTCGGACGGGGGTATGGATTGAGGACGTTCCGGTGGTTAGGGATTTTGTCGATGTATTTCCAGATGATTTACCTAGATTGCCACCGCCACGAGTCGTTGAGTTCATAATCGAGTTGATACAGGGGACGCAGCCCTATTACCGAGACTTTATCGGATGGCACCAGTGAAAGAGAGAGGAAGACGACAGTTTGATGAGTTGTTGGAGAAGGGTTTCATTCACCCTAGTATGTCACTTTGGGAGCTCCAATACTGTTTGTGAAGAAGAAAGATGGTACGATGAGGATGTGCATCGACTATAGGAAGTTGAATCGGGTAACTGTGAGGAACTGTTACCTACTTCCTAGAATTGATGATATGTTTGATCAACTGACGGGTGTCAGATTCTTCTCAAAGATTGACATTCGCTCAGGTTATCACCAGTTGAGGATTCGAGAAGAGGATATCCAAAAAATCGCTTTCAGCACGAGATACGGGTTATTTGAGTTCACAGTCATGCCGTTTGGGCTGACGAACGCTCCAACGATTTTCATGGACCTGATGCACAGGGTCATGAGGTCGTATTTGGACAGATTTGTCATCGTGTTTATCGACGATATCTTGATCTATAGCAGAACTCATGAGGATCATGAGGGACATCTCAGGACAGTTTTGACGACATTGAGGGAGCACCGACTGTACGCCAAGTTTAGTAAGTGTGACTTTTGGCTAAGTGCGGTGAAATTCTTAGGCCATGTCATCAGTGAAGCAGGGTATCTCAATGGATTCAGAAAAGATTCGGGCGATCATTGATTGGAAGACTAAGTGTGAGCATAATTTTTCCTCGATTCGACGGGATACTACCGGCGATTTGTGCATGATTTGATTCAATCAGCGGTCGATGACAAGACATTAAGAAAGATGTCATATTTTCGGTGATGATTGAGCATGCCTTTTGTGAATCGGCGGAGATTGACATCTCGCACCAAGATTGACATTGCCGGAGTCGGGAAAGACCTTGACAAGATATACAGATGCGTTAGGCATTGGTCTTGGATGTGTGTTGATGCATGATGGTGAACCGGTTGCCTATCTTTCCAGACGGTTGAGACCCCACGAGGGAATTATCCAGTGCACAACCTAGAGCTTGCGGGTGCTGTCTTTGCAATTGAAGGCTTGGAGATGCACTATCTCTATGGAGAGCGATTCGTGTTGTATACAAATCACCAAAGTTTACGTTACATCTTCACTCAAAGGGATATGAATATGCGCCAGCGGAGATGGCTGGAGTTGCTGAAGGACTACGACTTCGCTATTGAGTATCACCCTGGCAAAGCGAACGTCAGTAGCGATACGACGATTGAGCGAAGTGGACTCGACAATGATCGTTCGCAAACGAGATGACACATGAGCATAGCTTATTACAAGCAACATCAGTTACGTGCATGGTCGAGTTGTCGACTACGGCGGAACATCACATTTGTTTTCAGATGAGCATACCGACCGTATTGATTGAACGGGTTGTCGAGTGTCAGAGGGCTGATAGGCTCTATGAGCGGGTCAGTGGTCTGTCACGGAATCTGAAATACACTGATTGGGCAGAAACCACATATCAGTGTTTGAGATACCGATGGAGATTATGGATACCTGCGGATCAGGAGATACGGGACGAGATTTTGGAGGATGCACACCGGTCTCGTTACACAGTTCATCATGGTCGGACCAAGATGTACCATGATTTGAGGCGACTATTCTTGTGGCCAGGGATGAAGGCTGACGTAGGTGCGTACGTTAGGAGTTGTCACATTTGCCAAGAACAGTGAAGGTCGAGCACGGGAGACCGGTGGATTATTACAGCCGTTGCCTATTCCACAAGTGGAAATGAGAACATGTCACTTTGAGTTTCGTTAGTGGGCTACCGCAGACATCGAGGCGTCATGATGCAGTTTGGGTAGTGATTGATAAACTGACGAAGTCGACTCACTTCATTCTAATCTCGATGAAATTCACGTTTCCCCAGCTAAGCATATTGTTTGAGCGAGAGATTATTAGACTTCATGGGGTGCCAGTTTCCATTGTGTCAGACAGAGATCCCAGATTGACCTCGAGAATATGAGAGGCAATGCAGGAATAGTTTGACACCAGGTTGCAGTTTAGTACGGCTTATCATCCTCAGACCGACGGACAGTCAGAGCGACTAATCCAGATTTTGGAGGATATGCTCAAGGCTTGTATATTACAGTTTGGGGGTTCATGAGAGGATTATCTGCCTCTGTGTGAGTTTGCATACAATAACAGCTATCAGGCGAGCATCGACATGCCACCATTTGAGGCACTGTATGGGAGGCCCTGTAGATTACCTGCGTGTTGGGCAGAGCCGGAAGATATAGTGACAGTAGGGCCTGAGATAGTTGTTGATCACACAGAAAATTTGACAAATTCGTCAGAAGCTGCGAGTTGCACATGACGAGAAGAAATACGCGGATAGGTATCGCGAGTGGTCCGAGCTATGACGAGGGCGATATGGTGTATCCGAAGGTTTCTCTTGGAAATGTCAACAAAGATTTGACATTAAGGGAAAGCGCACCGAGATACATTGGGCCATACCGGATTGCACATAAAGTAGGCACTTTGTTGCATATCGGTTGGAGTTACTTGCCGAGTTAGTTGGGGTTCATTCGACATTTCACATTTCCATGTCGAGACTCGCTAGGTCGGGCCGAGACCGACGATTGAAGTTGGGACAGTGGAGATATGACGACGTGACCTATGATGAGAGAGACCGATAGAGATCGTTGACCGTCGAGTACGATTCTCGGAATAAGGAACTTGCAAAGGTCCTAGTTCGTTGGCAGCATCATAGGACAAAGGGACTCACCTGGGAGCTCGAGTCAACGATGATGACGCGATACCCTTAACTATTCTCTGGTATGAGATTTTAGTTATAGTTAAATTTCGGGACGAAATTTTATTTAGTTGTGAATTATTGTAACGTCCCATTTTATTAATGTCGTTAATTATCTCGAATTTACAGACGTGGACGCCAGCTCCGATCTACGGACGCCGCGGTAGGCTAGGACACACGGGGACTTATGTATGATAGTTTATGGTGTGTTGGTTGTTTATTTGCGGTGTAATTTAGTGAAATAAATCGCATGTGTGTATGTTGCATAACAATACGTGCGAGATCGTGTGAACTGTATTCGCCTCGATATGCGTGTCGACGCGGATACCGGTAGTTGACGGATTGAATATTAGGTCGGGGAAACTAAAACACACAAATTAAATAAAAATGGGCCAAGTAACTAATATGGAATGGGTATTAGGTGGCTAGTGACGAGGCGGTACGCGTATATCGCGGTTCGGACGCGAAACCGGCGTCGAAACGCCCGAAAATGGCATTTCGATGCGTAAAACACGGGCGAGTGTCCCAAACGTGTCACACTTTGGAGTCAAGGAAATAAGTCAACACAACTTATCCATACTCCATCACCTTTTCTCTCACTTACATCTCTCTCTCTCTCTCACCCACACACACACACACCCGACACTCACACAGGCCGAGAAGAAGAAGAAGAAGAAACGGAGAGGAGGAGGAGAAGGAAAAGGAAAAGCCGGGAAGGAGAGAAGAGAGGGTGGAGAAGCCGGGAATGAGGTGAATCGTTGTTGATTTTGTTGTGGGTTTATGGTGTGTCGACCAAGGTGGCCGAGAGAAAGAGGGGGGTTCGGCTATGGAGGCCGAACCGGGTTGAGGGTGGAGATGGAACGGGCGTCTCCCCTGCCATCGATTCCACTGGGGTTGGGGTGGAGAGCAACCCCAACCCAACAACAACGAGGGAAAAAAAAATTCGATCGAACCAGGGAAGTCCCTGGTTCGATCGGGTGGAGGGGATGCACACGCGCGTGTGCACGCACGTGGGTGCAGCTGGACCACCCCACGGGCCTGGGCCAAAATCGGCCAAGCCCGACCCAAACCAAACTTGGAAAAATTGGGAAAAGTCTAAAAATTGGAAAAATTCAAAAATTATATTTCAATAAAATAAATAGAAATTGATGAATTTCTATGAAAAATAACATATGTGGGAATGTCGGACGCGACTTTTGCGGGGCATTTACCTCGAAAAGCGCAAAATAGGAAATTTGGACTAAAAGTTTAAAAATTGGTCGTAAATTGTCATGCTAAATCGGAATAATTGATAAATGGATATAGGTGGATACGGATGATCAAATGGCGACCAAGGACCCGGTGGACTTGGACTCAGGGATTGATTACATGGTATTGGAGTGTGTGTGAGGTTTGTAAAACCCAATTGAAAAACTCGAGTATTTATTTCGCTTTGTATTTCCATTCATTTCCGGTATTTCTTGTGGTCTTTATTACATCTATATCTTGTCATTGTTTAGATTGTTGGTTGAGTTACTCCCACCGGATTTTCCGTTATGTGTCTATGCATTCTAAACCATACCATGTGTATCAGGAGTTCTCGGTGGATAACGACCCGAGCTAATGAACTACTACATGTGTCGGTGCGTCGTAGGTCTACGCCGGCCACCGAGAGGGACCAGATGATAGCTAGTTGGGTGCGCCCACTAGTGGGATCCTGGAAGGGTATTCCGAAGTATGGTTTAGTCTGACTGGAACAGGCACATACATTTGCACTTTATTGTTATCTATGCATGCGATGCCCTACTTACAGTTGTCTGTTTACATTCCGCATGTTTATTTAACAGTATTTATTGACTTCCACTTGTTTATTTGAATGCTCGGAGGAGTTCCTTGGGATTTTATTGACTGGACTCATCATCCATTTTCTTCTGTGATGATTGAGTGCAGATCCGAGTACAAGTAAGGGCAATGAGGATCTTAGGCGACTACCTCTGACTGCCTACCGTTGAGGATTACTTGTACGTGTGTTTTGTTTTGATATTTTGATTTTTTGGGAACTCGGGAGTAACATGACATTGTACATAGATACCTTATATGGTACAGTCGTCTACCTCTATACATAGTACTTTTCAGGGTTTTTCCACAATAGATTTGTTTAATTGATTATTAATAATTCTTGCATTTAAGTACGACTTTTGTTGAATATGTCATTTATACACTGTACACACAACTGGATACGAATTTCGAGATAGAGAAAGGACGGGCAGGTGCCGTACACGTGTAGTTGGGCCAGCTGGCAAGGAATACACGGAGACACGTCACCCCGGGGCTGCGAGGGCCGCCACAATTGAATTGGTGAGAAAACTAGTATGTTATTATATATAATGCACACATCGAAAAAAATAGTTTTCGATTGGTTGAATTAAAACTACAATAGTAACAAACAATCATCTCTTCTTCTAAATTAATAAATGTGGTTGGCAAGTTCTAAAATAAACTGCAAATAAGATTAATCTTACAAGTATAAGAAGAAGGAACATAGTTTAATGCTACAAAGTTCCAAAATACGGAGGTAGTCTTTCAAATGTAACACTACAATCAATACGGATACTCCTCGGATTCATAACTTCCACCTACAAGCTGGTATAAACACAAATGGCGAGGAAACAGATTAATGGTTTCCTCTTCTTCAGGTGGTGACTGCGGTGGCGAGGTATAACTGGCTCGCCGTACTCTTCGATCCATTTCATTGGAGGGTTTGGCGGTGGAGGAATGTCGTCCAACAATGAAAGTGCCTCCTCTAGCGTCTTCTCAGCATAAACCTTAATTTTTCCAGTCAAATTGCCCTGATATCGATCGATCGCTTCAACTGCTTCTTCTTTTGTGTTGAAATTATCGTAATAAAAGTCACTGTGATTAATCCCTTGTTTGTAGCATTCGTACCACGTCCCATACACGCTAATCTCCCACCCACAGAACACAACATACCACCTCCTATATGAAGTCATGTCCCTGCATAATACATTATATTAGTAATAGAAAATAAAGAATAGTAAGGTTTTCAAATATTGCACAAGGTATGAAAGGTTCGAAAAGTCAGGATTCATCGTTGGACATAACATTTTTGCACAACATTGTTCAAGGTTCAAACCAAGCACCACAACAATCATCTTGCACAATTTAAACGGTTTAGACGAAGCACCATGATAATAACAAAACAACAAAGAATAAATTTCAAGTTGGATCAATTGTAATTGTTCCACATATCCAACGCAAGATTGTTCCGAAACATTGTCCATGCATCTGTTGGACCGATTACGCTAATAACTTCAGGTTCTTCGTTGCCGGCATCATCGTCTACCTCAGCCTCCCGACCTCGGTACCACATCACTTTGTCAAAGCATGTCATTCGACACCTCCATCATGAGGTATTTATGAACTAAAGCGCACGCTATAATGATCATCGTCGTCATCCTAACATCATAGTAGCACTCCCTTTTTAGAACGACCCACCGCTGTTTCAAAGCGACGAAACATGTCTCAATTATATTCATTGCCTTCGCATGGCGCATGTTATATACTTCTTCAGGTGTCGTTGCTGGATTTTCCCACTAGCCCACTCCGAGAGATGGTAACGTTGCCCCCGAAATGGTGCAAGGAAACCTGCACTATTCAAATATCATGCGTCGACAAGTAATAGTCTCCTGGAGCAACTTGTAAACCATTACTCCGAGAAACTGCATCTCTCAAAATTCTTCCATCAGCAGCTGACCCTTCCCACCCAGGGAGAATGTAGGTGATTAGCTTTTTTGGCGTACACGCACACATGACATTTATTGTAATGTGACCTTTTCGATTTCTAAAACGAGCCTTTTGAGTGTTTCAAACAATAATCGGTATATGGGTCCCATCGATCGCACCAAGGCACCCCTGCATGCAACAAAGGAATACAATATTAGGTTGCATTCATAACTGAAATAAACTTCACACAAAAGCCTTAACATAAGTTCAATTTATTACCGAAAAATGTTTCCATCTCAAATCCGTAGATTCTAAGCCAATTGGGGTAGGACGGGCAAGTAGCACATGCCGCAACCGTATAATGGCTCGAATAGTCCTCCCAAAGACGTAGCTCACGGTGTCCCTTGATATTTGGAACCATACAGAAATGACCCTGTTGCGTATGTTGTGTCCCAAAACGTGGAGGTTAATGGCAAGATGTTCATTGACTAGAACGCAACGTTTGTCTTTAAGATTCCCATGTTCACGTAACAAACGACACAATTTTGAAAACCTTGCTCTATCTATGTGGAGCATATTGAGCATTTCTCGTCGGATTTATAAACGAGCGCATTGATCACGTCACGATGCTTATCGTAGAGTATAAGTTCGCTCCACACGTCGCCTACGACTTGGAATGACTCTGAATATATGGACCATTACAACAACCACTCTCAACCAAATCAAGAAATTGTGGATGAGCAAACGCACATTTCTTGTGTAAGGAGTCAATTGTTCGATATCCGTATCCATCTACAACAATTTCACATTAACTCCCAACTGAGGTATAATAGTAGCAACCAACCTTAGTCTACTTCAAGGCATATATACTAGACAATGGAATGAAATAACGACAAACATATACATATTGAATGATGCTAGAAGTCTAGAATAATTGCTGAACAACTATGTAATGTACAAGACCCATAAGAAATTTAGCGTGTGAGGAGATGAATCACAAATGTTTATTTCAGTGTAATGTGATAGTGAATTTCTGGCCAATTTATGATCAATATTGTTCATGAAGGAATAATACTAATTAATTCGATCTTTGGTAGCTTCTCTATTGATCAACATTGTTCATGAAGAAACTTTGCCCTCTTAGCCATTGCTATGTAGTACGTACTCTAGCCTAGCTATGTTTGTTGATTATGGTGGTGTGTGAATTGGCTCTCTTCAATTAATAGAGATTAATTTCTGACAAGGAGGAAAGATCTTTTCTTTTAAAGCATTCATGCATCCGAGATTTGAGAATTTAAGTTGTCAATCTTGTAAAGATTTTTAACAATAAATCATATTCAATTCTATGAACTTATTTTTACCAAACCTAGCTTATCAAGTGAGGCCTCGTCCATTTCATTAGAGTACATTGTACCATCCGGTTTTTACTAGCTAACTTACCAAATCATATAACTAGATTACCAATTATAAGAAGAAATAGAAATTGCATTGACCACCGAAGTAGGTTAATATACTTGACATTTAGTATAGTAAAATTGAATTTCATGCAAGAGGGTATTAGAAGTTAAGTATTTCATACAACCTATAACCATGAAGAACACTTGACATATCATACACAAGTTATATATGAGATTAATTGCGACTTGAACCAGAGCAATTGTTAATTAAGATCATTTGTGGCGACAACTGGTGGGGAAGAGAAGGGGTGGCTGAGAAACGACTTGAACCAGAGCAAGGTAGACAACTTCTACTGGTCGTTAGTGGCCATTAATGGAGTAGATTTTCTAGTCTACTTGGCTGTGGCCAAGTCATACAGGGGTAGGGATGAGAATGGCTAGAGACACATGATCTATAGAAACACCAACTGCATTCACAGATAACTACATGATCTACTTGGTTATGAAAATTCATGTTTATCATTAATTTGTGATAGTTCAAAGTAAATTTTATCTTCGTTTCATCATGACTCCATTCTCTATAATGCGAAATCAATCACAGAGAACTACATGATCTATAGAAAAACCTACTGCATTCACAAAACTATTCCCAAAACATCAATTCACCGAAAACACCAATTCACCCAAAAAAGGGGGATCAATAAGGATCATGGGACTTCAAACATGAATTAAGGTTGATGACAACACCTTGGATGGAGAAGATTCACAAACCAAAACACCAAATCATCAAAAACAGCAATTCACCTGAAAAAGAAAAAATCAACAGGGAGCACTATGGTTCGTCCAACTGCAAACATGAATCAATAGCAAACTCAACGAAAGCGACAAGAGTAATCACATACAAATTAGATTGAAATTGATCGGCGGTGATGACTGAGGAACGGCTAGGGTTTCAAACCTGCACTATTCGAAGGAGGACGAGGTTAATCAATTTTGAAGACGTGGTTTCGTGATGTTTGGGAAGGAGCAGTTGTTGTGTTTGGAGGAAGTGAAGGGCATTTTTGTCCTTACACATATTGAGAGAAATTGGATTAGCTAGTGATATGATAACTTAATCCGATGACATTATCTAATCATGCGAACCGAACAACGGATTACGTATAATCCAATGAATTACTTAAGCAGTCTTGCGAACCGAACACACCACCACAATTATGTAAAAATCCCAAAGATTTCATGAGAATTTTCTTAAAGACTTGTTCGATCTGACGAATTAAACTTGCAGAGATTCGAACGCTGTTCAATTTTTATTTTTTATTTTTTGGAAAATTTAAAATTTATTAATTATAAACCCAAAGTCATCAGATATATGTTAGGTGAGTCAAACATGTCAGTCAAAAGATTCATTTTGTATAGTTAATTAAACAAAACTGATCATATATCGCCATATATATATATATTGTAATTTAATTAATTAATCATATATATTTAATATTTTTGCCTCTTTTTTTGAGCCTTTAAATTTAATCTTTTCACTATCATTGATCATGATAGTTTTTTTTTTCTTACTTTTTGGTTTTGTGATAAATCTATTTATTTATGCGAATATATGTATATGTATGTATATATGTATGTATGTAATATGAAGAGTGTATGTAATGTAGACAATTAACTTGCTTTTGTTTATTCATCGGGACCACATGCTTGTGTTTATAACTGCAAATCAAACTAAAAGAGGTCCATATATATGAAGCATGCATAAGATATCACTGTCATAAGGTTCTCCTTTATCTAATGTTATTACATATCGATCACATACAATAGTATATATATAAACTAATATTATATATATTTTTATAGTCAAAAGGGACGACATCTCAACAAACTAGCTAATCAATCATATATATATATATATATATATATATATATATAGATATATTAATAATTTGTATATATATATATATATTTATAATTTGTATATATATAGATATATATATATATATATATTAATTATCTATTCTAAATTTTATCTCATCTACAAGATATTAATAATTTGTATATATATATTGGGTATGTAACAATAGCTAGCTAGCTATATTAATTGAGGGAAGATCAGTACCACTTATATATTTTATTACGAATAAGTTTCATTTAATCGATGTGAGACTATTATTTCGGTCTACACATCTTCAACACTCTACTTTGGATCGAAATCTATCTCCGGTCATGTCTTCTCTTTTGTCCCAAACGAACCATCAGCTTACCGTGTTAATTTTTCGTTGGCCCACCTCCGCATGAGCTAGTGGATTTCCACCAAAACTGATATCGTTTCCAACTTAACCACCTTTAACTCAAATGTGCATATGAGGTTTTTAACTCAAAAGACATCTGTACTAATTGGGGGAATATCATAATTTATATATACTTTATAACGAAGTTTCATTTAATCGATATGTGACTATTATTTCAGTCCACACATGTAATCCAAAAAAAAACAAAAAACAAAAAACAATTTATAATATCTGACTCCTAACAATTAAAAAAAGGTTAGGGGTTAATTGAAATACTCTTAGCTAGCAGATGGTGTTCAAATTTTTATACTGATCGAATAAGTTTATATGCTAGCATCTTTCATATCATATTCATTCATATAAAATATAAATCATTATTAAATAAATGATGTTAAACTATTTAATCATGATCAGTACACCTAAAAGCTATTAATTGTCTGATAATAGCCTAACAATATGATATCTAATCATTCGATATATATTCATATTAATTAAGTGAATTCGCTTCTTGCACATGAGGAGTCAAATGAAGGAGATAATTGATTTCTTCCCCTATACATACACTTGTTTGCGCCTTATAGAAAATTGGTCAAGCCATGGCTTCTTGTTCTTGATGTCAGGTGAAGACAATCTAAAAGGAAGGGTAGATTTGTCAAATAAAAATCTAACCTAAGATAATGAAGTGTGGGAACAAACAAAAGATTGGCTAATATATGACTTTTATTAGGTAAGCAAATGTGGAGTGCTTCACTAACTATCGAACCAAATAGGCTCATAGTAGGTTAGTTTTGTGTGTGCTTTGAGTGTGCACCCGTGGTACCTTTGTGCATCACGTTGTGTTAGTTTGATTGTTAAATACATTATTATTGATGGAATATATTAATGAGTGTTTGATTATGTGTTTCCGATGTGTCTTGATGTGGGTTTATCCCCAACACAAATATCCGGAGCAACCAAAAAAAAAAAAAGTAAAACTTCTTATTCCCTGAAAATCGCAACCAAGGTGTGTGAATATACATATATGGTTGCAAAATTAGCTAATTAACCAAATCACTTGAAAAACTTAACCCTATTTTGCAAAAGTTTCATTATAAAAGAGCTTAATGTGTGAAGGGAATCAAGAGGTTAATTTACCGCCTTGGCTTGCAAGAAAGTCTTCATGATTGAGTTACTTTGTTTGGTAAAAAAAACCTCGAAAGTAAGTTTCATTAAATATATAAAGAAAACAAGACATTGCAACAAATAAACTGAAGAAACAAGAAATAACTAATGTGGATTTTTAATGAGACAAGACAACACACCTAAAAACTAATTAGAATATGCAATTAGGTTCTTAAAGGACCCAAATTAAATCATTAGAGCCTGAAGAACCTTTCATGATCTGTTCTTTCTTTACCTTTACCACTTTCCTCTCTTTTGTGTGATTAGTTACACATGGGCTCTGAATTACGAAAAGAGACCACCAATGACTCGACGTTTGGCTGTCATGGAGAATCAAAATCGAGTTCGTGCGCCTAACCCACACAACCCCGTCTTTGCCTTTACCACTAGGCCATATCCATCTGAGTTGATTTAGTTTATATCTTAATTAATTAACTTTTGAATTTTACAAGAAAATAGTTTCTTCTTTAAAATTTGGAGTAAAATACTTTGCCTGTGATTGTGTTCCAAAATATATTTAGATTGTGATTGTGTTGGACAATTTTTCAGTTGGTGATGGTTGCAAGTGGGGCGGGGAATCCTCGTTCCCCGCGGTGCCCCGCCCCGGTGGGGCAAGGAGTCCCCGCTTTTTGCTCCCTCGGAGCGGGGCACGAGGCAAAATCTGGCGGGGGACGGTAATTGTTCTTGCCCCGCAGGGATTCCCCGCCCCGCATCCCTTGCATAAAATTCTTCATTTTTTTATGTTTTTACAAAAAAATTATATAACTTTTTTACTTAAAACATATGTAATATATAGAATGAAACTCAAGATCTCTAACAATAAATTTTATTTTTACCATTAAATTAATTCTATATATATATATATATATGTTATATCATAAATATATTATAAATTTCATTTGAAATATATTTGTCCTACTAAATTTGGAAATCTTGTATATTTATTTAAATATGATAACTTGTAACTCAATCAACAAAACAAATCCACATTAATCTTTCAATTTGAAAAAAAAATAGTTTCTTAAAAAATTGAGAAAGTAGTATTTAAGTACCAAAATGACGAAGGGATGAAAATCAAAATATATATTTTCTACAAAATTGATGGGGCACCGCGGGGATCCTCGTGGGGATTCCCCGCCCCACGAAGATCCCCGCGGGATGGGGTGTGGGGCGGCAAAGTTCGCAACGCGGGGAATTTGCGGGAATAAATTCCCACCTCGCATTCCACGGGGACGGTAATTACAATCCCCGCCCCGCCACGCCCTACCCCACTTGCAACTGTAGTTGGTGATCACATATTGCCCTTGACCTTGACCAGCGAACAAATAAAGATTTTGGCTTCTGCTTCCTCTTCGAGTTTGTGGTTATCCCACTTTGATTATATAAGTTTCTACACTAATTAACATGATGGTGCTAAGAATGAACTTGCAACTGTGTGCATAAACCAGCTTTTGAAAAAGAGCTTAGATTTAGAGAAAATCAATGGAGAAAAACAAAAAAAAACAAAAAAAACAAACAAAGAATTAACATAAATGAGTATTCAAGAAGATGATAGTGCTATGAAGTTAAGGAAATATAGATAAGAACATGGCAACTTGAGACACTACATATAAAGCTTATTTGGGTAATTAAATAGTCATAATAATCCGAAATTTTGAATTTTTTTCTAAAAATAATTCCAAACTATAGATTCTCTATAAAAAAAAAAAAAAAAATCTTAAACTATGCATATTCTCTCAATTTCATCCCAAAGAAACTTTTTATGAAAATAAAAAGTAAAACATACAAATCTAAGTCCTATACGGTATTGTTTGTCTAAAAATTATTCCAAACTATAGATTCTCTATAAAAAAAAAAAAAAAAAAAAAAAAAAATCTTAAACTATGCATATTCTCTCAATTTCATCCCAAAGAAACTTTTTATGAAAATAAAAAGTAAAACATACAAATCTAAGTCCTATACGGTATTGTTTGTCGAAAAAAAAAAAAAAAAAAAAAAAAAAGGTTTCCTCCTAACATATATATATCTAGTAAGCCAATGTCCATATATATAGAACCAAAAACAAAAACAAAAACCAATGTTGTGTAGGTGCGCTCACACCTAACAAACATATATATTACACCATTACATAGTTATTTGGTGAACTAACTTAAGAATTAAACCAAGGCCCACATGCATGCATGTAGCTCAACTTCCTCCAAACAACTCTTTCTACTCTCTCCCCTTAATTCATATATTTGAACACATACATACATGCAACTCAATCAAACCTTGAAGCCCACATAACATAACAAAACAAACAAAACCTTGGCATAGTACGTATTAGTGATATTTCATCTCTAATTAATTAATGGCTAGCAAAGAAGATGAAAGGGCAGGAGCCGAGATCGTCTCCGGTCACGAAGCATGCCAACGACATTCGATCGAGTTGCTCGAAGAGCTAGGGTTTCCAAGAGGAGTGATGCCATTGAAGGAGCTTGTGGAGTGTGGGAGAGTGAGGGAAACAGGGTTTGTGTGGATGAAGCAAAAGAAGCCTTATGAGCATTTCTTCAAGGGGACGAATACTCGAGTGAGCTACGCCGCGGAGGTGACGGCGTACGTCGAGAAGTTCAAGATGAAGAAGATGAGTGGTGTCAAGAGCAAGCAGATGATGCTATGGGTCCCTATAACTGAGATGAGCATTGAGGATGAGAAGAGTAGTAAGATCTATTTTAAGACTCCAATGGGGATTGGGAAGTCCTTCCCCATCTCAGCTTTCATGGAGGAAGAAGAAGAAGAAGAAAAGGAAGATGAGAAGAAGAAGAGTGTTGAGAATAGCATTTTGGTTGTTCATAATTAGTAAGTCATGAGTGCATGGAGCAGATATATATTGATATATATATTGGCCATGCATGCATATAGCTTATAATTAATGTTGTAATCTACATATATATGTAATTGTCATATTATAATTGGCAATGAATGGAAAAACAAAGCCTACTTAATGGCTTATATATATATAATATATCTTTTTATTAGGTTGTTCATCAAATGATTTGTGAATTGTAATTGATATCCAATTTCCATTGGAAAACAAAAAAAGCTACATTGACAACAAACATGCACCTTTTTATTAATTACTTATTAGATGGAAAAATACACTAGCTCCTTAAGGATTAAAATTGAATTTTATAAATATTAAAACAAAGCTTAATTTGGCATTTTACAAAAATACTACCATTGTCTCTGTATATATCACTTTTGTAAAGTATTATTTATATGCAAAATGATTAATTTATGATTTTTTTTTTTTTTACATTCTTTTGGTACGTACATTTGCAACACACGATGGTGCATATATTTCCTCGGAATCCATGTGACACATCTTAATCAAATTTACACTATTATGTAGCAAATGTATGTCTCCTATAGAATATTAGATTATCATCTTCCTATTTATATATCTAAATCATTTTTTACAGGAACGACACTACAAAAAAAGACCCAAATAGCGACAGGAAAAAACGACAGGCGACGGAGCCTTTTGTTGACCTGTTGGCCAATTTAGCGACGGGGTTAACGACACTACGATATTGCATATAGCTTATAATTAATGTTGTAATCTACATATATATGTAATTGTCATATTATAATTGGCAATGAATGGAAAAACAAAGCCTACTTAATGGCTTATATATATATAATATATCTTTTTATTAGGTTGTTCATCAAATGATTTGTGAATTGTAATTAATATCCGATTTCCATTGGAAAACAAAAAACGCTACATTGACAACAAACACCTTTTTATTAATTACTTATTAGATGGAAAAATACACTAGCTCCTTAAGGATTAAAATTGAATTTTATAAATATTAAAACAAAGCTTAATTTGGCATTTTACAAAAATACTACCATTGTCTCTGTATATATCACTTTTGTAAAGTATTATTTATATGCAAAATCACTAGAACATTTTTGGCCTTTAATAGAGGTTTTAAAACCCATTTTAAATAGTGTGTTATTATATGTCATGTGAAAATGTGTTATGTTTTAATTTTTAATACATTATTACATTGAGGTTTTTTAAAAACTCATATCAATTAGGTGTTATTTAATAACACCCCCTTTAATAGGGTTTTTAAAACCTCTATTAAGTACCGAAATTGTTCTAGTGAATGATTAATTTATGATTTTTTTTTATTTTTTATTTTTACATTCTTTTGTTACATACATTTGCAACACACAATGGTGCATATATTTCCTTGGAATTCATGTGACACATCTTAATCAAATTTACACTATTATGTAGCAAATGTATGTCTCATATAGAATGTTAGATTATCATCTTTCTATTTATATATCTAAATCATTTTTTACAGAACGACGCTACAAAAAAATGACCCAAATAGCGACGGAAAAGCGACGATGAGCAACGGATTTGCGACGGAGCCTTTCGTTGACCTGTTGGCCAATTTAGCGACGGGGTTTGGGCGTGAAAAATCCCGCACAATGAAGGATTTTTTTCGTCCACGTGGCAGTGGGGCCTACACACACACTCTCTCTCTTACACCTAACAACAAACCCTAATCCCTCCCACTTATAAACTCCTCACCTCTCTCCAACCTAACTTTCCACCGCCCCTATCTCCAACCCACTTTCCACCGCCCTCTTTCCAACCTCTCTCCACGCCCTCTCTCCCGCTCTCTCTTCACCGCCTCTCTCTCTCTCTTTCTAGCCGCTCTCTCTCTCTCTCTCTCCACCGCCTCTCTCTCTCTAGTCGCCTCTTCACCTCTCTCTCCACCGCTTCCTCCTCCGCCGCCTCCTCACTCTAGCCGCTCTCTCTCTCCACCGCTCTCGTCACGCCCAAATAATTAATGCACGTTTAATTCGTTAATCATGACAAAATGACCCGTGACGTGGGACCCGCGGCGCGATACGTGTCACTATCGAGGCACGATGGCCGAGGTAAATGTTATATTTGTGTGTTGTATGCCTAGTGTATTGTATATGTGTAGACTACTAAGTCATTTACGGGTATGCAGATACCGAGACGAGCGGGGACGCGCCTCGAGTCGTGTGCCGACGTGGGCCAGAGGTAGCAGCTCATGGGGTAAGTGTAACTAGTTCAATTATATTGCATAATAAAAAAAATGAAAAATGATATATGCTTAGTGGTCCATATGTGGCCACATCTATTTATATAATTAATGGGCTTATAGTTTGTCAAATAAAACAATATGCGTTGGATTTGCCTCGAGATACGCATTTCGCGAGACTCGAGAAATATGTGGTCAAACATATAAGGCGATGGAAAAGAGGATAATTATTGAGTTTGCATTGAGATTCGTGTTGCAAGAGTCTCGAGGACATCAAACACCTTATCCTATTTGATCACTCAAGTCGGTGAAAAAAACACAACACAACGAGAAAAGTGAAGAATTCGTAAGTCGATCGAGACGTTATACCGGGGTTTTTACCTCGAAAAACGTGAAATTGGCAAATTGGTCTCGAATTCGATTTCGACCAATTTAGGAATTTTAAATAATTAATATTGAATCTAAATGGATAAATTGTCAAATGTTAGGACCGTAAAGGAGCCATTACGGGGTATTGGGTGCGCGTATCGACGCGACGAGAAGTTCAGAATAGCTTAGGAATTGTTGTGGTATGTAAGTAAACTGAGTGAGACATTTATTTACATTTCATTCCATTTATTTATTCATTCTCAGTTATTCGAACTGAATTGCCTTTGAAATCCATATGCTATGACTTGTTTGTTTCTCATTTTATGATGTTGCTCATAGCATACTCTGTTGTGTATATCATTGATTCCAATTCTTCTACTTTGTCATGTTGATTGTTGTGTTTGGAAGTCAGTGATATAGCATGCTATTAGGTTAGTTGGTTTATTTTGCCTCTAATCCTTTGTGCATTAGTATGCAGTTACATCTCTTGGATTCTATTCTGAGTCATTATTGAAAGTGAAAGTGGTTCTTGTGGTTAGTGGTAATTTAATGATAGAAATTCAGCTTTCATACGGGGTCACTAGACTTTTTGGGATGTTAGGGAGTTTCTCCACTACCTTGCATGACACACGGGGTAACGTGCTTTAAACGGGGTAATCGGACCTCGGGGTTTGTTGGCGCAAGAATAACTTGGGTGAGCATGACGAGTTTTAAAACTCGGGTATGTTAGCAAGTATACATTCCGGTGACAACTAATTCACTTGGAATGGAAAAGACGTAATCGTAAGTACGACCTTTTGAATTGTTATGATATAGAGCTCAATTTGTAATGAAATGATATAAAGCAGATCTCAAATTGTAAAATGATAAAGTGATGTGATGAAGATCACTACGACCGACCCTAATCCATTACTACTTAGCATTGAGTCAGTTTCATATTTGGTTAACTCAAGTATCTCTTTGCATGATGTTTCTTTCAGCTTAGTTGTTATTTAAATTATGTCATTTGATACTTGTTGCCTGTTTGGGAATGTGGATCAATGTCTCTCAGTATTACTTAAATAATTTCACGTACTCACCGTCTAGTTTGTGACGGTGGGTGCAGATCACCAGTAGCAGACTAGGACAAATAGAAGATTGGTGACTACGTACCTCTGAGCCAATGGAGGACTCGCTACGACATATTTTTGTACGTTTTGTATTCTTTTGTATTACATTTTCTATGTACATGCTATGTTTCCTTTTTGGGTTGAGTGATATGAATATAGGACTAGACACATGTTGTATATATCACCACTTTTGTTTATATATGCATGTAATCTCTATTTCCTGGTTTTTCTACAATAGGTTAGGCCTTATGATCTAATTTTCACCAAGAACGAAATAAGACTTCCATAGAATAAATTGTTAGTTTGAAAATTTTAAATTAACTCGATTTGTTAGGTAGTTGAACTACCTAGTTGATTGTAGGTGGTATCATGTTTTTAATATGACATAATTGGTAGGTTTTTAGGTGTTTAAATAAGGTGACTAGTTCCTTGTTAGGTCATATATGTGAGATTAGGGCTTAATGAGGGATTAGGGCGGGCGGTGCCCTTATTTGGATAAGGGTCGTCACAGCTTCTCTCTCTCCGACCGCCTCCTTTCTCCGGTCGCCCTCTCTAGCCGCTCTCTGCTTTCCAGCCGATCTTCTCACTGCAGGGGATGCCTTATCGTCACCGCATCATCCATTGTCGAGATCCACCACCGCGGGTCGACACTTTCTCTTAGCTTATCTAGATGTTAGATTTTTATGTTTTTTTTTTGTAAATTTGTATTTGTTGCTTTGAATTTTTTTTTTTAGGTTTTGATTTTTGTTTGTTGTAGTCATTGTTGTTGCTATGTTGTTATTGTTGTACTCATTGTTGTTCTTGAATAAAATTATTTTATTTTTTCAGTTTTGTTGTTGTTTTTTATTTATTTCGTATGATTTGTTCTTGATTTGTTATAAATTTGTTTTTTAAATCACTTTTTATTGTAAAAATAATGTTAGTGTTTTTTAAAAACAATTTTTTTTATCAATCGGTCAGAAAATAGCGACGGGGGTGGCGACGGATTAGATATCCTTTTGTAGTGAGAGACTTTATTTAATTATTATAGCTTAATATTTACAAAAATAAGTATAATTCAAATATACCTAATTCCACCATAAACCAAAAAAAAAAAAAATCAACCGAAGGCCCTGTTTGATTACAAAGAAAATGTTCAATATGAAAAAAAACATTTTCTTAAGAAAATTTTCTCTAGTAATTGTTCAAAAGAAAATCTTCCAATGTGTGTTTGATTGCACATATAAGAATTTTTTTCCTCAAAACTCACCAATAACAAGTTTTAAAATAAATATGAAAACTTACCATATATATTAAATATATTAATTTTCATATTTAAAATATAAATTTAATGTGTCTTAATATGAAACTAACATTTTCTTAATAGAAAACTCAGTTTGCCCACCATAATAAGTGAGAAAATATATAGGTCTTAATATGGAAAATTGGCAAATGTAAGAAAATGTTCCGCGAGAAAATCTTGGCTATCAAATGTACGAAAATGTCATTTTCTCACTAAATTTATTATTTTTCTTAGAACATTTTTTTTTTCCGTCCAATCAAAGATGGCTTAACTTGAAAATAAATTTAAAGGAAAACAAAAAATCAAACTTGGGCCATAACACGTGGGCCTCATACAGTGGTCTACATGTTGGTCCAAATTAAGTCCTAAAACATGAGTCGTGACCTATCAGGTTCCACGTGCTGATAAGAAGACAAAACATACAACTATACAAGCTTGATAGTTGACAGTGCCTCTACAATAATGCATCGTGGTAGTCTGGTACAAGTTGAGTGTGCAAGATTTTGGTGCAGATGAGAATGACAATTAATTGACTTCAGACCAAACGATTCTCATAACCTTATCTATTCAATCAAAGGTGTACAAGGGTCGGCCACAGAAACATATAGGTTAAGTTTATAGTTTATAAAAGCATTTTCTTATGTTTTAATCTTTTTATTACAAGAGTACACTGAGAAAGATGTGGGTTTGATCGTTTCTCTTAATCACGTATGCAACTGATCAATAATCAATACATTAGATTCTTATTATCAACCTTACAATCAGTATATTAGATGTTTATAAGATCAACTCTCTCTCCCTCATATATATTTTTTTTTATATTTCAATAAATGTATAGTGTGTATTTTAATAATGCTTGAATTAAGTATATTTTTATGCTATTGTGATAGAAGATATTTTCTTTTTCATTGAGGAAACTTAGGTAAATTTTTATTTATTAAAAGTATTTGTTGATAAAGCTTACATAAATTATTACTTCAAAAAAGTATTACTTAAAGTCATTATACACTATCAATAGTAATAGAATTAATATCTATTTTAAGCGAACTAGCTAGTTGATCGAAATTAACATTGTAATCATTTATTTATAACTTTGTTGATAAGAATTATATATTTACTCTTTATACAAAAGCATGTATAATTTATAAAAAAATTTAATATAACAATAATAAAATTAGATACACTATATTCAAAATAAAATACTTTCTAATACAAAGAAATATTGTTGAATGTTACGTTAATAAAACTTAATCAATATATAATTGGCATATCATAACATATTGTTAACTTTGAAAAAACACATGTAATAATTTATTAAATAATATATAAGCTTAATAATGTAGCGACCAACATATATTTATATGCTTAACTTACTTAAAAAGTTATTATATATGTATTAATTATGCATTTAATATATTTGTACAATGTAATTATAAATAATAGTTTTTATGTTGTAAATTGTGTTTTAATTTTTTTATTTAAATCAAATATATAAAATTAAGTTAGTCAAATTTATAAAGTCACAATTTCTCATCTTGCACTAAGCCCCAAAAATAACAGCACAGATCTTGTACGTATTAGTTATTAAGTATATACATATATATATATACCTTTAATTAGGTTATACAAAATACAACTGCAAGCCTATGAATTTGATTAAGTTATACAAAATACAACTGCAAGCTTATAATTTAGATCATCATCAAAACATATATAATCGGTTATGTAATATTAAGTGAGGTTTAGCTAAGTATCAAGTTTAACACATTTGTGTAAAAGAAAGTTTAAGACCTGTACATATATTTGATCACATGTTTTATACACTTATTCGAATTAAGAGGATTTAAAGAATAACAAAATTTCAATCTCAGATTTAAATAATAACAAAATTTCAATCTCAATTCAATTGGAGTCGGGCACATGACTCAAGCTCTTCCACTTCGTTTAATTTAATCCACCAAATGTATGAAACATATTTAGAATGAAACAGAATACTATGCAATTCATATTACTAGATAAACCTTCATTATATGTTGAATTGATTGCTCCAAATCTATCTCATTCTCGAAAAGAATGAAAGAAAATAGTTACGGCTTTTATGGAGTTCGCCTGCCCCAACCAACTCCATAAATTAATCCAACCAAAATTAAAACACATGTCCGAAATGCATTGAATTAGATTACCTATAATACTTGCAAGAAAAAAAAAAGTGAATAAAAAACAACAAACAAACAACATTATCTCAATTTCATAATATATTAGTTCAATTAATTCGGTGGCCTAATGATTTTATATAAGGCTTCAAAGTAAGAGGTCATGGGTTGACAAGATGTATATTTTTTTTATCAAAAATATATATTAATTGAAGTTAGCTACATATATGGGTCAAACTCTTCTAATATTAGTTCGGAGTTACACATGAAAATACATTTAACTCATTTATTTGATCAATTCATAAAAAAAGTAACAAAAATTTTACGCCGACAATCAATATATTACAATCGTCTCATACTTTTCACCAATAAAAAAACGAATTTGGCACCTTTCCTCAAAGCCATCCCAAGTGAAAAAAAAAAAAAAAAAAACTCATGCAATTCATTCCAAAAAAAATGTGGGAAAACAAAAAAAACTAATGTCACAATTTCCTTATTCCCCACGTGAAAATTTTCTCATCTAGAACACTTTAAATTCCACAAACACACGCACACAAAAAAAAAAAAAAAACACCACACAAATCCAAAACTAAATGGCAAGAGCCACAACTGGCTGTCTCCATCTCCACTTCTCCCCATTCCCTCCGCAGCCGCACAAATCTCCACCGTTCATCGCCGCCGGAGTCCTCCACCGCCGCCACCGCCGCCGCTCCAGCTCTACCATCCTCGCCGCCACGGCGGACGCCGCCCCGTCGCTGCCGTCCTCCTCCGCCGCGCCAGCGTTGCCCCACTCAACGCTGGAGATCATCGGCGGCGGCAAGGACTCGATCTTGCCGGCGCTGAAGTCTCTGGAGCGCCCGTTCAAGGCGTTTCCGGTGGTCGGATGGAGCCGGCACGTCGAGACGATCTTCGCCGCGTACTTCCGGTCGACGCCGGCCGTCGACTTCCGGTACCGGAGAGTGTGTCTCCGGACTCCGGACGACGGCGCCGTCGCTATTGATTGGGCTGCCGGAGATGATGTGCGGTTGCCTGCCGACACTCCTGTGCTCATTCTTATGGTTTGTTATTCTCTTGGAAATGAGTGATCTTGATTTCATCCGTACGTAGGGTTTCCCGTACAATGTCATTTGCAATTTTTGGGTTTCTTTTGGTCAAATATAGTTAAAGTTAATCCGGACGGATTGATCCAATGGTAAGGGTGAGCTTAGGTAGTCGCGCAGTCTGTAGTTCGATTCCCCGCTGCGCCACTTTGGTACACGCTTAGACCGATTGCCTTGTGAGAATAATCATGCTCGTTTAGATACCTACATATATTAAAGTTGATACACTCAGTTAAAAATAGTAACAAAGCCTCAATTCCAAATTAGTTGAATGCACTTGATGACTAATATCCAAAATCCTTTAAATTCTTCTTTAGAGTCCGGCTAAACCAAACCCTATCTATGTTGTAACTACCCTTATTATTAGCTCGCCCCACCTATTTTTTTTTTATAAGAAAATTGAATTTGCAGTCTTTCTAAATTACTAATCCCTAATGTCTTCCTCATGCACGCCTTAGGGCTAATAATATAGGAAAATTTCATTATTTTTAAGATAGTATATCAACTTAAAAAAAAAAAACAAGTGGGGTGAACTTATCAATTGGGGTTGTTACAACATAAATATGATTTGTTTTAACCAAACTCTTTAAGTTATTTGAGGTCTAATCTTATACTGATGAATTTCTTCAATTTCTATCACGTCGAGATTTATAAAATGATTGAATAACCACCGCCATTGGTTCCCTGGGTTATGTACATTACTTCCATTTGGAGCTCCGGTGATGTTGCAAGTGTTTATCTTGAGTTTTCGTGTGCTTTGTTTGTTTTGGTGTCTTTAGAGGAAAGGCCCTTAAATTGTTTGTAATGGAGAGTAGCTGACTTGACAATGTTGGTTGCAGCATGGACTATCGGGAGGGAGTGGTGATTCTTATGTAAAGCATATGTTTGCTGAAGCTAGAAGGAACGGATGGCGCGTTGTGGCATACAATGGCCGCGGTGGTGGAGGCAGTCCTGTTACAACACCTCAGGTTTGGAAGAATCAACGTTGAGAATTTAGTTGAATTAGGTTGGATTCTTTAATGACATCTTATTCATTTGATGTATAAATTAATAAGTTACTTATTCACATGTTTTCCATTTGGATTTTTCCCATGCATCTACTTATTTCATTATGTCATGCGATGAGTGTTTGTGTTGATGAATCATTACATCTTACACAGTTTTATTCAGCTTCATATACTGAAGATATTCGGATGGTGGTGAAACATGTGAAAACTTTATATCCAAGTGCAAATGTATATGCGGTTGGTTGGTCTCTTGGGGGAAATATTCTTGTTCGATATTTAGGTGAGGTATGGCTTAAAGTTAATTGATGATAGTTCTGCTATTTGCTTTGCTTGACTTTTGAAAAGTATTGGTGTTTCTGACTTTCTTGAACTTTGAACTTTCCGTTCGATTATTCTCATTTATTGTGGCTTTTGCTTATAGGTGCAAACCGAACTCATATAAGACATAGTTTGATTTATTAAAGCAAAGAAAGCTCAATATCTAAATTGAAATCAGCTGGTTCTTTTTTTGCACTTCGTTCTTCTTCTTCTTTTGTTTTTTTTGATGAAAGGATACGGTACTCTAGGGTTTTATTAATGTGAAATTTTTTTGCACTTCTGCAATAATCCCTTATAATATGTTATAATTATATGAATTTAGATTTGTATTTTGCAGTTAATTGGAAACATGGGCCTTTTCCCTTCGAATACTTCATTGGCATCATGTAGCCAGATCCATAAATTGGACTTAATCTGGACATGATTATTGTATATGCGAATCATGTGATCATAATATTTGCTTTTAATTAGCACGGTGGGTCATTATTATTGTTGTTGTTGTTGTTGTTGTTGTTGTTATTATTATTATTATTTATGAGAAGGATTATTTGTAATTGCTATATTTTTTCTCATTTTTATATCACTTAAGTTTGAATTTTCTTTACTTTGTTTTTCCTCTTGTAGGAGTCTCAAAATTGTCCTCTTTCTGGAGCTGTATCTCTGTGTAATCCCTTCAATTTGGTCATGGCGGATGAAGATATACGCAAGGGACTCAACAACATCTATGACAGAGCTATTGCAAATTCACTTTCCAAGATTTTCCTAAAGTAAGCATTTCATGAATTTTTTAGCATGAATTACAACTTGGCTTCAAAATATTGCTTTTTCCTTGAATAACATTTGGAAATTTGACTGGCCGTCATAAGTGTACATGGAATATGGTGTGCCACATCATTACATTTTTATTAAGTGCTACATTCTAGTTTATCGCACTTACATGCATCCAAATTTACACATCCCCATGTTAAATAGCTTCCATAAAGTCCCGCATCTTGCTCCTTTTGTGGTTCAATTCATGAAAACTAAGTCCATGTCTTTGGTCAACTATATCTCATCAATTTGAGCACTTATGAGTTGTTTGGAGCTATAAGTTCACAGTTTAGTATTCCTGAAAATTTGAAAAATATTTCTTTTAGGCCTCACTCTCGAGCTGTAGTGTGTTCTTCAAAATTATCAAATGTTTGTGGAGTAGTAGAACTTTCAAAATATTTACGTAGGAATGCTAACACGTATAAAACAATTAAGGGAATTGCAAAAGAATTTTCCATCACTATAGGATTGCATCAAGGATCCGCCTCGAGTTCATCTCTTTTTTCTAGTTATGAATGATCAAATTGTTGGGGTAACCGTAGCGAATCCCTAAGGTCTTACTCACATAGGGTAACATAAAAAAAAAAAACAAGACGGAGAAAGCAAGAACACATAAAGAACACATAAAGTTATGTGGAAAATATCAAAATCAAGGAAAAAACCACGGGCAATAAACAAGATTTGGGTTGGGTATATCAAACCAAATGGTTACACCTAGAACAAGATTCATTCTCCTCTACATGCTACTGATGCTCAGTATTAAATTTCATGACGTACGTTGATACATGTGGTTGTGCAAAGCTGAGAACCAAATTAATCAATGTGTTTCATATAAAGATGAAACATGAGCTACTTCATATTTGTCTTACTTCATGTTTGTCTCGTCTCCAAAACACACAAAGGATTGATGACAATGAATCAAACACAATTTGAGTCGTATCATTAAATAAAGATGTTGATCTCCAACATGTGTTCATCTTGGTAGCTGGTCACACACGAACTCGAACTCATCCTCTTAACATAAAATGCCCAATGTTTGAACTTTGAACCATAGTCCGTCTCCAACTCAAAGCCGTGTGCAGATAGATATATGCATATACCAAGCATGTGCACACTGTGATTTAGAGTCCCACTTCAATATGACTTTGAGCCACATGTGTCTTAACATTAACTAGGCATATTCAAGAGGATATACTATGATGCATGCTTTTTGCGGATGATATTGTTTTAATTGATAAAATAAGGGATAGAGTGAATAGAAAGTTAAAACTTTGAAAAATGTTAAGAGTCTTAAAGGCTTTAAGTTGAGTAGCAATAGGATTAAGACCGAATACATACAATGTGAGTTCACGAATTGGAGAGGTCAAGATAATGGATTGGTGAAGTAAAAACTCATAAGGTGAACCATTTTAGATATTTAGGATTTATCATACTAAAAGATGGCCGTGTTGGAAATAATGCGACACAAAACTCAAGTTGGATGGAAGTGTAGGAGTGCAACAAGTGTGATAAGTAACCAACTTAAAGCTAAAAGGAAAATTGTAGAAGACCACAATTAGGCTAACTATGCTTTATGGGAGTGAATGTTGGCTGGTAGAGGAACAACACATGCATCAAGTGTAGAGGAAATGAGGATGCTTAGAAAGACGTATGGCAGAACTTGCAAAGATACGAATGAGAAATAAATAGATCCAAAGAAAAGTAGGACGCATACCAATAGATGCAAATATTGGACAAGGGCAGTTGTGGTGGTTTGTGCTTATCCAAAGATAACTTGCAAGGGCCTTCTTTTAGAAAAAAAAACTCAATAAATTAGAAATCGAAGGAATTTGACTATATATGGGTAAACCTAAGATACCTTGAGATGCATTAATTAGAAAAGACTACGAAAGCATATCGTCAGTTGCATTCAATTCAGGGAAATGGAAGACTTTGATCCACGTGGTTGACCCTAAGTGATGGTGGTGTCGTGGAGCAGTAGGAGATGTGTGTCCCCATGGTTTCATTACTTGTGAATATATAAGATGTTTTACATTTTTGTTGATTTATTCCCTAATGGATGATGACTAATACAGATTCCTAGGAAGAGTTTGATTAGTGCGCAATATCTTGGACTTGTCCTCTGAAGTAGCTAAGCGAAAAAATCTTTTTCTGTCTGGGGAAAATTGACATCTTGGTGTCTAGGACTTGATATTCACACATGATATAAGTAGAGCATAATCTCATGTAACTTTGTTTTGCAGAAGCCGACTCCTGTTTGAAGGTATAGGAGGTGAATACAACATTGATCTGGCTGATAATGGAAAGACTATTAGAGATTATGATGATGCCATTACAAGGGGTACCTTTGTTATAAACTTAACAGCCAAACTTGAATTTAGTTGGATGTAATTTTTTGAATTATGTAGTTATACTTTGTTTCTCGCAGTTACCTTTGGTTTCAAATCAGTGGATGAGTATTACTCTAAATCATGCAGTTCAGATTCAATTAAACATGTGCGAATACCTTTGTTGTGCATTCAGGTAAATTTACTCCACTTCGCACATCTTTGATATTGTTGAAAATTATGAGTTCTTTCTCCTATTAGCATACTAAGATATGAATTATTGAATTCATAAAAAAGAGTCTTGAATAATATTCTTTTCCAATCTGTTCTATTTCATGTTTTCCTCCAATTTACTTGTGATAGTTTGGCTTGGATGCTGGCGTGTAAAATAAATATATAACCGAAAACCAAAAAAAAAAATCTTTATCCATAGAATTATGAAGTTGTGTGTCTTATGATTCTTTTCTTAGTATGAATGCTTCCTTACTGTGGTTTCAATGGAAGACAATATGTCTATGTATAGTGCAAATAAAGCCTATGTCTGGTTTGCTTTCTTGCTCTTGTATTTTCAAGTATCACCATTTACCTTCTCTTGATGAGATCTTATTCTTCGCGTGTGCCCTCGTTTTTTTATATATGTGATAAGCTGGTTCAGTGTGGTGTCAACTTCTTATGGTCAACTGATTTCACAACAATGGACAAGAATGAAAACATGCATTGTGAGTTCACAAATAAAAGTCACATTTATGCTTAAATAAGGTCATATTGATGATGACGACGGCGACGACGACGATGTGATTGCAAGTTGGATACAAAAAAGTGGAGTGCCATAGGTATGCTATGAGATTGAGAATTCAAAATGTCCTTGTTAAGCTTAAAGGAAAATTATGCGAGACCGCAATTAGGCTGGCTATATTTTATGAAATTGAATGTTGGGCGATAAAGAAACAATGAAACAACACATACATAAAGTGAGAGCAGCGAAAATGAGGATGCTTTGGTGGATATTTGGTGAAACCTATAAAAATAGAATTAAATTAAGGAGATTCCAATAAAAGCAATTAGACTAGCTATGCTTTATTGAAGTGAATGTCGGGCCGTGGGCACTTAAGAAACAACACATACCTGAAATGAGAGTAGCAAAAAGAGGATGGTCAGGTGGATGTGTGATAAAATTTACTATGATAGAATGAGAAATAGAAAGATAATTATTATTATTAATATTAGCAACATTAAATTGAGTGGCGTGGAGGAGTTGATCCATACATTTGACCTTGGCTAATTTAGGATTGAGGTTTTGTTATTGTGGACATTTCTCATTCTCTCTCATGCTAACTTAGAGCTGAAGGAGTGTCTTTAGCCTGCTGGACTCCATAACATGATGAAATTGTCTCCCCGCCTTTGTAACAATGAATAAATTTCTCATTTTCCCTCCCTTGCTAACTGGGAACTGCCAGAGTGTCTTTAGCTTCTTTGATCCCATATCATGGTAAGAATTCATAACCTGACCTACTAGATCAAAAGATGATCTAATACCTAGTCCTTGATGTCTTTGTGGCTTAAGCATGAGTATGTAAAACAGCTCTTGAATTGATTGCTGATATCTAGCTTTTTTTTTATGTCTTCGTTTATATGTTTTATGATGGGAGCATGGTATATATATCTACCCTTTTCCTTAACAATAGTGGGTATATATCTTTGATTTTTCTTATTTAAATGTGGTCTTAATTCTTTCATCAGTGATAACATTAATTTCAATGTAAGCTTTCCTGAAGAACCAATTGGCTTTGCTGCTGTTATTAAGAACTTTCCTGAAGAAGTGGAGTCTTGATTTCATTACCCGAACCCTGGGTCTTAAAAAGGATATATGATATATGTGCCTAGAGTTATGTTAATTAGCATAACCTGTTGATTTTTCTTATTTCATAGTTTCCATGTTTTGCAGGCTGAAAATGATCCAGTTGCTCCATCAAGAGCGATTCCTCGGGAAGACATCAAGGTATTTTCCACACGTTTATGCAATGTTTTTTTGCTGTATTATTTGGTAGGTTGAATAATTCATAGTATTCCATCATTTTTCTTTTAGAATTTTCATTTTAATAGCTAAGCAATACTAACATGTATATTAACATTAAATTCAGGCAAACCCAAACTGTTTGTTGATAGTCACTCCCAATGGCGGCCATCTTGGTTGGGTGGCTGGGGACGGTGCCCCTTTTGGAGCTCCTTGGACTGATCGTGTAGCCATGGAGTTTTTGAATCATGTTGAGAAAGGAAGAAGGGAGAACTAGGCAGTTAGTAATCAGTAATCACAAAGCTACTTAATTTCATTTATTTATGTTCTATTTCTATTCTTATGTATTCATGATTACTTTTGTGTGACATTCGCAAACACTTGATACATATTCGCTGTTTACTTGTCTAGTTGTGCATTATAAGTCACTTTTCCATATTCTTGATATATGCTCGTTTCTTGTTTCCATCGCTTTAGCTATTGATAGTGTGTCATTTGGAGAAAGTATGGTTGGAAATGCTGATGGGAGAAACTTTTGGAAATATAGATACTATTGCCTAGATTTCCCAAAAAAGAAAAAAAATCTGTACAATAATCTTTCTACTTTTGACCGGAACATTAAGATAGTAGACACTGCAGCATTATTTTTCGCTTCTATGGCTTGTAGGAGATTGTATTTAGTCATTGAAAATTGATACATGGATTGGCTAAGGTACACAAAAATTAACCTTTCTGCATTTAAAAATAACTTGTTTCGCTAAAAGTTGCTTGCTTAGCTCTCCAACCTCTAATTAGATCTTCATATATTTTGTGGAATCGACTATGCATAGAAGTATAGAACCGTTTTATTTATTTATGTTTATTTCTTTGTATCATTCATCTTAGATAACTACTTTTGCTAACCATGAATTAAGCTATTCCAAGGCAACACCCACCCTACCATACTTATTCTGAATGTGAAAAGCAAAGGAGAAAAAAAAAAAAAAAAAAAAAAAAAAAGAAAGAAAAGAAAAGAGTAAAGGCCTATCATTCAACTCGGAAAAACTAAATGCAGAAGCTAACAAAGGGACTTGAACTCAAACGACTTCCGAGAAATAAAACCTCTATACCATGCTAGGCCATCCATAGAGATAAAAGCTATAATTGGCTAGGTCCGAACCCAACGATGAATGCCAAGCTTTTCAAACAAATGAAGGTGATAGTTGTTAATAAATTCCACTCCACAATTGGAAGCTTGATGGTAATGGAATATCACAAACTTCTGTACAAAGACGACTTACTGATTTGATATTTCTGATTGGACTTGTGAACTTATGAATTGGCGATTACGCATGTGTGAGATATTGATGTAGGATATGAATTTGTTTATCATCTTATTGTTGTGACTTCTAGCTTTCCAATGGTAGCTTGATGTTTATGTATAGAAATATTACAAACTACTGCATAAAGGCGGCTCGCTTATTTGATATTCTGATTGGACTTTTGAACCTATTAATTAGCGATTAAGCTTATGTGAGACACACTTGTGTAGAAATGGAATTTGTTTAATTATTGTCTTATTGCTGTAAATTTTAGTTCACCTACACCAATTATATCCTGATGGTTGTAGAGTATCACAATCTACTGTATATATAAGGACGGTTTACAGATTTAATATTCTTGACTACGCTTTTGAACCAATCAATTGTTGATTAAGCTTGTGTTAATACACACTGGTGTGAACTATAATATATGATTTCATTCATCATCCTTATCTCCAAATCATCAATTAGTGGGAATAGGTTAGGTGATGAATATAATGTTTTAGTTTCTCTCATAAAGATAGTTTGCCTAGACTAGCAGACATCATGTCAAATGCATGAATCCATTGAGGCTTCTAATAAATATGGTTTCTAGTTGAATTCATCTTGTCCGGTCTATCTGGCCTTTCAAGTCTTCTACATATGATTTTTTTATTTGTTTATGATCAAATATGAATTGTGCCCACAGCTTTGCATGACAGTGATCTTTGATATAAGAAAAAAAGACCAGAACAAGAAAAGCCAAAACCTTACATGGATTCTTGTGTGGTCCTCCCAATAGAGAGCCAAGTCATACACCTGGAGAACACTCTCTTATTTGGTTTTTTTATGGCATATAGAAGCTTAAACACTACTTCTCGTACAAGCAAGTTGGTTGTTAAACTACTTTACTTTGAAAGTCAGCTCAAGAGCCACCACACTTTCAGCATAGGATCTTGTTAAGAAATGCTTTGTTTAGATCACTCATTGTTCCTTTTCCCAACATTGAGGTTATCATCTTTGTTTGCATGTGTTTAGGTGTGTTCATAGTCGCTATCGATGTTGAGAAAGAAAAAGCTGAGTTTTGGGGGCTTATGTAGTTTTCATGGCTGAGGGGTATTACTAACTGGCCTTCATTTGTTGTGGGGGGGGGGGGGGGTCACTCTCAGTGTTAATCAAGTTAAGAAAATCAGGTCATGGTGACTCAATTAGTTTTTTCGACTATGTTCTTTCTTGTGTCTTGACTGCAGCGTGTCGAAAATTTTGATTGGTATTATCTTGCCAATTGCGAAAATCCGTCTTACGTCGATGTTTTGCAGGATTAAATATGACAAGGAAACTAGGCATTTCGAGAACCGATTCCAGCCCTAGCTAGCGGTTGTTTTGGTTGCAGCGACGAAGCTCTTGTGAGTATTGCTTAACATATCTTTGACCTTAATATCTGATTTCATCATTATTTAGAAACATAGCTCTTCATGGTGAAGAATATAAGTGTGTCTCTCCTCTTCATGGTGAAGAATAAAACATTTAGGTCTCTGAGACGATATTTTCACCGTCGAGTGCATATACTTATAAACTAAATTAGGTATCGTTATTGTTACAATATGCATAAACATCAAAAAATTTCTAATAATTAATCATAGGAAGACCAATACATCCACCTCAAAACCTTTCTCATTTTATTAGTGTAGATACTCTACTAGATTTAGTATTTATTTTTCCAACCACATGAGTTTACGTACCAAGGGTGCTTAACTACTAGTCACCTAAATAAACTTAACTAATGTGTCTGCCCATCATTTGGGGAGCAATTATTGGACTAATAAACCTTTTTAAGAGTCTGTCCTTGGTGATTAGGTGAATAAGAGACTATAGGTCAAATCATTTACAATATATAATCTTTATCTTTGGACAGCTCACTGTGTATTTGCTTGTG